>BSBM01000502.1:23467500-24687500 GCA_027924585.1 Larix kaempferi | reverse complement strand
GCAGTGATCGACAATAGTTCAGCTGAAAGTAGATATGGACCCCAGGTATGTGCGGCTTCCTAACAGTTCAGGGGTTTCACTCGGCCACCAATGCTGTCTGACGGCTTGCGTATTGGGGCAATACCCCTCACTCCACGGCTCAGGTAAAATTGATAACCGCTTTGCCACAAACGACAGCTCTTGGTTTACCTCATGGGTGGGAACTAGTCAATCAGGTAGGGGTCATTGTCCTTTTTGCTGGCAGGTCCTCTCAATGGGCCAGCTACTTCGGGGTTCCTATGGTACTCCTCACAATGAGTTTTAGGGCTTATGCCCAAGTACTTCCCACAGTTAAGCGGATAGGGATTATTCCCAAATTCGAACCTGCAACAGATGCGAAAAAAAAAATTTGGCAGAAATTTCACCCAGCGAGCCAAGAAAGTGCTCTGATACCAGATGTGAGGCACCTACAACAATTAATTAACAAGAATACGCGAAATAGCAGAAATGACAGAACTCAGAATCACTTTTGTATTTATCACAGGCCACTTCGAGGGGGCAACCTCCTTTGAGCAAGCTCAATACAAATAACTTCACGGTCCTTCATAGCTCTCTACACACACTTATATACTAATTCTAGGCGCCAATACTATGGGTCGAAACCATGGGCTATTACAAACTATGGAGCAACAATACTACGAGCGACTTACAAAGCATATGCGCCAACAACAATAACAAAAACTATTGATCAACAAATACTACGGGACGACTTACAAAGCATATGCGTCCAACAACAACCTACTAACAAAGTAAAGACATGGGTTCCTAACAAGCATGCATAGTGATTAAGGATGGATGTAAGTTCAAGGACAAGTAATCCAGGAAGCAAAGATCAAGAAGGAGCACACTTCAGTAGTTTCTGCAAGGATGCAGATATTCAGAGGGAGTTGACCACTTCTCACAATCCACATAAGAATAGAGTTGCAAAAAAGAAGCAAAGACTGAGAGGGAGTCAACCTGACAAACAAACAAAGATAAGTATTTGAATTGTCATTACTTGCATATTTTATTGTTTAAATAATACTGTTCAATAATGTATATACTGGTGTTCCTAGAATTAGGTTGTGTATTATGCATATTAGAATAGTTGCATTGATGAACAACATAGTACTAATATGCATGGGTAAGTAACCTATGGCACTGTACAACTGTCATGTCCCAAATTTGGAATTGGGTCACAATGGCCTAATCACATTAGCCATATTCATTAGAGTTTGTAAAATTGGTGTTAAGGGTCAAATAATTGCCAAGGAGGAAAATTACTAGTTTCCTAGGTTTGGGGTGGAAGCTTTGGGGATTTGGAATAAGGGGGATAATAAATGATGTTTAGACATTAGAAGGGTTCAAGTATTTAATAAATAGAGTGAATAAATAAATTCAAGAGAAATCCTAAGTGACAAATGGTTTTGGAGACATATGGAGGATGTGGGACCCACACTAGTTTGATTTTTCATAATACATGGTATCTCTCTTTTGCAAATTCGAATTAATGGGAATGTGAACACTCTTGGTTGAGTTGGTAAGTCATAACACATGTCATTGAGCATCTTAGGTCGAATTTGGAAGGATTGGTAACCTCCATGGAAGATAAAGAGTCAAAGTGGAAGTTTGTGGACACTTGGGCTAGATTCCCTATCCCTATGACACCAATGATGGAGCATCTATGACAACTATGACAAATTGCAGACCTGACCTCTGACATCTGACCACTATGACATGTCAGCCCCAAAAATAGGCTCAAAGAAGGCGAATTTGGGAGTGGGAGAAGCCAAAGAGACTCAAAACCGAATTTGGGAGAAGATGGAAGGTTGGAACTAGGAGACAAGTGGCAAATGTGGAATATTTCCTAAATGAAAATCTATTGAATCTATTGAGAGGATTTCGACCCTTAGAAGGCTAATGTTGGTTATAAAATGTAGAAATGAAGTATGAGAATAGCTTTTGATCATTTGTAGAATTTGCAATTGCATTTGTGAAGAGGGAGAGCTAGTGGATGACTAGTTTCTTGCCTTAGCCAATTTCGAGGGTGAAAGATTCCCATCCAAGTTGGTAATTGGAAAGGCCATTCAGACCTTTCATTTGGAGCTTTAATGGAGTCTTTATTTGCAGGTGTAAGCTACAGGGCAGCTCATGGTTTCTTCTATTGCAGCTCACTCCTTCAACCATTTCCAGTTTTGATGGCATATTCTTGATCCTTGAGGGAGGGCGTTTTTGGTGAGCTATTGTACTCTTTGGGGAAGCTCTTAATGCTCCATTTCTTTTGTAATATGAAGTAAATACTCTGTTCTACATCTCCAAGAGGTTTCAGGTCGAAATTCCAAGTATAAATGTATAAATCTCATTTTTAATGGAAGAACAATGCCATTTCCCCACTACCTTGTTGTGAGCCAATGTATTGATGATGATTTCGAATGAATGGATGATTATCTTATATATTTGTGATAAATATACTTCCATGGATGTCTTCTACAAGTTTCATGTACTGTACTTGAGCATTTGAAGCATTTTTACTCAGTTTAATTGCATTGGGAGAAGAAATAGTGCCATTTCCCCAAGGGTCGAATTGGTGATTTTTGCAGTTGAATGGGAGAGGGTGAGAAAAGTTTTAATAAACCATTAATGGTGCATATGAGACCTTAATAACATACTTAACACATTACATACCTCTGTTCATAAATTTGAGTGGGTTTGGAGGCATTTGGGAAGCCATTTTCAGTACTTACCTTAGGGGGATTTGAACCCCAAATTACTAGTAAAATTGCATACTTGGTCCAGAATCTTAAGAGAGTTTGCAAAGATCTTTTGGTGGCTATATGTTATCCTTGAACATCATATTCAATCCCTAATATCATTCATAAACATTCCTTGAATATTTGAAGGCATTTGGAGTCAATTTGAGACCTAGAGACCAATACTAGTCAAAGGGAAATCACTAGTAAAGTTACCTACATTGACCAGAATTGAAAGAGTATTTGCAGAAGTGTTTTAAAGGTACAAAGGCATCCCTGAAACACATATTTATGTTCTAATATCATTCATATACCTTCTCAGAAGATTTGGGATCATTTGGGGCAAATTTGGGACCTAGAGATCGAAACTAGTCAAAGGTCGAATTAAGGAAAAAAGTGGAAAATTGCAATTTTAATAAAATTCCTAACAAGGGACATTACAGTGGTATCAGAGCATGATCTTGGCACCTGATGTGGTATAATATTCATGAGGACAATAATTCAGGTACCACCATTAGATATTGAAACCGAAAGTGCTTTTGTTGAAGAAAAAAAAAAGTAGGAGAAGAAGAGCAAATTTTTTGAGGAAACTATGACTAGGGATGAAAAGGGAGCCTCATATGATGGTGAGGAGCATATAAAAATTATGAAAACAATATTTGAAGATATGACCAAGCAACTTAAGGAAGGATTCGAATTGTTTTCTATCGAACTTGTGGAAAAAATTATTGATTTTAAGGAAACCAAGGGGAAAAATGCATCAGCTTGCTTGAAGGAGCAAAAGGAAGAGACATCACAAGATCATGAAGAAGATTCTATTGAAAATATGGAAGATCATTTCGAGACACCTTCTAGCTTAGACATGAACCAAAGAGCATCTACTGATGGATGCTTAAACTATGAAGGAGTACCTACTGATGGGTGGTCACACCTCTATGTTGGTGACATAGAGATCACTTTTGAAAGTGTTTCTACAAGTACAAGTTTCATTAAGCATGATAATGAAGACCTTGTAGCAGTTGAAGAAGAACCAAGATCAACTTCCCCATCACCACTTGAGCTTCATGAAGTTGGTCCAAGCAAAATTGAAGAAGATGAGGAGGTTCATTTGCAAGAGCCTCATTTTCTTGAAGGGTCCTTAAAGATGGATGAAAATAAGATCCAAGAGTCCCTCAGCATTCTCCATGACACTCAAGCATTGGTGTCAAATTCTTGTTGGAGAGCTACGTCATTGGAGGAAACATCCTTCCTTGAAGACATGGAGAAGATTCAAAGAGCAATGTGCCACATCAAAGGTAATTTCATGTCTTTGCTTTTTGATAGAAACCATTTGTTTGAGCTTAATGAATTGTTACATGATTCATACTTGAAGAATAATGAGGATATTCATAAGCTCACCATTCAAAATGAGCAACTTCTTGAAAAGTTGCAAGATACTTGTTTTTCCTCCTATGTTTCAGATTGTCAAATGGTAGATTGTTTGGAGGATTCTCATGACATGGTGGATCATGAGAAATGTGAAAATTTGAATGTTCTTGATGTGTTTGAAGATGAACTTGAAGAGATCCAAACACTTGATGTGGTGGAAGAGGAATTTGAATTGCCTCTTGATGAAGGTTATGCAATTTTTAAAGAAGAGCATGATTCCTCTACATTGGAACCAAAATATGACAAAGAGTTCACACTTTTGAAGGAGCTTCATGATACTACCCATATGGATCCTTCCCATGATGAAAATTCTGTACTTTTTGATCATTTGGGTGATTTGGTTCATTCTCCTACATCCTACAATTCCATGTTTTGCAACATTAGTCTCAATGAAGTATGGGTGAAAGGGTTCTTTTTGATGGTGCCACATGAGGAGTATGGAACTCCTATATTTAACTTTTATGATGACATGGTTGGAGCACATTCTTATTCACATTTGCAGCAGCATAATTTGTCACTTTATGATGATTCACATCTACATGGATGCACCTATGATATGGATTTGAGTCACTTGAATACTCATGGTTTTTCTTGCTCAACACTGGGTTCATTTGATGTTAGAGGAACTTCATCCAACACTTGGATGAATAGATTTATGATGGGAGAACATTTTTGTTGGAAGCCACATACTTTGTTACATTTTTATGATTCTCACATTCATCGATGTATGGGTGAGACTTCTTTGAGTCATTTGAAGTCTCCTTGTTTTTTCTGCTCATTATTTGGTTCAGATTCTAGTGGAGATTCTTCATTCACTTCTTGGATGAAAGAATACATGGCTGAATATTTTGATGCATATCACATCCTTTTGGAGCAGCATTATAGGACATGGGATCATCACCTATGTCATTGGAGCAGATTTGATTGGTCACTTGAAGCTTGTATGCACTTGGAAAATGGTGGTCTACTTGCTTGGAGGTATAAGCACTTTCATGACTCTTTGATGAAGCATATCCTTGATGTACATTTTCATTATGTTGTTAGGTACTTTGATGATATATATTTGGTACTCATGATGTTTGGAAGAATGCATACAAGAAAATGGGATCCAGGAATCCTCTTATCTAATGGTGTAGGTTGGAGAGCACTCTTAATTGTTGGGGTGCAATACAAGCAATGGGACCCTGGAATAATTTTTATCTCATTGGTTTCAATTTTTTGGGGGAAACAAGAAGTATGGGAGATGGATTTCCCACTTAATAAATTGATTTTTATCAGAGTAGTGCAGCAGCAAGCATGGTGGGTCCTCTCTAAAATCTTCATGGAAACCCAAAGACTCAAGGTTTGGCAATTCAATGGCAACTTCAAAGAATTATACAGAAAGCAGGTTCTTCAACACCCTTGTTTGAAATTGCTTGAGGACAAGCAATATTGGGAAGGGAGGATTTGTCATGTCCCAAATTTGGAATTGGGTCACAATGGCCTAATCACATTAGCCATATTCATTAGAGTTTGTAAAATTGGTGTTAAGGGTCAAATAATTGCCAAGGAGGAAAATTACTAGTTTCCTAGGTTTGGGGTGGAAGCTTTGGGGATTTGGAATAAGGGGGATAATAAATGATGTTTAGACATTAGAAGGGTTCAAGTATTTAATAAATAGAGTGAATAAATAAATTCAAGAGAAATCCTAAGTGACAAATGGTTTTGGAGACATATGGAGGATGTGGGACCCACACTAGTTTGATTTTTCATAATACATGGTATCTCTCTTTTGCAAATTCGAATTAATGGGAATGTGAACACTCTTGGTTGAGTTGGTAAGTCATAACACATGTCATTGAGCATCTTAGGTCGAATTTGGAAGGATTGGTAACCTCCATGGAAGATAAAGAGTCAAAGTGGAAGTTTGTGGACACTTGGGCTAGATTCCCTAGCCCTATGACACCAATGATGGAGCATCTATGAAAACTATGAAAAATTGCAGACCTGACCTCTGACATCTGACCACTATGACATGTAAGCCCCAAAAATAGGCTCAAAGAAGGTGAATTTGGGAGTGGGAGAAGCCAAAGAGACTCAAAATCGAATTTGGGAGAAGATGGAAGGTTGGAACTAGGAGACAAGTGGCAAATGTGGAATATTTCCTAAATGAAAATCTATTGAATCTATTGAGAGGATTTCGACCCTTAGAAGGCTAATGTTGGTTATAAAATGTATAAATGAAGTATGAGAATAGCTTTTGATCATTTGTAGAATTTGCAATTGCATTTGTGAAGAGGGAGAGCTAGTGGATGACTAGTTTCTTGCCTTAGCCAATTTCGAGGGTGAAAGATTCCCATCCAAGTTGGTAATTGGAAAGGCCATTCAGACCTTTCATTTGGAGCTTTAATGGAGTCTTTATTTGCAGGTGTAAGCTACAGGGCAGCTCATGGTTTCTTCTATTGCAGCTCACTCCTTCAACCATTTCCAGTTTTGATGGCATATTCTTGATCCTTGAGGGAGGGCGTTTTTGGTGAGCTATTGTACTCTTTGGGGAAGCTCTTAATGCTCCATTTCTTTTTTAATATGAAGTAAATACTCTGTTCTGCATCTCCAAGAAGTTTCAGGTCGAAATTCCAAGTATAAATGTATAAATCTCATTTTTAATGGAAGAACAATGCCATTTCCCCACTACCTTGTTGTGAGCCAATGTATTGATGATGATTTCGAATGAATGGATGATTCTCTTATATATTTGTGATAAATATACTGCCATGGATGTCTTCTACAAGTTTCATGTACTGTACTTGAGCATTTGAAGCATTTTTACTCAGTTTAATTGCATTGGGAGAAGAAATAGTGCCATTTCCCCAAGGGTCGAATTGGTGATTTTTGCAGTTGAATGGGAGAGGGTGAGAAAAGTTTTAATAAACCATTAATGGTGCATATGAGACCTTAATAACATACTTAACACATTACATACCTCTGTTCATAAATTTGAGTGGGTTTGGAGGCATTTGGGAAGCCATTTTCAGTACTTACCTTAGGGGGATTTGAACCCCAAATTACTAGTAAAATTGCATACTTGGTCCAGAATCTTAAGAGAGTTTGAAAAGGTCTTTTGGTGGATATATGTTATCCTTGAACATCATATTCAATCCCTAATATCATTCATAAACCTTCCTTGAAGATTTGAAGGCATTTGGAGTCAATTTGAGACCTAGAGACCAATACTAGTCAAAGGGAAATCACTAGTAAAGTTACCTACATTGACCAGAATTGAAAGAGTATTTGTAGAAGTGTTTTAAAGGTACAAAGGCATCCCTGAAACACATATTTATGTTCTAATATCATTCATATACCTTCTCAGAAGATTTGGGATCATTTGGGGCAAATTTGGGACCTAGAGATCGAAACTAGTCAAAGGTCGAATTAAGGAAAAAAGTGGAAAATTGCAATTTTAATAAAATTCCTAACAAGGGACATTACAACAACATTCCATTGCTTCTTATCTAGAATGAAACCTCTTTGCTGACATGTTGGGAGTTGTGCACACTCTTAATAATGTTCTGGTAGAGATTGGAAGGCATCTAGAAAGTTACTGGATATGGATAAATGTTGTATTGAAGCATTGGCTAAGATAATTGCATGATTGTATGACATATTTCTTTATGTGTAAGAATTTGTTCTGAAAACTATGAGATGTTTTCTAATCATATAATTTAAATTGTTGTGTAGGAAAAATCGTATCCCATCACCTACAAAAGAAGAACTACAATATTTGTTCAGCAACAAAATTATCTATTGAAGAGTTTGAAGTTCCTAGGATATGGGAAGAATGCCATGATCCGTCGATCATGAAGAGTGATGTTTGGGATGTAGTCCCAAGACCTGAAGGGAAGTTTGTTATGAATTCCATATGGATCTATGAAGATCAAGCATGCTGCAGACGACAGCATAGAGAAATATAAAAGCGATGAAATAGAAGATTCACCAGATGGATTTCAAGACAGCTTTCTTGAATGGTGTAGTTGAAGAAGAAGTGTATGTGGAGCAGCCACTTGGTTTTGAGACACATGACATGAAATCATATATGTGCAGAACTTGGTATGGTAGGATAGGCAGCTTTCTATATAGTTTGGTCTTTACCAAGAGTAAAGTGGGTTCCAACCTTTACTACAATGTTGAGGAAGGAAATCCAGTGATACTACTATGTGGATGACCTGTTTGTATAAAGTGATGATAGATTGATTTCCGACACACAGCGGAAGCTTGCTGCCGAGTTCGAGTTGAGGAACCTGGGGATGATGCACTATTTGTTTTTGGCATGGAGGTGTGGCAGAGTGATGGAATCTTCCTTGGACAAGGGAAGTATGCAGTAGAGATACTGAAGAGGTTCGGGATGATGGACTGCAAGGATATGGCCACACCTATGGCATCGAATATGAAGCTTCTATGTGATGATTCATCTGAGTCGGTTGATGTTTCTATGTATTGTCAGATGATTGGGTCCTTGATGTACTTGACGAACACGAGACCGGATATTTGCTTTGATGTGAGCACATTGAGCCAGTTCCTGACGGATCCGAGGAGTGTTCACCTAGTTGCTGTAAAGAATGTTCTGAGGTACCTGAAGGGTACAGTGGATAATGGGCTCAAGTATGAAGCGAATCAAAAGTTTAACCTGCAGGGTTATGTTGATTCAGATTGGGCTAGTAGTGCTGCAGATAGGAAGAGCACATATGGATGTTGCTTCAGCATGGGATTATGTGTGATCTCTTGGTTTAGCAAGAAGCAGTCCTGCATAGCATTGAGTACAGCTGAGGCAGAGTATGTTGCAGCCTGTTCAGCTAGTTGTGAGGCAGTATGGCTACGGAAGCTACTGTCTGAGTTATTTGATCTCCCGTTGGATGCTACTGGTATCTTCTGCAATAACTAGAGTTGTGTGAAGCTATCCGATAATCCAGTGTTTCATGACAGGTCGAAACACATAGAGATCAAATATCACTATATCAGGGATATTGTGTAGAGAGGAGCTATGAAGCTCCTGTACATTGCAATGGACGAGCAGATTGCAGATGTGCTGATGAAGCCACTAGCTAGGGTGAAGTTCGAGTACTTCAAGGAGAGGCTTGGTGTTCTTTAGATTGATGACACTTCGAGGAAGAAGTGATGGACACATTTGCTGAAGCCATTCCAAGCATGTTGGAAGGAGAATTCTTCAAATGGTTGTGGATGTAAGCGCTGGATGATGAGCATCAGGATGATGTTCTAGTTTCTGCTTTGTATGATCAGTTGGATCATTTATATGTATGTGTGCATCATGTTGGATGCTGGATATGATCAGTTGGATCATTTATATGTATATGTATGTGTGCATCATGTTGGATGCCGGATATGATCGGTTGGATCATTTGTATGTATTGTGTATATGCATCATGTTGGATGCTTGGACCATGTATCTGTATATGTATCAGGTGGATACATTGTATGATCAGGTAGATCATGTATATTGATATGTATCAGGTATGATCAGGTAGATCATGTATGTTGATGGATACATTGTCTGGATCATGTATCTATGTATCAGGTGGATACACTATGTATGATGATATGTATCAGGTAGATACTTGGTGTGCATCAGATGGATGCATTGCATGATCAGGGTAATCGTGGATGATGAGCTTCTCCAGATGACATGCAGCAGGATGTTGCAGTGATGATGATCAGGATGATCATGTGTATATCAGGATGATGTATGATGAGTATCAGATGATACTTTGTGGCCGTGGATCAGGTTGTGCAGATGAGCATGTCTGGGAGATCCTATAGGTCGGAGTTGCATACCCATAACAGCCTGGGATGCTCTTTCGAGACATTGCTCTGGGAGGACATGTAATTTGTGCCCTGGGAGATCTTCAAGTTGGATTTGTGTACCTGTAACATCCTGAGATGCTCTTGTGAGGTTTTTTCCTATGGCATGTAATTTGCTCCTGGGAGATTTGGACAGGATGCAAAAGGCCTCAGATGCTTCAGCCAGGTTTTTTCATGACCACATGTAATTTGCTCCTGGGAGATCTGGACATGATGAAAAAGGCCTCAGATGCTTCAGCTAGGTTTTGAGGTGGATCACATGTAATGTGCTCCTGGGAGATCCGACAGGTAGAGGCGTGTGCTCGTAATAGCCTGGGATGCTTCAACCAGGTTTTGTGGTGAGATCACATGTAATGTGCTCCTGGGAGATCCGACAGGTAGAGCTGTGTGCTCGTAACAGCCTAGGATGCTTCAGCCAGGTTTTGTGATGGGTCACATGTAATGTACTCCTGGGAGATCCTACAGGTAGAGCTGTGTTCTCATAATAGCCTGGGATCCTGCAGCCTGTTGATGTATATGTAACTTCGGAATGTATTTCACATATATGTATATTGTATTCCTATAGAGATGGTATTATTCCTCTATAAGGAAGTGTCGTCATTTATATTGTAAGTGTCGTAACTTATACTTGATGGGTTATTAGACCACCTTATTTGGGGTCGGCCCTATATAAGTCATGTGGGTCAAAGGGTTATTAGACCACCCTATTGGGGGTCGGCCATGTGGGTCAAAGGGTTATTAGACCACCCTATTGGGGGTCGGCCCACTCAGCATTATGTTATGTGGTTAAGTTCGAGCCTACATGAGTTAGGTAAAAAGGCAAGTCAAGTCAAGTATAAATAGAGTGCGGGAGGCACTCTATTTGCTCACTCACTTCTCACACATGGACTCAAGGAGGAGTGGCACACTTATGGAGGAGGACAATCTGCTGCTAGGTTATGGCTATCTCTCTTGGTTGGTTGTATCATTTCTCTATCTATCTCTGAGGAAGTTATTGGGGTTTTTCACCTTTATGGTTTTCCCCAAGTAAATCTTTGTGTCTCTTGTGTGCTTGCATTATTGTCTCCATGATTGATATGCTGTAGATATGCTGTACATGTTGTTCTCTCAGTTAAGATCCTAGATCATATTGAAGTAAATTCAGAAAAATTAACATGGTATCAGAGCTAGCCTGAAAGAAGGCATGATATGGCATGTATGACACTTGTTGCACTTACGATGCTAGGGCTTGATATAGCAAAAACCAGTCATCGTAGCACTTTCGCTATAAATCCATTTTGGAGAATTTTTCGGATCTGAAATTGTTACAGGACGAAGGTAAAATCTCCAGGTACCTTGTGTCCAAAGGACAACCTCTAATTCATTGTACTTTGTGATTTATGATCTGTACAATATAGGGTTTCTGCCTCTTCCAGATCTGAGTCAAAATCAGGTGACCTTGGGAAAAAGGTCATAACTTGGGCTAGGAAGCTCCAAATGAAATTTCGTGAAAAGTGATAGGTAGTACACAGTCTGTAATATCTCAGAAAACTTTTTCAGAGGCTGAAGTTCAACCAGTGACACGTGGCACTCCGTACAAGTTCGCTCTCCTGTATTTTCCCAAAACAGGTCACGTTGTGACATTTGGCATAACTCTCTCTCAGAACATCCAATTGAGGTCAGAACTATCAGGATGGAAAGATAACAGGTCAGGCTATCTCAGAAAACGTTTTCAGACCCTGTGGATCAAAAATTTTGGAGTTACACCAGAAACAATCAGGTACATATTTATGTCAAAACATAATTATTTTTTGGTACCTTCATTCATGGCTTCCGGAATTTAGGGCTTTGAAGAAAGTTGGAATTTTTGTAATCGGAGACCACGGCTGGATGCTACTCATCAAAATAGAAATTAGATACCAAGATCAGAATTTTTGGTTGGGCAGAAGGCCGGGCTTGATCAAACCCTAGTTCGGGACTTTGATCAGAAAAGTGGAAAATTAGGGCTTCTGTAAAAATAGGGAATTTTTGAAATCTGTGACCATGGCTGGAAGCTCCTCAGAAAAATAGAAGCTTAGAGCTTTGGATCAAACCTTTTGACTGGGCAGAAGAGTGGGCTTCATCAAACCCCAGTTCAGGGTCACGTCCAGTGAATCCAGAAATCTCAAAGGCAAAATTGAGGAGTGAAACTTTGTAGTTTTCAAATTCTGAATATACCAGCTTGATCAGCTCATCAAGGCGCATATTTCTATCCTTTCAGAAGTTTGAAATTCAAAGTTTGAATTTTTGAGGTTTCTCTGACAAACCCATATCCAGCTCCAGGTCCAGTTCTTGCAAATCAAGTGGATTGGGTTAATCCTAGAAGAAGATGGATTGGTCACCTGCATAAGTGAAGGAGTTCCTGTTTCAGAGGGAGATGAGGCTAAGGATTTACATAAGGAGATTACAAGCGATCTCGACAGGTATG
Organism: Larix kaempferi; assembly: GCA_027924585.1. Taxonomy (NCBI): domain Eukaryota; kingdom Viridiplantae; phylum Streptophyta; class Pinopsida; order Pinales; family Pinaceae; genus Larix; species Larix kaempferi. The sequence continues at coordinate 24,675,005 of BSBM01000502.1, read as the reverse complement.
ACTCATCGAGGTATGTTTTGAGATTTGTTCATGATTAAGTTTATGGTATGTTTGTCTTCATGTTATTATGGTTAGTACAATTTTGATTTTAGATTTGTTGTATCACCTTAACAAAATTACGAATGCATGATAGAAGATATTCATTGGTTAGGGTGTTGACACTTATGATTGTACTAATGCATTATGGTGTTGTATGAGGTTTATGTTGTCTACTAACATGAAAGGTACACCAAGAAAGACAAATCATGTTCTGGTTCAAAGAACATATGATCATGATGACATGAGGACAAAGATTCATCTATTGTCATGGATCTCATAAAAGATCCATTTACGAGGTATGTATAACTTGGTTTTATAATGGTTAACCTATGAGATATACAGGTTACTAGCACAAGTCATTGAAGAAGAACAAGAAGACATCATGTGAGTATGTTAGACATAATTAGCTAGCATGCTAATCCAGGTATGTTTTTCCTATATCAAGTTAGAATCCTACCTTGTGTTAGGATCTTATACTGTTGTTGATAATGATTGTATGCATATTATGTTTCTTACCATAATTGATGATATGACTAACCAGAAGAATCATGATGGTATAGGTTTGAATAATCACAGGTTTTATGCATTTTATATCTCTTATCTTGATTGATGATTCAACTAATCTGAAGAGTCATAGGTTTGAGTAATTACAGGTTTAGACATGTTATGACTTGACTAACCATAAGAATCCTACATAAACCTTGAATGCTAATGCTTATTACTTCTATTTGAAATGATCATGACTATACATGCTTGAGATTACTTTGTTTTAATAGTATACTAATGAATGTATGATTTTATATGAGATCACAAGGATAACACATTCATGATACTAATAAGCATGCATAAGGACCAAGGATGAATATGAGTTCAAGAACAGGTAATCCAGGAAGCAAAGATCAAGAGGGAGTACACTCTAGTGGTTTATGCAAGGATGCAGATATTCAGAGGGAGTTGTCCATCTCTCTACATTCCACATCAGAAAGGTGTAGAAGAAGCTACTGTAGATTAGGACCCCAGCAGCTCCTGCAAGAAAGCAAAGACTCAGAGGGAGTCCACCCAACGAACAAACAAAGATAAGTATTTGAATTGTCATTTCTTAAATAATACTGTTCAATAATGTATATACTGATGTTCCTAGAATTAGGTTGTGTATTATGCCTATTAGAATAATTGCATTGATGAACAGTATACTCCTAATATGCATGGGTAAGTGGCCTATGGCACTGTACAACATTCCATTGCTACTTATCTAGAATGAAACCTCTTTGCTGACATGTTGGGAGTTGTGCACACTCTTAACAATGTTCTGGTAGAGATTGGAAGGCATCTAGAAAGTTACGGAATATGGATAAATGTTGTATTGAAGCATTGGCTAAGATAATTGCATGACTGTATGACATATTTCTTTATGTGTAATAAGTTGTTCTGAAAATTATGAGATGTTTCTAATCATGCAATTTAACCTGTTTTGTAGGAAAGACCGTATATCTTCACCTACAAAAGAACTACAACATTTGTTCCAGCAACAAAGATATCTATTGAAGATATTGAAGTTCCCAGGATCTGGGATGAAGAAATGAAATGCCATGATCTGTCGATCATGAAGAATGATGTTTGGGATGTAATCCCAAGACATGAAGGGAAGTTTGCTATGACTTCCAAATGGAACTATCAGATCAAGCATGTTGCAGATGGCAGCATTGAGAAATATAAAAGTGATGAAATAGAAGATACACCAGATGGATTCAAGACAGCTTCCTTGAATGGTGTAGTTGAAGAAGAAGTGTATGTAGAGCAGCCACTTGGTTCTGAGACAAATGATAGGAAATCATATATGTGCAGAACTTGGTATGGTGAAGATAGATTGATTGTCGACACGCAGCGGAAGCTTACTACCGAGTTCGAGATGAAGAACTTGGGGATGATGCACTATTTGTTTTTGGCATGGAGGTGTGGCAGAGTGCAGATAGAATCTTCCTTGGACAAGGGAAGTATGCAGTAGAGATCCCAAAGAGGTTCGGGATGATGGATTTCAAGACCATGGCCACACCTATGGCATCAAATCTGAAGCTTCTATGTGATGCTTCATCTGAGCCGATTGATGTCTCTATGTATCGTCAGATGATTGGGTCCTTGATGTACCTAACGAACACGAGACCAGACATTTGCTTTGCTGTGAACACATTGATCCAGTTCCTGACAGATCCGAGGAGTGTTCACCTGGTTGCTGTAAAGCATATTCTGAGGTACCTAAAGGGTACAGTGGATTATGGGCTCAGGTATGAGGCGAATCAAAAGTTTAACCTACAGGGTTATGTTGATTCAGATTGGGCTGGCAGTGCTGCAGATAGGAAGAGCACATCTGGGTGTTGCTTCAGTATGGGATCAGGTGTGATCTCTTGGTTTAGTAGGAAGCAGTCTTGCGTAGCACTGAGTACAGCTGAGGCAGAGTATGTTGCAGCCTGTTCAGCTAGCTGTGAGGCAGTATGGCTACGAAAATTACTGTCTGAGTTATTTGATCTCCCGTTGGAGGCTACTGGTATCTTCTGTGATAACCAGAGTTGTGTGAAGCTGTCCGAGAACCCAGTGTTTCATGACAGGTCGAAACACATAGAGATCAAATATCACTATATCAGGGATATGGTGCAAAGAGGAGCTATGAAGCTCCTGTATGTTGCGATGGACGAGCAGATTGCAGATGTGATGATGAAGCCACTATCCAGAGTGAAGTTTGAGTACTTCAGAGAGAGGCTCAACGTTCTTCAGATCGAGGACACTTCGAGAAAGAAGTGATGGACACATTTGCTAAAGCCATTCCAAGCATGTTGGAAGGAGGATCCTTCACATGGCTGTGGATGTAAGCGCTGGATGATGGGCATCAGGATGATGTTCTGGTTTCTGCTGGATATGATCAGTTGGATCATTTTTATGTATGTACGCACCATGTTGGATGCTGGATATGATCAGTTGGATCATTTTTATGTATGTATGTACGCATCATGTTGGATGCTAGATATGATCAGGTGGATCATTTATGTATGGATGCATCATGTTGGATGCTGGATATGATCAGTTGGATCATGTGTATGTATTTTTGTATATGCATCATGTTGGATGCTTGGACCATGTATCTGTATATGTATCAGGTGGATACATTGTATGATCAGGTGGATCATGTATGGTGATATGTATCATGTATCAGGTGGATACATTGTATGATCAGGTGGATCATGTATGGTGATATGTATCATGTATCAGGTGGATACATTGTATGATCAGGAGGATCATGTATGATGATATGTATCAGGTAGATACTTGGTATGCATCAAGTGGATGCATTGATGATCAGGTGGATCATGCAGCAGGATGTTGCAGTGATGATCAGGATGATCATGGATGATGAGCTTCAGGATGTTGCTCCAGATGACATGCAGCAGGACGTTACAGTGATGATGATCAGGATGATCATGGATGGTGAGCTTCAGGATGTTGCTCCAGATGACATGCAGCAGGACGTTGCAGTGATGATGATCAGGACGTTGCAGTGATGATGATCAGGACGATCATGAGTACATCAGGATGATGTATGGTGAGTATCAGGTTGATACTCTGTGGCCGTGGATCAGGTTGTGCAGATGAGCATGTCTGGGAGATCCTATAGGTCGGAGTTGTGTACCCATAACAGCCTGGGATGCTCTTTTGAGACATTGCTCTAGGAGGACATGTAATTTGTGCCCTGGGAGATCTCAGGTCGAAGTTGTGTACCTGTAACATCCTGAGATGCTCTTGCGAGGTTTTGTCCTATGGCATGTAATTTGGGCCCTGGGAGATTTCAGGTCGGAGTTGTGTACCCGTAACATCCTGAGATGCTCTTTCGAGGTTTTGCCATGACCACATTTAATAGCGCCCTGGGAGATTTCAGGTCGGAGTTGTGTACCCGTAACATCCTGAGATGCTCTTGCGAGGTTTTGTGGTGGACCACATGTAATTTGTGCCCTGGGAGATTTCAGGTCGGAGTTGTGTACCCGTAACATCCTGAGATGCTCTTTCGAGGTTTTGTGGTGGGGTCACATGTAATAGCGCCCTGGGAGATCCTACAGGTCAGAGTTGTGTACCCGTAACATCCTGGGATGCTCTTTCGAGGTTTTGTGACGCATGTAATAAGTCCTGAGGATTCCACAGTATGGCCAGTGATGACGAAGACCTGCAGGTGGTGGGCCTACATCCAGTATGAAAAATGACTGGCTCTGTAGAACTTCCTATGACGAGTAGATTCAGAGATTGATTGAGATAGCAGCAGCAGTGACGATGATGATGACTCAATGACGATTATCTAGTGACGATGATCCAGAGAAGATGACTTGTGCTAGAAGAACTGTGCTGAGAAATACCTTCCTAGTTAAGAGGGAGTGTTGATGTATATGTAACTTCGGAATGTATTTCACATATATGTATATTGTATTCCTATAGAGATGGTATTATTCCTCTATAAGGAAGTGTCGTCATTTATATTGTAAGTGTCGTAACTTATACTTGATGGGTTATTAGACCACCTTATTTGGGGTCGGCCCTATATAAGTCATGTGGGTCAAAGGGTTATTAGACCACCCTATTGGGGGTCGGCCATGTGGGTCAAAGGGTTATTAGACCACCCTATTGGGGGTCGGCCCACTCAGCATTATGTTATGTGGTTAAGTTCGAGCCTACATGAGTTAGGTAAAAAGGCAAGTCAAGTCAAGTATAAATAGAGTGCGGGAGGCACTCTATTTGCTCACTCACTTCTCACACATGGACTCAAGGAGGAGTGGCACACTTATGGAGGAGGACAATCTGCTGCTAGGTTATGGCTATCTCTCTTGGTTGGTTGTATCATTTCTCTATCTATCTCTGAGGAAGTTATTGGGGTTTTTCACCTTTATGGTTTTCCCCAAGTAAATCTTTGTGTCTCTTGTGTGCTTGCATTATTGTCTCCATGATTGATATGCTGTAGATATGCTGTACATGTTGTTCTCTCAGTTAAGATCCTAGATCATATTGAAGTAAATTCAGAAAAATTAACATGGTATCAGAGCTAGCCTGAAAGAAGGCATGATATGGCATGTATGACACTTGTTGCACTTACGATGCTAGGGCTTGATATAGCAAAAACCAGTCATCGTAGCACTTTCGCTATAAATCCATTTTGGAGAATTTTTCGGATCTGAAATTATTACAGGACGAAGCTAAAATCTCCAGGTACCTTGTGTCCAAAGGACAACCTCTAATTCGTTGTACTTTGTGATTTATGATCTGTACAATATAGGGTTTCTGCCTCTTCCAGATCTGAGTCAAAATCAAGTGACCTTGGGAAAAAGGTCATAACTTGGGCTAGGAAGCTCCAAATGCAATTTCGTGAAAAGTGACAGGTATTACACAGTCTGTACTATCTCAGAAAACTTTTTCAGAGGCTGACGTTCAACCAGTGACACGTGGCACTCCGTACAAGTTCACTCTCCTGTATTTTACCAAAACAGGTCACGTTGCGACATTTGGCATAACTCTCTCTCAGAACATCCAATTGAGGTCAGAACTGTCAGGATGGAAAGCTAATAGGTCAGGCTATCTCAGAAAACTTTTTCAGACCCTGTGGATCAAAAATTTTGGAGTTATACCAGAAACAATCAGGTACATATTTATGTCAAAACAGAATTATTTTTTGGTACCTTCATTCATGGCTTCCGGAATTTAGGGCTTTGAAGAAAGTTGGAATTTTTGTAATCGGAGACCACGGCTGGATGCTACTCATCAAAATAGAAATTTAGAGACCAAGATCAGAATTTTTGGTTGGGCAGAAGGCCGGGCTTGATCAAACCCTAGTTCGGGACTTTGATCAGAAAAGTGGAAAATTAGGGCTTCTGTAAAAATAGGGAATTTTTGAAATCTGTGACCATGGCTGGAAGCTCCTCAGAAAAATAGAAGCTTAGAGCTTTGGATCAAACCTTTTGACTGGGCAGAAGAGTGGGCTTCATCAAACCCCAGTTCAGGGTCACGTCCAGTGAATCCAGAAATCTCAAAGGCAAAATTGAGGAGTGAAACTTTGTAGTTTTCAAATTCTGAATATACCAGCTTGATCAGCTCATCAAGGCGCATATTTCTATCCTTTCAGAAGTTTGAAATTCAAAGTTTGAATTTTTGAGGTTTCTCTGACAAACCCATATCCAGCTCCAGGTCCAGTTCTTGCAAATCAAGTGGATTGGGTTAATCCTAGAAGAAGATGGATTGGTCACCTGCATAAGTGAAGGAGTTCCTGTTTCAGAGGGAGATGAGGCTAAGGCTTTACATAAGGAGATTACAAGCGATCTCGACAGGTATGACTCATCGAGGTATGTTTTGAGATTTGTTCATGATTAAGTTTATGGTATGTTTGTCTTCATGTTATTATGGTTAGTACAATTTTGATTTTAGATTTGTTGTATCACCTTAACAAAATTATGAATGCATGATAGAAGATATTCGTTGGTTAGGGTGTTGACACTTATGATTGTACTAATGCATTATGGTGTTGTATGAGGTTTATGTTGTCTACTAACATGAAAGGTACACCAAGAAAGACAAATCATGTTCTGGTTCAAAGAACATATGATCATGATGACATGAGGACAAAGATTCATCTATTGTCATGGATCTCATAAAAGATCCATTTACGAGGTATGTATAACTTGGTTTTATAATGGTTAACCTATGAGATATACAGGTTACTAGCACAAGTCATTGAAGAAGAACAAGAAGACATCATGTGAGTATGTTAGACATAATTAGCTAGCATGCTAATCCAGGTATGTTTTTCCTATATCAAGTTAGAATCCTACCTTGTGTTAGGATCTTATACTGTTGTTGATAATGATTGTATGCATATTATGTTTCTTACCATAATTGATGATATGACTAACCAGAAGAATCATGATGGTATAGGTTTGAATAATCACAGGTTTTATGCATTTTATATCTCTTATCTTGATTGATGATTCAACTAATCTGAAGAGTCATAGGTTTGAGTAATTACAGGTTTAGACATGTTATGACTTGACTAACCATAAGAATCCTACATAAACCTTGAATGCTAATGCTTATTACTTCTATTTGAAATGATCATGACTATACATGCTTGAGATTACTTTGTTTTAATAGTATACTAATGAATGTATGATTTTATATGAGATCACAAGGATAACACATTCATGATACTAATAAGCATGCATAAGGACCAAGGATGAATATGAGTTCAAGAACAGGTAATCCAGGAAGCAAAGATCAAGAGGGAGTACACTCTAGTGGTTTATGCAAGGATGCAGATATTCAGAGGGAGTTGTCCATCTCTCTACATTCCACATCAGAAAGGTGTAGAAGAAGCTACTGTAGATTAGGACCCCAGCAGCTCCTGCAAGAAAGCAAAGACTCAGAGGGAGTCCACCCAACGAACAAACAAAGATAAGTATTTGAATTGTCATTTCTTAAATAATACTGTTCAATAATGTATATACTGATGTTCCTAGAATTAGGTTGTGTATTATGCCTATTAGAATAATTGCATTGATGAACAGTATACTCCTAATATGCATGGGTAAGTGGCCTATGGCACTGTACAACATTCCATTGCTACTTATCTAGAATTAAACCTCTTTGCTGACATGTTGGGAGTTGTGCACACTCTTAACAATGTTCTGGTAGAGATTGGAAGGCATCTAGAAAGTTACGGAATATGGATAAATGTTGTATTGAAGCATTGGCTAAGATAATTGCATGACTGTATGACATATTTCTTTATGTGTAATAAGTTGTTCTGAAAATTATGAGATGTTTCTAATCATGCAATTTAACCTGTTTTGTAGGAAAGACCGTATATCTTCACCTACAAAAGAACTACAACATTTGTTCCAGCAACAAAGATATCTATTGAAGATATTGAAGTTCCCAGGATCTGGGATGAAGAAATGAAATGCCATGATCTGTCGATCATGAAGAATGATGTTTGGGATGTAATCCCAAGACATGAAGGGAAGTTTGCTATGACTTCCAAATGGAACTATCAGATCAAGCATGTTGCAGATGGCAGCATTGAGAAATATAAAAGTGATGAAATAGAAGATACACCAGATGGATTCAAGACAGCTTCCTTGAATGGTGTAGTTGAAGAAGAAGTGTATGTAGAGCAGCCACTTGGTTCTGAGACAAATGATAGGAAATCATATATGTGCAGAACTTGGTATGGTGAAGATAGATTGATTGCCGACACGCAGCGGAAGCTTACTACCGAGTTCGAGATGAAGAACTTGGGGATGATGCACTATTTGTTTTTGGCATGGAGGTGTGGCAGAGTGCAGATAGAATCTTCCTTGGACAAGGGAAGTATGCAGTAGAGATCCCAAAGAGGTTCGGGATGATGAATTTCAAGACCATGGCCACACCTATGGCATCAAATCTGAAGCTTCTATGTGATGCTTCATCTGAGCCGATTGATGTCTCTATGTATCGTCAGATGATTGGGTCCTTGATGTACCTAACGAACACGAGACCAGACATTTGCTTTGCTGTGAACACATTGATCCAGTTCCTGACAGATCCGAGGAGTGTTCACCTGGTTGCTGTAAAGCATATTCTGAGGTACCTAAAGGGTACAGTGGATTATGGGCTCAGGTATGAGGCGAATCAAAAGTTTAACCTACAGGGTTATGTTGATTCAGATTGGGCTGGCAGTGCTGCAGATAGGAAGAGCACATCTGGGTGTTGCTTCAGTATGGGATCAGGTGTGATCTCTTGGTTTAGTAGGAAGCAGTCTTGCGTAGCACTGAGTACAGCTGAGGCAGAGTATGTTGCAGCCTGTTCAGCTAGCTGTGAGGCAGTATGGCTACGAAAATTACTGTCTGAGTTATTTGATCTCCCGTTGGAGGCTACTGGTATCTTCTGTGATAACCAGAGTTGTGTGAAGCTGTCCGAGAACCCAGTGTTTCATGACAGGTCGAAACACATAGAGATCAAATATCACTATATCAGGGATATGGTGCAAAGAGGAGCTATGAAGCTCTTGTATGTTGCGATGGACGAGCAGATTGCAGATGTGATGACGAAGCCACTATCCAGAGTGAAGTTTGAGTACTTCAGAGAGAGGCTCAACGTTCTTCAGATCGAGGACACTTCGAGAAAGAAGTGATGGACACATTTGCTAAAGCCATTCCAAGCATGTTGGAAGGAGGATCCTTCACATGGCTGTGGATGTAAGCGCTAGATGATGGGCATCAGGATGATGTTCTGGTTTCTGTTGGATATGATCAGTTGGATCATTTTTATGTATGTACGCACCATGTTGGATGCTGGATATGATCAGTTGGATCATTTTTATGTATGTATGTACGCATCATGTTGGATGCTAGATATGATCAGGTGGATCATTTATGTATGGATGCATCATGTTGGATGCTGGATATGATCAGTTGGATCATGTGTATGTATTTTTGTATATGCATCATGTTGGATGCTTGGACCATGTATCTGTATATGTATCAGGTGGATACATTGTATGATCAGGTGGATCATGTATGGTGATATGTATCATGTATCAGGTGGATACATTGTATGATCAGGTGGATCATGTATGGTGATATGTATCATGTATCAGGTGGATACATTGTATGATCAGGAGGATCATGTATGATGATATGTATCAGGTAGATACTTGGTATGCATCAAGTGGATGCATTGATGATCAGGTGGATCATGCAGCAGGATGTTGCAGTGATGATCAGGATGATCATGGATGATGAGCTTCAGGATGTTGCTCCAGATGACATGCAGCAGGACGTTGCAGTGATGATGATCAGGATGATCATGGATGGTGAGCTTCAGGATGTTGCTCCAGATGACATGCAGCAGGACGTTGCAGTGATGATGATCAGGACGATCATGAGTACATCAGGATGATGTATGGTGAGTATCAGGTTGATACTCTGTGGCCGTGGATCAGGTTGTGCAGATGAGCATGTCTGGGAGATCCTATAGGTCGGAGTTGTGTACCCATAACAGCCTGGGATGCTCTTTTGAGACATTGCTCTGGGAGGACATGTAATTTGTGCCCTGGGAGATCTCAGGTCGGAGTTGTGTACCCGTAACATCCTGAGATGCTCTTGCGAGGTTTTGTCCTATGGCATGTAATTTGGGCCCTGGGAGATTTCAGGTCGGAGTTGTGTACCCGTAACATCCTGAGATGCTCTTTCAAGGTTTTTCCATGACCACATTTAATAGCGCCCTGGGAGATTTCAGGTCGGAGTTGTGTACCCATAACATCCTGAGATGCTCTTGCGAGGTTTTGTGGTGGACCACATGTAATTTGTGCCCTGGGAGATTTCAGGTCGGAGTTGTGTACCCGTAACATCCTGAGATGCTCTTTCGAGGTTTTGTGGTGGGGTCACATGTAATAGCGCCCTGGGAGATCCTACAGGTCGGAGTTGTGTACCCGTAACATCCTGGGATGCTCTTTCGAGGTTTTGTGACGCACGTAATAAGTCCTGAGGATTCCACAGTATGGCCAGTGATGACGAAGACCTGCAGGTGGTGGGCCTACATCCAGTATGAAAAAGGACTGGCTCTGTAGAACTTCCTATGACGAGTAGATTCAGAGATTGATTGAGATAGCAGCAGCAGTGACGATGATGATGACTCAATGACGATTATCTAGTGACGATGATCCAGAGAAGATGACTTGTGCTAGAAGAACTGTGCTGAGAAATACCTTCCTAGTTAAGAGGGAGTGTTGATGTATATGTAACTTCGGAATGTATTTCACATATATGTATATTGTATTCCTATAGAGATGGTATTATTCCTCTATAAGGAAGTGTCGTAATTTATATTGTAAGTGTCGTAACTTATACTTGATGGGTTATTAGACCACCTTATTTGGGGTCGGCCCTATATAAGTCATGTGGGTCAAAGGGTTATTAGACCACCCTATTAGGGGTCGGCCATGTGGGTCAAAGGGTTATTAGACCACCCTATTGGGGGTCGGCCCACTCAGCATTATGTTATGTGGTTAAGTTCGAGCCTACATGAGTTAGGTAAAAAGGCAAGTCAAGTCAAGTATAAATAGAGTGCGGGAGGCACTCTATTTGCTCACTCACTTCTCACACATGGACTCAAGGAGGAGTGGCACACTTATGGAGGAGGACAATCTGCTGCTAGGTTATGGCTATCTCTCTTGGTTGGTTGTATCATTTCTCTATCTATCTCTGAGGAAGTTATTGGGGTTTTTCACCTTTATGGTTTTCCCCAAGTAAATCTTTGTGTCTCTTGTGTGCTTGCATTATTGTCTCCATGATTGATATGCTGTAGATATGCTGTACATGTTGTTCTCTCAGTTAAGATCCTAGATCATATTGAAGTAAATTCAGAAAAATTAACACAGCCAGGTTTTGTGATGCACGTAATAAGTCCTGAGAATTCCACAGTATGGCCAGTGATGACGAAGACCTGCAGGTGGTGGGCCTACATCCAGTATGAAAAATGACTGCCTCTATAGAACTTCCTATGACAAGTAGATTCAAAGATTGATTGAGATAATATCAGCAGTGACGATGATGATGACTCAATGACGATTATCCAATGACAATGATCCAGAGAAGATGACTTGTGCTAGAAGACCCGTGTCAAGAAATACCTTCCTAGTTAAGAGGGAGTGTTGATGTATATGTAACTTCGAAATGTATTTCACATATATGTATACTGTATTCCTATAGAGATGTTATTATTCCTCTATACGGAAGTGGTTGTATTCCTATAGAGATGTTATTATTCCTCTATACGCAAGTGTCGTCATTTATATTGTAAGTGTCGTAACTTATACTTGATGGGTTATTAGACCACCTTGTTGGGGTCGGCCCTGTATAAGTCATGTGGGTCAAAGGGTTATTAGACCACCCTATTGGGGGTCGGCCATGTGGGTCAAAGGGTTATTAGACCACCCTAGTGGGGGTCGGCCCAGTCATCATTATGTTAAGTGGTTAAGTTGAGGCCGACCTAGTTGAGTAAAGGTCAAGTTAAGTTAGTGTATAAATAGAGAGTGTGTCTCTCTCATTTTACACATTCTATTCTCTCACTCACGCTTGGGAGAGTGGAGTACTTGTGGAGGAGGAGGCTCTGCTGCTAGGAGAAGATTATCTCTTGTATTCTGGTTGTATCATTGCTCTATCTATCTCTGAGGAAGTTATTGGGGTTTTTCACCTTTATGGTTTTCCCCAAGTAAACTTGGTGTCTCTTCTGTGCTTGCATTATTGTGTCCATGAATGATATGTTGTACATGTTGTTCTCTCAGTTAAGATCCTAGATCAGATTGAAGTAAATTCTAAAAATTTAACATGGTATCAGAGCTAGCTCGAAAGAAGGCATGATATGGCATGTATGACACTTGTTGCACTTACGAGGCTAAGGCTTGATATAGCAAAAACCAGTCATCGTATCACTTTCGCTATAAATCCATTTTGGAGAATTTTTCGGATCTGAAACCTTTACAGGTCGAAGGTTAAATCCCCATGTACCTTGTGTCCAAAGGAAAACCTCTAATTCTTTGTACTTTGTGATTTATGATCTGAACAATATAGGGTTTCTGCCTCTTCCAGATCTGAGTCAAAATCAGGTGACCTTGGGAAAAATGTCATAACTTGGGTTAGGAAGCTCCAAATGAAATTTCGTAAAAAGTGACAGGTAGTACATAGAATTTAATATCTTAAGAAAAAATTTTAGAGGCCGAAAATGAACCAGTGACACGTGGCATGCCGTACAAGTTTTATTTCCTGTATTATCCCTTAAACAGGTCACGTTTTGACATTTGGCATAACTCTCTCTCAGAGAATCCAATTGAGGTCATACCTATTGGGATGGAAAGACAACAGGTCGTACTATCTCCAAAAAACGTTTCAGAGGCCGAAGTTGAAATAGTGACACGTGACACTCCGTACAAGTTTGCTCTACTATATTATCCCATAAACAGGTCACGTTGTGACACTTGGCATAACTCTCTATCAGAGAATCCAATTGAGGTCAGACTTGTCGGGATGGAAATATAACGGGTTGGGCTGTCTCAGGAAGTTTTTTCAGACCCTATGGATCGAAAAGTTCAGAGTTACACCAAAAACAATCAGGTACATATTTCTGTCAAAGTAGAATTATTTTTGAGTACCTTCATTCATGGCTTCCAGAATTTAGGGCTTCGGAGAAAGTTGGAATTTTTATAATCGGAGACCATGGTTGGATGCTACTCATCAAAATCGAAATTTAGAGACCAAGATAAGAATTTTTGGTTGGGCAGAAGACCAGGCTTGATCAGACCCTAGTTCGGGACTTTGATCAGAAAAGTGGAAAATTAGGGCTTCTGTAAAAATGGGAATTTTTGAAATCTGCGACCACGGTTGGAAGCTTTTCAGAAAAATAGAAGCTTAGAGCTTTGGATCAAATTTTTTGATTGGGAAGAAGAGTGGGCTTCATCAAACCCCAGTTCAAGGTCACGTCCAGTGAATCTGGAAGTTTCAAAGGCAAAATTGAGTGAAACTTTGTAGTTTTCAAATTATGAATATACCAGCTTGATCAGCTCATCAAGGCGCATATTTCTATCCTTTCGGAAGTTTGAAATTCAAAGTTTGAATTTTTGAGGTTTCTCTAACAAACCGATATCTAGCTCCAGGTCCAGTTCTTGCAAATCAAGTGGATTGGGTTAATCGTAGAAGAAGATGGATTGGTCACCTGCATAAGTGAAGAAGTTCCTGTTTCAGAGGGAGATGAGGCTAAGGCCTTACATAAGAATATTACAAGCAATCTCGACAGGTATGACTCATCGAGGTATGTTTCGATATTTGTTCATTATTAAGTTTATGGTATGTTTGTCTTCATGTTATTACGGTCAATACAATCTTGATTAATTACTAGACTTGTCGTATTACCTTATAGAAGATATTCATTGATTAAGGTTTTGACACTTATGATTGTACTAATGCATTGTGATTTTGTATGAGGTTTATGTTGTTTGCTAACACAAAAAGTACACCAAGAAAGTCAAATCATGTTCTACTTCAAGAACATATGCTCATGGTGACATGAAGACAAAGATTCATCCATTGTCATGGATCACATAGAAGATCTACTTTCGAGGTATGTATAACTTGGTTCTACAATGGTTAACTTATGAGACATGTAGGTTACTAGCACAAGTCATTGAAGAGAACCAGAAGACGTTATGCGGGTATGTTAGACATAACTAGCTAGCATGCTAATCCAGGTATGTTTTTCCTATATCAAGCTAGAATCCTACCTTGTGTTAGGATGTTATACTGTTGTGTTGTTGATAATGATTATTCATGAAGTCATAGGTTTGAATAATTATGGTTGTATGCAGATTATTTTTCTTACCGTAATTGATGATATGACTAACCAGAAGAATCATGAAGGTATAGGTTTGAATAATCACAGGTTTTATGCATATTATATCTCTTATCTTGATTGATGATTGAACTAACCAGAAGAGTCCTATGATCAAATAAGAAAATGTATGAGTAAAAGAAGACTTTCTTGAAACCTTGAATACTAATGTTTATTATCTATGAATGATCATGAATATACATGTTTAAGATTATTGTGTTTTGATAGTATTAAGTTTATACTAATAAATGTGTGATTATGTATGAGACCTCAAGGATAACACAATGATGATACTAATAAGCATGCATAGTTATTAAGGATGGATGTAAGTTCAAGGACAGGTAATCCAGGAAGCAAAGATCAAGAAGGAGCACACTTCAGTAGTTTCTGCAAGGATGCAGATATTCAGAGGGAGTTGACCACTTCTCACAATCCACATAAGAATGGAGTTGCAGAAAAGAAGCAAAGACTGAGAGGGAGTCAACCCAACAAACAAACAAAGATAAGTATTTGAATTGTCATTACTTGCATATTTTATTGTTTAAATAATACTGTTCAATAATGTATATACTGATGTTCCTAGAATTAGGTTGTGTATTATGCATATTAGAATAGTTGCATTGATGAACAGTATACTACTAATATGCATGGGTAAGTAGCCTATGGCATTGTACAACATTACATTGCTACTTATCTAGAATAAAACCTCTTTGCTGACGTGTTGGAGTTGTGCACACTCTTAACAATGTTTTGGTAGAGATTGGAAGGCATCTAGAAAGTTACGAGATATGGATAAATGTTGTATTGAAGCATTGGCTAAGATAATTGCATGATTGTATGACATATTTATTTATGTGTAAGAATTTGTTCTGAAAACTATGAGATGTTTTCTAATCATGCAATTTAACTTGTTGAGTTGGAAAGATCGTATCCCATCACCTACAAAAGAAGAACTACAACATTTGTTCAACAACAAAATTATCTATTAAAGATATTGAAGTTCCCAGGATATGGGAAGAATGCCATGATCCGTTGATCATGAAGAATGATGTTTGGGATGTAGTCCCAAGACCTGAAGGGAAGTTTGTTATGAATTCCATATGGATCTATGAAGATCAAGCATGCTGCAGACAGCAGCATAGAGAAATATAAAAGTGATGAAATAGAAGATACACCAGATGGATTTCAAGACAGCTTTCTTGAATGGTCTAGTTGAAGAAGAAGTGTATGTGGAGCAGCCACTTGGTTCTGAGACACATGACAGGAAATCATATATGTGCAGACCTTGGTATGGTAGGATAGGCAGCTTTCTATCTAGTTTGGTCTTTACCAAGAGTAAAGTGGGTTCCAACCTTTACTACAAGGTTGAGGAAGGCAATCCAGTGATACTACTATGTGGATGACCTGTTTGTATCAGGTGAGGATAGATTGATTGCCGACACATAGCGGAAGCTTGCTACCGAGTTCGAGTTGAGGAACTTGGGGATGATGCACTATTTGTTTTTGGCATGGAGGTGTGGCAGAGTGATGGAATCTTCCTTGGACAAGTGAAGTATGCAGTAGAGATCTTGAAGAGGTTCGGGATGATGGACTGTAAGGATATGGCCACACCTATGGCATCGAATATGAAGCTTCTATGTGATGCTTCATCTGAGCCGGTTGATGTTTCTATGTATTGTCAGATGATTGGGTCCTTGATGTACCTGACGAACACGAGACCGGATATTTGCTTTGCTGTGAACACATTGAGCCAGTTCCTGACGGATCCGAGGAGTGTTCACCTGGTTGCTGTAAAGCATGTTCTGAGGTACCTGAAGGGTACAGTGGATTATGGGCTCAAGTATGAAGCGAATCAAAAGTTTAACCTGCAGGGTTATGTTGATTCAGATTGGGCTGGTAGTGCTGCAGATAGGAAGAGCACATCTGGATGCTGCTTCAGCATGGGATTATGTGTAATCTCTTGGTTTAGCAGGAAGCAGTCCTGTGTAGCACTGAGTACCTCTTAGGCAAAGTATGTTGCAGCCTGTTCAGCTAGTTGTGAGGCAGTATGGCTACGGAAGCTACTGTCTGAGTTATTTGATCTCCTGTTGGATGCTACTGGTATCTTCTGCAATAACTAGAGTTGTGTGAAGCTATTCGATAATCCAGTGTTTCATGACAGGTCGAAACACATAGAGATCAAATATCACTATATCAGGGATATGGTGCAGAGAGGAGCTGTGAAGCTCCTGTACATTGCGATGGACGAGCAGATTGCAGATGTGTTGACGAAGCCACTAGCTAGGGTGAAGTTCGAGTACTTTAAGGAGAGGCTTGGTGTTCTTTAGATTGATGACACTTCGAGGAAGAAGTGATGGAGACATTTGCGGAAGCCATTCCAAGCATGTTGGAAGGATAATTCTTCACATGGCTGTGGATGTAGGCGCTGGATGATGAGCATCAGGATGATGTTCTAGTTTCTGCTTTGTATGATCAGTTGGATCATTTATATGTATGTGTGCATCATGTTGGATGTTGGATATGATCAGTTGGATCATTTATATGTATATGTATGTGTGCATCATGTTGGATGTTGGATATGATTGGTTGGATCATTTGTATGTATTGTGTATATGCATCATGTTGGATGCTTGGACCATGTATCTGTATATGTATCAGGTGGATACATTGTATGATCAGGTAGATCATGTATATTGATATGTATCAGGTATGATGAGGTAGATCATGTATGTTGATGGATACATTGTGTGGATAATGTGTCTATGTATCAGGTGGATACACTATGTATGATGATATTTATCAAGTAGATACTTTGTGTGCATCAGATGGATGCATTGCATGATCAGGGTGATCGTGGATGACGAGCTTCTCTAGATGACATGCAATAAGATGTTGCAGTGATGATGATCAGGATGATCATGTGTACATCAGGATGATGTATGATGAGTATCAAATGATATTTTGCGGCTGTGGATCAGGTTGTACAGATGAGCATCTCTGGGAGATCCTATAGGTCGGAGTTGCGTACCCATAACAACCTGGGATGCTCTTTCGAGACATTGCTCTGGGAGGACATGTAATTTGTGCCCTGGGAGATCTTCAGGTCAGAGTTGTGTACCCGTAACATCCTAAGATGCTCTTGCGAGGTTTTGTCCTGTGGCATGTAATTTGCTCCTGGGAGATCTGGACAGGATGAAAAAGGCCTCAGATGCTTCAACCAGGTTTTTCCATGACCACATGTAATTTGCACCTGGGAGATCTAGACAGAATGAAAAAGGCCTCAGATGCTTCAGCCAGGTTTTGTTGTGGACCACATGTAATTTGCTCCTGGGAGATCCGACAGGTAGAGCCGTGTGCTCGTAACAGCCTGGGATGCTTCAGCCAGGTTTTGTGGTGAGATCACATGTAATGTGCTCTTGGGAGATCCGATAGGAAGAGCTGTGTGCTCGTAACAACCTTGGATACTTCAGCCAGGTTTTGTGATGGGTCACATGTAATGTGCTCCTGGTAGATCCTACAGGTAGATTTGTGTGCTCGTAATAGCCTAGGATGCTGCAACCAGGTTTTGTGACGCACGTAATAAGTCGTGAGAATTACATAGTATGGCCAGTGATGATGAAGACCTACAGGTGGTGGGCCTACATCTAGTATGAAAAAGGACTGGCTCTGTAGAGCTTCCTATGATGAGTAGATTCAGAGATTGATTGAGATAGCAGCACCAGTGACGATGATGATGACTCGATGACGATTATCCAGTGACGATGATCCAGAGAAGAAGACTTGTGCTAGAAGACTTGTGTCGAGAAATACTTTCCTTGTTAAAACGCAATGTTGATGTATATGTAACTTCGGAATGTATTTCACATATATGTATATTGTATTCCTATAGAGATGTTATTATTCCTCTATACAGAAGTGGTTGTATTCCTATAGAGATGTTATTATTCCTCTATACGGAAGTGTCGTCATTTATATTGTAAGTGTCGTAACTTATACTTGATGGGTTATTAGACCACCCTAGTGGGGGTCGACCCAGTCAGCATTATGTTAAGTGGTTAAGTTGAGGATGACCTAGTTGAGTAAAGGTCAAGTCAAGTTAGTGTATAAATAGAGAGTGTGTCTCTCTCATTTTACACATTCTATTCTCTCACTCACACTTGGGAGAGTGGCGCACTTGTGAAGGAGGAGGCTCTGCTGCTAGGAGAAGACTATCTCTTGTATTCTGGTTGTATCATTGCTCTATCTATCTCTGAGGAAGTTATTGGGGTTTTTCACCTTTATGGTTTTCCCCAAGTAAACTCGGTGTCTCTTATGTGCTTGCATTATTGTGTCCATGAATGATATGCTGTAGATTTGTTGTACATGTTGTTCTCTCATTTAAGATCCTAGATCAGATTGAAGTAAATCCTGAAAATTTAACAGTGCTATCGCAGCACCTTCGATGCTGCGACAAGGCAAAAGATGGTGCGAACGGCAAGAAGACGATGGGAATGGCAATGAGCGGAATATTAGTTATGTATTTTGGGTCAATTGTACCATGGAATGCGGGTTTTGGGTCATTTGGACCACATATTATGTAATGTTGAGTCAGTTATACTGCAGAATGCGGGTTTTTGGTCGGTTTTGTACCAAGTTAATTAGATGTTGGGTTACTTGTCCAAATGTCAGTTAAGGAGTTGTTAGTAAGTGGACAAGAATTGTAATGGAGGAATCCTATATATAGATAAGAGTCGTAGGTATGAGGATAGACAAGGTTAGCACGTAGGGGAAGAGAAGTGCATGTTTGGGTTGTTTTTGCGCATCTGTGAGGTATTGCCGAGACTTGATCTTTGAGGAGATGTTGTAAGGTTTTGCAGTGATAATATGATATGATGAAACTGTTTTGGTGCAATTCCTCGGTTCTTTTTGTTTATTTATGGTAATTCAATGTCGCACTTCATGAATAATGCTACTTTTCCTTGATGCAATGTTGATTTACAATTATTACTGTTGTGATAATGAATGCTGTGATTGAATAATGCGTTATGAATACATGTCAAATGTTTGAGATTCATGTTTAGTGTTACAATAGAGTTAGTTCATATAGCCGCAACCCTCCTCCTTCCTTGGTGGAAACATGGTTCCGTCTGCTCTTGCTGGACGCCTCGAGTGAGACCTCATCTGCTCTACAGGTGTTACTGGGTGGGAGAAAACCTACTCGGGTCAGTGCCAAGGGATACTGCAGCATGTGTCGACAGTGAAGTGGAACCCGTGTCGACAGGAGTCGCGTTGGTCAACATATGATCAGGATGATCATGGATGACGAGCTTCGGGATGTTGCTCCAGATGACATGCAGCAGGATGATGTAGTGTTGATGATCAGGATGATCATGTGTACATCAGGATGATGTATGGTGAGTATCAGTTTGATACTTTGTGGCCGTGGACAGGTTGTGCAGATGAGCATCTAAGTAGACTTGGGAGATCTAGACAGGATGAAAAAGGCCTCAGATGCTCTTTCGAGGCATTGCTCTGGGAGGACATGTAAGTAGACTTGGGAGATATGGACAAGATGAAAAAGGCCTCAGATGCTCTTTCGAGGCATTGTCCTATGGCATGTAAGTAGACCTGGGAGATCTAGACATGATGAAAAAGGCCTCAGATGCTCTTTCGAGGCATTGCCATGACCACATGTAATCAGACCTGGATATTTGAGGAGGATGAAAAAAGCCTCAGATGCTCTTTAGGGTTCTTTCCTGGCAAGACACCCTTTTAAGGTTTTGTGGTAGGAGTCACATGTAATCAGACTTGGAGATCTAGACAGGATGAAAAAGGCCTCAGATGCTCTTTAGGGTTCTTGCTTGGCAAGACACCTTTTAAGGTTTTGTGATTGTCATATGTAAAAGATCCTGGGAGATCCTATAGGTCAGAGTTATGTACCCGTAATAGCCTGAGATGCTCTTTCAAGGTTTTGTGATGCACATAATAAGTCCTAGGTTCCACAGTATGGCCACTGATGATCAAGACCTACAGGTGGTGGGCCTACATCCAGTATGAAAAAGGACTAGCTCTGTAGAACTTCCTATGATGAGTAGATTTGAGATTGATTGAGATAGAAGCAACAGTGACGATGACGATGATTCGATGGTGATGATCCAGAGAAGAAGACTTGTGATAGCAGATTTGTGTCAAGAAATACCTTCCTAGTTAAGAGGGAGTGTTGATGTAATTGTAAATTTGGAATGTATTTCATATATGTATGTTGTACTCCTATAGAGATGGTATTATTCCTCTATACAAAAGTGTTTGTATTCCTATAGAGATGTTATTATTCCTCTATACGGAAGTGTCGTCATTTATATTATAATTGTTGTAACTTATACTTGATGGGTTATTAGACCACCTTGTTGGGGTCGACCCTGTATAAGTCGTGTGGGTCAAAGGGTTGTTAGACCACCCTATTGGGTGTCGGCCCAGTCAACATTGTGTTATGTGGTTAAGTTGAGGCCGACCTAGTAAAGTTTATTAGGAAATTCAAGTCAAGTATAAATAGAGTGCGGGATGCACTCTATTTCATCATTCTATTATCTCACACACTCTTTGGAGAGTGGCGCACTTGTGGAGGAGGAGAAGCTGCTGCTAGGAGATGTCTATCTCTTATGCTTGGGTTGTATCATTGCTCTATCTATCTTTGAGGAAGTTATTGGGGTTTTTCACCTTTATGGTTTTCCCCAAGTAAACTCTGTGTCTCTTGTGTGCTTGCATTATTGTGTCCATGATTGATATGCTGTAGATATGTTGTACATGTTGTTCTCTTAGTTAAGATCCTAGATCAGATTGAAGTAAATTCTGAAAAACTAATAGCCGCGAGGACAAGTAACTACATCCGTGCATCACCACGGTTACAGAAACATGATTCTGTAACCCCCCATACTTCGCTTCGGGTGAGACGTCAGCTTCTTTACAGGTTGATGCCGAAAGGGACAGTGAAAGGGGTTTATGTTCTGTCTACAGATAACTTCGCCAATCCCGGGTCATCCCAGAAAAAAGACCAACCAATGGTTCCATTTCCGACTTTGGACTGGAGTATCAGTGATGTGGAATCCAGAGAAGAATGAAATACATAACTGGGTGACTCAAACAGACGCGAGTTTGCGAAGAAAGAAAACATACATCCTGGGATTACTATAGAACAATGGCTACAGTGACATATATTTACAAATTTGCATGAAGTTTTCTTTGCATATTTTGCTAACGAGTTATTTGAATGGATATCCAGGGTAGCTGAAAGAAAAAATTGTTTCTAGGGTGAAGAACCTACAATTTGGAATCCAGAGTTGATTCATAATCTTAAAGGGATTAATAAACAAATTTCAAGAGAAGTATACTTTTGGCTGGATAGCTTGTTGGAAGGCTATATTACAGAGTTTGCTGTGGACCTTCTGAAGTCTTACAGCACATCCGAAGGATACTTTTTGAAAGGATTTAGAGGTAAGTACCTGAAAAACCTGAGTCTATGCATTAAAATGTTATTAGTTTAGAAAGGTGCCTTAAGAATGCAGTCAGATTCCTAGGGTTCGAGTTTGTAATGATAAAAAACAAAGATAGTGACACAGACGAAGACATAGGCATTTTGCGTAGTGGAAAAAGATATAAAGTTATCACTAGAAAGAGGTTTCAAGAAGTTGAGCCTCGCACATTGCTAGAAACTGACTTAGGAAGTGATATAAATTCATCTCAAGTTGAGTCTGATTGTGAGACGGAACTTAAACAAATTGGCTATCATCTTATCACTCCACAGAAACCTATACTTGTTGAAAAATATAATCCTAGTTTGCAGAACACTAGTAGAAGCAATACTGCAGGAACAAGTACAAATAATCAGCCAAGTGGTGGTATACCTCAACTATTTCACTCCACAGGAAGTATTGTAGTATTTCAGAATCCTACACCTCCTAAAAGAAGAATGGAAGACTACATAAAGCTACATGTTTTTAAAGGAATTGGTTTAGAAGATCCAGAGCAACATTGGTTTCTCTGTGATGCGGTTTGGAATGTTAAACAAGTACAAGATGATGCTATAAAACAATCTCAATTAGTCACCACATTCATAGACAAAGCTTTAACATGGTTCATGAAATATTCTGTTGGACAAAACAGAACACTAGCTGATATTGGAACTGCACTGATTAGAGAATTTAAGAATACTAAATCAGAATCTCAATTCATTACAGAGCTAAAACATAAACCTAATGAGACATTGTGGGAATTTGATCAGAAATTCAAAACCTTGTTGGATGAAGTTAGCTTTGATATATCACCACAACAACACCAACAATGGTTTATCACTACATTGTTTCCCCACATTAGATTACCATTGATGCAACATAAGGTTACCTCGCAAATAGAAGCATTGGAATTTGTGATGAAGCTAGAAGCTTCGCCCATAGGAGAAACCAGTGTAGGAATGGTACAAATACATACACAGCTAGAAAACCTGACATTACATTTGCAAGATATACAAAAATGAAAAGAAATAAGAGAAGAGATTTGGTGCACTAAATGTAAAGAAGAAGGACATTCCAAGGAACATTGTCCTGTATTCATAGATTACCTCGCTAGTGGAGCACCGAGTCCATTAAATCAACCTCAAGGACCATGGTGCGAAATTTGTCAATGCAGAGGACATTAACCAGATGACTGTTACCTACTTTAGAAGTATGTACAGACACCAAAGAACCTGTACTACACATTTTGTAAGTCAGTTGGCCATGATGATACCAACTGTAGAGCATATGACCTTATGATAGAAAGAAAACATGATGTCTACAAAGTCCATGGAGAAACATAGAACAATAATGATAATGTGCAGTATGATCAAGGTACATACATTGGACGTGGTGGATTTAGAGGAAGAGGACGTAATACTGGCGAAGGAAGAGGAAGAGGTCAGATTGTCTATTATAACTGTACTCAACCTGGAAATTTGGCAAGATATTTTCAGAACCCATGCACTACTTGTAAGTATTGTAAATCCTATGACCACATCATTGAATCATGTCCCATTTTGCTAAGAAAAATGAAAGAAAAAAAAGACCAGAAGGATAGAACCAGAATATTTAGATGATCGCAGCTGAGAAAAGAAACGAAGATCACAACGTCCATGTTGTGACACGAAGTGGAGCTTCGACTAAAGATTATAGAACAAACGAAGATTTGAATTTTGATAATTAGTTAAATGGATCAAATCCCACTGATGGGGATTGGGTGAGGAAAGCACTTGGAAAGACACCTGTATTTGACCCTAACAGAGAAAAAGAAGTATTCATGCAAGCAAGAAAATAATTTCAGGACTCAGGAGCTTCGACCGCAAGGATCCCTTTGCGAAGTGAGCAGACACCTGTACTAGGTATTCCATCATTGTATGATGGATCACGAGCTTCGCCAGAGAAAACAAGTCCTGTAACACAGTTTCTACAGAGCTGCATAAAATTGATAAGGCATGAGCACGCCTTAGGAGAATTACAGAACGTACTGGGATACTATGAACAACGTAGTACAGTGAACAATGCACATAGAGCAGTCCATCACATTAAGAACCATAAAAGTACAGGAAGAGAAATGAGTCTAAGCATGCAGATCGAAGATTTTGAAATGAACCAAGTCATTCTTGACTTAGGATCATAGGTGAACGTACTGACAAAACAAACATGGGAGCAGATGGGGAAACCAAAGTTATCTTGGTCTCCTATACAATTGAGATTGGCTAACCAACAGAAGGTCATACCTTTTGGGAGATTGTCAAGCGTTCCTGTTAACATTGATGGAGTACGAAGTAAAGCATATTTTGAGGTCATTTATATCATAGATGACAGTAATCCTTATCCCGCACTATTAGGGATTTACTAGGAAATGGATAACCTCGCAAATGATATTCGAAGGACATGATATTAAGGTTATTGCACCCCTGGATCCTTCACAAGGATCAAGGTATTTTGAACCAATAAGAGAAGAATTCAGAGCTCAAGAACTTGACAACATCTACAAGATGAAAGTTAATCAAGCAGATTATGTTAATCCTACAGAGGATGGAACATTAAGATGGAGATGTGACAGTTCTTGCGTATCAGAGTCAGACGCAGGATTGGAAAACTGGCAGAGCAGAATTCATGAAGTATCAGTTAGAAGATGTGCGAAGATAACAAAGTCACTCCGCTGGATTGGAACATAGGTAATTACAATTCCTACTTATGATGGTTTGGGTAATATCTATGTATTCTTTCATGAATATTTAGCATTTGTTTCAAAAGAACATAGGTTACTAGCTCCAGACGTAGCATTGCGAGCTACACCTGCTAGGTGCTGGGATGCGCATAAAGCCAAAATAAGCACATGGAAAGAACTTAAGAACTAAATGGAAATTAGATTTGTTGAACAAAATAAGACTATACAAGTAAACTACAGTGGACAGACTGATCCTAGAGATCACAAAGAATATTGCTTGAAAGGATGGAGGCATATACCAGAGACATAATGGGTTCATATGTTTGTACACACATTGGATCTAGTAGCAAAAAACTGGTATACAGAAACAGAAGTTCGACAGGATACAACAGATTGGCACATAATGATAAAGGATTTTCAGCTAACATTCAGTTTTGAGGATGACTATCCAAGTATTAATGAAGCTTTGCAAATCATTAAAATGAAAATATTCGATGATGTCCGGTTGCCTGTGTATAATCAACCAGATTGGGAAATACAGTTGGAGCATGCCCTTGAGTGCTATAATTTTGCATTGGATGAAAATGAAAATGAAGATCCTCGTGAAGTAAATATACCAGAATCTGAAGGAAAACGCGATGTGCAAGGACCTGCTTTAGAAATTCCAGATATGAGTAACCCCATTAAGGCTAAAAAGATCAATATTGGCATGGATGATGAACCAAAGTTTGCTTCTATTGGAGATTACCGGGATGAAGAAACAATGGGACAGATCGCAAACCTACTGCACGAATATCATGACTTGTTTGCTACCAAGTTTACTGAAATGAAAGGCATTTTAGGTGACTTGGGAGTTATGAAAGTACCTCTCAAGCAGGATGCGAAGCCTATCAAGAAAAGACCTTATAAACTGAACCCCGGATATAAATAAAGAGTAAAAGCAGAAATTGATAAAATGCTCGAGGCGGGAATCATTGAACCAAGAGAAGAGTCAGAATGGATAAGTCCCATGGTGATTCAAGACAAGAAAGCTAAATTTAAAATTAGAATTTGTGTGGATCTCAGAAAACTGAATGATGCATCTGCACATGACCTGTTTCATACATCATTTACAGATGAAGTACTAGATAATGTAGGTGGACAAGAAGCATACTCTTTCACTAATGGATTTTCGGGTTACCATCAGATCGGAATTGTTGTAGAAGACAGGCACAAGGATACATTTGCTACTGAAAGGGGATCATTTCGGTACACTATTATGCCTTTTGGATTAAAAAACGCACCTTCTATACTTTCAAGAGTGGTTGTAGCTACATTTAAGGATTATATTCATAAATTATTAGAAGTTTACTTTGAAGACTGGACCGTATTCGGTCTTCTAAAGAACCATCATATGAACTTAAGAATGATGTTAGCAAAGTGTAGACAATATCATATTTCCTTGAACTTCAAGAAGTGCATCTTTTGTGTTCCTTATGGCATTTTATTGGGACACATAGTCTGTAAACAAGGATTGATGGTTGATCCAACGAAGATAATTATCATAGTAAACCTCACAGCGCATAATTCAGTTAAGCAGCTACATACTACATTGGGACACACAGGGTATTATAGAAAATTAATTAAAGGACATGCCCATATAACTGTGCCTATGGAGAAACTATTGAAAAAAGAAGCGAAGTAAAATTGTACTGAAGATTTCCAAAAAGTATTAGACACACTGAAAGAGAAGATGGTTACAATGCCTATTCTAGTATTTCCTGACTAGAACAAGCCATTTCATGTACATATAGATGCTTCATCTATAGCACTTGGCATTGTACTAGCACAATCAGGTGAATGAGGCATCGACCATCCTATTGCATTTTCAAGTAGAAAGCTATCTTTAGTAGAAAATAATTACACCACAACAGAGAGGGAAGGGTTAGCTGTGGTGTACTCATTGCAGAAATTCAGACGCTATTTTCTAGGTTCGCACTTTTGAATGTTCACTGACCATTCAACTTTGAAGTACTTGGTCAATAAGCCAGTGTTAGGGGGAAGAATATGTAGATGGCTCTTACTTTTTCAGGAATATTATTTTGAGATCATAGTCAAACTAGGAAGATTGAACACAAGACTTGACTATCTTTCAAGAATTGAGTCAGGAGAAGAACCTAGTAACTTGGAGGATAATCTGCCAGATGCGCAGTTGTTTGCTATTCACATAGCAAATGACCAATTCAGAGACATTGTAGAATTTATAGCTATAGGGTTAGAACCCGTAGAGCTTACTATGGAGAAGAAGAAAAAGTAAGTGGTAAGGTCAGCTAGTTTTACCCTGATTGCAGGATAACTATACAAATTGGGACTAGATGAAGTATTGCGTAGATGCAAATTGGAACATGAGAGAACCATCATAGTTACTGAATCACATTCAGGAGTATCTGGAGGACATTACACAATGACAACTACTACGCAAAATATTTTGAG
Organism: Larix kaempferi; assembly: GCA_027924585.1. NCBI lineage: Eukaryota > Viridiplantae > Streptophyta > Pinopsida > Pinales > Pinaceae > Larix > Larix kaempferi. Next base: position 24,647,852 of record BSBM01000502.1, on the reverse strand, counting down.
AGTAGGGCTATGGTGGCCTACCATACATAAAGATTCAAAGGAACTTTATAGGAATTGAGATGTATGCCAAAGAACAGGGAAGCCATCTCATAGAGATGAGATGCCATTGATGCCACAATTGACATTGCAAGCCTTTGAGAAATGGGCTATTGACTTTGTGGGACCTATTAAACCACCAGGGAAGAGAAATGGCTCGAGATACATTATTAAAATACAAATTACCTAACCAGATGGGAAAAATCAAAACCAGTGAAGGACTGTAGTGCAGTTACCACCGCACAGTTCATTTTTTAGAACATTTTGACAAGGTTTGGATGTCCAAAGATACTAATGAGTGATCAAGGAACCCATTCCCTGAACAAAACTATTGAATCCATGACAGAAGAAATTCAGATTTATCATCAGAAGAGTACACCATATCATCCACAAGCTAATGGCACTCTAAAATCCTTTAACAAAGTATTGGAGAACGCATTAACCAAGGTATGCAATACAAATAGGGATGATTGGGATCTCAAAATACCAGCAATATTGTGGGCATCTATGACAACTTGGAAAAAGTTGAGAGGCCATACACCTTTCAGGTTATCATATGGACAGGAAGCTATCATGCCCATGGAATACATAGTACCAATCTTGAGAATTGCAGCATTTATAGATATGGTTGATGCAAAGACAATGGATGAAATACTATTATAGATAATTGGATTGGAGGAAGACCGCTTCATTACAAATGTCCACCAACAAATGCAGAAAGATAGAGAAAAAGTATGGCATGATAGACACATCAAGCAAAAATTCGTCTAGGTAGGAGACCTTGTCCTTCTATATGATAGCAAATTTTGAAATTTCCTGAAAATTTCAAAATGCAATGGTTAGGACCATACATTGTCAAACATGTTACTAATGGTGGCGTAGTTCATTTAGCTACATTATTTGGAGAAAAATTGCAAGGACTTGTTAATGGGCGTGGATTAAAGCATTACATGGATGGACCTACTCCTACAAGCATAAGTCAACCAACACAATGAATTTTAAGTTTCAAGTGCAGTTGAAATTGGACACTAAAATAGGGAAGAGATTCTGCACACAACAGTTTTGTTAGAATGCGAAGTTTACAAGATTTGAAGATGTGTTGCGAAGCACACATAACAAGCCAAGTTATGAAGTTCAGTCAAAGGAAGAGGGTAGTGTTGTGAAGTTCAACCAAAAGAAGGAACATGCGAAGTGAGCCTCACCACTCACCTAACCGCCAACGAAGCTAGAGAAAACTAGTCGTTACAGTCTTGTTAGGAAACTAACCGTTATACAGTACTTTTGGGAAACCATATTTTTCCGTGTTAAGGCATATTTGTCCATTGAAGACATGTTTAATGAAAGGAAAGGACCAATATCTAAGAAATATTTGGCCAACGGACATAGCATTTAATGTTAAATTAGGTGTTTTTTGGCACGTCTTATTGAAGTTGTGGCTATAAATAATAAAGATCGCATAGTTACCGATTTTACCGTGAGTTTTAATTTTTATCGCGAGTGATTTATGAGTTTTTACCAGTTGAGAACAGAACATTCTGACAGTTTATGTATGAGAAAGAAATCCTACAGGATATATTAAGGGAATTCCATCGTTCTAGTTTAGAAGGAATTATGAAGACCCCTATGAAGAAAACAACCCCAGATAAAGGTGGCACCTCTAGAGCCTCACTGTGGCATGCAACAGAGCAGAAACATAAGGATAAGCAAAAAGCTACAGATTGAGATAAACTGAATACTACAGAAACTTTGAAAGAGTTTCCACTAGAGAGACCTCATGAGAGGCCGATTCTGCTGATACCCGAGTACATCCCTTCGCGAGGAGATGATGCTCCGGTGGTCATACTGAAAAAGAATCCACAGTATGAGATTCCACTGCCACCAATGTAACCTCATCTTCGAGAGAAGGATACTTTGCTAGGCAAGATTCCTGAATGCAAATTCTTAGATCATGATTTGTTGCATTCAACTAAGTACCCACAGTTTCAGTCAAATCAATGCATGTGTAGACACTACGATGAAGCCAGTAAGAAAATGACAATTCAAGCGCAAGACTGGATTGTGCCATTGCAATCCTCATGATTGCTAAATTTGTTGAGAATTTTGCATTTTGACCGAAGTCCAGATCTCACAACAGTTGTGCAGACGTTGTTGTCATGCACACACCATGGATACTTGTGGTTAGACCACAATATTGATATCAATATTGACCTTATCTACTGGATTACGCACTGAAGCAAACGAGGCACTGACCCTGCAACAGAGTTCGTAGGAAAGAACAAAGACAAAGAACTCGCAAGGAGGATGAAGAGAGAATTCGGCTTGGTAAAAGGAACCTGTGGCTATCAAGCGAAACAGATTAAGGATGTTTCCACGCGGTTCATGGTTCAGTTGCTTGCATGAAAAGTATTAAGGAAATGTAGACCGTCAGAAGTACCGGTCGTTGAGATCTCCTTCGCTTCTAAGGCTAAGGATGGATTACAATACAATTGGGTGAGTTACCTTTTGAATGAATTCTTAGATGATGTGGTGGATGCGCAAGACAACGGCTATTAGTTTCACTGAAGCTGGTTGATAGTCTTGATCACATTCGTGGGCTGGAAAGAGCCAAAATATCAAAAAAATGTATCGGTGTTCGTTGGAGACTGTCATGGACCCAGATATGAAAACGCGTGGAGTAATTCAAATCCAGATATACAAAGACTGAATAACGTGTAGGTGCACACATTTTATGAGCAGTTATACGGAGTAATCAGGCCTACTTCGCGCATTCCTAAGGAAATAACGACAATATACATTTGGAAGATGAGATTCAAAGCGGGCCTTCACTCTATCTTCATACATCCTAAAGAACCAGAAAACCCAGAATGGTATGAGGGTCAATATCAGTTGGATGCACATAAGATTGACCTCATCCTTGAAGATTGGCTTCCTGAATGGAAAATTGATGCGCCAGAGTCACTAGTCATGACATCTGAGGAAAGATCCAATGAAATTGACACCCAAGAGAAAGGAGAAGAGCAAGATCAAGCACAAGAACAACAACAAGCTATTGATTTTCCAGAAGCAAATAAGAGGAAGAACCCCGACACAGATGTGCCGGAAGGACCAAAAAGAAAGAAGAAGAAATCAAGTAAGACCATGCTTGATGCGAAGTTGCATGATGATGATTATGACTACATCACAACTAGAGTCCACGAGCATATTGAAGATATGCTCGCAACAAAAGACAGCAAGAAAGAACAACTACATACAAGCATGCTAGAGAGCATCGCATAATTAAAGAGCATGGTGGCAAGAGTAGAGCAAGTCCAGAGAGACTTAATAACAGAATCATACTCCAAAGACAGATCATAGGATTCAAGACGAAGAAAAAGAAAAGCACTTGCACTAACAATGCGACCTCATTTTGTTCGCATAGAGCCGACGAACGTGATATTCCCGTCCGATGAAATAAATGAAGGTGCGAAGCAACTCACACACTTGGATATTAATGTGGGAATGTTTCCCATTGAAGGACTACACGATCTACATCTGAAAATTGTAGAAGAAATCAAGGACAAAGATATGATCTCTTACAACCAACATCTCAAGATAGAAGAAAGTTATAAAGAGATAGGGAATGAATGCAAAGCAAAGACCAATGAGCTAGAAAATGCTCATGAGAAGTAGAAAAAAATGAAGAAGGCCGTCACAGAAGTCTATGCGAAGATCCCAAATTTCAAAGAAGAACCTGAAGCGGAATCAACCATTGTTAAAATTGGTGCTGTAGTAGACAATCTCAAATAAAAAATGGAAGATATGGAGGTTGGTTACAAAGAGAATATTGCTAACTTAGAGTCAAGGAAACAACCTGTCACTCTGCTAGATGTGAAGGAAGCAAGGGAAGAAGAATTGAAGACTTCAACTAAGAACATATCCGCAGAAGTTGCGAAGTGTCAAGATCTGCTAGAAGAAGTGAGAGTCATGGGCCATGACGCAAGAAGACCAAGACTTACAGAAAATTTAGAATGAAGTTCAAGCGAAGCAAAAGGACCTCGACATAATGAACACAACTATGAAGGATTTTTCGCCAAGGAAAATAATATAGAATTTTGCTGAGACAAACCAGCTTCAGAAAGAGTTGAAGGCATTAAGAGAAAAGGAAGCCAAAATTTCAACGAATTTGCAACCTATGCAAGAAGAGGCATTGGCACTCTCTAAGGAGATTGAGACAAAGCTACAAGAGCTTCCCGCAACAGAGAGCACAGTAAAGGACCAAATGCAAGAACCTATATAAATAATGTTTCTTGACACGGTGAAAGAATATGAATAAGAGACTAAGGAGGTTGTTTTGAAGTTGAGCGCAACGTACCAAGAGTTTGCAGTGAGGATGAGCACCCCAAGTGCTGCGAATCCAAAGAAGCCTAGTGTAAGTGGCTCGGGGATGAGCAACAAGTAAGTGTTAGGGGTCTGTTGGGTGCGGACCAAGTAAGGGAAGTTTTGGAAGCAAGGTACAATTAGGCGAGGCCTAACTTTGACCAATTTTGGATATAAGTGACTTCACAAATCTTGGGAAGAGGGTATGGAGTGAAGTACAGTCGACAGGAAAGAACCTCTCTCCTTAGTAAAGACGAAGTACTAAGGAAATACAGAGGTGGTTGAATTAGTTAAATACCAAGAAACAACCTGACTGCTACAGGAGCAGAAAGTAAAGAAATGGAATGGTGTAAAGGACATGCCACTACAGAGTCGGAATTGGGCCTGTCAGAGAAGCGTCAGAAGTCAGAAGAAGCGACATTGGAGGGACAACGAAGTTAAAGCTACGCGTGGTCTGTAGGAGAACCATGGGTTTTTTGGGTTTAAGGGTACTATGGGGGTTGGTCCATAGTTATTGTAATATGTGACCTTTGGGCACATCTATATATATGAGCATTTCTGTATAAGGAAGGGTTGGTTGGGTTGTTCGGATAGATTGAGATTTGCTAGTTAGAACTAAGAGAAAACAGAATCTATAGCTGAGTGCGTAGAGATATGATTGTAGAGAAGAGTCTGCAGCTAAGTGCGTAGACTGGAACGTTACCTTTCCAAGTAATATAAGAACAATTCATGTGGACGTAGCTCCCACCTGGGGGTGAACCACGTAAATTTGTGTGTTATGTATGAGTTTATGGCATGTTTTGAGTTCATTTTATTGTATGTTTATGTGTTTTCTTTCATATGTATGTGGATGGAAATCATATGTTGAGTAATGGAACACATGTGTATGAATACTGCGAAGTAATACTAAGTATGATGAATGCGTAGCTAAATGGTAAAGATAACAGTGATTCAACGTAGTTATGTGGGTTGTTGGTAACTGTGAAGTGCGGAGTCATCTGTTTATATAATCATGTGAAGTGTATGTTAAGGAAGGGACATGCTGCGAGGACAAGTAACCACGTCCGTGCATCACCATGGTTACAAAAACCTGATTATGTAACCCCCCATACTTCGCTTCATGTGAGACGTCAACCTGTTTATAGGTTGATGCCGAAAGGGCCAGTGAAAGGGGTTTTTGTTGTGTCTACAGATAACTTCACCAAACCTGGGTCATCCCAGAAAACAGAACAACACATATCCAAATAATTGGAAAAGGGTAATCACATTGAGGGAGTAGTGTGGTGTACAATATACAAAACTAAAGGCCATCTACAAAATGATTGTCTCATCGTTTAAAGGTATACAATTGTGGTGGCTAATATGTTTGTTCAGAAGACAGAAATGTGTGTTTGTGAACTTTATTGAAGCCTATGGAATGACCCCTATCATTTCCCCCTACTACAAAATTACATTAATGACGATGTAGTTTTGCATTGTAATTTCCATAGAATGAATAGTCACCATATGGAGCACAATCAAGCATTCTCTGCATTGGCATGAAATTTTGAAGACAAACTCCATCAATATTCTAAAAGATCTAATGGTTAATGTTGTCTACTCGTTGTATGCTTCACAAAACCTCACTATAGATATCACACTTGAGAGGAATAGGATGGGAGGAAGCGCAAGGCCAGGAAATACTGTGCAGGATTCACCTTCCTGCACGACTCTAGGCCATTGAGATAGTCCTTAGACTAGAGGGGGGTACCCTCTTTTCTTCTAAGACAAGCATCATTATTTTTCACCCAAGAACAACCTATTTATTTTTGGAATTATGACTGGATTTACAATAGAAATTGGTGGCGTGTAAGATTATTTTTTGTTGATGAAAGAGGGTTCAAATGATATTATTTTAGAATGAAATGACATCACACAATGAAAAACACAAACTCAAATTGAACAATGTTTTCAAGGCGCCTTAATCACATCCTTGTCATTGGAACATAAGTGTAAGGTTATAAACATATAGTGCAAGAGAGAGCGCATCATTCATTCTACCAAGACTATGTTTATAACATAAAATCAAAGGGACATATGAGCATAAATCCATTGATTCATTCAGCATAATGGAAGACATTCATTCAAGAAAAAAGCCATAATAACATGTACAAGATTTGTTGCTTCAATCTAGTGGCAAAATTGCCTTGGTCCTAATCTTATTCATTAAATTGAGGATAGTTCTTTAATACAATAGAAATGCACCATAAGGGACCCTTCAATTTTGGTCTTGGGTCTATTGTTCATATTTTCAATAAGGGACTTTGAATCATGCTTATAGTAAGAAAATGAGAAAACAAGAGAATGATAGAATTGATGTTGCAAATCCCAAAAGCCGAGTTAAATTTTAGTAGCCCGATAGTATAAAAAATTTACTGATCCTTTTTCTAAAGTTGATGCCTAGTTCCTTATATTTTCTTTCCCCCTTAATAAGTGTGAGTCATTCATTGTTCAAGTTTTCACACTTGTAGTGCCTACTGGAACCATTTGATTCTCCCATGTTGTTACAAAAGTTGGCTCATCAATGATCATGTTCCAAATATAGTTAGCCATATCCATCCACAAATATTCAATATTCCTGATTCCTCCCCCCTTTTGATTTACTCATAATGCATTTGGCTCGTGCCTTGATGACTCATCATTTCCTATTTTTTTAGGCCCTTATTTATTGGGAGGTTGTGAGGTGATAACTTGTTCTGGGGGGTCTTTATGTCAAGGGGGCGACTTCTTCAAGAACCACATTTTGTCTCCTCTTGGTGGCATAGTCCTCCAATGTGTTGATGTAGGCCACACTATGTTGATTCACCACTCTACCACCTCTTAATATTCAGAACTCTTCATCCATCTTTGTGTATGGTGTAATCAACATCCTTAATGTTTTGCATCATCCTTCTCAACAATGTATAGGTATATATGGATGTAGTAAGCTGATTGTATATCTCCATGTGGGTGGGAATAGTCTACTTATTAGGAATGGATTCCAATCTAGGAAGACCATCCTCAAAAATTTCATTATTTATGTTTTTAGAATGTAATTTCAAATTTTCATCTCATGGGAAGGGGATACCATTGGTGATCATGCTTCTCATATGTCTGAGAAAAGGTTGTATTAGTTTTTTTTATTTTGTATATCTTACCTTGGTAATTTGACAACTATTAAACTTATTTATACAAGCCTCAGTATCCATATATGTTGAGGCCCTATCTATAAATCCCAACAGTGTTAAGCTATCAATGGAGATAGAGTTTATAACTTATTTTTCCACTTTACCTAATTTGTACCTTCGATATATTTCTACTTCATGGTTGTTGAGGCACTTGGTCACTTCTTTGTATAAAGTATCAAACTCCAAGTAGAATTGGAGTTGATTTCTAATTGCATGGAATTCTTCGACAATGTTTCTCCATACATAATGTTTTATATCAATCACGGTCTTAGTCATCATGGCCTCATTCAAGGCCTCATGTCTAATTTTCCATGTTTTGATTTTGTCTCAGAGACGTGTTGCTTTCCTTTTATAATCATGCAATTTTTTTATCTCTTGCATCTAATTTCTCCCCTTGCTACTTAAGATTCTCTTTCCATTTGTCAGCCAATTCTTTAGCTATCATTGCTTTCATTGTACTTTTTCCATCCTTAGTCCTCCATTATGAAAGTACCTGGTCAATTGATCAATTCTTTGTTCTAACAGGGATATTGATTGTTTAGAGGGTGAGAGATGGATGCTTGAGGTTTTTAGAGTCTTCTCTTTATGTGCCTTGGTGACTTGGTGTTTAAGAGAGTTAATATGGGAATTAGCCTCTTCGAATCGAAATGATACATCTCCCACAACATTTTTTTTGGCCTCCAACTTAGCAATTCTATCCTCCAACACCTGATTTTCTATTAAGAGGGAAGATTTTTCTCTTCTAAAAAAGTCTGCCTCATCTGCCAGTTTTTGTTGTTCATCCAACATTTGTTGAGTGACAAGGATGGCCTAATCCATTTGGAAAATATCAAAGGATTTTATTCTATCATCCTTTTATTTTGGAAAGGTGATGGTTTCCACTATGTCCTGCTTGTCCTTTCCCATGGAAATGAGGTTCACTTGTAACTTATCCTTTTCAACTTCCAATGCCTCAACCCCGGAGTTTAGAAATTGATTCTTGACATTGATTATATCTAGGTATATCTTGTAGCTATCACTAGAGGAAGAAGGATTTAAGTATTTATGGTGGACAATTCTACTAGACCCTTAATCCATAGAGACATCATCTTTAGGTGAGATTCCTACAATGTCAAATGTAACCTCAAGGGCCCTCAAGTCTCGAGGATAAATTTATTTGTAATGTGCAAGAGGCTCCAAAGTATTGATGAGAAAATATCTAGTAGTTGGATCATACCTAGGAAACAACTTGGCCCATGCTTAAGTGTCCATAGTCTTAGGTGCTAGTATGTCCTTTTGTTTTTCTCTTCTCATTTCCTCTTCTTTTAATATTTATAGAGGGTCACATGTATCCGTGGGTTGGATTAAATTTTTCCATGAGATCTGCTACCATGCCGATTATGAGGATCTAGCAATAGGTGTGCTCGTAGAACCTTCAAAATATATGGTAGAAAATAAGTTAGACAACCTAAAAGGGGGATTTGAGGGCACTTCATGTTGGAAAAAATATTACTCCTACTGAATGTTGCTTGGTTCTTGTACCTCCTTCTCTACTTGTTTAAACCCAGGTGTGGTTTCTTTCATTGTTTCCTCAACTAACCCTTGGCTAGGGAATATTATCCTATCCCTTTTTATTTCAAACTCCTCCTCCACATGTTCCTCTCCTTCTTTCCTCTTTCAATATTCCATCATCTCTTCTAGTATGTCCTCTATATTTACTACAACCCCTATAGTATGAAATACACCCATATCCTCTTGTTGACTATGTATAATCTTTTCCTCATGTTCATGGGAAAATTTTGTCAAAATTTATTCACTTCATGAGTAGTGTTGATGCTCCTCTAGGGACTTCTCCCAACTATTAGTAATGGTTGGGATTTCTTGTTCAAAACTAGGGGGAATATCGTCTAGTGTAGTTGAGGTTTGTGAATCCGGATGCCTGGAGGAAACTCTAGCTCATAATCCACTTCCTCGATCCTCCTCAGGACTTGGTAGGGACCATAGAACCTTGGCTGCAACTTCTTAACCCCCTTAGACTTCAATGAGGACTGTCTATAGGGATGAAAACTCAAATAAACTATATCTCCTACTTGGAAAGCTCGCTCAATTCTATGTTTGTCTGCATGCATTTTTTGCGTGTTTTGTGCTACCTACAAGTTGTCCTTGAGAGTTATGAGTATGTATTGACTCTCTTAGATCCAATCCTTTCCTTTTGTGTCTTACAGTCACCAAATATCAAATCAGAAAAAGTGATTGCATCATATCCATATAGAACTTTGAAGGGATAAATACCAATCGAGAGATGGAAAGTAGTATGGTAAAAAAACACTCCCAAATGGAGCCAAGTAGTCCATGACTTTTGCTAGCCTGTAACATAGTTTCTTAAGTACCCTTCCAGCCATTGGTTCACTCTTTCTGTTTGGCCATCAGTCTGTGGATGGTAGTTGGTACTCATTTCCAAACTTGTCCCCACTAACTTGAACAACTCTTGCCAAAAATTTCTAGTGAACTTGCTATCTCTGTCACTGATGATGGACTTGGGTATGCCATGAAGTTTGAAGAATTCTTTGATGAAAAGTTCAGCCACTTGGATGGTTGCAATATTAGTTGTGACAATGAGAAATGTGCATATTTAGTCAATCTATTAACCACAAAAAACTATTGTCTTTACCTTGGATTTTTGGGAGCCCGGTATGAAATCCATTGATACCCTTTCCCATTTATGTTCAGCAATAGGAAGTGGTTGTAAGAATCCTGCTAGATGAGTATGATCTACTTTATTTTTCTGACATACCACACATGATCTAACATACTCCATCACCTCCTTCTTCAACCCCTTCCAAGTGAACCTTTCCTTCACTTTCTTGTAAGTCTTCACAAACCCCAGATGACCTGCTAGAGGCACATCATGGGCAGCCTCAAGGATATTCTTCTTTAATGTGTATTTTGGAACTAAAAAGATCCTATACTTATAATATATAATATCATTGAGAATATTGTAAGAATCATCATGAATTAGTCCATCAAACAAATCACAAGCAAACCAATTCTTTGTGTACTCTACTCCACACTGTACTTTCCAATCATCAGATAATTTGAGCAATGCAAATGTTGGTTTTCTAGAAAGAGCATCAGCTACAATGTTCATCTTACCCTTCTTATATTCAATATCAAATTCAAATCCTTGGACCTTGCTTACCCACTTTTGTTTCCTATCATTCATCTCTCTTTGGGTCAGGAAGTGTCTCAAACTGTTGTGGCCAGTCTTGATAATGAGATTACCACCTACCAAATATTGTCTGAACTTGACTAGTGCATGCACGATGGCTAGGATTTGCTTGTCATACATTGAATATAATCTTTCATGGGGCTGCAAATTTCTTCTCTCAAAGGCCAAGGGGTGCTTGTTTTGCATCAAGACTGCTCCAATTCCATTCCTTGAAGCATCACACTCAAGAACAAAAGGTTGAGAAAAATATGGAAGTGCAAGAACATGACAACTACTCATTACCTCCTTCATTATATTGAATGCTTGCTTAGATTCTTCTAACCAATTGAAAGCTCATTTCTTAGTAAGGTCTATCAAAGGAGATGTCAACTTGAAAAATCCTTTGATAAACTTCCGGTAGTAAGTGCATAACCCAATAAAACCTCTCAATTCAGTGAGATTTTTAGGACTTGGCTAATCTAAAATAGCTTGGATCTTCTCCATGTGAACCTTAACTCCATCTTTCCCAATCACATGACCAATATACATAATCTCAGTCATTCTGAAATCAGACTTGGATAACTTTGCATAGAAAGATTGATCTACCAAGATTGTTAGAACAATATCCAAATGATGCAAATGCTCCTCCCAAGTTCTACTATAGATCAAAATATCATCAAAGAAAAAAAATACAAACTTACAGAGCTACCTACTAAACACTATGTTCATGCAAGATTAAAAAGTTTCAGGTGTATTGGTTAGGCTGAAAGGCATAACCAGAAACTCAAAGTGCCCACGGTGACACCGGAAGGCTGTCTTCTAGATGTCTTCTTCCTGCATGTTGATTTGATGGTAACCAACACTACAACAAATTTGGATTTTAGGGGGGGTTGTCTTCCGCCCCCAAAATTCATTTTTGGGGGCATGTTTGGCTTTGGAGTTGGTCTTTACAACCCCCCCCCAATAGCAATCACGCTAAAAAAATTGACTTTTAGAGGCAGTTTTGGAAGAGGTCAAAACTGCCCCTAAAATTTACTTTTGGGGGTGGTTCCGAACCCCCCCTAAAAGTCACTTTTGAGGGCGGTTCTAAACCCCCCTCATAGTTACCTATGGGTGCAATTCCAAACCACCCCTAAAATTCCTTATTACAAAACTTTATGGGAGGCTACAAACCCCCCTTGTAGGTGTCTATGGGGGTGGTTCTAACAAAACTTTGGGGGTGGTCTTAACAAAACCACCCCCAATAGCACCGACGCTAAAAGTTTGTACTTATAAGGGCAGTTTTGGAAGAGATAAAAACCGACACTAAAAGTGAATTTTGGGGGCGGTTCTTCCGCCCCCCCCCAAAAAAGTGACTTTTAGGGGCGGTTCTAAACCTCCCTTGTAGACACCTACGGCGGCGGTTCAAAACTCCCCCTAAAATTCCTTATTACAAACCTTTGGGGGCGGTTACAAAACCCCCTCGTAGGTACCTATGAGGGAGGTTCTAAACCCCCCCTCATAGATACCTACGCGGGTGATTATAAATCCCCCCTCATTGTAACATACAAGGGAAATTTCGAACCCACCTCGTACTGACATATGAAGGTGGTTTAGAACCCCCCTCGTACTGACATATGAAGGTGGTTTAGAACCCCCCTCGTACTAACATACAAAGACAGTTTGAAACCCCCTCTATAGCCATAATAAATCATAATAAAATATATTTTATTAAAAATATCAATATTGCAATATCAATAGGGAATTGAGGAATCGAACCACCAACCTCCTTCTTGTAAGGTAGGCGCTTTTCCATTGAGATAGAACCCTTTCAGAGTTGGGGAGAGGAGAATATGAACACCCAGATTGCATCATTTGTAATTCTAATAAAAGACAATAATATCCAAAGACAACCATGCTTAAAATCCAATTCATTTTTCAAAACACATTGATAAGCACAAAAATCTACCATAATAAGCCTAGAGATCCTTCTAACTTTTGGAACTGTTTGAAGAGACCCTAGAGATGTCTAACCACAAAAAACTACATAAGTAATTTCACATAGGATCTATGTTGGTAAAGTGTGAGGAACCTGCAACAATTAATTAATGAAAATGCACGAGATAGAAGAAATAACATAACTCAGAATACATTTATTGATCGCGGGCCACTTCAAGGGGACAATCTCCTTTGAGCAAGCTCAATATAAATAACTTCACGGTGCTTTCATTGGCCTTAACACAAACATATATACTAATTCTAGGCGTCAATACTATGGATCAATACCATGGGTCATATAATAATACGGGGCGACTTACAAAGCATATGCATCCAATACTATGGATCAATACTATGGGCTAATACAAACTATGGATAAACATATAATACTACGGGATGACATATAAGGCATATACATCCAACAACAATATACTAACAAAATAAAGAGAAGGGTTGACATGGGTTCCTAACATCCCCTCCCCATTAGAAAAAGCTTTGTCCTCAAAGCTTTAGATGAGGAAATCGTTGTTGAATTTGAAGGAGTGGTTCTCATGTAGCATCATCTGGTTCCATTCCGTGCCACTGAATAAGACCTCTATGATAGAGCGAGAGAGAAGCTGACAAGTGCGCCGATTGAGGACGGCCTCCGGATCCAAAAGGATTGATCCTTCATTATCTAGTTTTGGTAAAATAGTTTGTCCTTTAATGTTGGTTCCAAGAACTTTCTTCAGACAAGAGACATGAAATACTGGATGAATGTGAGAAGAAGGAGGAAGTTCCAATTTATAGGAAACGGACCCAATCTTCTGAAGAATCCTATATGGCCCATAGAACTTTGGAGCGAGCTTATGCCTCCCTTTGAATTTTAGGGAGGATTTATTGTAAGGCTGTAGATGAAGAAACACCATGTCACCTGCTTGAAAAGTGCGCTCAGAACGGTGTTGATCGGCTTGTTGCTTCATTCGATTTCTTGCCCTGTGAAGATTGTCCCGCAAAATGTGAAGAATTGGATCGCGGTTTCGAAGGACTGTGTCGACTGCCTGAACTGGTGAACTATTGGGGGTGTATGGAAGAAGAATTGGTGGTGCCTGACCATAGACTACTTCATTTGGAGTAATTTTAGAGGCATTGTGGTAAGAGGTATTGTACCACCATTCATCGAGAGGGAGCCACTTTTCCCACTGATGTTGTTGTTCAGAGGTGAAGCAAGGAAGATAATTTTCCAAGCATTTATTGATAATTTCAATCTGACCATCTATTTTTGGGTGATACCCTGAAATCATCTTTAGTTTGGTGCCAGTGTGGAGAAATAGTTTTGTCCAAAAATGACTGGTGAAAGTTGCATCCCGATCCGAGGCAATGGAAGAAGGGATTCCATGAAGACGAAAGATTTGGTCCAGGAAAATTTGTGCGACTGGGGAGGCTATATAGGGATGGATGAGGGCACACAAATGACTATATTTGGAGAGGCGATCAACCACAACCAAAATCATTGTCTTCCCTCCAGATTTAGGGATCCCTTCAATGAAATCCATAGAAATATCTGTCCAAATCTGTGTAGGGATGGGAAAGGGTTCGACAATCGCGGAAGGAGTGTCGTCTCACCCTTATTGCGCTGGAAAGTATCACATTCAGCCACCATCTGTTGAATTGTCCATTTCATTCCCTGCCAAAATAAGTTATGCCGTGCCCGCTCATACGTTTTGAGGAACCTAGAGTGCCCTGCCGATGGAGAAGCATGGAGTTCATAGAATACATCTTGTTGAAGATCTGTACTCTGGGAAAGCACCACACGACCTTTGTATCTTAGAGAAGCACCATCCCAAGAGTAATGTGGTACAACATAAGGGTTTTTGGCCAAGCGTTGGATGATTTGAGATACTGAGTCATTGACATAACCATGTTGAACAGATTGCAACTAATTCAGAACATGCATAGAAATAGCTGAAAGAGAAACTTGGTCATCAAATGTGCTAGAAAGAGCATCCACCACAATATTGTCCTTACCCTTCTTGTAAGTGATCTCATAGTCATACTCCATAATTTTTCTAACCCATTTCTGTTGTGCTGGGGAGGATACACGTTGTTCTAGGAAATATTTCAGACTCCGATGATCAGTCTTGATGCAGAAATTATTCCCTAATAGGCATGTAGCCAATTTTGTATTGCATGAAAAATAGACATCATTTCCTCCTCATATGTAGAGGCAGCTAAATTCTTACCGGAAAGGGCTTTACTGGTGAACACAATGGGATATTCATCTTAAGGGAGAAAAACACCAAGTCCATTGCCGCAAGCATCACTCTCAATAGTGAAGGGCTTGGAAAAATCGAGCATAGCTAGAACAGGTGTAGTACACATAGCTTGTTTCAGTTTTTCAAATGCACATTCAGTAGCATGTGTCCATGTAAAGGCCTCCTTTTTCAATAGAGTAGTTAATGGAGCGGAAATATTCCCATAATCCTTGACAAACTTGCGGTAGTAGCTAGTCAATCCAAAAAAACCACGACGGCTCTTGAGTGTTTGAGGAGGTGGCCAATTGTTCATGGAAGCTATTTTGGAAAGATCCACGTGAACCCCTTGGGCTGAAATAATGTGCCCAAGATACTCTACTTCCTTTTGTCAAAAAAACACATTTAGACTGTTTGGCGTGGAGATGATGGTCAGAGAAAGCTGCATTTCAAGATCCAGATGCTAGAGATGTTCAACCCATGTTTTACTATAGATGAGGATATCATCAAAGAAGACCAAAATGAATTTCCACAAATAGGGCCGGAATATTTTATTCATCAATGCCTGGAAGGTGGAAGGAGAATTAGTGAGGCCAAAGGGCATGACCAAAATCTCATAGTGGCCATCATTTGTGCGGAAATCTATTTTAGGGATATCATCCTCATGAACCCGAATTTGATGATACCCAGAACGAAGATCCAACTTGTAGAAAAATTGAGCACCATGAAGCTCATTAACAATAGGAATTGGAAACTTATCCTTGATTGTGAGGTGATTAAATGCTCGAAAGTCAATGTAGAGGTTCCATGACCCATATTTTTTGTGGACAAGAAGAACTACTGAATAAAAGGAACTAGTACTAGGGCGAATAATACCTTTCTTTAATAAGTCCCGAATGAGCATTTCAATCTCTGTTTTTTGGTGAAATGGGTAGCGATAGGGCATGATGTTGGGAGAAACGCTTCCAGGAATAAGATGAATACGATGGTCATCTAGCCTTGAAGGTGGAAATCCCACTGGTTCAGCAAAGACACCTGTATATCTATCCATAATTTGGTGTAGATCCACAGGAGTAGTGGAGACCGCCGATGGTTGCATCTGAATGGAATGGATTTGAGTGATGACACCATGTGAATTCTTCTTAAACAACTTCTCCATGCGATGTGAACTGGTGATTTTGAGAGACCCTGGTTGTAAGCATGGCAATGTGTGTTTTTGTCCATTGGTTGAAAACTGCATCCAAAGTTCAACAAAATCCCATAAAATGGGGCCAAGTATGCGTAGCCATTGAGCGCCCCAAACCACATCACATCCGCCTAAGGCCAAGGAAAACATGTTAGAGCATAGGTTATAATCTCCCATAGAGATACACATATTGTGACACTTCCCTTTGCAAGGTAAGGTGCCCCCATTGGAAACCATGACTTCAAAGTTGGAGAAAGGATGAACAAAACAATCATCCTGTTTGGCGATCCGAGGGTCAATGAAGCTATGAGTGCTATCAGAATCAATGAGTATTGTAAGAGGAATCTTTCTGAAGTAACCCCTGACCCGCATTGTTTGGGGGGGGGTGACTCTGGCTAAAGCATGGAGAGATATATCTGGATGGTCGTCCTGAGATGAAGGGTCAATAGGAGGCTTGTGAATGTCGACCTGATCATCTATTGTATCTGAAGCTTCTTCACAAATTTCAGAGGCAGGCGGAGAATCCACACTTAAGAGATAGAGATTTTTCTCAACACATCTATGTCCCCAAGTGAATTTCTCATCACAATTATAACAAAGGCCTTTTTCTCTGCACGCCTGCATCTCTGTTTCAGAAAAATGCTTGATAGGAGTTGGTCGAGGAGCTGGTAGGATGGGAGGTCGTTGGGAACCCATATTTCTAAAGGGAACAAAAGTGGTTTTGGAGCGTTGTTGGGCTGCGATCTTGTCCTTTGCCAATTTAGAGAAACCTAGGGATTCCATCATTGTGTTGGGATAGAACATTTTAACCTCAGATAAGATTGCATCCTTTAGACCACTGATAAAAAAACTCATGTAGAAGTCATCAGGAAATCCTTCTGTGTGATTGGATTGTTTCTCAAATTCTGTTTGACACTCTCTCACAGTGCCAATTTGGCGAAGTTTAGTGTGGTATCCTGTGAAGTCATCAAAAGCACTAGGATCAAATATTTGCAAAATGAGTTGGAAAAAATCTGGCCATTAATTTGGCTCTTCATGAGCCTTGATGTACCAACAGTACCATTAGAGAGCTTCATGTTCCAAATGAAAGGATGCAAGTGGAACTTTGTTGACATCAAAAGTATTATGTAGACTGAAATATTGGTCTACCCGATAGATCCATCCAGTTAGATTAGTACCATTGAAGTGAGTAAAATCAAGCTTCGAACCACGGAAAGTGTTGGAAGAAGAGAACCCACTGTCTGCAGAAGACTTTGACTATGGTTTATTGTTCATGGCTGAATGCTCAAGATGGAGGCCGATAAATTTTTCATCAAGATCCTGGAGTTTGGTTTTGAGGGTTGCAAGTTCTTCCTCCATGGGATTTTCTCCTGTGCGGATGACAACCATAACGAGGATTTTTTTTTTGAATGGGTAGAAAAACAAAAAAAAAAGTTGTTTTAGTAGAGGAAAACTTGGATTTGGGAAAACTTTGATGGGTAATTTGGGTTTGACTAGGTTTTGGACACTTTCGAATGGAGAGGGAAGAAGAAAATGAGGATTTCAGAAGCGGGGTGAAACAATGAGAAAAATTTTCAGAGAGGGACAAAGAAGCAGAAATAGGAAATGAACAATGTGGCAAAATTTGAAGGAGACTGGGTGAAAATCGAAGAAGTTATGGGAAACCCTAAAAATAGACAAATGTGAGATTTTTGGCTTTGAGAAGTGGAATTTGGGATAGGGTCCTCAGGAATGAAATATGCAGAATGGGATTGCAGGGGTGTCAATGAAGTTTCAAGGGAAACGGAGTTAAAATAAAGGAGATGTGGCAGAAAAATAGTTTGTTTGTTTTTTTTTGTTTTTTTTCAGAATGGATCTGTAACGACATGTAAGTGATCGACAACAGATGGATCTGCAATGATGCGGAAGTGATCGAAAACCGATGGATCCACAATGATGCGGAAGTGATCGGAAACATTTCAGTTGAAAGTAGATATGGACCCCAGGTATGCTCAGATTCGCAATGGTTAAGGGGATTCACTCGGCCACCAATGATGTCTGACGGCTTGCATATTGGGGAAGTACCCCTCACTCCACAGCTCAGGTAAAGCTGATAACCTCTTTTCCACAAAAGACAGATGCAAATTTTTTTTTTGGAAGAAATTCCACCCAATGATCCCAAGAAAGTGCTTTGATACGAGATGTGAGGAACCTGCAACAATTAATTAATGAAAATGCACGAGATAGCAGAAATAATAGAACTCATAATAGATTTATTGATCATAAGACACTTCGAGGGGGAAACCTCCTTTGAGCAAGCTCAATACAAATAACTTTACAGTGTCTTCATTGGCCTCAACACAAACTTATATACTAAGTCAAGGCGCCAATACTATGGATCAATACCATGGGCCATATAATACTACAGGATGAATTACAAAGCATATGCATCCAATACTATGGGCTAATACAAACTATGGATCAACATATAATACTACGGGACGACTTACAAGGAATATGTGTCCAACAACAGTATACTAACAAAGTAAAGAGAAGGGTTGACATGGGTTCCTAACATAAAGAAACTGGTATTTAAGTCCCTCGTTTACAGATAATTAACATTGATCATATACTAGATCCACAGGGTATACTTCAAAATTGCTAAATACTATAACCATAAAAGCATTACAAGATGATACTAATCCAATGAAAATGAAAGGAAATGTAAGGAATCATAAAATTGTTAATGAATTCACCTTCATTCAGTACTTATACGTGACTTATACTCAAAACTTAGTACGTATACTCAAAACTTGGTAACCCAACACATGGAAGGAATTTATCCACCCAATTTTATTTTTACAAACTTGCAATGTCACATATCTCATACATTATATACTTTCACTTTATCATAAAGACATATCTCTCACACCAACACAATTCCACAAGGTGGTAAAGGTGTCCTCTGGCAAAGGTATAGAAGAAGGATCCACCAAAGCATATTGGTTGTTTTGGAAGGCCAATATTTTCTTTACCATAGATGTTTTTAAAAAAATGAGCCAGTGGTCAAGTGCATAAATCATCCACCTGCAAACTGTTGCTTTCAAAAAAAAATTATCCCTCGCAGGTGAGAAATGGTGGGCATTTTCCCAAGGCTACCTAAGCCTGTTTTTAAATACTTAGCTAATTTTTCCCATGGTGAGCATTTTTCTAGCAGGGTGCAAAACAGGTTGAATGGATGTTTTGGCAGGCAAATATCTCCTTGAACAGAGATTCATTTTAAAAAATGAGTCAATGGTCAAGTGAATAAATCATCCACCTACAAACTTATGCTCTCATAATTTTTTTATCCCTCACAGGTGAGAAATGATAGGTATTTTCGTATGGCCATTTAGGCTAGTTCTAGGTGCAAAACATGATGAGTGGTTGTTTTTGCAGGCCAATATTTTCTTGACCATAGATTTTTTTTCAAAACTGAGCCAATGGTTAAGTGCATAAATCATCCACCTGCAAGCTGATGCTTTCATAAATTTTTTATCCCTCACCGGTGAGAAATGGTGGACATTTTCCCAAGGCCATTTAGGCCATTTTTAGGTGCAAAATTAGCTGAGTGGTTGTTTTGGCAAGCCAATATTCTCTTGACCATAGACATTTTGTCAAATCTGAGCCAATGGTTAATTGCATAAATCATCCACCTGAAAGTTGATGCTTTCAGAAATTTTTTATCCCTCAAGTGAGAAATGGTAGTCATTTTCCCAAGCCTACTTAAGCCTATTTTTCAATACTTAGCCAATTTTGCCAATGACGAGCATTTTTCTGGCAGGGTGCAAAACAAGGTGAATGGATGTTTTGGTAGACAATATCTCCTTGACCAATGACTCGTTTTAAAAAAATGAGTCAATGGTCAAGTGAATAAATCATCCACCTACAAACTTATGCTCTTAGAAATTTTTTATCCCTCATAGGTGAGAAATGGTGGGCATTTTCCTAAGACCATTTCTAGGTTCAAATTGAGCTGAGTGGTTGTTTTGGCAGGCCAATATTTTCTTGACCATAAACGTTTTTTCAAAACTGAGCCAATGGTTAAGTGCATAAATCATCCACCTACAAGGTGATGCTTTTATAAATTTTCTATCCCTCACAGGTGATAAATGGTGGGAATTTTCCCAAGGCTACTTAGGCCCGTTTCTCAATACTTCACCAATTTTTCCAATGGCGAGCATTTTTCTGGCAGGGTGAAAAATAGGCTGAATGGTTGTTTTGGTAGGAAAATATCTCCTTGACCAAAGACTTGTTTTGAAAAATAAGTCAATTTTCTAGTGAATAAATCATCATCCTACAAACTCATGCTCTCAGAAATTTTTTATCCCTCAAAGTTGAGAAATGGAGGGAAATTGCCTAAGGCCATTTAGGCCATTTTTAGGTGCAAACAAGTTGAGTGGTTGTTTTAACAGGCCAATATTTTCTTTACCATAGATGTTTTTTCAAAACAGATCCAATGGTCAAGTGCATAAACCATCCACCTCCAAGCTGATGCTTTTATAAAATTTTTATCCCTCACATGTGAGAAATGGTGGGCATTTTCCCAAGGCTACCTCAACCCGTTTTTAAATACTTAGCCAATTTTTCCAATGGCGAGCATTTTTCTAGCAGGGTGCAAAACATGTTGAATGGATGTTTTGGTAGGAAAATATCTCATTGACCAGAGATTCGTTTTAAAAAATGAGTCAATGGTAAAGTGAATAAATCATCTACCTACAAACTTATGCTCTCAATTATTTTTTATTCCTCACAGGTGAGAAATGGTGGGCATTTTCATAAGGCCATTTAGGGTAGTTCTAGGTGCAAAACAGGATAAGTAGGTGTTTTGGAAGGCCAATATTTTCTTTACCATAGACTTTTTTTCAAAACGGAGCCAATGGTCAAGTGCATAAATCATCCACCTGCAAGTTGATGCTTTCATAAAAAAATTATCCCTCACTGGTGAGAAATGGTGGGAATTTTCCCAAGGCTACCTAAGCCCATTTTTAAATACTTAGTGAATTTTTCCAATGGCGAGCATTTTTCTGGCAGAGTGCAAAACATGGTGAATGGATGTGTTGGCAAGCAAATATCTCCTTGACCAGAGACTCGTTTTAAAAAATGATTCAATGGTCATGTGAATAAATCATCCACCTACAAACTTATGCTCTCAGAAATGTTTTATCCCTCACAAGTGAGAAATGGTGGACATTTGCGTAAGGCCATTTAGGCCATTTCTAGGTGCAAATTAAGCTGAGTGGTTGTTTTGGTAGGCCAATATTTTCTTGGCCTTAGAATTTTTATCAAAACTGAGCCAATGGTCAAGTGCATAAATCATCCACCTATTGATGTCCATTCTTGTCATCATTTTTGGTCATTAAACGTACTCTGTTGGCACTACTTTTGTCATTTTTGGCGTATTAATTCATACTTCTTGCCATTCAGACTGTCAATCAAACCCAAGTATGAACTTATTTGAATATCACACAAATCTTGATTAATTATCATTATTCTGTAGTTTATTAACATTAATCTATCATTTCTCGACTTGTTTGGCAAATAGATTTCGTTTTGCAGGCTTTGGTATTCAAACAGACTCTCATTCAGACGCGTTTTTATGCTGAAGACGCCCAGCCGCATTCGAACCATCGTTCAGCCCTCCGTTCGCACCATTGGATTCGTTGGTTGGAATATTCTGGGGCATTAATGACAAAAACCGTGACATGGGTTTTGTTGGCGACGTGTCTCTCATGGTTCGTGAGCCCTCGTTCTAGAAGATCTGTGCTCATGTCTGCCTAGCTTGACAACGCATCCTCTACCCATGTCAAAGTAAATCAACACACAACTGATCGCATGAAATGAACCAACGGCCACGGAATCAGGCAGACGGCCTGTGTGCTGTTGTGAACCATCCTTTAGTTTTTTTCCTCAGTCATTAAGACCTATATTTAGAGAGGTCGACCATTGAAAGGGTCGACCTTCTCTCCCATTTGTAAAATTATATAAAGTCGTCTCTTGTTGAGAAACGAGTTACCAAGTTATCTAGTTAGTAGTAGAGAGATACGTAGAGCTAGAAGACTGTAATGTCCCTTGTTAGGAATTTGATCAAAATGACAATTTTTCACTTTTTCCCCTAGTTAGACCTTTGACTAGTTTTGAGCTCTAGGTCCCCAAATTGCTCCAATTGCTCCCAAATATTCTAAGAAGGTATATGTATGATGTTATAACATAAATATGTGTTTCAGGGATGTTTTTAGACCTTTAAAATACTTCTTCAAATCCTCTTTCAATTCTGGCCAATGTAGGGAACTTTACTAGTAATTTCCCTTTGACTAGTATTGGTCTCTAGGTCTCAAATTGGCTCCAAATGCCTTCAAATATTCAAGGAAGGTCTATGAATGATATTAGGAATTGAATATGATATTCAAGGATGATATATGGCCACCCAAAGACCTCTGCAAGCTCTATTACGATTCTGGACCAAGTATGTAATTTTACTAGTAATTTGGGGTTCAAATCCCCCTGGGGTAAGAATTGAAAATGGCTTCCCAAATGCCTCCAAATCCACTCAAATTTCTGAACATAGGTAGGGAATGTCTCAATTATTTTATTAAGGTCTCATGTGCATCATTAATTGATTATTATCTCTGTTCCAACCCTCTCCCATTCAGCTACAAAAATCACAAGTTCGACCCTTGGGGAAATGGCACTATTTCTTCTCCCAATGCAATTAAACGAAGTAAAAATACTTCAAATTCTCAATTACAGTACATGAAACCAAAAACGCCCTCCCTCAAGGATCAAGAATATTCCATCAAAACTGGAAATGGTTGAAGGAGTGAGCTGCAATAGAAGAAACCATGAGTTTCCCTGTAGCTTACACCTGCAAATAAAGACTCCATTAAAGCTCCCAATGAAAGGTCTGAATGGCCTTTCCAATTACCAACTTGGATGGGAATATTTCACCCTCGAAATTGGCTAAGGCAAAAAACTAGTCATCCACTAGGTCTCCCTCTTCACAAATGCAATTGCAAATTCTACAAATGATCAAAAGTTGGTTTCATTCTTTGTTATTGACATTTATAAACTTCTAATGTCCTCCATGGGTCTAATTCCTTCCAAGAGACTCATGCCAACTCAACTTGGGAAGAGATTCCAAAGAACGCCACTTGTACAACAATTCCTAGTCTCCCACTTCCACCAAATCACATGTGGAAACATCTTAGCTGCCCTAACACCCTTGAGCGCCCTCTTGGAGTCTAGTTTTAGCCTTGACATGTCATATATGTCATATGTCAGCCTTCAGGTCTGATGTGTGTCATAGGTGTCATAGCATCTTCATCATTGTTGTCATAGAGCTAGGGAATCTAGCCCAAGTGTCTCACTGGCTCCAAATTTCCGCTTTCTCTTCCATGGGAGTTACTCTTCCTCTATATTTCGACCTTGGATGAGTCATGCAATGAATAATACCTTTTGGACTCCCCCAAGTATGTTACCATTTACCTTGAATTTGAATTGGTGAGAGAATAATGCCAAGTGTAGTGGGGAAATCTACCCATATGTGGGTCCCACTTCCTCTATGTGTCTTCATGATCAAATGCCACTTTGATTTTCACTTGTATATATTTATTTATCTCCTTTATTAAATATTTATGCCATTCTTATGTTCAAACATCATTTATTATACCCATTATTCCAAATCCCAAAGCTTCCACCCCAAACCCAGGAAACTAGTAATTTTTCTCCTGGGCAATTATTTGACCTTTAGCATCAATTTGACAAACTCTAATGAATAGGGCAAATGTGATTAGGCCATTGTGACCCAATGCCAAATTTGGGACATGACAAAGACGACTGTGTAACCTTTGATCCAGTTAATAGAAGTTTTTTATTTAGTTGTTGATGTTCTATTGGTGAACGTTTTGAGTTAGACAATCCCTAATTGTTGAGAAGGGCCCCTCAACAACCAGAGGTTTTTATTGTGTATATTTTGTTCTTTCTTTTCTGCAGATAAATAGTTTTTATTTTTAGTACATGTATTTAATTTGGTTTTTCCTGTAGATGTCATTTCTCTATTTTCTGTAAACATATGTCTTGTTGTTAATTTAATTTACATTTTCAGAATTTAAAGTGATCGGTCATGCATAGTTTCCTTTAGTTTGCTTTCAGTTTCTCCATTGCAATTAGATAGAGTTTAATTAGTTTAGTGTTTTAAGTTCAGTTTGTAGTTAGATTCAGTTCTGTTAATTTTCATGTAGCTATAGATTAGTTTCACTTATCTTTTAGTTTTCTTTATTATGCAATAGGAGATGATTTCTCTCCTTAAACATAGATTAGTGTAGTTGCTTTTTGTATTTCAACTTTAATAGTTTATTTATTGCTTTGCTTGCACTATAGATTAAAATACATAAACAGTTGGCGTTATAATCATTTAGTCTGCTCATTTTCATAGTTTATATCGTTTTCTGTCATCCGGACTACCTTTTAGATTGTCATCCGGACTGCCATACGAACTTTAATATTTTTTGTCTTGTTTTATGCTTGTTTAAAGTTCAGTTTTTTCAGGTTTTTGAATTGCATTATTTCTTGTAGTTAACCAACAGTTATATATGAATTAGGAACTTGTTTTGAACTACATAGAGTTTCAATTAAGATTCATAGCCATTCTCAGTTTTTATTCATTTCTTTAACTTCGCCTTAGTTTACTTTTTAGCTTGTGTTTATGTAATTGATCTCTTATGTCTGATTCCTTAATTTGTTATTGTTCTAGCACTCGTTAATTTCATTCTTAGTTTAGTTTACTTCATGTTTATTAAGGTCGATTTTTTATTAAGCTTGGTAATTTCACTTTCAAAAGTACATTAGTTTTTATGGTTTCTAAGTTCAAGCATAGGATTTGCTCTTCTCATTCACATAGTTAATGAAGATGTTCATAGGATAGGATTTGATTCATAAATAAAAATATCTTTATCAAGTTTTCTACTTGCTTCTAGATCAAATTTATTTTCAAGTAAATAGCTTTATTAAGTTTTCTACTTGCTTCTAGATCAAAATTATTTCCAAGTCATTTACTTATGGATAAAAAATAGATTACAATGTTTAAAGTTAGTTGTAATTGGTCACTCTTTAGCTTACATCTCTTTGTATAAGTTAAAATAGATTTACTCCCGTTCTGTTTCCTTGTCACATTTGAAAGTCATTTTGAGACATTTTCTCCCGTTCCTATTACATTTGATACATTTCCTCAGAATCCTCAAGGAGAATGGAATTAGGTAGTTTAACTTAGTTTTGAGTATTTGTTAAATGCATGTATAGTTTAACCGTTGAATTTCTTAGGTTTATTAAGTAGTTTATAATTTTGCTTTAAGATAACATAGTTTCTTGTTTCCATAGTTAGTTGTAAATTGAATCATTTCATTGATAGATTTCTGAATTCATAATTCCTAGATTAGAGTTTGACTAATTGATCAGTAGTTTCCTAAAAGTAGTTTGCTTTTGATCAAGTCTTGTTCCCTAAAATAGTATTTATTGTTTTTATCTTTTCAGTTATTGTTCATAGAGTAGAGTACTATAGATTGACACTATTCTGATCTATTGGTTTAGTTAGGTATAATCAGTTTAGTAGTTGTATTTCTGAAGTTTGACTCGATTTTTCATTTTGAAAGATCTTTCGATCTTTTCATTATTAAACATTTCTAAGGTCGGCCGAGCCGATGTCTTAGGTACCATTCTACCTCAGCATATACTGTGCCACAACTCTAAGATTACCAACCCTAGTCGATAATTAAATATTTGGCGATTCCTTAAGACAGTAAATACACCCAACATTTTGATGCAGTTTCCTGGGAGTTGTAGACAGGTAGAATTTAGTTGTCGATAAGTAGAATTTTCTTTTTAAACCTTAGTGATAGGTAGAATTTTCCTTTTTGAAACTTAGAAATAGGCTAGTGGCAGGTGAGCGGTAAGACAAGAGATAAGAACCTGCGCATCTGTTATAACAGGCATCCCCAAAACCCAGCAATAGTAGTAATGCAATTAGAATTTATTTCAGTTGTAGTTTTGCTTTCATGAATAGGTCTAGAGACTCAAAAGGTAGATACATTAAAACTATCCTTCCTACTAAAATCGCTACTAACCTTTACGGGGGGCGTGCCACCCATACTACTAACTTAGCAAAAAGGTATCGGAAAACACCTCAAGGGGATAGTCCTAATTGGAAAGCTAAGAAAATCCTGTCTGGAAACCATTTAGGGGGAACCATAGAGACATCAGAAAAGTCCATCCATAAAGAAATACCACTAGAAGAATCTCAAGCTCATATTGAGACTGAACTTAGACAAGAGAAACTCAAAAGGATAAAACATCAGAACCTCTCAACCCTCCATTAGCTCAAAATCCCAAAGACACTACCTTTTCCATAGTAGGTGGTCCAAACCTAGTAGACTTTGTTGATCCTGCATAAGTAGACGCTCTTTTTGAAAATTCTTTGAAGATAGTCATTTCACAGATTGAGACAACTATAGGACCTTCAAAATCGGGCTCCCACGTAGCTGGTAATTCCTCTGCTAAAAAGAGGAATACTCTCCCTGAAATAGAGCATTGGGACATCCCATATTCACCAAGAAAGGAACCACCTAGGTACACTCTCTTTGTAAATCAAGTTTTCATGGAGGATGAAAATGAAGATCATGTCCGACAAGATGAACAAGAGGGAGAGGTTAGAATTGAAGGTACTTTTGGATTCCCTATCTTAGACACTGCACAATATGTAACCATGAAAAAGATCCCTCCCTCCTCACTACCGACCTTTTATGGGTAGAGTAGTGAGGATCCAGATACATTCTTATTTGAATTTGACATTTTATGTAGGATCTATAACTATCTACAAGATGGCCAAAAGATAAAACATTTTCCTGCCACATTAAAATATTCTGCTCTTCGATGGTTTATGGGGTTAGGAGAATCTAGTATTAGAACTTGGGAAGACATGAAGACTGCATTTCTACGAAAATATCAGGATCACTGTAAACCTAAGGATTGTCGCAATGATATTTTCAAAATACAACAACTTGAAGATGAGAGCCTAGAAGACTATCTTGAAAGATTTAACTATGTGTTACATAAATCCAAATATAGTGATCTTCAAGAAGATGCAATAAGAACACTCTTCCTCAAGGGAATCTCAGAAGAATTCTTAGAAAACCTTAATCTCATGGTAGCAGGAGACATCTCTCATAATTCTTTCACACAGATTTGTGAGCTATGTAGGAATTACTCTAGGAGCAGACGGAAAAGTGGAAGACACTTTCGAGAATCTTATACTAGGAACCTAAAAGGAAATACATCCAGTCCGGGTGGAGTTACAAGGGTAGAATTGGGAAACCTATTAGAAAATTTCAAAACAAATATCTTAGGATCCATGGGTTCTCAATTAGATGCATTACAATCTAAAAAGAGACAGGATGAAGAGCGTGCAACAATGCGTGTTTTCTGTCCTAGGTGTAGAACTAAAAATCCCCAATGGGAATGTCCATTGAATAATGTTTCAGTATGTCACCTTTGTACAGAAGAACATCCAAATGATAACTGTCCATTGTTGACTAGGTTGCAATCTGTATATAAGAGTGGGAACTTTGGTGAAAAATCTAGGAGGCCTTGGAAACTTAGAGATCAACCATCATATCAGGATCCATCATCAAAATTTCCACCCTCTTACCATCCTTATCAACCTCCTCAACAATGGAACACTTCAAGTTGAAAAATTTGTCACCTCAGTATCCTCCTTAGAATGCTCAAGAACAACAATGGGCACACGAATGGAGAGGACAAGCTTATGCTCAACCACCTCCTCCTATGCCTAACTATCCTTACCCACCTAATGTCCAGCAACTCTTGCCTGGATTTGTCCCTCCTTCACTACCCCCTATCACAAATCAACCTCACCATTTCTAGAATATGAATCTTCGAAGACCCACAATATTACCTGCACAACCGATACCAAATCCTAACAACAAGCCAACTCAATCTCTTAACAACATTGGGTTGCTACGTCTTCCATCATATGCCATTTCTACCACACCAGTGCGTGAGATTCAATTACGGTTTGGAAGAGTTTTGCAAGATCAGCCCAAATCATCAGTTGTTATCCAAGAAGAGAATGAAGAAGAAGACATACCTAATAAAATTTTGAATGATGCCATTCTTGAAGATGTGGTTATTCCTAAAGCTTCAACACACAACCATCTTCATGAAGAAGTAATTCCAAGAGAAAAAGCACCCCCATATTTGGAGCGTCTAGTAATAGAAAAACCTGTAACTTATCCCGAGTATGATATCATTAACGAATTGAAAAATATTTGTATCAAGATCCCTTTGTTACAAGCCATTAAAGATATACCAATATATAGTAAAGTAATAAAGGAACTATGTATTAAAAGACCAGGTAAAAAGCAAAAAGACCCTCCGACAATTCATGTCATAGGTGAAATGTCAGATTACATAGCAAACCAACCTAGAATTCCAAAGTGTACAAATCCAGGAAATCCTGTGGTAACTGTTATCATCAATAACACTGCTATAGGAAACACACTTATTGATCTAGGGGCTGCTATTAACCTGATGACTACCCCAACAATTTAGGACAATTTCTCTACCCTACCCCAACAATGTTAGAATTAGTAGATCACACTATGTTGCAGCCTGCTGGGATCTTAGATGATATCATTGTATATGTTTCTTCATGGGAATATCCCGTGGACTTTATGGTCATAGAATCAAAGGACCCTTCCAAAGGACACCCATTTATTCTGGAAAGACCTTGGTTAGCTACTACTAATGCGTTTATATGATGTAGGGATGGAGATATGATCATCTCTGACGGGTTGTCTACCAGAAAACTTGCTTTATACCCACCAGCACAACCAGTAACCGAAAACCTGTTTTGGTTAACTTATCCTTTTGGGGATGAGAACTTGGAATAAATTTCCCTTGTTAGTGATTTCTCTTGGTCACTTCAAGAACAAAATACCAAGAATGTGTTGAACCAATTTATCTCTTCCACAACATGTATAGACTTTCCTCAGTCTTTTTCCCAACTTGACCAAATCTTTGGAGATGAATTCCAAGAAAACATGAGCCTCTCAACATTTACAAGTACACCCTGTGTATTCGCAATCAAAGAACATATAGGGTTCTATACCATACCTTGTGAGGTTAGTCCTAAAAAATGTCTACATATAAATGCAGGTTTAGATGAGAGTCAGCAAAAACAATTACTAAAAGTTCTCAAAATTCAAACTGGAGCATTTGCATGGGAATACACCGATATGAAGGGTATACACCCAGATAATTGTATTCACCACATTTACACAGATTCAAGCATACCTCTTGTCAAGAAACCACAGAGAAGAATGAATCCATCCCTAAAGGATATAGTTAAAGATGAATTACAAAAACTCCTTAATGTTGGTTTCATCTACCCAATTTCTAATAATAAATGGGTGTCTCCTCTGGTAGTAGTTCCAAATAAAGTTACAGGGAAATGGCGTATCTGTGTTGACTTTCGATAATTGAACAAGGCCACTCTTAAGGACTACTTCCCTTTACCT
This sequence comes from Larix kaempferi, assembly GCA_027924585.1. Classification (NCBI taxonomy): domain Eukaryota; kingdom Viridiplantae; phylum Streptophyta; class Pinopsida; order Pinales; family Pinaceae; genus Larix; species Larix kaempferi. The sequence goes on along the minus strand of BSBM01000502.1, from coordinate 24,618,066 downwards.
TTCATTGATCAGGTGTTAGATACCTTGTCAGGAAAATAATACTTTTCTTTCCTTGATGGGTATAGCAGATACAACCAAATATTAATAGCACCTGAGGATCAAGACAAGACAACCTTCACTTGTTCTTGGGGGACATATGCCTCTGGAGTGTTGCCATTTGGCCTGTGTAATGCACCTGCCACTTTCCAACATGCAGTCTTAGGAATTTTTGCCTACCTTATACATGATTGTGTAGAAGTCTATATGGACAATTTTACAGTTTATGGTAATACCTTCCAAGAATCCCTTGATAACCTTGAAACAGTTCTTATTCGGTGCCAAAAAATGAACTTAGCCCTTAGTCATGAAAAATGTAAGATGTTACTAACCGAGGGCATAGTTTTGGGACATCATGTCTCTCTTCAAGGTATCAAGGTGGATCTTGCCAAGATAGAAATAATTGTTAATCTTCCTCCTCCAAAAACTCAGAAGGAGGTAAAGAGCTTTCTTGGCCATGTAGGCTATTATAGACATTTTATTGAAAACTTCATTAAGATAGTTGGACCTATGTTCAAATTACTCATGAAAGATACATAATTTCAATGGACTAAACCATGTCAACATGCCTTTGAAACTTTGAAGGCAAAGCTATCAATGGCACCAATACTTAGGGGCCCCAATTGGTCCATTCCCTTCCACATATCCACTGATGCTTCCGACATGGCTATAGGAGGAGTTTTAGGTCAAAAGGAAGGACAAGCATCATATGCCATCTATTTTGCTAGCAAAAATTTGACTCCTACAGAATCGAAATACATTGTTACTGAAAAAGAGTTTCTGGCAATAGTCTATGCCATCAACAAGTTTCGTCACTATATCACAGGATATGAAGTTTTTGTGCACACAGACCACTCCACCATTATATTTTTAATGAATAAACCAATCACTAATGGCAGGGTGACTCAGTGGCTTCTTTTGTTACAAGAATTTAACATCACTGTTGTTGATCATCTCGGTCGAGAGAATGTGGTAGCAAATTTTCTCTCTCGAATTCAAATTGACGATAATGCCAGTCTCGTTGATGATAGCTTTCCGGATGAACATTTGTTCGTTGTGTCTATTCGAACCCCTTGGTTTGAAGACATATCCAATAATTTAGCAATTGGAAAGCTACCAAACCATCTCTCCCCACCCGAGAAACGTAGGATCATAGTTCAAAGTTCTAATTATTCTTGGGTTGACAATGATCTTTTTTCGTACTAGTCCTGATCTTATTATTAGACGATGTGTACGAGAGGATGAGATCGCAAAGATCCTCCATGCATGTCATGGTGGACCTTGTGGTGGGCATTTTTCTGTTAAGAGAACAACTTTCAAAGTATTGCACTCTAGATATTATTGGCCAAGCATTTTTAAAGATGTTGCCAAGTATGTCAAAGGATGTGAGAGTTTCCAAAGAATGGGTAGACCTATGACATCCAATGAGATGCCCTTACAGCCCCAGGTTATGATTGAGCCTTTTGAAAAATGGGCTCTAGATTTTGTAGGGCCAATTTCCCCTATGTTTCGCAAGAAGAAGTACATCCTAGTCTGTATATACTATGTCACCAAGTGGGTGGAAGCTAGAGCCTTATTCCGAGCCACAGAAAAATCTGCGGTAGAGTTTATATATGAAGAAACATTTACCAGATCCGGTGTACCTAGGGAAATTGTAACCGATCAAGGATCTCAGTTTACCTCCATGTTGATAAAAGAGCTTACTAAAAAACATGGTATTAGACATTGTAAATCCTCACCATATCACCCGCAAGCCAATGGTTAGGTAGATTCTACTAACAAAGTATTAGAAGCCATCCTAACTAAGACTATCAAGTCACACCGCAAAGACCGGGTAGATAGGATTCCAGAAGCCTTGTGGGATTATAGAATAACTTGGAGGAATACCACTGGCCACACGCCTTATGAACTTGTTTATGGTAAACAAGTTCTTCTACCCATTGAATTTCAAGTCAAAACTTTTCGTATGGCTATACAGTTAGGGATGGATTTGGAAGAAGCACAGAGACAACGAATCCTACAAATAAATGAATTAGACGAGATTAGACAAGATGCTATTCAATGCACAATTCTAATACAAAACCAACGCAAAAAGCGGCATGATAAATATATTAAACAAAAACAATTCAAAACTGGAGACTGGGCATTACTTTTTGATTCAAGGTACAAAAAATTTAAGGGTAAATTAACTACTCGTTGGATGGGTCCATATGAAATTGTTACAGCTTTTGATAATGGACCTATTGAGATTAAGACAGTTGATGATTCACAAATTTCCTTTATTGTAAATGGACATAGACTTATACTTTATCATCAACCACTATCTAAACAATATTTTGTGCAGAATGCCTTACAACAGAAGGATATGGAGCTGGTTGAAGAGGAAGTCATTCCTCCTTCTCCTAGTTCTTGAATTATTTTGGGTTATCTTCATTTTGTATATATGTAAATATATTTTTATCTCTTTAAATAAATAAGAGTCATTTCTAACAGCTTATTGCATTTATACAGAAAATTCATTCTTATGACCAACTTATGGAATATTGTCAATTAAAATAGGAAGACTCTTCTCCTTTCCCTAATTTTAATAAATTTTCATATGAATTTTCTTTGTACATATGGTTTTGTTTTGAATAAAATTTGAATCATCTAACAAGTGGTTTTGCAGTTTGATTACAAGAACCTTATCTCTATAATCAACTCATGAAATATTATCTGAAAAAGGGAAGTGCTCTAAAAAACTCATAATGCATCTTAACTCCTTTTTCAATTATTGTTAAAAATTGAAAATTTATAGTGAAAAGTTAAAGTGTTCTTTATATCATTTCTAGCCACTTTCTTGTATGATTTTTTTTTGATTGATTTCATTTTTATGCTTTTGTATATGGTATGTGATTCAAACATGCACATTCTTGATTTATCATTAGAACAGTTGCTTAAGACCTGCTCTAATCATCATGCTTTTCAAAGTTCTATCTTACACCTATGGACTACCAGTTCATCCCAGACTCATTATCAAAACTTGTATCTTAAGCATTCTTTAAAAAGGTATCCCAAGAGTAAGTGATATTTCTACTTGTGGGGAACATTATTGATCTTTTATGAAGAAGATTGACTGAGAGGTCAAGGAACAACTTTAGGTTATTCTCTTTTGACATGATTTATAATCCAGGCTATTATAAATATAGTTACTCATAAGGTTCGTTCTAAAAAATTGAATTATGTGTTTAGCAAGATTAATACACTCTAGTGCAAGCTTAATCATTATACGAAGCAAACCCACCGGGGTACTGAACAGGCTCGCTGGCAGCGGGCCCATGCTAAGTAAAATGTTAAGCAAGGAAGCTCGGTAAATGCAAGTAAACCCGTCGGGGTACCGAACAGGCTCGCTGGCAGCGGGGCTATGCTTACATGGTACCAAGATAAACCCGCTGGGGTATTGAAAAGGCCTGCTGGCAGCGGGGCAATATCGGTTAAACGAGATATGGTTAATGCATTACTATGCACATGGCTCATCTAAAAAAAACATGAGTATACGAATACATGTTTAGGCCAATTATTTATACTGTCATTAGAGAATGGTTGTAAGTTGGACTTGGACCCTGTCATCTAATTCAAACAATACCTAGGATATGATTATCCTAGAAGTGGGACCCATAACCATAAAAATCTAACGAACTCCAGGGTGAACTTTATCTATATTCTTTGGATGACAAGAGATCTTTAAAATGAGTCAAGGATGACTGGTTTTCTTATGGCATTTTTCGCATCGATTGTACTATCATTATTCATATGGTTCATATGGTCTTCCTAAGCACTGTTTTTTTTTTATGAATGTGCATATATGAATAATCTCCATTATTAGTTAGTATTTCTTTTCTTACAAAAAAAACAAACAAACAGCATTTTAAGAGTTATTGGCTAAACTATTAATTGAAAAATATTTGAATATTAATCAGTTTTTCCTTGATGGCTTGAGGACACGCCATATTTTTGGTTTGGGGGAGGTTCAAAACTGTCTTTACTTTCTGATAATTTATAAAAAGTTAATTTATCTCTGAAAAAATGATAAGTGTTTTTTAGGAATAATGCAAGCAGCAGAAGATTGTTCTGATCCATGATAAATAAAGAAGAGCGCGACTAAAGTTTCAGAAAAGTAGGTTTACATCATCCTTTTGTGTGCTGGAAGCCCCAAAAAAATTCTCTGCATAATCAGCAGCAATCAGATCCAGCAAAGCACATTTTTTACAGAAGGTCTGTATGAAGGACCGAATGAAGGGTCCAATGACGATCTGAATGAAGTGACGAATGAGGCAAATGAACGACGATCCGAATGAAACCATAGCTTATAATAGCATGATTAAGTATGTTAAGGTATCTAATTTTTGAATTATGCTGGTAAAATCCAATTGACTAACCATACCAGGGATCAATCAAATGTCATCTCTACACTCGATCTCATTCCTTTACTCATCTCGACTTCATCAAATGAATCAATTAATCATACATTATTGCGATTTTCAGAATCATTATATGGCTATCATATGGTTTTAACTCTTCATTAAGTTATATGCATGCGATCTGTCATTGTATTAATCAAAAGTCATCATGTTCTTTTATGCCACCTATGCTTATAATCTCATGATGAAAATTACATTCAACCTGTCCAAAGTTTCCTTTGGACATGGTTGAATATATCATAACTATACGAATTCACCAAGGCACGCATTGTTATGATGGCACACGATTCAATATTTTTGCATGATAGCGTGATCGTTTGAACGTGCTAAGTTTCTGCTCACGATCATTCAACTGTTTGAACGGATCACATTTTAAACCAACGTCTGCGTGAATTTTACTCCATTCTGCTTGCCCCCATCTTTCCTGAGTCTATCAAGCCGCGTCTCTTGCAATTTATTACATCCCCTATACCTCTTGCATCCATCCACCTCTATCTAACAATGTCGATCCGCTATGAGCCTGGAAGTTACCAAGATTTACTCTGTATCCTTGAATTTAAATCTTTCCATGAGATTTTCCTTCGAGCAGGTTGGGGTTCGTTCCTTCATCTTCTTGAAGGCCACGATGATGAGATCTCACTGCTATTCGCCAAAGGATTCGATGGAAAAACAGCTAAGGTTGGCCATCTTACCTTTCCTGTGACTGAGGAGTCTATTGCATTGGCCACGAAGCTTCCACGAGAGGGTTCCCTTTGGCACAAGCATCTCTTCCTCCCGCGGATGGCTCACAAATTTGCTCTCAAATCTGACTACCAACACATTGTAGGCAAAAAAGGATTCCACTGGGTGTGGATTAATCCATAATACCTCGAGCCCTTGACCGTTATCATTCGATTGATCACCTGTGAGGGTAAGTTTATTGTCTTCAAATCCTGCCACTTCCGATTATTAGCTCATTTTGTTAATGATCAAGCCCTAAATTTCCCATTTTTATTCCTAAAGAGCCTTGAGAAAATGTTGAGTCAAGTGAGGAAAAATGTAGTTAACCCCGCTGGCAGTTTTTACCATCACTGTCTCATAAAAATCCCGATCATCCACCAATTGAAGGAAAATGGGAGAACATGGGATAGCTTTGTGTTTGAAGTACTAAACCCCCATTTGGTCAAGAAGCCCCTTCTCAAAGCCTCTACCTCTCGCAAGTGTCACTGATTTCAAACTTGTGTTAATGAGCCCGTTCAAACCTCTGCCCATGAAAAAAGGGACACCAAGTCTGTACGATTTGATGAGGGTATCTCAGGATAAATGCAACTTTTCCACTCATCCTCCTCTCCTGAGCTTGTACACAAGTACACTACCATGAAACCCCCACTCTTTTCAAAAATACCCACTAAATCTAGGAGGGAAAATCGTGATTAGTCTGTCAATCAGACAATCATCCAGTCTGACGTTCATCCTGTCATCCATCCGGAGCATTCAGACAGCCTTGACGTCCAGACGAACGATCATGTCCTTGAAACACCCCTCCTTGCGTTAGCCAATGTCTCTGCCTGTTTGCTTGAAGATCCTGTCTTTGAACTTGCTCCTGCACACATTGAAGACATGGCTCTTGAAGAACACACTACATTAGCTGATCCCGAAATTTGTCTAAAGGGATCAAGCCCTCACAAAGATCCTAATTATTTTGCAAAGCCATCTACTCCATGTTAAATTTTCTGAATTTAATTCAATCTGATCTAGGATCTTAACTAAGAGAACAACATGTACAGCATATCTACAGCATATCAATCATGGAGACAATAATGCAAGCACACAAGAGACACAAAGATTTACTTGGGGAAAACCATAAAGGTGAAAAACCCCAATAACTTCCTCAGAGATAGATAGAGCAATGATACAACCAACCATAAGAGATAGACACAAACTAGCAGCAGATCCTCCTCCTACATAAGTGTGCCACTCCTCCTTGAGTGCATGTGTGAGAAGTGAGTGAGTAAATAGAGTGCCTCCCGCACTCTATTTATACTTGACTTGACTTTCCTTTTTACCTAACTCATGTAGGCTCGAACTTAACCACATAACATAATGCTGACTGGGCCGACCCCCAATAGGGTGGTCTAATAACCCTTTGACCCACATGACTTATACAGGGCCGACCCCAACAAGGTGGTCTAATAACCCATCAAGAATAAGTTACGACATTTACAATATAAATGATTACACCTCCTTATAGAGGAATAATACCATCTCTATAGGAATACAATATACATATATGTGAAATACATTCCGAAGTTACATATACATCAACACTCCCTCTTAACTAGGAAGGTATTTCTCAGCACAGTTCTTCTAGCACAAGTCATCTTCTTTGGATCATCGTCACTGGATAATCATCATCGAGTCATCATCATCGTCACTGCTGCTGCTATCTCAATCAATCTCTGAATCTACTCGTCATAGGAAGTTCTACAGAGCCAGTCCTTTTTCATACTGGATGTAGGCCCACCACCTGCAGGTCTTCATCATCACTGGCCATACTGTGGAATCCTTAGGACTTATTACGTGCGTCACAAAACCTTGAAAGAGCATCCCAGGCTGTTACGAGCACACAACTCTACCTATGGGATCTCCCAGGGCACCGAATTACATGTGACCTCACCACAAAACCTCGCAAGAGCATCCCAGGCTGTTACGAGCACACAGCTCTACCTATAGGATCTCCCAGGGCAACGAGTTACATGTGGTCATGGAAAAACCTTGCAAGAGCATCCCAGGACTGATTACGGGCACACAGCCCAACCTATCGGATCTCCCAGGGAACCGAATTACATGCCATAGAACAAAACCTCGAAAGAGCATCTGCCAGATATCCCAGGGCACCGAATTACATGCCATAGGCAAAACCTCGAAAGACTATCTGCAGATCTCCCAGGGCACCGAATTACATGTCCTCCCAGAGCAAAACCTTGAAAGAGCATTTGCCAGATATCCCAGGGAACCGAATTACATGCCATAGGCAAAACCTCGAAAGACTATCTGCAAATCTCCCAGGGCACCGAATTACATGCTCATCTGCACAACCTGATCCACGGCCATAGAGTATCAAACTGATACTCACCATACATCATCCTGATGTACTCATGATCATCCTGATCATCATCACTGCAACATCCTGCTGCATATCATCTGGAGCAACATCCTGAAGCTCGTCATCCATGATCATCCTGATCATCATCACTGCAACATCCTGCTGCATGTCATCTGGAGCAACATCCTGAAGCTCGTCATCCATGATCATCCTGATCTCATCACTGCAACATCCTGCTGCATGTCATCTGGATCAACATCCTGAAGCTCGTCATCCATGATCATCCTGATCATACAATGCATCCATCTGATGCACATCACGTATCTACCTGATACATATCATCATACATGATCCATCTGATCATACAATGTATCCACCTGATACAAATACAAATACATGATACATATCACCACACATGATCCACCTGATCATACAATGTATCCACCTGATACATATACAGATACATGGTCCAAGCATCCAACATGATGCATATACAAAAATACATACACATGATCCAACTGATCATATCCAACATCCAACATGATGCGTACATACATATAAATGATCCAACTGATCATATCCAGCATCCAAAATGATGCATACATAGAAATGATCCAACTGATCATATCAAAGAAGAAACCAGAACATCATCCTGATGCTCATCATCCAACACTTACATCCACAGCCATGTGAAGGATCCTCCTTCCAACATGCTTGGAATGGCTTCAGCAGATGTGTCCATCACTTCTTCCTCGAAGTGTCCTTGATCTGAAGAATGCCAAGCCTCTCTCTGAAGTACTCGAACTTCACCCTGGCTAGTGGCTTCGTCAGCACATCTGCAATCTGCTCGTCCGTCGCAACATACAGGAGCTTCACAGCTCCTCTCTGCACCATATCCTTGATATAGTGATATTTGATCTCTATGTGTTTCGACCTGTCATGAAACACTGGGTTCTCGGACAGCTTCACACAACTCTGGTTATCATAGAAGATACCAGTAGCTTCCAACGGGAGATCAAATAACTCAAACAGTAGCTTCCATAGCCATACTGCCTCACAACTAGGTGAACAGGCTGCAACATACTTTGCCTCAGTTGTACTCAGTGCTACGCAGGACTGCTTCCTGCTAAACCAAGAGATCACACCTGATCCCATACTGAAGCAGCACCCAGATGTGCTCTTCCTATCTGCAGCACTGTCAGCCCAATCTGAATCAACATAACCCTGTAGGTTAAACTTTTGATCCGCCTCATACCTGAGTCCATAATACACTGTACCCTTCAGGTACCTCAGAACATGCTTTACAACAACCAGGTGAACACTCCTCGGATCCGTCAGGAACTGGCTCAAATTGTTCACAGCAAAGCAAATGTCTGGTCTTGAGTTCGTCAAGTACATGAAGGACCTAATCATCTGACGATACAAAGAGACATCAACCGGCTCAGATGAAGCATCACATAGAAGCTTCAGATTTGATGCCATAGGTGTAGCCATGGCCTTGCAATCCATCATCCCGAACCTCTACTGCAGAATTCCCTTGTCTAAGGAAGATTCCATCACTCTGCCACACCTCCATGCCAAAAACAAATAGTGCATCATCCCCAAGTTCCTCAACTCGAACTCGGCAGCAAGATTCCGCTGTGTGTCGGAAATCAATCTATCCTCACCTGATAAAACAAGTCATCCAAATAGTAGTATCGCTGGATTGCCTTCCTCAACCTTGTAGAAAAGGTTGCTATCCGCTTTATTCTTGGTAAAGCCCAAGCTGGATAGAAAGTTGTCTATCCTACCATATCAAGTTCTGCACACATATATGACTACACCATGCTGTCTTGAAATCCATCTGGTGCATCTTCTATTTCATCACTTTTGTATTTCTCAATGCTGCCATCTGCAACATGCTTGATCTGATAGTTCTATTTGGAAGTCACAACAGACTTCCCTTTAGCTCTTGGGATCGCATCCCAAACATCATTCTTCATGATCGACGGATCATGGCATTCCATTTCTTCATCCCAGATCCTGGGAACTTCAATATCTTCAATAGATATCTTCGTTGCTGGAACAAATGTTGTAGTCCTTTTGTAGGTGAAGATATACAGTCTTTCCTACAAAACAGGTTAAATTGCATGATTAGAAACATCTCATAATTTTCATAACAAATTCTTACACATAAAGAAATATGTCATACAGTCATGTAATTATCTTAGCCAATGCTTCAATACAACATTTACCATATCTCGTAACTTTCTAGATGCCTTCCAATCTCTACCAGAACATTGTTAAGAGTGTGCACATCTCCAACATGTCAGCAAAGAGGTTTCATTCTAGATAAGTAGCAATGGAATGTTGTACAGTGCCATAGGCCACTTACCCATGTATATTAGTAGTATATTGTTCATCAATGCAACTATTCTAATATTCACAATACATATCCTAAGTCTAGGAACATGAGCATATACATCATTGAACAATTTTATTTAAACAAACATATATGCAAGAAATGATAATTAAAATATTTATCTTTGTTTGTTTGTTGGGTGGACTCCCTCCGAGTCTTCGCTTTCTTGCAGGAACTGCTGGAGTCCTAATCTGCAGTAGCTTCTTCTACAACTTTCTGTTGTGGAATGTAGAGAGATGGTCAACTCCCTCTGAATATCTGCATCCTTTCATAAACCACTGGAGTGTACTCCCTCTTGATCTTTGCTTCCTGGATTACCTGTTCTTGAACTCATATTCATCCTTGGTCCCTATGCATGCTTATTAGTATCATGATTGTGTTATCCTTGTGATCTCATATAAAATCATACATTCACAATAATCTCAAGCATGTATAGTCATGATCATTTCAAACAGAAATAATAAGCATTATCATTCAAGGTTTATGTAGGATTCTTATGGTTAGTCAAATCATAAGAAGCATAACATGTCTAAACCTATAATTACTCAGAACTATGAATCTTTAGTTGAATCATCAATCAAGATAAGAGATATAATATGCATAAAACCTGTGATTATTCAAACCTATACCTTCATGGTTCTTCTGGTTAGTCATATCATCAATTATGGTAAGAAACATAATATGCATACAACCATGATTATTCAAACCTATGACTTCATGAATAATCATTATCAACAACAGTATAAGATCCTAACACAAAGTAGGATTCTAGCTTGATATAGGAAAAACATACCTGGATTAGCATGCTAGCTAGTTATGTCTAACATACTCACATGATGTCTTCTTGTTCTTCTTCAATGACTTGTGCTAGTAACCTGTATATCTCATAGGTTAGTCATTATAAAACCAAGTTATACATACCTCGTAAATGGATCTTCTATGAGATCCATGACAATGGATGAGTCTTTATCCTCATGTCATCATGATCATATGTTCTTGAACTGGAACATGATTTGTCTTTCTTGGTGTACCTTTCATGTTAGTAGACAACATAAACCTCATACAACACCATAATGCATTAGTACAATTATAAGTGTCAACACCCTAACCAATGAATATCTTCTATCATGCATTCATAATTTTGTTAAGGTGATACGACAAATCTAAAATCAAGATTGTACTAACCGTAATAACATGAAGATAAACACACCATAAACTTAATCAAGAAAAAATCTCAAAACATACCTCGATGAGTCATACCTGTCGAGATCGCTTGTAATCTCCTTATGTAAAGCCTTACCTTCATCTCCATTTGAAATGGGAATTTCTTCACTTATGCAGGTGACCAATCCATCTTCTTCTAGGATTAAACCACCACTTGATTTGCAAGAACTGGACTTGGAGCTGGATATGGGTTTGTCAGAGAAACCCCAAAAATTCAAACTTTGAATTTCAAACTTTCGAAAGGATAGAAATATGCGCCTTGATGAGCTGATCAAACTGGTATATTCAGAATTTGAAAACTGCAAAGTTTTACTCTTCAATTTTGCCTTTGAAACTTCTGGATTCACTGGACGTGACCCTGAACTGGGGTTTGATTAAGCCCACTCTTCTGCCCAATCAAAAGGTTTGATCCAAATCTCTAAGCTTCTATTTTTCTGAGGAACTTCCAGCCATGGTCACAGATTTCAAAAATTCTCATTTTTACAGAAGCCTTAATTTTCCACTTTCCTGATCAAAGTCCCGAACTAGGGTCTGATTAAGCCCGACCTTCTGCCCAACCAAAAATTCTGATCTTGGTCTCTAAATTTTTATTTTGATGAGTAGCATTCAGCCGTGGTCTCTGATTACAAAAATTCCAACTTTCTCCAAAGCCCTAAATTCCGGAAGCCATGAATGAAGGTACCAAAAAATAATTCTGTTTTGAGAGAAATATGTACCTGATTGTTTCTGGTGTAACTCCAAAATTTTTGATCCACAGGGTCTGAAAACATTTTCTGAGATAGCCTGACTTGTTAGCTTTCCATCCTGACAGGTCTGACCTCAATTGGATTTTCTGAGAGAGAGTTATGCCAAATGTCACAACGTGACCTGTTTTGGGATAATACAGGAGAGCGAACTTGTACGGCGTGCCACGTGTCACTGTTTCAACTTCGGCCTCTAAAAACCTTTTCTGAGATAGCTCTACCTGTTATATTTCCATCCTGATGGGTCTGACCTCAATTGGATTCTCTGAGAGAGAGTTATGCCAAGTGTCGCAACGTGACCTGTTTATGGGATAATACAAGAGAGTGAACTTGTACAGCGTGCCACATGTCACTGGTTCAACTTCAGCCTCTAAAAAAGTTTTCTGAGATAGTACAGTCTGTGTACTACCTGTCAATTTTCACGAAATTTCATTTGGAGCTTCCTAGCCCAAGTTATGACCTTTTTCCCAAGGTCACCTGATTTTGACTCAGATCTGGAAGAGGCAGAAACCCTATATTGTACAGATCATAAATCACAAAGTACAACGAATTAGAGGTTTTCCTTTGGACACAAGGTACATGGGGATCTTAGCTTCGGCCTGTAACAATTTCAGATCTGAAAAATTCGCCAAAATGGATTTATAGCGAAAGTTCTACAATGACTGGTTTTTGCTATATCAAGCCCTAGCATCGTAAGTGCAACAAGTGTCATACATGCCATATCATGCCTTCTTTCAGGCTAGCTCTGATACCATGTTAAATTTTCTGAATTTAATTCAATCTGATCTAGGATCTTAACTAAGAGAACAACATGTATAGCATATCTACAGCATATCAATCATGGAGACAATAATGCAAGCACACAAGAGACACAAAGATTTACTTGGGGAAAACCATAAAGGTGAAAAACCCCAATAACTTCCTCAGAGATAGATAGAGCAATGATACAACCAACCATAAGAGATAGACACAACCTAGCAGCAGATCCTCCTCCTCCATAAGTGCGCACTCCTCCTTGAGTGCATGTGTGAGAAGTGAGTGAGTAAATAGAGTGCCTCCTACACTCTATTTATACTTGACTTGACTTGCATTTTTACCTAACTCATGTAGGCTCGAACTTAACCACATAACATAATGCTGACTGGGCCGACCCCCAATAGGGTGGTCTAATAACCCTTTGACCCACATGACTTATACAGGGCCGACCCCAACAAGGTGGTCTAATAACCCATCAAGAATAAGTTACGACATTTACAATATAAATGATGACACCTCCTTATAGAGGAATAATACCATCTCTATAGGAATACAATATACATATATGTAAAATACATTCCGAAGTTACATATACATCAACACTCCACTCCATCAGACTATGGACAGATTGAATCAAGACATAGCACAGTTAAAAATCCATAATGAGAAGTACGTTGAAATAATCTCTGAGCTTCGCGAAGAGAACAAGGAACTGCATTTACAAGTGAAGAGTGTGGAAGACTTGAACAGAACCATAACATCTTCTCATGACTCTCTTCAGACGAGGCATGACACCTTGAGAGCCCAAGCCAGGAGTTTCAATCCTAAATCTACTTCCTCTTCTAAGTCGAAGGAAGCTGCTACCGCAACTCAGCCTTCTTCCTGACTTCCTCTCTGTTTTGCTCAGTGGGACCTGACATATCTCTGGTTTGGGGGAATGTTGATGTCCATTCTTGTCATCATTTTTGGTCATTAAACGTACTTTGTTAGCACTACTTTTGTCATTTTTGGTGTATTAATTCATACTTCTTTCCATTCAGACCGTTAATCAAACCCTGGTATGAACTTATTTGAATATCACACAAATCTTGATTAATTATCATTATTCTGTGGTTTATTAACATTAATCTATCATTTCTCAACTTGTTTGGAAAATAGATTTTGTTCTGCAGGCTATGGTCTTCAAACAGACTCTCATTCAGATGCCCAACCGCATTCGGACCATCGTTCAGCCCTCCATTCCCACCATTGGATTTGTTGGTTGGAATATTTCGGGGCATTAAAGACAAAAATCATGACATGGGTTCTGTTGGCGACGTGTCCCTCATTGTTCATGAGCCCTCGTTCTAGAAGATCCGTGCTCCTTTCTACCCAGCTTGACAACACATCCTCTTCCCACGTCAAAGGAAATCAACACACAGCTGCTCGCGTGAAGTGAACCAATGCCCATGGAATCAAGTAGATGGCGGCCTGTGCATTGTCATGAACTGTCCTGCAGCCGTTTTCTTCAGTCATTAAGACCTCCTATTTTTAGAGAGGTCGACCACTGAAAGGGTTGACCTTCTCTCCCATTTGTAAAATTATATAAAGTCGTATCTTGTTGAGAAACGAGTTGGAAAGTTAGCTAGTTAGCAATAGAGAGATATGCAGAGCTAGAAGACGACTGTGTAACCTTTGATTCAGTTAATAGAAGTTTTTGATTTAGCTGTTAATGTTCTGTTGGGGAACGATTTGAGTTAGACAATCCCTGTTCCTGTAGATGTCATTTCTCTGTTTTCTGTAAACATATGTCTTGTTGTTAATTTAATTTACATTTTCAGAATTTAAAGTGACTGGTCATGTATAGTTTCCTTTAGTTTGCTTTCAGTCTTTCCATTGCAATTAGATAGAGTTTGATTAATTTATTGTTTTAAGTTCAGTTTGTAGTTAGATTCAGTTCTGTTAATTTTCCTGTAGCTGTAGATTAGTTTCACTTATCTTTTAGTTTGCTTTATTATGCAATAGGAAATGATATCTCTCCTTAAACATAGATTAGTGTAGTTACTTCTTGTTATTTCAACTTTAATAGTTTATTTACTGCTTTGCTTGCACTGTAGATTAAAATGCATAAACCAGCTGGCATGAGAATCAATTAGTCTACTCATTTTCATAGTTTATATCGTTTTCTGTCATCCGGACTGCCATTTGGACTGTCTTTCAGACTGTCATCCGGACTACCATACGGACTTTAATATTTTCTGTCTTGTTTTATGCTTGTTTAAAGTTCAGTGTTTCAGGTTTTTGAATTGCATTATTTCTTGTAACTAACCAGCAGTTATATATGAATTAGGACCTTGTTTTGAACTACATAAAGTTTCAATTAAGCTTCATAACCATTCTTAGTTTTTATTCATTTCTTCAACTTTTCCTTAGTTTACTTTTTAGATCGTGTTTCTGTAATTGATCTCTTATGTTTGATTCCTTAATTTGTTACTGTTCTAGCACTCGTTAATTTAATTCTTAGTTTAGTTTACTTCATGTTTATTAAGGTCGATTTTGGATTAAGCTTGGTAATTTCACTTTCAAAAGTACATTAGTTTTTATGGTTTCTAAGTTCAAGCATAGGATTTGCTCTTCTCATTCACATAGTTAATGAAGATGTTCATAGGATAGGATTTGATTCATAAATAAAATATCTTTATCAAGTTTTCTACTTGCTTCTAGATCAAAATCATTTTCAAGTAAATATCTTTATTAAGTTTTCTACTTGCTTCTAGATCAAACTTATTTCCAAGTCATTTACTTATGGATAAAGAATAGATTACAATGTTTAAAGTTAGTTGTAATTGGTCACTCTTTAGCTTACATCTCTTTGTAGAAGTTAAACTAGATTTTCTCTCATTCTGTTTCCTTGTCACATTTGAAAGTCATTTTGACACATTTTCTCCTATTCCTATTACATTTGATACATTTCCTCAGAATCCTCAAGGAGAATGGAATTAGGTAGTTTATCTTAGTTTTGAGTATTTGTTAAATGCATGTATAGTTTAACTGTTGAATTTTTTAGGTTTATTAAGTAGTTTATAATTTTGCTAAATTGAATCATTTCATTGATAGATTTCTGAATTCATAATTCCTAGATTAGAGTTTGACTAATTGATCAATAGTTTCCCAAAAGTAGTTTGCTTTTGATGAAGTCTTGTTCCATAGAATAGTATTTATTGTGTTTATCTTTTCAGTGTTTTTTCATAGAGTAGAGTAATATAGATTGATACTATTATGATCTATTGGTTTAGTTTGGTCTAATCAGTTTAGTAGTTGTATTTCTGAAGTTTGACTCGGTTTTTCATTTTGAAAGATTTTTTGATCTTTTCATTATTAAGCATTTCTAAGGTCGGTCGAGCCGATGTTTTAGGTACCATTCTACCTCAACATATACTGTGCCACAACTCTAATATTACCAACCCTGGTCGATAATTAAATATTTGGTGATTCCTTAAGACAGTAAATACACCCAACACCACCTACAAGCTGATGCTTTTAGAAAATTTTTTGCCCTCACAAGTGAGAAATGGTAGACATTTTCCCAAGGCCATTTAGGCATTTTTTAGGTGCAAAATAAGATGAGTGGCTTTTTTGGCAGGCCAATATTTTATTGACCATAGAATGTTTTTCAAAACTGAGCCAAGGGTCAATTACATAAATCAGCCACCTACAAGCAGATGCTTTCATAAAAATTTTATCCCTCAAAGGCGAGAAATGGTGGGCATTTTTCCAAGGATACCTAAGCCCGTTTTTAAATACTTAACCAATTTTTCCATTGGCGAGCATTTTTCTGACAGGGTGCAAAACAGGGTGAATGGATTTTTTGGCAAGAAAATATCTCCTTGAATAGAGACTCGTTTTAAAAAATGAGTCAATGGTCAAGTGAATAAATCATTCACCTACAAACTTATGCCCTCAGAAAATTTTTATCCCTCATAGGTGAGAAATGGTGGGCATTTGCCTAAGGCCATTTAGGCCATTTCTAGGTGCAAAATAAGCTGATTTTTTGTTTTGGCAAGCCAATATTTTCTTAACCATAGACTTTTTTTCAAACTGAGCCAATGGTCAAGTGCATAAATCATCCACCTACAAGCTGATGCTTTCATAAATTTTTTATCCCTCACAGTTGAGGCATTTTCGCAAGGCTACGTAGGCTTGTTTCTCAATACTTAACCAATTTTTCCATTAGCGAGCATTTTTCTGGCAGGGTGAGAAACAGGTTGAATGGTTGTTTTGGCAGGAAAATATCTCCTTGACCAGAGACTTGTTTTGAAAAATGAGTCAATTTTCAAGTGAATAAATCATCCACCTACAAACTTATGCTCTCAGAAATATTTTATCCCTCACTGGTGAGAAATGGTGGGCATTTGCCTAAGGCCATTTAGGCCATTGTTTGGTGCAAAACAAGCTGAGTGGTTGTTTTGGTAGGCCAATATTTTCTTTACCATGGAAGTTTCTTGAAAATGGAGCCAATGGTCAAGTGCATATAAATTTTTTATCCCTCACAGGTGAGAAATGGTGGGCTTTTTCCCAAGGCTACCTAAGCCTGTTTTATAATACCTAGCCAATTTTGCCAATGGCGAGCATTTTTCTGCGAGGGTGCAAAACAGGTTGAATGGATGTTTTGGCAGGCAAATATCTCCTTGACCAGAGGTTCGTTTTAAAAAATGAGTCAATGGTCAAGTGAATAAATCATCCACCTACAAACTTATGCTCTCAGAAATTTGTTATCCCTCACAAGTGAGAAATGGTGGGCATTTTCCTAAGGCCATTTAGGCTAGTTATAGGTGCAAAACAGGATGAGTGGTTGTTTTGGCAGGCCAATATTTTCTTTATCTCAGACGTTTTTTCAAAACGAAGCCAATGGTCAAGTGCATAAATCATCCACCTACAAGATGATGCTTTCAAATTTTTTTTATCGCTAACTGGTGAGAAATGGTGGGCATTTTCTCAAGGATACCTAAGTTCGTTTTTAAATACTTAGCCAATTTTGCCAATGGTGAGCATTTTTCTGGCAGGGTGCAAAACAGGGTGAATGGATGTTTTGGCAGGAAAATATCCCCTTGACCAGAGACTCATTTTGAAAAATGAGTCAATGGTCAAGTGAATAAATCATCCACCTACAAACTTATCATCTTAGAAATGTTTTATCCCTCACAAGTGAGAAATGGTGGACATTTGCGTACGACCATTTAGGCCATTTCTAGGTGCAAAATAAGTTGAGTGGTTGTTTTGGTAGGCCAATATTTTCTTGACCATAGACGTTTTTTCAAAACTAATTCAATGGTCAAGTGCATAAATCATCCACCTACAAGATGATGCTTTCATAATTTTTTATCCCTCACAGGTGAGAAATGGTGGAAATTTTCCCAAGGCCATTTAGGCCATTTTTAGGTGCAAGATAAGCTAAGTGGTTGTTTTGGCAGGCCAATATTTTCTTGATCATACACTTTTTGTCAAAACTGAGCCAATGGTCAAGTGCATAAATCATCCACCTACAAGTTGATGCTTTCAGAAATGTTTTATCCCTCAGAGGTGAGAAATGGTGGACATTTTTCCAAGGCCATTTAAGCCATTTTAAGGTGCAAAATAAGTTGAGTGGTTGTTTTGGAAGGCCAATATTTTCTTGACCATAGACTTTTTGTCAAATCTAAGCAAATGGTCAATTGCATAAATCATCCACCTATAAGCTGATGCTTTCAGAATTTTTTTATCCCTCATAGGTGAGAAATGGTGGGCATTATCCCAAGCCTACTTAAGCCCTTTTTTAATACTTAGCCAATGTTGCCAATGGCGAGCATTTTTCTGGCAGGGTGAAAAAGAGGTTGAATGGATGTTTTGGCAGGAAAGTATCTCCTTGACCAGAGATTCGTTTTAAGAAATGAGTCAATGTTAAAGTGAATAAATCATCCCCCTACAAACTTATGCTCTCATAATTTTTTTTATCCCTCATAGGTGAGAAATGGTGGGCATTTTCCTAACGCCATTTAGGCTAGTTCTAGGTGCAAAATAGGATGAGTGGCTATTTTGGTAGGCCAATATTTTCTTGACCATAGACGTTTTTTCAAAACTGAGCCAATGGTCAAGTGCATAAATCATCCACCTACAATATGATGCTTTGAGAAATTTTTTATCCCTCATAGGTGAGAAGTGGTGGACATTTTCCCAAGGCCCTTTAGGACATTTTTAGGTGCAAAACAGACTGAGTGGTTGTTTTCGCAAGCCAATATTTTCTTGACCATAGATGTTTTGTCAAAACTGAGCAAATGGTCAAGTGCATAAATCATCAACCTACAAGCTGATGCTTTCAGAAAATTTGTATCCCTCATAGGTGAGAAATGGTGGGCATTATCCCAAGCCTAAATAAGCCCATTTTTCAATACTTAGCCAATTTTTCCAATGGCGAGCATTTTTCTGACAGGGTGAAAAAGAGGTTGAATGGATGTTTTGGCAGGAAAATATCTCCTTGACCAGAGATTCATTTTAAAAAATGAGTCAATGGTAAAGTGAATAAATCATCCACCTACAAAATTATGCTATTGGATTTTTTTTATCCCTCACAGGTGAGAAATGGTGGGCATTTTCCTAATGCCATTTAGGCTAGTTCTAGGTGCAAAACAAGATGAGTGGTTGTTTTGGCAGGCCAATATTTTCTTGAACATAAACTTTTTTCAAAACTGATCCAATGGTCAAGTGCATAAATCATCCAACTACAAGCTTATGCTTTCAGAATTTTTTTATCGCTCATAGGTGAGAAAGGGTGGACATTTTCCCAAGGCCATTTAGGCTATTTTTAGGTCCAAAACAGGTTGAGTGGTTGTTTTCGCAGGCCAATATTTTCTTGACCATAGATGTTTTGTCAAAACTGAGAAAATGGTCAAGTGCATAAATCATTCACCTACAAGCTAATGCTTTCAGAAATTTTTTATCCCTCACAGGTGAGAAATGGTGGGCATTTTCCCAAGCCTACTTAAGCCCGCTTTTCAATACTTAGGCCAATTTTGCCAATGGCAAGCATTTTTCTGAGAGGGTGAAAAAGAGGTTGAATGGATGTTTTGGCAGGAAAATATCTCCTCGGCCAGAGATTCATTTTAAAAAATGAGTCAATGGTCAAGTGAATAAATCATCCACCTAAAAACATATGATCTCATAAATGTTTTATCCCTCGCAAGTGAGAAATGGTGGGCATTTTCCTAAGGCCATTTAGGCTAGTTATAGGTGCAAAACAGGATGAGTGGTTGTTTTGGTAGGCCAATATTTTCCTGGCCACAGATTTTTTTTCAAAACTAATCCAATGGCTAAGTGCATAAATCATCCACCTAAAAGTTGATGCTTTAAGAAAAATTGTATCCCTCACAGGTGAGAAATGGTGGACATTTTCCTAAGCCATTTAGGCCATTTTCAGGTGCAAAATGTTAAGTTTAAACCAAATAGACTATCAAGATCACTGAAAGAAACATAATCACAAGATAAACACAGAATATACCCTGGGAAACCCTCATGGGGTAGAAAACCCAGCAAATCTTTCCTCAATAAGATGATCAACCAAAATACAAGATGTGCTCCCTCCTACTTTGTCTCCTTAGCAAATCTCCCAGACAAGTGCGCTATCTTTCACAAGTGAGTGAGTGTGTCAAATGAGGAACATACCTCCTCTATTTATACACTACACTGACATGTATTTTACACAAGTACATGTAGGCTCGTATTTAACCATTAGGTTAAATACCCTATTATAACTGACTGGGCCGACCCTCACATGGTGGGTCTAATAACCCTAATTACCACAACCAATCCGGAGGAATAAACCTCTCCGGATTCATAGTATAATCACATCGGAGGTATGGAACATCTCCGAAATAAATAATATACAAATATAATATTCTTAGAAGTTACAATATTCAACACTCCCCCTTAACGAGAAGGATATTATAACAGCATCCGCAGGAGCAACGAGTCATACATCATACACGATACATCTATATATCATCGGAAGCTTTCTTCAGTTCATCATCATCAGTAACTCAACTAGTTATTGGAACATCGACATCACTCGATCATCAGCATCGTCATCACACGATCAGCATCGTCATCACACGATCATCAGCATCGTCATCACATGATCATCAGCATCGCCATCACATGATCAACATCGTCATCACACGATCATCAACATCGACATCACACGATCAACATCGTCATCACATGATCATCAGCATTGTCATCACATGATTAGCATCGTCATCACACGATCATATTACAGGATGATCAATCCTGCTCTCTTTAGGACATAGGTCCATGGATGATACAATCCAGATCAAGTTCCAGGATGATCAATCCTTATCTCTTTAAGACAAGTCTCATGTCTAGGGACGATCTAATCCCAACCACAGTGCCATCCTTTTTCATACTGGATGTGACCTAGATCAGATCTAGGATTTACCGCCACAGAGCCAGTCCTCTTTCATACTGGATGTGTCACGTCTACAGAGCCAGCCCTGTTTCATGCTGGATGTATCACATCTACAGAGCCAGCCCTGTTTCATGTTGGATGTATCACATCTACAGAGCCAGCCCTGTTTCATGCTGGATGTATCACATCTACAGAGCCAGCCCTGTTTCATGCTGGATGTATCACATCTACAGAGCCAGCCCTGTTTCATGTTGGATGTAACCTAGAGCAATTCTAGGATTTGTCATGTACATTTTGAACCGAGGTCCAGGGACGATCCAGTCCTATCATGTGCCTTTTGAACCGAAGTCCAGGGACGATCCAGTCCTATCGTGTACCTTTTGAACCGAGGTCCAGGGACGATCCAGTCCTATCGTGTACCTTTTGAACCGAAGTCCAGGGATGATCCAGTCCTATCGTGTACCTTTTGAACCGAGGTCCAGGGACGATCCAGTCCTATCGTGTACCTTTTGAACCGAAGTCCAGGGACAATCCAGTCCTATCGTGTACCTTTTGAACCGAAGTCCAGGGACGATCCAGTCCTATCGTGTACCTTTTGAACCGAAGTCCAGGGACGATCCAGTCCTATCATTCAGTTATCGGAGACCTCATGTCTATGGCTCAATTCAAAGGACCATAGTCCGAGGACGATCCAATCCTCTTACCTGTTCATTCAGGATTTATTTCTCGGAGACATACGTCTACGGCTCTTCTTTAGGACTGAGGTCCAGGGATGATCCAATCCCCTCACATGTTCACCAAGAACTTCATTCTCGAAGACATATGTCTACGGTTCAATTTTAGGACTGAAGTCCAGGGATGATCCAATCCTCACATGTTCACCAAGAACTTCATTCTCGAAGACATACGTCTACGGCTCAACTTTAGGACTGAAGTCCAGGGATGATCCAATCCCCTCACAACATGTATAACAAAACATGTATTCTCATCATCAAAATATGTATAACCAAAACATGTATCATCATCATCAAACATGTATATCAAGACATGTATCATCATCATCATCAAACATGTATATCAAAGCATGTATCATCATCATCATCATCAAACATGTATATCAAAGCATGTATCATCATCATCATCAAACATGTATATCAAAGCATGTATCATCATCATCATCAAAAAAATATAAGAGTCCTAAGTCTAAATAATTCTAAGTAACTAAGTGTAGTAAAAAGGTATCCTCATCATTGATGAGACAGACTAGTTATTAGATACTATGCTACTCCCCCTTTCGAGGAGGGTCCCTTTTGAACTACATCAAGCTTGTGTTCAAACTTTAATCGAGACAAAGGTTTGGTCAAGATATCAGCAATTTGATCCTCGGTGCTTATATACTAGAGCTTGATAGCTCCTCTCTGCACCATATCTTGTATATAAATGTATCGGATCTCTATGTGTTTTGACTTATCGTGAAACACAGGATTTTCAGTCATCTTGATGCAGCTTTGATTATCACACATAATCACAGTGGGATCCATTTCTAAGTCAAACACTCCAGATAAAAGTTTCTGAAGCCATACTGCTTCACAGCTGGCAGAGCAGGCAGCTATATATTCTGCTTCAGCAGTACTGAGAGCCACACTAGATTGTTTCTTGCTGAACCAGGAAATCATGGCAGATCCAAGACCATAACATCCACCTGAAGTACTTTTTTTGTCTGAGACACTACCTGCCCAATCAGAATCTGAGTAACCATGTAACCTGAGTTCATGACCTCCGAGATAATATAGGCCAAAATCTAATGTACCTTTTAGGTACCTCATTACATGCTTTGCAGCTATTAAGTGAACCTTTCTAGGTTCTACTAGATACTGACTTAGGGTATTTACAGCAAAGCATATATCAGGCCTAGTATTAGTTAAGTACATCAATGATCCAATGATTTGTCTGTATAAGGTTATGTCCACTAATTATGATGAATCATTAACTAACAACTTCAAGTTGGAGTCCATGGGAGTGGCCATGGCTTTACACTCCAACATATCAAATCTTTTGAGAATCTCCACAGTATACTTACCTCGATTTAGAAAGATTCCTTTTGGTTCTTGCATACTTCTAAGCCTAAGAAGTAGTGCATTAATCCGAGATCTTTCATCTCGAATTTTGAAGAAAGCTTCTTCTTGCTTTCAATAATTTGTTTCTCATTTCCAGTTAGAAATAGATCATCTACATATAACAACAATATAACTGGTTCATCATCCATCACCTTGAGATAAAGATTGGGGTCAGCTTTACTTTTGGTAAAGCCCATGCTAGTTAAGAAATTGTCAATCCTTCCGTACCAAGCCCTGGGAGCTTGTTTCAACCCATATAATGCCTTTTTCAGTTTGCATACATGAGTCCTTCCGTCATTAACCTCAAACCCTTGTGGTTGCTCTATGTATACTTCTTCCTCAATTACGCCATTTAGAAAAGCTGTCTTAACATCCATTTGGTGTAATTTCCACTTCATCATGGATGCAAGTGCCATGATAGTTCTAATTGAAGTATACCTAGCAACTGGTGCAAATGTTTCTTCATAGTCAATTCCCTCTTTCTAAGAGAATCCTCTGGCTACAAATCTTGCCTTGTATTTTTCAATGCTACCATCTGCAGCATGTTTTATCTTGAAGATCCATTTGGAAGAAACCACACTTTTATCTTTTGGTTTGGGGACTATATCCCAAACATCATTTTTCATTATTGACTGATATTCTTCTGTCATTGCTTCTACCCATTCTTTCTTCTGAGCTGCCTCTTCATAGCTGGTAGGTAGTTGATCCACAAGATCACACATTAAAGCCATGTAGTTGGACACTAGCTTTGGTTTCTTTCTTTCTCTAATGGAGCCTTCAGGAGCTCCATATCTTTCAGCCCCTTGAATAATATCTCTAGCCCATGCTGGCCTTCTTTTCTTAGATAAGTCTGAAATAGGAGGCTCTTGTGGTTCCAACATATCATGATCCTTTGGAGAATCATCTTCAGGAATGGGCACAGCCTCTGTGATTCTGGGAGAAGTATCTTCTTCATAGATTTCTTCAAGTTGGCACTTCCTGGATTTCTTGAGAGCTGCTTCTTCATCAAACGTTACATCTCTACTTATTTCTATGTGATGAAAACCTGGAATGTAAATTCTGAAGGCTTTGGATGATTCACAATAACCAACAAAAATCCTCTTCTTACCAGAAGGGTCCAACTTGGTTCTCTTTTCTTTTGGAATGTGGATGTACACAGGACACCCAAATATTTTAAGATGACTTACCTCAGGCTTCTTACCTGTAAACACTTCTTCTGGAGTTTTGAAATCAAGAGCACTATGAGATAATCTATTTTGCACATATACTGTTGTCTTGGCTGCTTCAGCCCATAGATACATGGGAAGATCTTGGTCATGTATCATGGTCTTTACAGCTTCCATGATTGTTCTATTTTTCCTTTCAGCCACCCCATTTTGTTGGGGATTGTATGGAGTAGTTAGTTCCCTTTTAATTCCAACTTCTTTACAAAAGTCCTCAAATTCCTTTGAGGTAAATTCTCCGCCATTATCTGTTCTGAGAATTTTGATTCTCTTATTTGATAGATTTTCTATTAGAGCCTTGAACTCTTTGAATTTTCCAAAGACTTCATTCTTACCTTTCAGGAAGTATATCCAAGTTTTCCTTGAATGGTCATCAATGAATGAAAGATAGTATTCAAACCCACTTAGAGAAGTGGTGGGCATTGGTCCACATACATCTGAGTGTATTAGCTCTAAAATGTTCTTAGTATTTGTTTCACTCTTTGGAAATGGGTTCTTGATATTTTTCCCTTTCTTACACCCTTTACATGAGCCATCATGATCAGCTTTCAAATCTGGTAATCCTATTACTACCTTGCTTACATAGGGTAAGGATTTATAGTTGATGTGAGCTAATCTTCTATGCCATAGCTCACTGGGGCTAGAGATCTCATGAGCAAGGGCAGCTTCTGGATGGCCCTTGAGCTTATAGAGACCTCCTTCTTCTTCACCAATAACAATTGCATCTTTAATTGTCTTTCCTTTGGACCACATGAGTACTTGTCCATCTATGAAAGATACTCTAAAACCTTTCTTATCTAGTGCTGAGATAGAGAGAAGGTTCTTCTTTAAACCTGGTACATATAAGATGTCTTTCATCTTCAAGGGTGTTCCTGAATCTAGCTTATAGCTAGCTTCACCAATTCCTTTGATGGGATATTGGTAGTCATCTCCTAGAGATACCTTTTGTGTAGAAGACTTTTCTTCAAGATTTGAGAAGGTCTTCCTTTGACCTGTCATGTGCTTAGAAGTACCACTGTCAATGAGCCATGTATCTTCTCCAGGAGATACAGATCTAGAGAGTGCAGAGAATAGAACATATTCTTCTGGATCTTCTTTCTTCACCTTATATCTTTTCCTTTTCGGCCTTACCTCTACCTCTTCTTCTTCTTCACTATCATTTTCTGCCATATGTGCATGGTGTCTTTTGTGGACAAACTTCTTCTTTTGTGAAGGACAAAATATGGAGATGTGTCCTAGCTTATCACAGTTGTAGCATTTGACTGTGGAAAGATCTCTTACTGGAAATGGTCCTTTTCTCTTTTTAGGTCTAGAGAAGTGTTGAGATCCTTTGTGGTCAACTTTCTTGAGATGACCTATTCTTCTTCTTTTGGTATGGGTGGCTAAAGCTTGGTCATCCTCTTTGAGAAGAGCTTCTCTGTTGGCTACCCTAGCTTCTTCTTGAACACAATCCTCCCATACTATATCAAACTTCATGCTCTCTTTCCTGGCACACATGGTTTGTATGAAGGATTCCCAAGGTCTAGTGAGACCATTGAGAGTAGTCATCACAAGTTCATCCTCATCAAGAGTATCACCAATTGCATCTAGTTGTTCCTTGATTTGAGAAACCCTTGAGAAGTAGTCTTGAATGGATTCTCCTTTGTGCATCTTGGTACTCTTCAATTGAGTCCTTAGATTCATCTTCCTATTGATGTTCTTTCCTTCATACATTCTTCCTAGGGCATCATACATTTCCTTTGGAGTCTTCTTGGAGGCCACTTGGGGAATCAAGTGGTCTTTAATAGAATCAACTATGATTCTCTTTGCCCTAATCAAATCCTTCCTGTGCTTTTCTTTGGCTTCATCTCATTCTGGTTCTGCAACTTCTCCCTTGTTATAATGAGCAAGATCATTCTCTTCAAGAATGAGACCAATTCTGTATTTCCATGCCTGAAAATTCTCTATACCTCCTAGCTTGTCTTAAAGCTTAGTGTTTGGAGCCATCTTCTCTTGGGGGAGTCCAAGAGACAGAGTAGACTTACCTGGAAATGTTACTTTTCACTTTTCCAGAATCTGGAACAGAATTTTATCGCACTTTTGGTAGAATTAGGGTTTGACTTTCCCGGAGTTATACCCAACCAAAAAGTTCGATCTAGGGCTCAAAAGAATGGTCTTGAGAAGGGCTATCCAGCCATGTAATCATAATTCAAAAATGCCAACCTTTTTCTGAACTCAAATTCTGACTTATCGCACTTTTGGTAGAATTAGGGTTTTGATTTCCCAGAGTTCTACCAAACCAAAAAGTTCGATCTAGGGCTTAAAAGAAAGGTATTGAAGAGGGCTATCCAGACATGTAACCAAAATTCAATAATACCAACTTTTTGCTGAAACCCTAACTTTCACTGGAGAGAAAGAGAGAGGTATTCTTACCTTGTGAAAGATGTCCTATTCAGTCTAGCTCTGATACCATGTTAAGTTTAAACCAAATAGACTATCAAGATCACTGAAAGAAACATAATCACAAGATAGACACAGAATATACCCTGGGAAACCCTCATGGGGTAGAAAACCCAGCAAAGCTTTCCTCAATAAGATGATCAACCAAAATACAAGATGTGCTCCCTCCTACTTTGTCTCCTTAGCAAATCTCCCAGACAAGTACGCTATCTTTCACAAGTGAGTGAGTGTGTCAAATGAGGAACATACCTCCTCTATTTATACACTACACTGACATGTATTTTACACAAGTACATGTAGGCTCGTATTTAACCATTAGGTTAAATACCCTATTATAACTGACTGGGCCGACCCTCACATGGTGGGTCTAATAACCCTAGTTACCACAACCAATCCGGAGGAATAAACATCTCCGGATTCATAGTATAATCACATCGGAGGTATGGAACATCTCCGGAATAAATAATATACAAATATAATATTCTTAGAAGTTACAATATTCAACACAAAACAGGCTGAGTGGTTTTTTTGGCAGGCCAATATTTTCTTGACCATAGACGTTTTGTCAAAATTGAGCCAATGGTCAAGTGCATAAATCATCCACCTACAAGCTTATGCTTTCAGAATTTTTTTATCCCTCACAGGTGAGAAATAGTGGACATTTCCCCAAGGCCATTTAGGCCATTTTTAGGTGCAAAATAAGCTGAGTGGTTGTTTTGGCAGGCCAATATTTTCTTGACCATAGACGTTTTGTCAAAATTAAGCCAATGGTCAAGTGCATCAATTATCCACCTACAAGCTGATGCTTTCAGAAAATTTTTATCCCTCACAGGTGAGAAATGGTGGACATTTTCCCAAGGCCATTTAGGCCATTTTTAGGTGCAAAATAAGCTAAGTGGTTGTTTTGGCAGGCCAATATTTTATTGACCATAGAATATTTGTCAAAACTGAGCCAATGGTCAATTGCATAAATCATCCACCTACAAGCTGATGCTTTTAGAAATTTTTTATCCCTCACAGGTGAGAAATGGCGGGCATTTTCCCAAGCCTACTTAAGCCCGTTTTTCAATACTTAGCCAATTTTGCCAATGGAGAACATTTTTCTCGCAAGGTGAAAAGAGGTTGAATGGATGATTTTGCGGGAAAACATATCCTTGACCAGAGATTCATTTTAAAAAATGAGTCAATGGTCAAGTGAATAAATCATCCACTTACAAACATATGCTCTCATAAATTTTGTATCCCTCACAGGTGAAAAATGGTGGGAAGTTTCCTAAAGCCATTTAGGCTAGTTCTAGGTGCAAAACAGGATGAGTGGTTGTTTTAGCAGGCCAATATTTTCTTGACCATATACATTTTTTCAAAACTGATCCAATGGTCAAGTGCATAAATCATCCACCTACAAGCTGATGTTTTCAGAAATTTTTTATCCCTCATAGGTGAGAAATGGTGGACATTTTCTCAAGGCCATTTAGACCATTTTTAGGTGCAAAATAAGCTGAGTGGTTGTTTTGGCAGGCCAATATTTTCTTGACCATAGACTTTTTGTCAAAAATGAGCCAGTGGTCAATTGCATAAATCATCCACCTATAAGCTGATGCTTTCAGAAAATTCTTATCCCTCGCAGATGAGAAATGGTGGACATTTTCCCAAGGCTATTTAGGCCATTTTTAGGTGCAAAATAAGCTGAATGGTTGTTTTGGCCGGCCAATATTTTCTTGACCATAGACTTTTTGTAAAAATTGAGCCAATGGTAAATTGCATAAATCATCCACCTACAAGCTGATGATTTCAGAATTCTTTTATGTAAGTGAGAACACCTCTTCTCTTGAATAAAACAAAACAATAATAGCTATTCTTAATCTAGTCAGATACTCATCAGAAAACTATTTCATTCTGTATTAGACATCAGAAAATTGGATATAGATAAACATGTTATATGGCTATAATAATCTACAACGCTTTTCAGGAATAATTTATCGAGATTTTTTATGCAGGCATTATGGATGCAATATTTGGCAAAACTCAACATAGAGAATAAAATTAGAGGATCAGGGAGGGAGAATAAAACTCAACATAGCTCTTTCTTCCTAGTTGAAGGATGCAAGATGTGATATTGTAAATGCTAATGGTATTTCAATTTTGATATATGCACCAATCACTCCTTCAAAAGAGTTCATGCAAGGAGATTTCGCACAAGCATTTCAAGAAAATGCAATGTGTGCTCTGGCTAACATATCAGGTGGACTGTCTTTAGTAATTTCAAGTCTTGATGAAAGTATTCAATATTGCACATTAGATTCCTAGATTGCTGACATGATAGGGACATTAGCTCCAGGCCTTATGATCTATGATGGTAGTGCATAAAGCACAAAATCAGCAAACCCAGTGTTTATTGAAAAGTATTGGTTAAACAATTCAAGGCTCAATCATCTTATCTTGTACAAGAACGTACAATAGAATCAGTTGCATTCACCGGTAAATAAATTGTTGTTGCTACACTCTAAGTTCGACCTTTATCCTATTTTTGAGGGATTGTTGCAATGGTAAATCGATTTTGGACATTTTCTGTGTTTAGTTAGATGTTGCAACTCCTAGTAAGAGTGTGAGTTGGCTATTCTTGGATAGCTCAGATCCTTAGAAGAGTTCACACATGATTTAGCATGCAATTTCTCCAGTGGCATTATATTCAAGGCAGTTTTACTGTGTGCAATATTAGAGAGATTGATAATCATGAAAAGCTACGACATGGACCCCCAATCATATAAGGGCATCTAAATAATTTGACTTGTTGCATATGGAATATATCCCCTTTCTATACAAAATAAAAAGTGCTTTCATTTAAACATTCAGAAAGCTCTTCATGATTGTGCACAACACGTTTTTATAGTTGTAGAGTGGTTTTATGGTTGTACGGTGGATATATGTCTTGGACATATTCAACATCGAAAGTGCCAAGTGCCATGCATTAACATCACACACATGGATTTCCAACAGAGGTATTAAAAATTATGTTTGCAAATGCAGTTAAACTGTGAAAAATTCTCATCTTTGACAAATTTGAGGAAACTTCATAGCCCATTCTTAAGCCTTCAGAAATTATGAATATTTTTTTTTCACAACATACATTTAAATAAGTTGAGCATTTATTTACAGCCATTTGAGCATGAGAACACTTATTCATGTTCAGTCTCTTGGGAACCATATGGATATTTTGCTAACATTTGCGTTAAAATCTCCCAAGCTTGTGCAAAAAATGAATGTGGATAGATTGAGGAGCAACATAGTGTCACTCAGGGCTATCAAATATTTAACAATTTTGAAAATCTATGTTTGGGAGATAGTGAGATGGATTTAGATCTGAATGAGCTTGGATGCTTTTCTATGCTTGTGGATAAAGAGAATGCACATCTTCGCTTGTTGAAATGGGCAAATGCTTGTACACAATCTCAGAGAGTTGATGTTCCAACAGAAGTGCAAGAAACTAGCAGCTTTAGGAGTTGGATATTCACCATTCGATGGTATTAAAGATATCCCAAAATTGTTAGGAGGCAGAGGATAGGGAGTTCTTTCTTCATATTTTTTATAGGAAAAATTACAATTAAGAGATCAATGCTTTATTTGTTCCTTAAAATTAAAAGTTGCAAGTGCATGAAAGTGTGGAACATGTTCTTTGTAGCTGTAGCTGGATTAAGTAAAGAAATTGTTAGAATTGTTGAGCAACTTCTTCAAATTATGAGGATTGGATAATGACGTTGTTACATAAAGAGACAAACATTTTTCAAGCAAATTAAGTAAGATGGACATAGATTCAATATCAAGCAAGGTGGAAGTAGGAACTTTTGGAATGTTGAAAATAATCAAGTAAACTGTGAGAGCGCAATACTTATAGACATTATCCTGGGTCAGCGTATCATAGCCATAAATTAAATTTGACAAGTGGCAGAGTAACAGAATTCAAATCCTATGTATTACTAAACCAAACCATTCAACATTCTCGATACTCTATCCAACAACCTAATTTGGATATTGTTCCAAATTTAAAGGCATGACAAGTATCCAATCGACAGCTGGAGGATGACAATATGACAATATCTAGTGTTGAGTTGGATAAAAATGCTTTGGAAGAGCTGCGCATAGTTTAATTAAAGAACACACAAAATGTAGATACGTGGAAGGGGAAAATGAGCCTGCAGTTTACAAGTGTTACCAAAGGCAGATTGATTCTAACGCCCAGGTCTGCATTGTTTGGTCGTTGTTAGGCAAATTTCTTGTAACTGGAAATTTTTAAGATCGATGCAATACCTATAGATGACATTCTCATCAATTGAAGCCAGCGAAATGATGGCCAATGTTGAAATTCCCAATCAACAACGATTTTGGTAGCAAACCTTGTTTCCTGTTACGCTTATGAAATTCCTGTGGAGACAACATTCTGATGCGAGCACATATTCATTCAAATACGTCTAGGATAGGCAAATCGTCGACTGTTTGTGTGCGTAAGGCGTCATCCATAATTACATCCATCCAGCGCTGTATGATGCAAGGCCATTCTGCTCTTGGTCAAAACTCTAAATTCTGTTCATCTCCTAAGACCATGCCACTAGCCCAATGTGGGGTGAATGTAAATCATTTGTAAAATACTTGAGTTTTCATAGTTAGAAAACATAGTTGTAGAAACTTTTGATTTCTATACGTGTCATTGTAAGTATGAGTTATGGAACTAATTCCTTAAGCAAAGGAATGACTCGAGAAGGTATCTAGAGATACGCTGCATAAATATAGGAATCTGTTTAAAGAGTCATTAATTAAGATAGGCTTGAAATTCTATTTTTAGAATTAAGTTGCAAGTTAGTAGGAGTCCGTTAAGGAGCCGAGAGCTCAGTCTTGTAAATATAATTGTAAGCCTGCGGGCATGGAATAGGGGGATGGAAAAATATAGACAAAGAGTAAGTTAGTCAGTCAGCTGGCCAAGTAAAGAAGATTAGGCCAAGCAAGACAAAGAAGTAGAACATGGTATTTTATAAGTTGTGTATGCACAGTTTCATTTTATATATGAAAAGCTATGTTGCACGAGTTTCTGGAATGCGGGAACGTTGGGAACTTGGGTACAGGTGTCTGATACGGCTAGAAGTTTCCCCAAAATTTATAGGGAACGGCGGATTGGGAGAGGCAATAATATATATTAAAAAAAAAAAAAAATTATAAATAATAAATATATTAATAATAATAATTTAAAAAATAAACTTAAACTAATTTCAAAACCTTAACTAATTTAAAATTTAAAAACAATATATAAAATTATAATTTATAAAAAAAATAAAATTATAACTAATAAATAAATTTTAAATTTCAAAAAAATAATAAATTGAAAGTAAAAAATAAATAAAACAATGAACATTTAAAAAATAATTAAAACTAAACAATGAACATTTAAAAAATAAGTTAAAACTAAACAATGAAACATTTAAAAAATAATTAAAACTAAATTGTAATAAAAAATATTATAATTTATAAATTATAAATATAATTTAAAATTAATATTTAATAAATTTAATTAACATTTAAAGTTATAAACATTACATTACGGTTTACCTTAAGGCTTACCTGCAACTCCGCCACGGACGAGCCTCCACCTCCGCCTCTATCAACCACGCCTCTACCTCTATCAACCACGGAAGTCGCTGATAGTTGAATGAAGCCTCTGCGCAGTCGAATGAAGCCTCCACCTCCGCCTCTATAAACCACGCCTCCGCCTCTATCAACCACGGAAGCCGCTGGAAGCCGAATGAAGCCTCTGCACAGCGGAATGAAGCCGCTCAGCCACCAACAGCTCCGCTCAGACTCTGCGCAGCTCGGTCTAACAATATCAGCCTCTACGCAGTTATATGAGCTCGCAGGGCTCGGGATGTGAAGAGCTCGCAGTTTGGTTGCTCTGGCAACAAACTGCTAGCGAGGGGGGTAAAGGACAGAGTTTGGCCGCTCTCACAACAAAAAGGGTTAACTGAAAACTCAACATTGCAATAGTTAAGTTCTCGTCACTCTCACAGCACTCCTCTCACAGCAAATTCACCCACATCATAGTCACTCTCACGACGAAGACTCTCAAACACCTGTGCGAATTGAGCAGGCAGGGGTCCCAATTTATAGTTTTTTTTCACGGTTTAGCTCCCACAAATCTTGATTATAGTTTGGTGGGAGAGATTAAGCGATTAAGTGTGGGGCCACCAATGAGGAACGTGTGGGATTTTCGGGAATGGCTGCAAGCTCCCAACCTGCGGAACACCAAAAAACAAGTTGCCAAGCTCCCAAATTTTTATGCTAGAAGTTCCCGGAAAGTTCCAAAGCTCCCGGAACCGTTCCGACGGATTTTGGAACGTTTCGTTCCCGTTCCTAAGCTCCCTGGAACGCAGGAACTTCTGGAACGAGTTCCCTAAACTCCGGGAGCGGTTCCCGTGCAATAGAGATGAAAATGTAACTGTCCTGCCATCTCCAGTGTTGATGATTTCCTGTATTTATGTGTTACTGAATGCATGAGTGGGATGGGTTGTTTAAGTAAACTTGTACATGATCCTGTTGAAGAATTTCAGAGGAAATCTGTAACTTTGTGTGACCGTATGTGAAGGTATGATTGGGTAGTAGAATCATTGAAGATTCCAGTCAATTAGAAATTGGGTAGAACTGTAGTTGCTATTGAAGATGCGTTGAAGGGTTTCTGGGTTTGTGATTATCCAACGGTGTAGTATATAGTTGCGTTGAGTGGAAAAAGGGGAAAAATTATAGATATAAAGTGTTGGAAGGTGGAATCGCCAGTTGACTATGTATTGAGCATGAGCACAAAAATGAAACGCCCAGTTGGACCATTGAATGAAGTTGTGGTCAAATATTAATCCAAACGTGGAAGTTTTATTTAGAATGTGATATACCAAGAACGCATTGTGGGCGCCAATCTGATGCTTAGAGTTCAGGAACAAATTGACCTTTGGAGAATCACACAGAGGAAATGAAGTATGATTAGATCAAAGGTTGTGATCTATTATGCATCCAAAATTAGTGGAGCAATAGCGCCATTGATATGGGAGTGTGAGATGATGAAGATGCATTTTTAAGTATTGGTCGATAGAGACAAGATTGAGACATCCATCTAATGGGGGAGATCAAGAAAAATGAATCCATAACCTACAGGTTGAAAGATCATCATCATCATCATGATTCAAGTTGTCTAAGAGTTGAATCTCTATCTCAAGAGACAGAGAGAGATAAGTTTGTTTCCTTTAGTAAATGAAACCTGAATGATGTTTGGGTAGTGTTGAAAGATCCTCGAGTATGGTAGGGGAAGGTGATCCTTGCCGTCACTGTATGAACCCATTGTTCTGTATATACCCCATCCCTTCCACATGTAAGTAGCCTAGTTATTTTCACCCTCCAAGCGTAGGTACAGGTACAGATAGAGTGCACCAGTGAAAGATCCAGTAACAAAGTATAGTGATGCAGTATTGAAAAAAATGAAAGCAGTATCTTCTTTTCGGGTTCTTTAGTTGCTGGTCGATTTATTTTGACAGAGCATACATATGATTTAGTGTAGATGCTAGACCAAAACTTATTATAACATATTTAAATTAATCAATTGGTGCTACTTCCGTGGATCATAACTAGTAAATAAATCATCCAGGCACAAGAGGTAAGGTCCTGAACTTATTTGAGCATTTCCCTATAATTCCATGATTGATATAGGGATTTTCCAAAATAAACTAGGTATCATTCAAAAGGCATAAAATTAGGGGAGCAGAGGATATGGATGCATACCTTATGATGATGTGGCCTTGGAAATGACTGTTTCCATTGAAGCATTGCTTCCTGCAGCAACTGCCCATCCATACCCCAACACATTCCATCGCTTCTTACCGCAGTCTCTTATCACAGTCCACAGAAAGTATGAGGAAAAAACCCTTGTTGTAGCATACTGTCTGTTCAAACCATAGTTTATTGATGACCAAGCTGCTTGTGAATATCTTTCATGTCACTCTGATGTAGCGCTCAGTAGCCTTGGAGGTGATTTGAGCCCTATTTGCATGCATTCTGAAAAATTTGCATAATGTATCTCTAGATTGAGTTACTTGCTCTTTTCTTGTACGAAGATGATGGGAAGGTAATTTTGACAAAATTTGGCGCCCACCCATAATTTGGGATTTTTGTTTTTTGAATTTAGTGAAATGGTTTTTTTTTTTATACATAAATAAAGTTTAATGGATAGTTTTTGGTGGCTATGACAGTCACAAAACAAGATGAAGCTACAAAACAATTAGTTCGTACCTTAGCAATGATATCACAATTATGTGTCAAAATGGGAGTTGTATGATGAGCAACAAAATCATAATTTCATGTCCTACCTTTTGGCCCTAGACCACGGCATAGGCTCCTAGAACCATCCACAATGTAAAACTACTAAAAATGGTAAATGTCTTACTCATAAGCTAAAGTTTTCCTATTTAGGCTTGTGTGGTGGTATAAGTCATGAGACCTTGAGATAATTTCCAATTCTAATAACTTGATTTTGATCTAATACCATGGATTAGGCTCTAAGAACCATACTTGATGTTGTAAATATAAAAATGGCCATCATTCCCTAGTTGTAATCT
This sequence comes from Larix kaempferi, assembly GCA_027924585.1. NCBI lineage: Eukaryota > Viridiplantae > Streptophyta > Pinopsida > Pinales > Pinaceae > Larix > Larix kaempferi. Next base: position 24,582,506 of record BSBM01000502.1, on the reverse strand, counting down.
AAGGATTCATTACATGGGACTCACATGATGGTTAGAGGGCCTACACATGACCCATGATCCATAGAGGAAAATGTTATGGCGTATGACTCTATATTTTGACCTTGGATCATGGCTTGGACTATGAGAGCCATCTTAATTTGTTTGAAAAACCTCAATAATGATGGTGAGGATAATGATGATGACCATGGCAAGGAAAATGATAACAATGATGAGGATGAGGTGGGTGAGTAGGAGGAGCAGGAGGAGGATGGCGAGGAAGTGGATGAGTATGAGGATGAAAAATGTTTCATGCACTCCCTTCATAACATCGATTCCAAACATAATACTAAAGTGGACAAAAAATATAATGATGTAAATGATAGAGACAAAATGATGGAGACATAGCCCACAAACGTCAAACCTTTCACACACCAAACTCGTGCATGTTAGCAACACATCTAACCTATGCACCTAACTCATACACATAAGTGACATACCTAAATTAAATATGTTGATGCACATACGAGAAAACCTTAACACGTGCACTAAGGACCAATGAAACATAAGAGATGTACTTAATTCAGATATATAAGCTATACATTATTGGGAAACTGGGAGATGATCACTGCTCAATGATCTTACTAACCATTTTCCCTGCTTGAGGTAAATAAATACATAATGGATTTGAAACCATAGTTGAAAGGGAGCTCTAAACCCAATAGGAAGTACCCTACCCATGAGTATAAAGATCGTCATGTTGCGAGAATGATGAGGATAATGGATACAAGTGGTAGGTGGCACATTTATGGGATACCACTTGGAGTGACATCGACATATATAGAGAGGACAATGGTTACAACTGGAAGGTGGTACAATTCAAATGATTAGACATGTAATAACACCACCATTTATATTAATCCTCCTTACAATGCTTGTCAAATTCACAATCATGTTTAACGATATTTATAGTCATTGGTAGCCTATACAACAATTGTAGTTTTTTTCATTTGTTTTTTTAATAAATGTTTCTTAAATAAAAAAATGACATGGTACATGGATAATGTGCACTGCGAGGAGTATACCTAAAGAGTAATAGAAAATCATTCAAGTTAGACCTTACCTCTAATTGCATCCTTTAACATCTCTCAAAAGGAGAGATCTTTTTTTAAACAATGCATCTCGTGTTTTTGTCAAGTCTGAGCTGGATTCCTTTGTGAATATTGCAGGCCTCACTTGATTTATTTGCAATGTTAGGTTTTCAAATTTGCAACTAAATGGTTTACCCTGGGGCCTTGTGGATGGTTTGAGGTAGAACACCACAATATTAGGGACTAAAAGAGGATTTTATGGGTTATGGACTATGAACATGATTGAAAATCACCACACAGTCCTTCTAATAAATATTTGGCCTATAAGTGTTGTATGAGTGCCATTTTAAGGTAATTTTAAGCATTGGAGATGGTTCTCGGGGTCGTGGGAATGTTGAGAGGAGGAACATCGACATCTTAGGGCCTAAAATAGGCTTTACAGATAATGGACCATGCACACAATCCAAAACCACCACTGAGGCCTCATAAAGTAAATATTTCTAGGTTTTGCGCATCAAGGATGGGTCTCAAGGGCTTTATCACAATTTGGGAAGCAAAACTGAGGTTATAGACCCTGTGATATACTTCTTTGTGTCTAGGCTAGTCAATACGTTGACTATATCCCACTCCTAGGATAAACATTCCCTATGTAGGCCCTATGTGGTAGTTTATGGAATCACACATTGAACATGACCCCTAAGGGAAATTGGTATGGCCTTACACCCTGAATTTCAACCAAAAACCATGCCATGGGAAATGGGAACCATCCCAGGGGTTACAAATCTTGAAATGACCACCATAAATTGCTTGTAATCCAGATATTCCCTATGATGTTAATATACACTACATATATACAATGTACTATAATCATTGTCCCTAAACCCATTATACCCTCAAATCCTCAAACCCCATATCCACATAACCCCTACCTGTAATCACATACCCCCTAACCCACTCTAAACTTATATGTATAGCCCCTTGACATACCTAACCATTGATCAAGTTGTGAGAAACATCCTTGTTGTGTGCAACCTTGAAACAATCACCATATCTTGCTCACACGTCCTTGTTGTTATTATTTCCCTTGAAGCCTTAGCATGGCTAGAAAATATTATTATATGAATGAAACTAACTAATTGAACATGGCTAAAAACCTGGGAAATTATTATTAAACCATTATGCTCAATCAAAGTATGAAAAACTAGAAAGGGATTCCTCTAACTAATTTCCCAATTGACACACAAATGCATAATAATCTCATAGAAGGCTACGCCCTCAAGGGAGTAGCGTTCCTTGTCCCCCAAGTTGGATGGATAAGCATTCTTGGGTCATTTCCTTCTTTGGGAATTGAGGTAGGTGAACATGCTCTTATTCCATATCAACACTTGTTCACAACGACAAACTTATCCAAAGCATCACACATCAACTTGGGATTTTGGGACATCCCCTTGTCATCACTAGTTATTATAATGAAGCATCCCCTCTTTAAAGGCCTTTTTTATATCTAGTTGACATTGAAAAAATGGCTTTCACCACTATTTATGCTTATTTTGAGGTTAATCTACCTTTGGTGATGGATTAATAAAGATTATTTTATGGACGTGGTTTCATTACTTTGAAGAAACCTTGGATTGATTGCTAAGTGGACAACATTGAATGTTTTGAAACCCATAATGAGCATTGCTTAATGGACAATTTATCTTACTGATTATGTGGTGGTATTGTAACTTATGAATGATCTATAATCCATAGATGTATTCTAGGCATGAGATGTTGGTCTTCCTCCTCAAACCATGTCTAGTGTTTTGAGGCCCATCCTTTAAGCTCAAAACCTATTAATGGTGTCTATATTTCCACTAGATTACTTAAGATGTCCTAGATAAATGTCTAGTGTTTGAGGCCCATCCCTTAAGCTCAAAACCTATTAATGGTGTCTATATTTCCACTAGATTACTTAAGATGTCCTAGATAAATGTTGTGTGATCAACTAATTCCTTGTTCATTTCCTTGATCCCTAAATGTTTACTTTAGAGCCTAAGGCTTGGGTTTACTCTATCGACCATGTCTAGTGCCCTAAAACCCAATAGTGCTCAAATCTTCCCAATGGAACCCCTATCCCTTCTTGGATGCTAAATATTACTCAGAGAGGTTCAATGCTATTATTAGAGACCTATTTCATGGCTCTAGAACCATCAAATACACCTTAAGGCCTAAGGCTTGAGTTTATTTTCCCAACCATGTCCAAGGACTTGTGACCCATATTTAATTTTCAAAATATCATAATGGTGTCCATATCCCCAATCAAAAGCCTAATATCCCATTGTCCAATGTTATGTGCTAATAAAAAACTTGGTCCATGCTTGTCAAGCAATCAAAGATTCCTTTATGGCTAAAGGCTATAGTTTCCTCCTTAAAAATTTCAAGGACTCACGACCTATCTAAACTACTACTAAAAAAATCTTGATAAACCCCATAAACTAACTAGGACACCAAATATCCTCTAAAAAAATATTCTATGGTGGTTGAGTCCTTCTTAATGGCCTTCAAGCCCTAGAAAATTTCTTTAGGGCGAAAGGGATGGTATTCTTTTCTAGAACATCATTCCCAAGGACCCAAGACACCTACATACTACTCAAAACAACTTGTTTCCACCGACACCCTAAATCATAGGTTAATAATACACTCAAGCGGCCATGTATGGTTGGTGGATCCCACCTCCTTAGCCTTGGATGGCTAGAATTTTCCTTTAGGGATTGAGGATCGAGTGTCCTCTACTGACCATGTCCAAGGCCCTAGTACCCATACCTAGTGCTCAAAAACTCCTAATGGCACACATATATCAATTTGAGGGAAAACATACGATCCAAAGGTATTATACATTGAGACATGCATTATTATTGGCCTTGCATGCCTAGAGATTCCTTTAGGGGATAAGGCTTGGGTTTCCTCCTTTAATAGTGTCGTGGCCCCTAAAATCATATCTAATGCTCAAAACCGCCCAAAGGTGATGGCATCCCCTCTCCGAGGCCAAGGAATCAAGGATATCCTAGGCCAATGCTGTGTGTTTCTTTAAAATATAGTTCATGGATCTGGATACCTTAAAGCTTCCTTTAGGGAATAAGGAATGTGATTCCTTACGTAATTATGTATAGAGCCTTAAGACCCCTAACTACTGTTGAATATTGCAACTTCTAAGAATATTATATTTGTATATTATTTATTCCGGAGATGTTCCATACCTCCGATGTGATTATACTATGAATCCGGAGATGTTTATTCCTCCGAATTGGTTGTGGTAACTAGGGTTATTAGACCCACCATGTGGGGGTCGGCCCAGTCAGTTATAATAGGGTATTTAACCTAATGGTTAAATACGAGCCTACATGTACTTGTGTAAAATACATGTCAGTGTAGTGTATAAATAGAGGAGGTATGTTCCTCATTTGACACACTCACTCACTTGAGAGAGGCGCACTTGTGGAGGAGAGGTCTGCTATGGTGGAGGAGGAGATCATGTATTTGGTTTGCATCTTTGTATATTGTTGATCATCTATATTGAGGAAGCTTTACTGGGTTTTCTACCCCATGAGGGTTTCCCAGGATAAATTTATGTCTTTTGTGTTTATGCTGTGCTTGTTGTTTCTTCAGTGATCCTGTATATGCTATTATTGTGAAATGGAATATAATGCTGCTATTTTCTGTCTTAGCATATTAAATTTTAACATGGTATCATAGCTAACCTGAAGGAAGACAAGGTATGGCACTTACGACACTTTCTTTACTTACGACAATTTGAAGGTTAGGGTTTTATATAGCAAAAACCAGTCATCGTGAAACTTTCACTATAAATCCATTTTGGAGAAGGTTCAGGATCGGAAACCTTTACAGGTCGTAGATAACATTTCCAGATATCCTGTGTCCAAAGGGAACCCTCAGATTCGTTGTACTTTGTAAGTTATGATCAGTACAAGTTAGGGTTTTTGCCTCTTCCAGATCTCAGTCAAAATCAGGTGACCTAGGAAAAAAGGTCATAACTTGGGCTAGGAAGCTCCAAATGAAATTTCGTAAAAAGTGACAGGTAGTACACAGACTGTACTATCTCAGGAAACCTTTTCAGAGGCTGAAACTGAACCAGTGACACGTGAAATTCCGTACAAGTTCGCTCTCCTGTTTTATCCCATACACAGGTCATGTTGTGACACTTGGAATAACTCTCTCTCAGAGAGTCCAATTGAGGTCAGACCTGTCAGGATGGAAATCTAACAGGGCGAGCTATCTCAGGAAAAATTTTCAGAAGCCGAAGTTCAAACAGTGACACGTGGCACGCTGTACAAGTTCGCTCTCCTGTATTATCCCAAAACAGGTCACATTGCGACATTTGGCATAACTCTCTCTCAGAAAATCCAATTGAGGTCAGACCTGTCAGGATGGAAAGATGACAGGTCAGGCTACTGCAAAAAAAAATTTCAGACCCTGTGGAGCGAAAATTTCGGAGTTATAGCATAAACAATCAGGTACATATTTATGTCAAAACAGAATTATTTTTGGAGCACCTTTATTCATGGCTTCCGGAATTTAGGGTTTCGGAGAAAGTTAGAATTTTTGGAATCGGAATCCACGGATGAATGCTACTCAGGAAAATCAAAATTTAGAGACCAAGATCAAATTTTTGGTTGGGTAGAAGACCGGGCTTGATTAAACCCTAGCTCGGGATTTTGATCGGAAAGATGGAAAATTAGGGCTTCAACAAAAGTTGGAATTTTTGAAGTCTGTAACCACGACTGGAAGCTCCTCAGAAAAATAAGAGTTTAGAGCCTTGGATCAAACCTTTTGATTGAGCAGAAGGGTGGGCTTCATCAAACCCTAGTTCAGGATCCTGTCCAGTAGATCCAGAAGTTTCAAAGGCAATTTTGTAATGTCCCTTATTAGGAATTTTATTAAAATTGCAATTTTCCACTTTTTTTCCCTTGTTCGACCTTTGACTAGTTTTGATCTCTAGGTCCCAATTTTGCCCCAAATGATCCCAAATCTTCTGAGAAGGTGTATGAATGATATTAGAACATAAATATGTATTTCAGGGATGCCTTTGGACCTTTAAAATACTTCTGCAAATCCTCTTTCAATTCTGATCAATGTAGGTAACTCTACTAGTGATTTTCCTTTGACTAGTATTGGTCTCTAGGTCTCAAATTGACTCCAAATGCCTTCAAATCTTCAAGGAAGGTGTATGAATGATATTATAACTTGAATATGATGTTTATGGATGACATATGGCCACCAAAAGACCTCTGAAAACTCTCTTAATATTCTGTACCAATTATGCAATTTTACTAGTAATTTGGGGTTCAAATCCCCCTGGGGTAAACAATGAAAATGGCTTCCCAAATGCCTCCAAAGCCACTCAAATTTCTGAGCAGAGGTAGGAAATGTATTAAGGATGTTATTAAGGTCTCATGTGCACCATTAATTGATTATTATATCTGTTCCAACCCTCTCCCATTCAACTGCAAAAATCACCAATTCGACCCTTGGGGAAATGGCACTATTTCTTCTCCCAGTGCAATTAAACTAAGTAAAAATACTTCAAATGATCAAGTACAGTACATGAAACTTGTAGAATACATCCATGGAATTATATTGACCACAAATATATCAGAGAATCATCCATCCATTCGAAATCATCATCAATACATTGGCTCACAACAAGGTAGTGGGGAAATGGCATTGTTCTTCCATTAAAACTGAGATTTATACATTTCTACTTGGAATTTCGACCTGAAACTTTTTGGAGATGAAGAACAGAGTATTTAATTCATATTAGAAAAGAAATTGGGCATTAAAAGCTTCTCCAAAGAGTACAATAGCTCACCAAAAACGCCCTCCCTCAAGGATCAAGAATATGCCATCAAAACTGGAAATGGTTGAAGGAGTGAGCTGCAATAGAAGAAACCATGAGCTTCCCTGTAGCTTACACCTGCAAATAAAGACTCCATTAAAGCTCCAAATGAAAGGTCTGAATGGCCTTTCCAATTACCAACTTGGATGGGAATCTTTCACCCTCGAAATTGGCTAAGGCAAGAAACTAGTCATCCACTAGCTCTCCCTCTTCACAAATGCAATTGCAAATTCTACAAATGATCAAAAGCTGGTTTCATTCTTTGTTATTGACATTTATAAACTTCTAATGTCCTCCATGGGTCGAATTCATTCCAAGAGACTCATGCCAACTCATGTTGGGAAGAGATTCCAAAGAACGCCACTTGTACAACAATTCCTAGTCTCCCACTTCCACCAAATCACATGTGGAAGCATCTTAGCTGCCCTAACACCCTTGAGCGCCCTCTTGGAGTCTATTTTTAGCCCTGACATGTCATATATGTCATATGTCAGCCTTCAGGTCTGATTTGTGTCATAGGTGTCATAGCATCTTCATCATTGTTGTCATAGAGCTAGGGAATCTAGCCCAAGTGTCTCACTAGCTCCAAATTGCCTCTTCCTCTTCCATGGGAGTTACTCTTCCTCTATATTTCGACCTTGGATGAGTCATGCAATGAATAATACCTTTTGGACTCCCCCAAGTATGTTACCATTCACCTTGAATTCGAATTGGTGAGAGAATGATGCCAAGTGTAGTGGGGAAATCTAGCCATATGTGGGTCCCACTTCCTCCAAGTGTCTTCATGATGAAATGCCACTTTGATTTTCACTTGTATATATTTATTTAGCTCATTTATTAAATATTTATGCCATTCTAATGTTCAAACATCATTTATTATCCCCATTATTCCAAATCCCAAAGCTTCCACCCCAAACCTAGGAAACTAGTAATTTTCCTCCTTGGCAATTATTTGACCTTTAGCATCAATTTGACAAACTCTAATGAATAGGGCCAATGTGATTAGGCCATTGTGACCCAATACCAAATTTGGGACATGACAAATCCTCCCTTCCCAATATTGCTTGTCCTCAAGCAATTTTAAACATGGGTGTTGAAGAACCTGCTTTCTGTATAATTCTTTGAAGTTGCCATTGAATTGCCCAACCTTGAGTCTTTGAGTTTCCATGAAGATTTTAGAGAGGAACCACCATGCTTGCTGCTGCACTACTCTGATAAAAATCACTTTATTAAGTGGGGAAATCCATATCCCATACTGCTTGTTTCCCCAAAAAATTTGAAACCAATGAGATAAAAATTATTCCAGGGTCCCATTGCTTGTATTGCACCCCAATAATTAAGAGTGCTCTCCAACCCACACCATTAGTTAAGAGGATTCCTGGATCCCATTTTCTTGTATGCATCCTTCCAAACATCATGAGTACCAAATATATATCATCAAAGTACATAACAACATAATGAAAATGTACATCAAGGATATGCTTAATCAAAGAGTCATGAAGGTGCTTATACCTCCAAGCAAGTAGACCACCATTTTCCAAGTGCATACAAGCTTCAAGTGACCAATCAAATCTGCTCCAATGACATAGGTGAGGATCCCATGTCCTATAATGCTGCTCCAAAAGGATGTGATATGCATCAAAATATTCAACCATGTATTCTTTCATCCAAGAAGTGAATGAAGAATCTCCACTAAAATCTGAACCAAATAATGAGCAGAAAAAACAAGGAGACTTCAAATGACTCAAAGAAGTCTCACCCATACATCCATGAATGTGAGAATCATAAAGATGTAACAAAGTATGTGGCTGCCAACAAAAATGTTCTCCCATCATAAATCTATTCACCCAAGTGTTGGATGAAGTTCCTCTAACATAAAATGAACCCAGTGTTGAGCAAGAAAAACCATGAGTCTTCAAGTGACTCAAATCCATATCATAGGTACATCCATGTAGATGTGAATCATCATAAAGTGACAAATGATGCTGCTGCAAATGTGAATAAGAATGTGCTCCAACCATGTCATCATAAAAGTTAAATCTAGGAGTTCCATGCTCCTCATGTGGCACCATAAAAAAGAACCCTTTCACCCATACTTCATTGAGACTAATACTGCAAAACATGGAATTGTAGGATGTAGGAGAATGAACTAACTCACCCAAATGATAAAAAAATGCAGAATTTTCATCATGGAAAGTAGCCATGTGGGTAGTATCATGCAGCTCCTTCAAAAGTGGGAAACCTTTGTCATAGATTGGTTCCAATGTAGAGGAATCATGCTCTTCTTTAAAAATTGCATAACCTTCATCAAAAGACAATTCAAGTTCCTCTTCCACCACATCAAGTGTTTGGATCTCTTCAAGTTCATCTTCAAACACATTAAGAACATTCAAATTCCCACATTTCTCATGATCCACCATGTCATGAGAATCCTCCAAATAATCTACCATTTGACAATCTGAAACATAGGAGGAAAAACAAGTATCTTGCAACTTTTCAAGAAGTTGCTCATTTTGAATTGTGAGCTTATGAATATCCTCATTATTCTTCAAGTATGCATCATGTAACAACTCATTAAGCTCAAACAAATGGTTTCTATCAAAAAGCAAAGACATGAAATTACCTTTGATGTTGCACATTGCTCTTTGAATCTTCTCCATGTCTTCAATGAAGGATGTTTCCTCCAATGAAGTAGCTCTCCAACAAGAATTTGACACCAATGCTTGAGTGTCATGGAGAATGTTGAGGGACTCTTGGATCTTCTTTTCATTCATCTTTAAGGACCCTTCAAGGAAATGAGGCTCTTGCAAATGAACCTCCTCATCTTCTTCATTTTTGCTTGGACCAACTTCATGAAGCTCAAGTGGTGATGGGGAAGTTGATCTTGGTTCTTCTTCAACTGCTACAAGGTCTTCATTATCATGCTTAATGGAACTTGGGCTTGCAGCAACACTTTCAAAAGTGATCTCTATGTCACCAACATAGAGGTGTGAGCACCCATCAGTAGGTACTCCTTCATAGTTTAAGCATCCATCAGTAGATGCTCTTTGGTTCATGTCTAAGCTAGAAGGTGTCTCGAAATGATCTTCCATATTTTCAATAGAATCTTCTTCATGCTCTTGTGATGTCTCTTCATTTTTATCCTTCAAGCAAGCTGATGCATTTTGCCCCTTGGTTTCCTTAAAATCAATAATTTTTTCCACAAGTTCGATAGAAAACAATTCGAATCCTTCCTTAAGTTGCTTGGTCATATCTTCAAATATTGTTTTCATAATTTTTATATGCTCCTCACCATCATATGAGGCTCCCTTTTCATCCCTAGTCATAGTTTCCCCAAAAAAGTTGCTCTTCTTCTCCTACTTTTTTTTTCTTCAACAAAAGCACTTTTGGTTTCAATATCTAATGGTGGAACCTGAATTATTGTCCTCATGAATATTATACCACATCAGGTGCCAAGATCATGCTCTGATACCACTGTAATATCCCTTTTTCAAATTTTATTAAAATGCCAATTTTTCAACTTTTTCCCCAATTTCGACCTTTGACTAGTTTAACTGTTTTGACCTCCAAATCATCCCAAATGCTCCCAAATCTTCTGTATGAGTGTATTAATGGTATTTAGACTTGAATATCAGGTTCAGGGATGTTTTATGGACCTCCAAATACTGCTGCAAACTTGATTTGTATTCTGATCAATATAGGTAATTTTGACTAGTAATTTGTGCATCAAATCCCCCCGGGGTAACACTGAAAATGGCCTTCCAAATGCCTCCAAACTCCCCCAAATTTATGAACAGAGGTATATAATGTGTTAAGTATGTTATTGAGGTCTCATATGCACCATTAATTGATTTTTAATACTGTTATAACTCTCTCACATTCAACAGCAAAAACCCCCAATTCGACCCTTGGGGAAATGGCACTATTTCATCTCCCAATACAACTAAACTGAGTAAAAATGCTTCAAATGCTCAAGTACAGTACATGAAACTTGTAGAATACATCCATGGAATTATATTGACCACAAATATATCAGAGAATCATCCATCCATTCGAAATCATCATCAATACATTGGCTCACAACAAGGTAGTGGGGAAATGGCATTGTTCTTCCATTAAAACTGAGATTTATACATTTCTACTTGGAATTTCGACCTGAAACTTTTTGGAGATGAAGAACAGAGTATTTAATTCATATTAGAAAAGAAATTGGGCATTAAAAGCTTCTCCAAAGAGTACAATAGCTCACCAAAAACGCCCTCCCTCAAGGATCAAGAATATGCCATCAAAACTGGAAATGGTTGAAGGAGTGAGCTGCAATAGAAGAAACCATGAGCTTCCCTGTAGCTTACACCTGCAAATAAAGACTCCATTAAAGCTCCAAATGAAAGGTCTGAATGGCCTTTCCAATTACCAACTTGGATGGGAATCTTTCACCCTCGAAATTGGCTAAGGCAAGAAACTAGTCATCCACTAGCTCTCCCTCTTCACAAATGCAATTGCAAATTCTACAAATGATCAAAAGCTGGTTTCATTCTTTGTTATTGACATTTATAAACTTCTAATGTCCTCCATGGGTCGAATTCATTCCAAGAGACTCATGCCAACTCATGTTGGGAAGAGATTCCAAAGAACGCCACTTGTACAACAATTCCTAGTCTCCCACTTCCACCAAATCACATGTGGAAGCATCTTAGCTGCCCTAACACCCTTGAGCGCCCTCTTGGAGTCTATTTTTAGCCCTGACATGTCATATATGTCATATGTCAGCCTTCAGGTCTGATTTGTGTCATAGGTGTCATAGCATCTTCATCATTGTTGTCATAGAGCTAGGGAATCTAGCCCAAGTGTCTCACTAGCTCCAAATTGCCTCTTCCTCTTCCATGGGAGTTACTCTTCCTCTATATTTCGACCTTGGATGAGTCATGCAATGAATAATACCTTTTGGACTCCCCCAAGTATGTTACCATTCACCTTGAATTCGAATTGGTGAGAGAATGATGCCAAGTGTAGTGGGGAAATCTAGCCATATGTGGGTCCCACTTCCTCCAAGTGTCTTCATGATGAAATGCCACTTTGATTTTCACTTGTATATATTTATTTATCTCATTTATTAAATATTTATGCCATTCTAATGTTCAAACATCATTTATTATCCCCATTATTCCAAATCCCAAAGCTTCCACCCCAAACCTAGGAAACTAGTAATTTTCCTCCTTGGCAATTATTTGACCTTTAGCATCAATTTGACAAACTCTAATGAATAGGGCCAATGTGATTAGGCCATTGTGACCCAATACCAAATTTGGGACATGACAAATTTTGAGGGGTCAAATTTTGGAATTGAAGTATGCTAGTTTGATCAACTCAGCAAGACACATCCTTCCATTCATTCGGAAGTGTGAAAGTCAAAGATTGAATTTTTAGGGTTTCTCTAGCAAACCCTAATCAAGCTCCATATCAAGTTTCAGGGGGAGTTGAGGCTAAGGCCTTACATAAGAAGACTACAAGAAGTCTCGACAGGTATGACTTAAGGAGGTTCAGGTATGTCTTGAAATCTTATTCTTGATTAAGTTCATGATGTGTTTGTCTTCATATTATTTATTAGTACAATCTTGATTAATGTTAGAATTGTCTTATCACCCTAGTAACAGTATGAATGCATGAAGACATTCATTGATTAGGGCTATATGATTGTACTAATGCATTATGGTGTTGTGTGAGGTTGATGTTGTCTGCTAACAAGATACAGGTACATCACAAAAGACAATTCAAGTTCCATGACCATGACAACATGAAGACAAAGACTCACGAGGTATGTATGACTTTGTTATATTATGTTTAACCTATGATACATGCAGGTTATAGCTCAGAATCTCTAAATCATTGAAGAGATTGTTTAGGTATGTTGTACATAACTAAGCAGGTATACTAATCCATGTATGTTTTCCTATGTCATGTTAGAATCTTACCTTGTGTTAGGATCCCTTATGTAAGTATACTTGGTATGATTGGTTAGTAATCAAGGGTTTATGCATATTATGTATCTTATCTTGGTTGATGATTTAACTAACTTGATCAAACAAGAATATGCATGAGTAAAAGAAGACTTCCTTGAAACCCTGAATACTAATGATCATGACTATACATATTCAAGATTATTTAGAATTAGAATGTTTTGATAATATTGAGAATATACTAATGAATGTATGTTTGTGTATGAGATCATGAGGATGACACTAGTGTACACTTGAGCATGCACAGTGGTACAGAATGAATAGAAGTTCAGGAAACATACAGAAGATCAAGCAGGAGGCAACCACACAAACATAAAAGATAAGTATTTGAGTTGTTATTAGAAATAGTAAATGATATTGATTGTATGCATATTTTTATTCCTAGAATATATCATGCTGAGTGTAAACATTCATAAAGCATTGAACAATATACTACTAATATGCATATGATTGGTAAGTTGGACAAACATTCCATTGTTGCTTGTCTAGAATGAAACCTCTTTGCTGACATGCTGAGAGCTGTGCACACTCTCGATAGTATGTTCTGGTAAAGATGGAAGGCATCTAGATAGCTACTGTATGCATACATGATATGGGAAAGTGTTGTGCCAAAGTATTGGTCAAAATAGTTGCATAACTATGTAAATGATATCTGTATGCATAATAGGTTATCATGTCAATAAGATTTGATGATTATGAAGTATTACTAATCATGTACTTAATTTTGATTTGTAGGAAGAGAATCATGATGAGATGTTTTGCTCCAAGGGACTAGATAAGACCATTCTCTTAATGATGTAATTAAAGAAGAAGTGTGAATCAGGTTCTGTATGGGTACCCAGGATCGGTAGTCAATTGATGAGCTTAATTATCATAATGGGTGATGTGGATCTCAACCTTTGCTACAAGGTTGAATATGGCTTCTATACACATATGACATAAATGCAAGAAGGAACTCACCACAGAGTTCGAATGATTTTGAGGCTCATATTAGTAGACCCATCTGACGAGAGATGGCACAGATAGATATGCAAAAGATCACTCAATGCAGAGTGTGAATAATGGACAATTGACAACTTCATGACAAAGCTCGGGCTTTACCAGAAGTAAATTTGTTCCTAACCTTTACCTTAACGTTGTGGATGATGAACCTATCATACCATTATTGTATGACGATGATCTCTTTCTGACAAGGAATGAGAAACAGGTCATGAAAATGGCTGCAGAAATGAAAATGAAAGATCTCGGATTAATGCACTACTTCTTAGGTCTAGAGGTATGGCAAGATCCAAAAGGAATCTTTTAAATCAAGGTAAGTATGCTGTGAAGTTTCTAAAAAGACTTGTTATGTTGGAGTATAAAGCCATGGCCACTCCCATGGACTCCAACTTGAAGTTATTAGTTAATGACTCATCGTATTTAGTGGACCTAACCCTATATAGACAAATCATTGAGTCATTGATGTATTTAACAAATACTAGGCCAGATATATGCTTTGTTGTAAATACCCTAAGTCAGTATCTAGTAGAACCTAGAAAGGTTCACTTAATAGCTACAAAGCATGTAGTGAGGTACCTAAAAGGTACATTAGATTTTTGGTCTATATTATCTTGGAGGTCATGAAATTCGTTTACATGGTTACTCAGATTCTGATTGGGCAGGAAGTGTCTCAGACAGAAAGAGTACATCAGGTGGATGTTATAGTCCTGAATCTGCCATGATCTCATGGTTCAGCAAGAAACAATCTAGTGTGGCTCTCAGTACTGCTGAAGCAGAATATATGGCTGTCTACTCTGCCAGCTGTGAAGCAGTATGGCTTCAGAAGCTTTTATATGGAGTGTTTGACTTAGAAATGGATCCCACTGTGATTATGTGTGACAATCAAGGCTGCACTAAGATGACTGAAAATACTATGTTCCGCGATAAGTCAAAACACATAGAGATCCGATACTTCTATATACGAGATATGGTGCAAAGAGGAGTTATCAAGCTCGAATATATAAGCACTGAGGATCAGATTGCTGATATCTTGACTAAACCTCTGTCTCGAGTGAAGTTTGAATACTTTCGAGACAAGCTTGGTATAGTTCAAAAGAACTCTCCTCGAAAGGGGGAGTAGCATAGTATCTGATAACATGTCTGCCTCATCAATGATGAGGTTACCTATTCACTACACTTAATTACCTATAATTATTTAGATTTAGGACTCTTATATTTTTACTTTTGATGATAGATGTATTAGTGAGAATACATGCTTTTGATGATAGATGTATTAGTGATATACATGTCTCGATGATGAGGATACATGTTTTGATATACATGTTTTGATGATGATATACATGTTTTGATATACATGTCTCAATGATGAGGATACATGTACATGTTTTGATGATGATATACATGTTTTGATATACATGTCTCGATGATGAGGATACATGTTTTGATATACATGTTTTGATGATGATATACATGTTTTGATATACATGTTTTGATGATGAGGTTACATGATGCCTTGATGTATTGATACGTGTTTGTACTTGTATGGATGAAGATACTTGTACCCATAGTGATGTGGGGATTGGATCATCTCTGGACTTCAGTCCTAAAGATAGCCGTAGACGTATGTCTTCGAGAATGAAGTCCTTGGTGGACTTGAGGGGATTGTATCATCCCTGGACTTCAATCCTAAAGAGAGTCGTAGACGTATGTCTTCGAGAATGAAGTCCTTGGTGGACTTGAGGGGATTGGATCATCCCTAGACTTCAGTCCTAAAGAGAGCCTTAGACGTATGTCTTCGAGAATGAAGTCCTTGGTGGACTTGAGGGGATTGGATCATCCCTGGACTTCAGTCCTAAAGAGAGCCGTAGACGTATGTCTTCGAGAATGAATTCCTTGGTGGACTTGAGGGGATTGGATCATCCCTGGACTTCAGTCCTAAAGAGAGCCATAGACGTATGTCTTCGAGAATGAAGTCCTTGGTGGACTTGAGGGGATTGGATCATCCCTAGACTTCAGTCCTAAAGAGAGCCGTAGACGTATGTCTCCGAGAAAAAAATCCTGAATTAACAGGTAAGGGGATTGGATCATCCTCGGACTATTAGTCCTTTGAATTGAGCCGTAGACATGATGTCTCCGAAAACTAAATCCTGAATGAACAGGTAAGGGGATTGGATCGTCCTCGGACTATGGTCCTTTGAATTGAGCCGTAGACATGAGGTCTCCGAGAATTGAATGATAGGACTAGATCGTCCTTGGACTTCGGTTCAAAAGGTACATGATAGGACTGGATCGTCCCTGGACTTCGGTTCAAAAGGTACATGATAGGACTGGATCGTCCTTGGACCTCGGTTCAAAATGTACGTGACAAATCCTAGAATTGTTCTAGGTTACATCCAGCATGAAACAGGGCTGGCTCTGTAGATGTGATACATCCAGCATGAAACAGGGTTGGCTCTGTAGATGTGATACATCCAGCATGAAACAGGGCTGGCTCTGTAGATGTGATACATCCAACATGAAACAGGGCTAGCTCTGTAGATGTGATACATCCAGCATGAAACAGGGTTTGGCTCTGTAGACGTGACACATCCAGTATGAAGGAGGACTGGCTCTGTGGCGGTAAATCCTAGATCTGATCTAGGTCACATCCAGTATGAAAAAGGACTAGCACTGTGGTTGGGATTAGATTGTCCCTAGACATGAGACTTGTCTTAAAGAGATAAGGATTGATCATCCTGGAACTTGATCTGGATTGTATCATCCATGGACCTATGTCCTAAAGAGAGCAGGATTGATCATCCTATAATATGATCGTGTGATGATGATGCTGATGATCAATGCTGATGATCGTGTGATGATGATGCTGATCGTGTGATGTCGATGTTGATGATCGTGTGATGACGATGCTGATCATGTGATGACGATGCTGATGATCGTGTGATGACGATGCTGATCGTGTGATGTTGATGCTGATGATGGTGTGATGACGATGCTGATCATGGTATGACGATGCTGATGATTGTGTGATGACGATGCTGATAATCGTGTGATGACGATGCTGATGATTGTTTGATGACGATGTTGATGACGGTCGTGTGATGACAATGCTTATGATCGTGTGATGACGATGTTGATGATCGTGTGATGATGATGCTGATGATGTTGATGTTCCAGTAACTGCTTAAGTTACTAATGATGTTGAGAAAGCTTCCAATGATTTATAGATGTATCATGTATGATGTATGACTCGTTGCTCCTGCGGATGTTGTTATAATATCCTTCTCGTTAAGGGGGAGTGTTGAATATTGTAACTTCTAAGAATATTATATTTGTATATTATTTATTCCGGAGATGTTCCATACCTCCGATGTGATTATACTATGAATCCGGAGATGTTTATTCCTCCGAATTGGTTGTGGTAACTAGGGTTATTAGACCCACCATGTGGGGGTCGGCCCAGTCAGTTATAATAGGGTATTTAACCTAATGGTTAAATACGAGCCTACATGTACTTGTGTAAAATACATGTCAGTGTAGTGTATAAATAGAGGAGGTATGTTCCTCATTTGACACACTCACTCACTTGAGAGAGGCGCACTTGTGGAGGAGAGGTCTGCTATGGTGGAGGAGGAGATCATGTATTTGGTTTGCATCTTTGTATATTGCTGGTCATCTATATTGAGGAAGCTTTACTGGGTTTTCTACCCCATGAGGGTTTCCCAGGATAAATTTGTGTCTCTTGTGTTTATGCTGTGCTTGTTGTTTCTTCAGTGATCCTGTATATGCTATTATTGTGAAATGGAATGTAATGCTTCTATTTTCTGTCTTAGCATATTAAATTTTAACAACTACTATTCAAAAACATCTAATGACATAGAAATCCCTACTCAAACACTAAAGATACTCTCAACAATCGATGTTTGTTTTTTCAAGTGGTTCTTCTTGGCCATGGATTCTTAAAAGGTTTTTTCATGGATTAAGGCCCAATTTTTATCCCTCAAGCATGTTTAGGGGGCCCAAGACCCATACCAGGTTCTCAAAAAATTCTAATGGCACTAATATCCCCACTTAGATAAATAATATGCTATTGGGAGGTCATGTGTGGTGGTTGTAGGCATTGTTCTTAGCCAAAGAAGCCTAAAATTTTCCTTAGTACCTAAGTCCCACTCTTTTCTCCCCAACCATGTCCACGGTGTTGACACCTTTAATTATTCTTAAAATTCTCTCTGTGCCACAAAAAACCCCACTCAGATGCCAAAACTACTGTGGAAATGTCTATTATAGTTGTTCAACATGTCTTTCTTAGCTATAGATACCTAGAAGCTTCCTTTAGGTCCTAAGGCCCAGTTTCCATTCCTTAACCATGTCTAGGGACCCAAGACCCATTCATCTAATGGTACTATAAATTTCACACATACTCAAGTACTCCATAAAACTGAATTTTATTGCTTGTATCCGAGGCATGATGGTTTGTTGCTTGTTTCCAAGTGCTATCTTAGAAAAAAGTGCAAGTATTTATATATTATTCAGATATTGCACCATGTTTCTATTGATGTATATGTAACTTCGGAATGTATTTCATATATGTATATTGTACTCCTATAGAGATTGTATTATTCCTCTATACGGAAGTGTTTGTATTCCTATAGAGATGTTATTATTCCTCTATAAGGAAGTGTCGTCACTTATATTGTAAGTGTCGTAACTTATACTTGATGGGTTATTAGACCACCTTGTTGGGGTCAGCTCTGTATAAGTCATGTGGGTCAAATGATTATTAGACCACCCTATTTGGTGTTGGCCCAGTCAGTATTATGCTATGTGGTTAAGTTAAGGTTGACCTAGTAAAGGTTATTAGGCAAGTCAAGTCAAGTATAAATACAGTGCGGGAGGCACTCTATTTCACCATTATATTCTCTCTCACACTCTCAGGAGAGTGGTGCACTTGTAGAGGAGGAGAAGCTACTGCTACAAGATGTCTTTCTCTTATGCTTGGATTGTATCATTGCTCTATCTATCTCTGAGGAAGTTATTGGGGTTTTTCACCTTTATGGTTTTCCCCAAGTAAACTCTGTGTCTCTTGTGTGCTTGCATTATTGTGTCCATGATTGATATGCTTTAGATATGTTGTACATGTTGTTTTCTCAGTTAAGATCCTAGATCATAGCTAGCCTGAAATAAGGCATGGTATGGCATGTATGACACTTGTTGCAATTGCGAAGCTAGGGCTTGATATAGCAAAAACTAGTCATCGTATCACTTTCGCTATAAATAAATGTCGGAGAGGTTTCAAGGTCTGAAAATCATACAGGGCGAAGCTAAGATCCCCATGTACCTTGTGTCCAAAGGAAAACCTCTAATTCATTGTAATTTGTGATTTATGATCTGTACATTATAGGGTTTTTGCCTCTTCCAGATCTCAGTCATAAACAGGTGACCTTGAAAAAAAGGTCATAAATTGGGCTAGGAAGCTCCAAATGAAATTTCATAAAAAGTGACAGGTAGTGCATGGACTTTACTTTCTCAGGTAACTTTTTGAGAGGCCGAAACTGAACCAGTGACACGTGGAACACCGCACAAGTTCACTCTTCTGTTTTATCCCATAAACAGGTCACGTTGCGACACTTGGCATAACTCTCTCTCAGAGAATCCATTTGAGGTCGGACCTATGGGGTTGGAAAGATGAAAGGTCGAGATATCACAGGAAAAAATTTCAGACCCTATGGATCGAAAAGTTTGGAGTTACACCAGAAACAATCAGATACATATGTCTGTCAAAACATAATTATTTTTGAGCACCTTCACTCATGGCTTCCAGAATTTAGGGTTTCGGAGAAAGTTGGAATTTTTGTAATTGGAGACTACGGTTGAATGATACTCATCAAAATCGAAATTTAGAGACCAAGATCAGAATTTTTGGTTGGGCAGAAGGTTGGGCTTGAACAGACCCTAGTTCGGGACTTTGATCGAAAAAGTGGAAAATTAGGGTTTCTGCAAAAATGAAATTTTTTGAAATCTGTGACCACGGCTTGAAGCTCCTTAGAAAAATAGAATCTTAGAGCTTTGGATCAAACCTTTTGATTAGGAAAAAGGGTGGGTTTTATAAAACCCTAGTTCGGGGTCATGTACAGTGAATCCGGAAGTTTCAAAGGAAAATTTGAGGGGTGAAACTTTGCAGTTTTCAAATTATGAGTATACTAACTTGATCAACTCATCAAGGCGCATATTTCTATTCTTTCAGAAGTTTGAAATTCAAAGTATGAATTTGTAGGGTTTCTCTGACAAACCCTAATCCATCTCCAGATCCAGTTCCTACAAATCAAGTGGATTGGGTTAATCCTAGAAGAGAATGGATTGGTCACCTGCATAAGTGAAGAAGTTCCTGTTTCAGAGGGAGATGAGGCTAAGGCCTTACATAAGAAGATTACAAGCAATCTCGACAGGTATGACTCATCCACGTATGTTTCGAGATTTGTGCATGATTAATTTTATGGTGTGTTTGTCTTCATGTTATTACGGTTAGTACAATCTTGATTAAACTTAGACTTGTTGTATCATCTTAATAAAATTATGAATGCATGATAGAAGATATTCATTGATTGGGGTGTTGACACTTATGATTGTACTAATGCATTATGGTGTTGTATGAGATTTATGTTGTCCGCTAACATGAAAGGTACACCAAGAAAGACAAATCATGTTCTAGTTCAAGAACATATGATCATGATGACATGAGGACAAAGATTCATCCATTGGCATGAATCACTTAGAAGATCTATTTGCGAGGTATGTATAACTTGGTTCTATAATGGTTAACCTATGAGATATGCAGGTTACTAGCACAAGTCATTGAAGAGAACAAGAAGACATCATGTGGGTATGTTAGACATAACTAGCTAACATACCAATCCAGGTATGTTTTTCCTATATCAAGTTAGAATCCTACCTTATGTTAGGATCCCTTATATAAATATACTTGGTATGATTGGTTATGTTTATTCATAAAGTTAGAGATGTAAGTAATCAAGGGTTTATGCATTTTATGTCTCTTATCTTGATTGATGATTTAACTAACCAGAAGAGTCCTATGATCAAATAAGAATATGCATGAGTAAAAGAAGACTTCCCTTAAACCTTAAATACTAATGTTTATTATCTGTGTTTGAAATGATCATGACTATACATGTTTAAGATTATTGTGTTTTGATAGTATTAAGATTATACTAATGAATGTGTGATTATGTATGAGACCTCGAGGATAACACAATGATGATACTAACAAGCATGCATAGTGATGGATAAAAGTTCAAGGATAGGTAATCTAGGAAGAAAATATCAAGAGGGAGCACACTCCAGTTGTTCCTGCAAGGAAGCAAAGATCAAGAAGGAGCACACTTCAGTGGTTTCTGCAAGGATGCAGATATTCAGAGGGAGTTGACCACTTCTCACAATCCACATCAGAATGGAGTTGCAGAAAAGAAGCAAAGACTGAGAGGGAGTCAACCCAACAAAAAAACAAAGATAAGTATTTGAATTATCATTCCTTGCATATTTTATTGTTTAAATAATATTGTTCAATAATGTATATACTCATGTTCCTAGAATTAGGTTGTGTATTATGCATATTAGAATAGTTGCATTGATGAACAATATACTACTAATATACATGGGTAAGTGGCCTATGGCACTGTACAACATTCCATTGCTACTTATCTAGAATGAAACCTCTTTGTTGACATGTTGGGAGTTGTGCACACTCTTAACAATGTTCTGGTAGAGATTGGAAGGCATCTAGAAAGTTACGGGATATAGATAAATGTTGTATTGAAGCATTGGCTAAGATAATTGCATGATTGTATGACATATTTCTTTATGTGTAAGAATTTGTTCTAAAAACTATGAGATGTTTTATAATCATGCAATTTTACTTGTTGTGTAGGAAATATCGTATACCATCACCTACAAAAGAAGGACTACAACATTTGTTTAGCAACAAAGTTATCTATTGAAAATATTGAAGATATTGAAGTTCCCAGGATCTGGGAAGAATGCCATGATCGAGGAGTACCAGTCGATCATGGAAATGTTTGGGATGCAGTCCCAAGACCTGAAGGGGAGTCTGTAGTGACTTCCAAGAGGATCTACAAGATCAAGCATGCTGCAAGTGGTAGCATAGAGACTTTTGCTCCTGTAGCCAGATACACTTCCGTACTTGCTCTGGCTGCAGTGATGAAATGAAAGATACACTAGATGGATTTCAAGACGGTTTTCGTGAATGGTGTAGTTGAAGAAGAAGTGTATGTGGAGCAACCACTTGGTTCTGAGACACGTGACAGGGAGTCATATATGTACAGAACTTGGTATGGTAGGATAGACAGCTTTCTATCCAGTTTGTGATTTACCAAGAGTAAAGCGGATTCCAACCTTTACTACAAGGTTAATGAAGGCAATCCAGTGATACTAATTTTGTATATGGTTGACCTGTTTATTACAGGTGAAAATAGATTGATTGCCAACACGCATCAGAAGCTTGCTGCCGAGTTCGAGATGAAGAACTTGGAGATTATGCACCGCTTTCTAGGCATGGAGGTGTGGCAGAGTGCAGATGGAATCTTCCTTGGACAAGGGAAGTGTGCAGTAGAGATCCTGAAGAGGTTCGGGATGATGGACTGCAAGGCCATGGCTACACCTATGGCATCGAACCTGAAGCTTCTATGTGATGCTTCATTTGAGCCAGTTGATGTCACTATGTATCGTCAGATGATTGGGTCCTTGATGTACCTGACGAACACGAGACTAGATATTTGCTTTGCGGTGAACAAATTGAGCCAGTTCCTGAAGGATCCGAGGAGTGTTCACCTGGTTGCTGTAAAGCATATTCTGAGGTACCTGAAGGGTACAGTTGATTATGGGCTCAAGTATAATGTGAATCAAAAGTTTAACCTACAAGGTTATGTTGATTCAGATTGGGCAGGCAGTGCTGCAGATAGGAAGAGCACTTATGGGTGCTGCTTCAGTATGGGATCAGGTGTGATCTCTTGGTTTAGCAGGAAGAAGTCCTGCATAGCATTGAGTACAGTCGAGGTAGAGTATGTTGCATCCTGTGCAGCTAGTTGTGAAGCAATATGGATTTAGAAGCTATTGTCTAAGTTATTTGATCTACCGCTGGAGGCTACTGGTATATTTTGTGACAACTAGAGTTGTGTGAAGCTGTCTGAGAACCCGATGTTCCACAACAGGTCGAAACACATAGAGATCAAATATCACTATATCATGGATATGGTGCAGAGAGGAGCAGTGAAGCTCCTGTATGCTGCGACGGATGAGCAGATTGCAAATGTATTGACGAAGCCACTAGCCAGAGTGAAGTTCGAGTACTTCAGAGAGAGGCTTGGTGTTCTTTTGATCGATAACACTTCGAAGAAGAAGTGATGGAGGCATTTGCTGTAGCCATTCCTAGCATGGTGGAAGGGGGATCCTTCACATGGTTGTGGATGTAAGCACTAGATGATGAGCATCAGGATGATACTCCAATTACTGCTTTGTATATGCATCAGGATGATGCTAGATATGATCAGTTGGATCATTTATATGTATATGTATGTACGCATCATGTTGGATGCTGGATATGATCAATTGGATCATTTATATGAATTTGTATATGCATCATGTTGGATGCTTGGACCATGTATCTGTATATGTATCAGGTGGATACTGTGTATGATCAGGTAGATCATGTATGTTGATATATATCAGGTGGATACATTGTGTGGATCATGTATCTATGTATTTATTAGGTGGATACATTGTATGATCAGGTGGATCATGTATGGTGATATGTATCAGGTAGATACTTGGTATGCATCAGGTAGATGCATTGTATGATTAGGATGATCATGGATGACGAGCTTCAGGATGTTTCTCCAAATGACTTGCATCAGGACGATGCAGTGATGATGATCAGAATGATCATGTGTACATCAGGATGATGTATGGTGAGTATCAAGTTGATACTATGTGGTCATGGACAGGTTGTGCAAAGGAAATCCTAGATTTGTTCTAGGTCACATCTTGTATGAAAAAGGACTGGCACTGTGTATCACATGTAAGACCTAGGAGATATGATAGGTTGGGCTGTGTGCCTGTAATAAGTCCTCGGATGCTCTTTCAAGGGTTTGTGATAGTGGGCCACATGTAAGACCTGAGAGATCTGATAGGTTGGGCTGTGTGCCCGTAATAAGTACCGGGATGCTCTTTCGAGGGTTTGTGGTGGGCTGCTACATGTAAGACCTTGGAGATTCGATAGGTTGGGCTGTGTGCCCGTAATAAGTCCTGGATGCTCTTTCGAGGGTTTGTATCAGAGGTCACATGTAATCAGTCCTGGAGATCTTGTCGGTCGTGCTTAGGCACATAAATGTTCCTGGGATGCGCTTTAGAGTTCTTGCCGGTCGTGCTATGCACATAAACGTTCCTGGGACACTCTTTTAAGGTTTTGTGATAGTCACATGTAATAAGTCCTGGAGATCTGGACAGGATGAAAAAGGCCTCAGATGCTCTTTAGGGTTATTGCTAGTCAAGAGACTTTTTTAAGGTTTTGTGATGCACGTAATAAGTCCTGAGGATTCCATAGTATGGCCAGTGATGATGAAGACTTGCAGGTAGTGGGCCTACATCCAATATGAGAAAGGACTGGCTCTGTAGAACTTCCTATGACGAGTAGATTCAGAGATTGATTGAGATAGTAGCAGTAATGACGATGACATTGACTCGATGACGATTATCCAGTGACGATGATCTAGAGAAGAAGACTTGTGCTAGAAGACCTGTGTCGAGAAATACCTTCCTAGTTAAGAGGGAGTGTTGATGTATATGTAACTTCGGAATGTATTTCATATATGTATATTGTACTCCTATGGAGATGGTATTATTCCTCTATACGGAAGTGTCGTCATTTATATTGTAAGTGTCCTAACTTATACTTGATGGGTTATTAGACCACCTTGTTGGGGTCGGCCCTGTATAAGTCATGTGGGTCGAAGGGTTATTAGACCACCCTATTGGGGGTCGGCCATGTGGGTCAAAGGGTTATTAGACCACCCTATTGGGTGTCGGCCCAGTCAGCATTATGTTATGTGGTTAAGTTAAGGCCGACCTAGTAAAGGTTATTAGGCAAGTCAATTCAAGTATAAATAGAGTGCGGGAGGCACTCTATTTCATCATTCTATTCTCTCTCACACTCTCGGGAGAGTGGCCTACTTGTGGAGGAGGAGAAGCTGCTTCTAGAAGATGTCTATCTCTTATGCTTGGGTTGTATCATTTCTCTATCTATCTCTGAGGAAGTTATTGGTATTTTTCACCTTTATGGTTTTCCCCAAGTAAACTCTGTGTCTCTTGTGTGCTTGCATTATTGTGTCCATTTTGAAGTAAAGATCCTAGATTAGATTGAAGTAAATTTTGAAAAATTAATAGTTTCATCTTAGAAGTGTCTTGGTATTGGACTTGACCCAACTCATGCATGTCCATTGTGACCAACTTTTAACCTTTCCTATTAGCTATCTATGTCCTTTTTTATTATGGTTTTTCTTGAGATTTCAAATTTATGTACTTTACACCTTTTACAATTTCAATAAAATAAAAGGCTCTAAAAGTCTATTCTAGCTAGTTAGAGTCTTGGATGTGTCAAATTTTATTCTTATTTCTTAGTAGTAAAAAATTATTATATTTTTTGTTGTTAATAAGTATAAAGAAGAAACAACCTTATCCCTACAGATGGATATGAATTTATTTTGCTTTCATAACACATAGTTGACCAAATCAACCTAATTTAAAGTCAACTCATTATTGGTAGATACCCCCATTCAAATAACTCTAACACAGTCTCATACCCATGCCTTGAATTAAAGATATCATTCAAACATGAAATTACAATTCACTTTGACATAGTCTCATACCCATGCTCTTACTTGAAAATATCATTCAAAAATGAAAGTACAAACCCTACTTATTTACACATTTTTATATTTAATCCTAGTTGCACGGGAACTGCTCCCGGACTTCAAGGAACCCGTTTCAGAAGTTCCCACGTTCCAGGGAGCTTAGGAACGGGTACGAAACGTTCCAGAATCAGTGGGAACGGTTCCGGGAGATGCGGAACTTTTAGGGAACGTCGATAAAAAAAAATCGGGAGCTCGGGAACCGAAATTTCAGAGTTCCGTTTTCTGGGAGCTGGCACACGCTCCTTGAGAAGTCACGTTCTATTTGTGTCCGCGTGTAGAGCTGAGATGAGAAGTTGCGTTCTGTTTGTGTCTGAGGTGTGAGAGAGTGAGACAGTGGAACCGAGGTGTGAGAGGGTCGATCTGAATTGATCTGAGCTGAGTGGAGCAAAGCAGAATGCATCGGATAGCTGAATCGATCCGAGCTAAGTGGCGCAAAGCAGAACGCTTTGGATAGCTGACTATCGAGTGTGCTTTGTCTGAGTGCGTGCTCTGTTGAATTGCAGGGCAGTGGGCAGCCTCGAAACTTAATCTACGCCGCTTAAGAAACTTAAGAAACTGACCGGATTGTTGACGGCCTCAAATCGTGACACAAGCTTCAAATATCAAAGGTTTTAACTTTTAAGGTTTTACGGATCATAAATTTTCACTATAGTCTATTATTACATGCTAAAGTAATATTTAATTTTAAATTATTAAATTATTAATTTTTGCTTTGTAATATTTAATTTTAAATTATTAAATTATTAATTTTTGCTTTGTAATATTTAATTTTAAATTATTAAATTATTAATTTTTTTCTTAGAAAGAAAGCTTTGGATTCTGTAATGACTTTGAGTTGAAGTAATAGTTAAATTCAATTTTATAAATTATTAAATTGGAGTAATATTTATTTTTAAATTTATAAATTATTAAATTATTTTCTTCTTAGAGCGACAACCTTGGAATGACTTAGAGAGAGAGTGTCGGCTAGGTGGAATGACCGAGAAAACATAAAAATGCATATTTTATATTTATTATTGGCAAAAACATATTTGTTATTGATTATTATTTTTGCAAAATCATACCTTCTCTCTCATTCACTGAATTGAAATTAATAAATTATTAATTAATAATCAATCTGATTTTACACAGCCATAATAATAATATAGCCCACATTAAGAATCCTAGAATAGTAGGCCCTAAGTTTAATTTTGTTTTTTAATTATATTATTTTTTATTTTTTTTAATATATATTATTGCCGCTCCCAACCCGTCGTTTCCTATAAATTTAGGGAAAACTTCTAGCCGTATCGGACACTCGTACCTGCATTCCCAACGTTCCTGCGTTCCGAAAACTCATGCAACATTGTATTTAATACATGCGGCCATGACCTAAGTATATCATTTAAAAAATAATGTGGGCCATGCTTACAATGGAAACGAACATTGTTGAAGTATATTAATTAACTCATGCCAAAAAATCCATCACACACATGCAATAAAGTAGCTTAAAAAGACTAGCCACCAACTAAGGCTCTTCCTCAACCATCACTAAATGGATTATGAGGTTTCCTTCAAATGGAAAATTCCAATGTTAGAAACTTTCAAGTTTATATCATAGTGAAAGGCCAATGGTGTTTATGGCCCACCCGTTCACCAATATATTACGGTGTTCATGTTCTATATTTTCATTAACCTATTAGTAAATTTGATGAAGATGCTTATGATCATCATGTTTCAATCATGATTATTGGGTGGATTAAATACTAAGTGGTTTCCTACATATGTTGAGAACACCAGGTGGACCAACCAATGTTGGTAAACATGGAATTTACATCGTAGAAAAGGCCAATAACGCCTACATTGACACCTTTCATAAACTTATTAGCTAGCCATCTGAGGAGGCCTATCATCATCGGGTTGCAAACATCATAGTTGGGAGAATGAAAAAGAAAGCATTTCAGTACTCACTTTTTAGGGGTCAAACAAAATACTCTACTAACTAATGTGGGTGGGGATCTAAGGTATTTTCTTTCAATCTACAACAATTGTTTTTGTTTATATAGGCCTCAATAATTGGCCTAAAAAAAGCCACTTGTAGCTATCGATATGCTTGCATTTGGTGTTTGGTTCACCATAATGGTAAGAAATAATCATCATCATAATCACCATTCCAAAATGCCACACATAGAGGCATATAAGGGGATTACATTTTATGTTCCCCAACTCGACCTCCGTGTTGCATAATTATAGATAATCGAATGATTCAATCGCTATGACATATAGGGTAGGTCTAATGGGAACACTTGCATGATAGATCAAAACAATACACAAACATAGGCTTCAATAAACAATGATTCACTTATTCTATGAAGGAGTTGAATGCTACTTATTTTTAACATTACTAAAATAAAGGCCCATTCCATTCAATTATATACCTTCTTAAAGTCAATTTACTGAAGATAGCATCCAACCTTGAGGTCATGTACACCCAAATTTGAAGTGCATTCAACCATTGGATTTAGCCTAATGGGTTCAAAGATGATTAGAACATCTTGTTCCACCCTCACACATGAAGCTCAAAGCACTTTACCACTCAAGGTAGCCCTATATGAAAGGAGTTGTCTAATCTTGTAGAACATTTCTCTCTAGTTGTCAAAATCTTGCTAAACATGTGACTAGAAGGAATACTTGTTTGTTATAAGAATAGCTTACTCCGTCGATGAAGTTCAAAGCACTCAACCATTCTAGCTAACGTATCAAACTCAATTTTGTTTAAAAAATCTCGTCCCAACCTCATGCTCGAAGCTCAAAGCACTCAACCACTCAAACAAGACCTAGATTAAGTTCAAAGCGCTCAAACACTTGATCTAGCCCATTTAGACAAAAAACATTTGGAATTTATCATCCCTCCCTCATGAATAAAGCTCAAAGCACTCAACCACTTGAGCTATTTTTCCATCAAGTTCAAAGTAATCAATGCATTCTTTGTATACAATGAAAAAATCATTAATATGTGTTAGTAATTACCAAGTAATTTGTTCACTATATAATCTATCAACTAAGTAATTTGTTCACTACATGAAATATCAATCGAGAAATTAACAATGAGTACTTTTGGGGGATGTTCTAAAAAGACCCCCCCTAAAGGTGTTTTTGAAGGTGGCTATTTAAAAACCCCCCTAAAGGTGTTTTTGAAGGCGGCTATTTAAAAACCCCCCCTAAAGGTGTTTTTGAAGGTGGTTATTTAAAAACCCCCTAAAAGTCATGAGAATTCTCATGACTTTTGGGGGGGGTTTAAATAATTGCCTTCAAAAACACCTTAGGGGGGGGTCGTTTCCCCCAAAAGTCTTGAGAATTGGACTTTTGGGGGGGGCATTTTAAACAACTGCCTTCAAAAACACCTTTTGGGGGGGTTCTTTCAAAAACCGCCTCCAAAAGTCCTGAGGATTTGACTTTTGGGGGCGGTTTTTGAAAGACCCCCCCCACCAGGTCAAATTTTGAAAACTTTTGGAGGTGGTTTTTAAGAGACGCCCATAAATACCCAACAAACCTTTTGAGGGATGTTTTACCAAGACCGATTCAATTCAAAACCGCCTAAAGGGGTAAATTGTTGTAGTGCAGATTCTTCTAACCAATTGAAAGTTCCTTTCTTAGTAAGGTCTATCAAGAGACATGCCAACTTGAAAAATCCTTTGACAAAATTCCGGTAGTAAGTGCATAACCCAATAAAACCTCTCAATTCAATGATATTTTTAGGACTTGGCCAATCTAAAATAGCTTGGATCTTCTCCATGTGAACCTTAACTCCCTCTTTCCCAATCACATGACCAAGATACAGAATCTCAGTCATTCTGAACTCACACTTGGATAACTTTTCATAGAAAGATTGATCTGCCAAGATTGTTAGTACAGTATCCAAATGATGCAAATGCTCCTCCCAAGTTCTACTATAGATCAAAATATCATCAAAGAAAACAAGTACAAACTTACGGAGCTTCCTGCTAAACACTTTGTTCATGCAAGATTGAAAAGTTTCAGGTGCATTGGTTAGGACAAAAGTCATAACCAAAAACACAAAGTGCCCATGGTGACATCGGAAAGCTGTCTTCTGGATTTCTTCTTCCTGCATGTTGATTTGATGGTAACCAAATCGAAGATAAATCTTTGAAAATTACTTGGCCCCATGGAGATCATCCATAAGCTCATCAATCCTTCGGATATGATATTTGTTCTTGGCAGTCTTCTTGTTGAGAGCTCTGTAGTCTATGCACATTCGCATGGTACCATATTTCTTCTTCACAAGGACTACAGATTAGGAAAAAGGACTTGAGCTCGGCATAATGAACCCCAATTCAAGTAGTTCATTGATGGTTCTCTCTATCTTTTTGGGTGATTGTAGGGATGTACTTTGATAGGTTGGGTGCTTATTTCCAACTCAATTATGTGCTCCACTCCTCTATCAGGTGGCCTACCATGAGGAAGGTCCCCAAACACCTTCTTATGATTTTGGAGCAACTTCTAAATGTATGTTGGGTATTGAGCTACTTACAAAGAGGTACCCTTTGTGTTGATTAGGCATTCTATAGCCCATTCAATGTCTCCATGCCTTAGTATGGATCTCATACTGTTTGCACTTTCCACTTTTTTGGGTAGGTATTGATCCCTCTCAACACTACCTACTTTCCATATTCTCCTTTGAAGGTCATCTCAGGAATTTGGTAGTCTATTGAGTGCTTACCAATGGAATACAACCATTGTACTCCCAAAACCATATTAGTATCAGCCACATTCACAACATAAAAGCTATCTATAATGCTATGTTCTCCTATAGTAATCTGCAATTTAGGAATCCATCTAGAACAATACATAGAATGATTACCTGGAATGATAATAGTGAAGCCTCCAAATTTTCCAGTAGGTAGCTTCATCCTTTTTGTTAGAACTCAAAATGACCCTAAGGTTGTGGGAAAAAGTCACTTCAAGGTAACCACAAAACCAACTTTAGGAAAGAGAGCACTCTTCTTTCTTTCCAGAGAGGGATCTGTCACTGATTGTTCAACAAGGCCAGATATAGGAACTAAAAATTAAAATCAAATTGTTGTTTGGTTGAAACAAGGTAAGCATTCATTGGGAAATAGAGTCAAAATATAACTCATATATCAATTAACAATGATGTGGCATGGAAATTTATAACAAAGGCAAGATAGTTACTCATTTACAGTCAAAATGTTGTTGTTTGGTGATAAAGAAGAAATGAAGAACAGTCCATTAACATGGGCATTTAACAAGGATGAATTCAATGCTAAATTTAGTAGAAAGATTTTGTGAATATCTGAAACCAGTAGACAGAGCATACATGTATGAATTCTGCACTATAAAACACTTATTTCAGACATGAAGAAGATAACAAAAATGGAATAGATAACAAGGAAACACATTAACATGAGGAGAGAAGATACAGACTATAAAATAAATAACACACACTACAGGATTTGAACCCAAAATATGACGAGAAAATCCGACAACCTCCGACGAAAAGGACTGTGTCCTCGGATTTCACCTTAAAAACTATAAAATTTGATTTTTTTTCTTAAATTGATGGATGGACATATCAGATATCCAACGACTTTGTGGATATCCGACGAGACCCTTGGAATATCCGACGACCTTGTGGATATCCGATGGCTCTGTGGATATCCAACATCATGTTAATACCTAGGCCATCAGACATCCGACGTCTTTTGAAACCCGATGATGTCGTATATCCGACACCAAATCACCAATGGTAGCTAGGTTCTAGTCGTCGGATTTCCGACGGACCAATGACTTTTAAAATCTATAAATATCGAAACATTCCGACATGTTTTCCATACAAGTGACGGTTTGCGGATGTTTTTTTATTCGACGGACTGTTTTTCATTATTTCCATTTTTTTTCTCATTCAAGTGAGCAAAGTGTAGAGCTTCATTTTCTAAGATCGATAATATTCATTCAAGCTCTTTACGAGAAAATTTCAACTAGCAATATTCTTGATCGAGACGAACAAAATCGACAATTGCTTGCTAGATTGTGGGAAGGATTGAAAGAAGGGGTGATGGGAAATGCTATTTTCCATGTAGTCAATGCAGGGGCTTTAAGAGGAGAAGAATTTTGATCACAACAACCACAAAACATTGCAGAGAGCATGGGCACGCTGAGGAGGGACATGAATACCATCCATTTGTAGTTTTGCATTATATATGTTTTTATTTTGATTGCTTTTGTAAATTTATGTATTATTTTAATATTTTTTATATTAACTTATATATCTATTGATCGTGGTTTCAATAGATGGGGACTAACATTGACAATAAATATTATTTTAATATTTATTATTTATTATAATTTTTTTTTTCTTTTGTGCATGTTGAATCTAGGGTATAGTAGAATAACTCATTTATTTGTTTGTTAGTGAGACTAACCCACTCACCGGGGAAAGCACTTAACTCTCTATATTTGTGACACTTTCCATCATGATAATAGAAATAACGACTATATTGGCATGTTGTAATTTCTCTTATATTTTCTCTATAGAAACCATAGCATCGTTTATCTTGCCTTAGTGGACAGCATGAGAAATTTTGAGTTATTTTTTAGTAGCTTTGCTCAGTAATTGGGTCAATTATTATGTCTCTTGGATAGTTTGGATGCACCTATTTGACCAACACTAGTACAATTGGTCGTTGTTCTTTTCATCCCAACAGTAAAAAATTTGTTACATTTTAAATGCATCACATAAATGTTTACATTTTGCGTTTGAAATTTGTACATTTTGCGTTTGAATTTCTTATATTAACTTTTATCTATTGATTGTTTCATGTAATTATAAAGGAAAGACATCCTACGACATATCGTCCGAAGGAAGTGTTTCCAGAACAAGTACCAAAGGAACATGGAGCTATGAATATTAATAAAGAACAAGTTAATGATCACATTGAAGAAGATGATCATACTGATAACATAGTTGAAGATGATGTTACAAATACTTTGATCCATGATTCATTTAATGTTGGAATGGATGATGATCATGATGATCATGATGATCATGATCATGAAAATGATGAACATTTTGATGATATTCATGATATAACTCTTCTTGATAAGGCATACGAACCCCTTTATGAGAGCTCCAAGACAAATCTTCTCTCTGCTATATTGTTGATAATGAAATTGAAGGTTATGAATAGTCTTTCAAACATATCAGTCACACGGATGTTAAGGTATGTAATATATCCCATCACAAAATATATATGATTGTGTATTTTATTGTTAATTCATATATAAGTCAAATTATTACGGATGAAATTTGTTTCATTAATATTATTTCTATATTATATTAACTAGATTTTTATTTTAATTTGTTGTAGCATGATAGGTGAATATTTGTTACCACCATCAAATATTTTACCTTGCACATATCGAGATTTATCTACCATCATGACAGAAATTGGAATGCAGTATGAAGCAATTCATGCATGCCCTGATGACCATGTTCTATATTACAATCAGCATGATATTGCAACAGAATGTCCTGAATGTCATATCAGTTATTACACAGATCAAGTAACTAAAAAGGTGCCTCGCACGGTTCTACGTTATATTCCCATTATTCCACGTTTTCAACGGCTGTTCATGTGCAAAAACATAGCGCAGTTTATGGATTACCATGCATGGAACATAAGTCAAGATGACATTATTCGGATGCCTGCAGATGGGTCTGCATTTAGAGATATGGATGAAAAATGGCCTCACTTTAAAGAACCTCGTAATCTTAGGATTTCTTTGGCAGAAGATGGTGTCAATCCATTTGCAGAGATGAGATCCGTTTACTTGGTGTGGCCTATTTTTGTTATCAAAAACAACATTCCTCCATGGTTGACAATAAAGAGAGAGCACATAATGTTGTCGATGATTGTTCCAGGTACGAACCCTGCAGTTTTTTTTTAATGTAGTGGTATCTCATTTGTCGTATTTTTGTCGCATAATGTCATATATATATTTAATGTTTTTCTATTGTGCAATATGGTTTAATATATATAATCTAAATGGTACGTCTCATAATTATGATTTTTATATGTTCAAATCAATCAGGTAAGTACCAAGTCAAATATATGGATGTATATATCGAACCTCTTATTGACGAGCTACTAAAGTTATGGAATGGCATCACTATGTATGACGTATCTAGACCAATACAACAAAGGCAATTTCAATTCCATTCAATGCTTGTATAGACAATATGTGATGCCCCAAGGTTAACCCATTTTTGTGGTATGTAATTATAAGTTCCACTTTATTTGCAAAAAATTATACGAACTACTAGTTAATATACTACGCACGCATGTTTTTCTAAATAATCCAGTCATTTTGTATATAATTATAATTGACATAGATATTCCATCTCTTTATGTAGGTCTTCAGACAAAGGGGAACTTTGCATGTCCATTTTGTGGTCCTAAGATCAAATCTCGTCATTAAAAAAGCTTAGGAAAGGAGGTGTTTGATGAGTATAGGCACTTCCTCTATAAGAATAACAGATATCGAACTACCAAAAAACATTTGTTCAATGGAAAGCAAGAGACTGCATTAAAACTGTAGAGAATGACACCTCGCCTATGGAAATTGCAATATAATAGAAATCATCAAGGTACGTATAATGAATCGTCGTATATGATATGTTATGTTGTATTTTTTATATTGTGTGTTGTTTACTGTAATTGACATTGATTTATGTAATTTCATGATTGTCGTTCATGTGATCATGAAGGCATTAATGGGCTTCCACGAGGAATGAAAAGTTATCCTAGACAATTTAGTAGGTTGCCCTACTATGAGCACCCACAAATTGCTCATCTATTTGATACAATGCATATCGAAAAGAATGTGACCGAAACATTATGGTGAATATTGGATGGAAGGAGTGACAAAGAAAAAATTGACAAAATTTGCAAAGACATTCAAGATAGCAACCATGCAATGAAATATGCCATTCAATTTCATAGCAACGGAGAGCAAATTAATATAAACTTACTTCCATGGATGTTAATGGACCAACAAAGTAATGTTGTAAAAGAAGTCATTCAAAAAAAAAAATTTCCCACTGGATTTTGTGCTAACATGAAGAATATCATAACAAAGAAAGGTGATTTCGTGGGGGTGAAAACTCACAATTGGCATGTCTTCATGAAGGTAATTATTATGGTATGGATTTAATTTTTTTTTCCTATTCCAGTGAATATGGTTGTTATGTTTTTTGTTTGTCTACTCTTTGTTGATAAAATGAAACCATTTGTATATTATTGTTACAGTATGTTCTACCTCTCTCTATCCCGGACAACTTCGACAACTATGTCAAGCAAATAATATATATTCTTGGGAAATACACGAGGTAAGTGGTGATTTTTTCCATGCGCTTAGTGTTTGTTTAATTCAACATAGAACTTATATTTTATTTTCGTTCTGTAATTCATGTTACGTAATATAATGTTTTTTTTCCTTTAATCTCTTGATTTGGTTGTCATGTCACTTGTAGATGGTTGTCATCTAAAGAATTCCATAAAGAAGACATAAAGTGTTGGAGGAGAGAAATTCCTCGTCTCATGTGTGAAATGCAGAAGCATCTACCTTCAACATTTTTCAATGCACAAGAACACTACCTCATACACCAAGTTGAGGAGATTGAACTGTGTGGACCTGCGCACTCAAGGTCCATGTGGTAGTTGAGAGGCACTTGAAATTTATGAAGGGTTTGGTTAGACAACAAGCATATGCTGAGGGTTCTATGATGGAGGGTATATGGAATACCAAAACATGCTGTATATTAGTGAATATCTTCCTAAATTAGCAGAAAAGCTCAATTTATGTTGCATTTGTGATCCAGAATCCAATAAGAGTTTCGAAGGGGAGTACCCGAAGGGGAAAGGTAGATCGAGGAAGGTGAAAGGTAATATAACACATTTGACTGGTGATTTTTATGTATATATAATATCATACATATTCTATTTTTATATTCAGTATTTTGCATCAATTTAGAGGGTAATATACTTTATTAAGTCACTATACATTTGCATTGAATTTTAATTTTATTGTCATCAAGCAGTTGGTCGAGAGTGGGATGCAATTCATTTATACATCACAAACAATCTTGATTGGATTAAGGTATGGATCGAATAATGTGAACAATCTGGTCATGGAATATCATGGGAAGGTGTGGCTTCATTGGTTAAATATGCACATCACAATGGAGACACCAATCTAACACAAAGGGAAATCGATTTAGAAAGAGGTTTAAAAGATAAGTAGATATGCATATTAATCATCCACATTATTTTTTTTTGTAAAAAATAATGTCGTACGTCATGCTGATTTTTTTCCTTGTATGGCATTATAAACATGCACTAGTTAATCATAAATATTGGATCATTATGTAATCTTTTCCTGTATGGCTTGTTGTAGGTAAAACACCATAAGGCTACGTGGTGCAATGGATGTAGATATTGCATCAAAAAGTTGGATGAAACAAAGAAAACATCTGATTGTGGGATATCTGCAGTCTTTGAGGTGACCAATGTTTCTTATAGAAGTGATAGACATCCAAAACTCTCTAAAAATCGATACTATGGGTATATGGAAGACATTCTTCAGTGTGACTTTAATTCCTTCAAGGTATTTTTGTTCATTTTCAAATGGTACAGGTGTCGATTGAATCAACGTGATCCCGATAAAACAATTATTGAACATGATAATGGATTTACCATTGTAAATACAAGGTTGTTTGAGCCAGGAACGGAGCCCTATGTTCTTCCAAACCAATGTGAACAGGTATTTTACTCTGAGGTTCCAGGTAGAGCGGGTTGTTCATTTGTTGTGAGACATGATCCAAGGGGAAGGCCGGTAAAGTATAACGTAGATGAAGGTAATGAAGAAGTTCTCGAAGAAGAAGACGTCGTTGAAGATGATCATGATCAACATGAGTTAGATGATCATGTTCCAGAAGAAGACGTCGAAGAACTTCCTGAATCCGATGATGTATCAGATAATGTACTCCATGAAGATGATATCGACGATGGCATGATGATCGTAACTGACATCGATGACGATGATTATATGGCCAATCCTTACAATGTTGAATCTGGATCATCAGATGATAGTACAGACGATGACTCGGATGAAGAAGATGATGAAGACCATTGAAGTTTATGAGGTGTTAATGCTGAAATTGTTCTCATTTTTATGTGTTTCTTTTAGAATTATTTGAACTTTATTTGCCTTCATTTATCCATAATTTTGATTATTTTGTTTTTAATCTATTTTTTATTAAATTTTGATTGTTTTTATTTTCTTTAATTCAAAATATTCAAATGGCTTATTCAACATGGTATTAGTCTCAAAGTTTTCAGTTATGCTTATTCAGCTTTATTATAAAGTTCATAACCAAGATTTAACCTTTTTGCTAAGTGCATTTGTCAAATTAGCTATGTTGAAAGATTTTGGTAGCGCAAACTGCAAAACAGACCCCTAATGCGCTACAAGAATCTAGAATGATGAAAAATCATGGTTATTCATGTTGAGTAATGGTTTGTTTGAATTATGATGAATGGAGAGGCTCTGCTATGATTATTTGAAATGTTGAAAGACTGGCCGAAGAGTTATGATAGTTGTAAGCTCCATAACGTTTCATCATTAGGAGAAATCGGGGTTTGAGGTGCCACAAGTCAATTTGGGGATCGCAGAGCTGAGGACACATATTAATGAATGTGGTATCACCATGGATGGGGAGTTACGGTTCAAAAAACTTCCCTTCGAGTTCAACCCAAACCATTCCTGCTTCCAGAGTATCCAGAAGATGTCAAGCAGGGTTAAAGCACATCCTGAGCATTCGAGGCAGTCAATTTTTCATCATGGTCTGATAAAGCTCATTATTCAAACAATATTACAGAAGGAGAAAAATACATGGGATCATTTTGTATTTTGGTTTGGTTTCATTGCTGAATGGGATGAGACTATCAAGAAGAATAAACGTAAAAAAGAAAACAAGAAGAGTAAGAAGGCAGGAGTATTGATACATGAAATTTCAGAGAAGCCCCTATCACAAGCTAAATTTAAAGGTTCAGAAAAAGACGACAAGCTATATGTACCCAAAATTAACAAACCAAAAAGTCGAGGAAATGGTAAGTTTAATGCATTCAAAGGGGAACAAGAACATAGTCAGGAAATTCAAGAAATCAAGCAGACTAGCAATCCTATTGCTGAACAATTTCAAGACAAAATTATATCAGAGCAAGGTATGGCTAAGATTCTAGTTACACAAGCTTTTGCAGAGAATTCAAAAGATAAAAGTTTGCAAGAGGTAGATTTTGAAGCAGATGTCAATCTTCTTATACAGTTAAAGGAATGAAGCTGTAGATTTAGGACAAGATCAGCCATGAAAGGAAATGTGGAAAGAGGTTCAAGTTCCCATCAGAAAATAGAGGAGATAAATATAATTCCAAGCTCTTTGAATGATGAAGGTGAAGAGGTGGAAAATGGATCAGAGTTTTATCAAACCAACCTATAGTAGGATTCTACAATGGTAGAATCATATGAAGAAATTCAAAAGAGGTGCAACATGCAAAACTAAAACTGCCATGTTTTTCCCTGTTTTAGTCATCACAATTAAGCATGGATTACGAGCAGATGGAAGCAAATTTCAGAAATCCCAAAGAGGTTTTTTTCCATCACGGACTCATTCACAAAAAACTCTTCCAGTTTTGCAACAACTATCACGATTTGAGAAATTCAAATTCATCTTCGTGGCCTACTGTTCAGGGTTAAAAATGTTTAATATTTTACTGTTTTAGTCATAACTTTTCGGCCTATCTACTGATCAACTAGAGAGGAATTTTCAAAAACCAAGATAGTTTTTTGTTAATAATGGACTCATTTAAAAAAACCTCTCTCATTTTTCTAACAGGTGTCAAGGATCGAGAGATATGGTGGCGTCTTTGAGACCCAATTTTCCAGAAATTCGCCTAATTTCCCAGAATCCGATTTGTTATTTTTAGTTAATGTCTCTTTAAAGATTTGAGTTGGTATGTAACTAATGGATGTAACTGATTTAGAATTCAACCTATAAGGTAGTTAGAAAATTACTCTTTTCGTAAATAGATAAAAGGAGTAAAGGAGGAAGTAGAAAAGGGGGGAGTTTCTGGTTTGAAGAAGCAATACTGTGTTGTTTATGATGCTTACAAGTTTGTCATGTAAGTTTGAAGACTAAGATCAATACATATATCTTATAAGCCATTTTTATACTATTTTGAATGTGTTTTTATTCCTGATCAGTGTGATCATACAATACATGATTTCATTCTTGTTTTGATGTTTTTTTATTTAGTGAATGCTTATGTACGGTAGAAAGAAACCAGAATATGTGAGTTTGAATGTGATGGTTTATGCCTTTTTATTAAGATCGTGATTTCAGCTCTTTAATGCTAGATGTTTTAATAATTTGTTGAAGTTGATTTCCTCTTTCTTTCTTAAATATTGAAACCTTCAAATCATTAAACCCTAAACCAAGAAAAGCCTATTTCATATTCTTTTTGACACTATTAAGATTGTGTTGGCTTGCCCCTTTCTAGTCTAGGGACAAATCCTGGCACTAACACGAGGTATGTAGTAATAATAAATTAATTGTTTCTTAGTCATGAGTTTCCATTTTCCTGTATGTTATAATTAGAAACATTGCTTGTTATAGAGTATGACAAAAAAAATCTAATTTTTTTGTACATAGATATTTTTGTCAGGTTATGGGGAATTGAGAGTGATGTGAGGGGGGGGAGGGGTAGGGGCCATAAGAGCTTCCACCTTCACGTGGTTGGCCCTATTTAGTAGAGAATATTAAATTATTCTCGAAATAGAGAGAAGCTTAGTAAGGAAAAGCACAATTATCAAGACTAAAACATCATCATCATCATCATCATCATCGTCATCACCCTCTTGCTCATCAACCTCTTCATCATCATCATCTTTTTCTTCTTCATTGAGATCTTCATCATCTTCATCATTGTCATCTTCATCATCATCAGCAACAGTAGCATCATGTTCATCGTCGTCGTCACGGCCACCATCATCATCATCATCGTCATCATCTTCATCCTCCTCCTCCTCCTCATCATCATCATCTTCTTGCATCATCATCATCATATTGCAAGCTCAAACGTCATCATCATCATCATCATCGTCATCATCATCATTATCATCATCATCATTGACATTGTCATCATCATCACCACCACCATCATCAACATAATCATCATCTTCATCATCATCATCATCATAATCATCATCTATTCATCCTCTTCCTCCTCCTCCTCCTCCTCCTCCTCCTCATCATCATCACTATCATGATCATGATCGTGATCATCGTCATCATCATCATTATCATCATCATCATTGATGTTGTTGTCGTCATCACCACCACAATAATCATCATCATCATCCTCCTTCTTCTAGTCATCATCATCATCATCATCATCACCATCTTCATCATCATCATCATCATCACCATCATCGTCATCATCATCATCATCACCATCATCGTCATCATCATCATCATCATCATCCTCATCTTCATCATCATCTTCATCATCACTTCCATCATCCTCATCATCATCATCATCGTCATCATCATCATCATCATCATCATCATCGTCGTCGTCGTCGTCGTCGTCGTCATCACCACCACCATCATCAGCATCATCAGCATCATCATCATCATCATGACGAAGATGAAGATGATGAAAATGGTGTTGTTTATGATGATGACGTTGATTAATGACAATGACGATGTTAATGATGATGCTTATGATGATGATCAATGACGACGACAACATTAATCATGATGCTTATGATGATGATCAATGACGACGACAACGTTAATCATGATGCTTATGATGATGATGATGATCATGATCATGATGATGACAATGACAATGATGATGGTGACGAAGTTGATGTTGTTGTTTATGGTGATTGTGATGATGACAATTATGATGGGGATGGTGATGATGAGTATGATCATGACCATGATGATGATGATCCCAATCACGATGATGAAGATGAAAATGAATACAGTGATGATGATTATGATGATGATGATGATGATGGTGATGATGACGATAGTGAAGATGGTGATGATGATGATGATGACGATGATCATATGTATGACGACTATGATAGTTGTGATGACAACGACGATGACCATGATGATGACTCTTATGATGACGATGATGTTCTTGATGTTGATGACAATGAATATCATGATGATGATGACGATGTTGTTGTTGTTTATGATGATTTTGATGATGATTACTAATGGCATCGACGTTGATGATGATGATGGTGATGACATTGATGATGTTGTTTATGATGATTGTGATGATGAATAGTGATGATGACGATTATGATGGGGATGGTGATGATGAGGATGATCATGAACATGATGATGATGATCTCGATCATGATGATGATGATGAAAATGAATACAGTGATGATGATTATGATGATAATGATGATGGCGATGATGACGATAGTGAAGATGGTGATGATGATGATTGTGATGCACCTGCAACAATTAATTAATAAAAATATGCGAAATAGCAGAAATGACAGAACTCAGAATCACTTTTATATTGATCACAGGCCACTTTGAGGGAGCAACCTCCTATGAGCAAGCTAAATACAAGTAACTTCACGGTGCCTTCATAGGTCTCAACACACACTTATATACTAACTCTAGGCGCCAATACTATGGGTCAAAACCATGGGCCACTACAAACTATGGATCAACAATACTATGGGAGACTTACAAGCATATGCACCAACAAAAATAACATAAAATATTGATCAACAAATACTACGAGACGACTTACAAAGCATATGCATCCAACAACAATATACTAACAAAGTAAAGACATGGGTTCCTAACATCCCCTCCCCCTTAAAAAAAGCTTTGTCCTCAAAGCTTTAGATGTGGAAATTGTTGTTGAATCTGAAGGAGTGGTTCCCATGTAGCATCCTCTGGTTGCATGTCGTGCCACTGAATTAAGACCTCTGTGATAGAGCGAGAGTGAAGCTGACGAGTGCGCCGATTGAGGATGGCCTCTGGCTCCAAAAGGATGGATCCTTCATTATCCAGTTCTGGTAAAATCGTTTGTCCACTGATGTTGGTGCCAAGAACTTTCTTCAGACAAGAGACATGAAAGACTGGATGAATGCGAGAAGAAGGAGGAAGTTCCAATTTATAAGCAACGGACCTAATCTTCTGAAGAATCTGATATGGCCCATAGAACTTTGGAGCGAGCTTATGACGCCCTTTGAGTTT
Organism: Larix kaempferi; assembly: GCA_027924585.1. Classification (NCBI taxonomy): domain Eukaryota; kingdom Viridiplantae; phylum Streptophyta; class Pinopsida; order Pinales; family Pinaceae; genus Larix; species Larix kaempferi. The sequence continues at coordinate 24,540,150 of BSBM01000502.1, read as the reverse complement.
CAGGGAGGACTGCTTGTACGGCTGGAGACGAAGAAAAACCATATCGTCGACTTGAAAAGTGCGCTCAGAACGGTGCTGATCAGCTTGTTGCTTCATGCGATTTCTTTCCATGTGAAGATTGTCTCGCAAAATGTGAATAATCTGATCACATTTTCGAAGGACCGTGTCAACTTCCTGAACTGGTGAACTGGTGGGGGTGTATGGAAGAAGAACTGGAGGTGCCTGACCATAGACTGCTTCATATGGGGTCATTTTAGAGGCAGTGTGGTAAGAGGTATTGTACCACCATTCAGCGAGAGGGAGCCACTTTTCCCACTGATGTTGTTGTTCAAAGGTGAAGCAAAGAAGATAAGTTTCCAAGCATTTATTGATCATTTCAGTTTGACCATTTGTTTGTGGGTGATACCTTGAACTCATCTTTAGTTTGGTGCCAGTGTGGCGAAATAGTTCAGTCCAAAAATGACTGGTGAAAGTCTCATCACGATCCGAGACAATGGAAGAAGGGATGCCATGAAGGCGAAAGATCTGGTCCAAGAAAATTTGAGCGACTGAATAGGTTGTATAGGGATGGCTGAGAGCACAAAAATGACTATATTTGGAGAGGCGATCAACCACAACGAGAATCACTGTATTCCCGCCAGATTTAGGGATCCCTTCAATGAAATCCATAGAAATATATGTCCAAATCCATGTAGGTATGGGCAAGGGTTTGAGCAATCCTGGAAAGAGTGTTGTTTCACCCTTATTGTGCTGCCAGGTATCACATTCGGCCACCATATGTTGAATCATGCTTTTCATGCCCTGCCAAAAGAATTTACGTCGTGCCCGTTCATACGTTTTGAGGAACCCAAAGTGCCCTGCCGATGGAGAAGCATGGAGTTCATAGAAGACAGCCTGTTGAAGATCTATGCTCTGGAGAAGCACCAGACGACCCTTGTATCTCAGAGAAGCACCATCCCAAGAGTAATGTGGTACAATAGAAGGGTTGTTGGTCAAGCATTGGGTGATTGGAGATAAGGAAGAGTCATTGGCATAACCCTGTTGAACAGATTGCAACCAATTTGGAACAGGCATAGAAATAGCTGAAAGAGAACCTTGGGCATCAAATGTGTGAGAAAGAGCATCTGCCACAATATTGTCTTTACCCTTCTTGTAAGTGATCTCATAGTCATAACCCATGAGTTTGCTAACACATTTCTATTGTGCCAGGGAGGATACACGCTGTTCCAAGAAATATTTCAGACTCTGGTGATCAGTCTTGATGCAGAAATGATTCCCTAATAGGTATGGGCGCCACTTCTGTACTGCATGCAAAATAGCCATCATTTCCTTCTCATAGGTAGAGGCAGCTAAATTCTTACCTAAAAGGGATTTTTTGGTGAATGAAATGGGGTGTTCATCTTGAAGGAGAATAGCACCAAGTCCATTGCCGCAAGCATCACTCTCAATAGTGAAGGGCTTGGAAAAATCGGACATAGCTAGAACAGGTGTAGTACACATAGCTTGTTTTAGTTTGTCAAATGCACATTGAGCAGCATGTGTCCATGTAAAAGCATCCTTTTTCAATAGAGCAGTTAATGGAGCTGCAATCTTCCCATAATCCCTGACAAACTTGCGGTAGTAGCCAGTCAACCCCAAAAAACCACGAAGGCTCTTGAGTGTCTCAAGATGCGGCCAATTGTTCATGGCATCGACTTTGTCAGGATCCACGCGAACCCCTTGTGCTGAGATAATGTTCTCGAGATACTCAACTTCCTTCTGTCCAAAAACACATTTAGACTGCTTGGCATGGAGATGATGGTCATAGAAAAGTTGCATGACAAGATCCAGATGCTGGATATGTTCATCCCATGTTTTACTATAGATGAGGATATCATCAAAGAATACCAGAATGAATTTCCGCAAGTAGGGTCGAAATATTTTATTCATTAATGCCTGGAATATGGAAGGAGAATTAGTGAGGCCAAAGGGCATGGCCAAAAACTCATAATGGCCATCATGTGTGCGGAAAGTTGTTTTAGGGATATCATCCTCATGAACCCCAATTTGATGATACCCAGAACAAAGATCCAACTTGGAGAAAAAGTGAGCCCCATAAAGCTCATCAAGAAGCTCATCAACAACAGGAATTGGAAACTTATCCTTGATGGTGAGGTGATTAAGTGCTCAAAAGTCAATGCAGAGGCACCATGACCCATCTTTTTTGTGAACAAGAATAACTGGAGAAGAAAAGGAACTAGTGCTCGGGTGAATAATACCTTGCTTTAATAAGTCCCAAACGAGCATTTCAATCTCTGTTTTTTGGTGAAATGGGTAGCGATAGGGCCTGATGGTGGGAGGAACGCTGCCAGGAAGGAGCTGAATACAATGGTCGTCTAGCCTGGAAGGTGGCAATCCCACTGGTTCAACAAAAACACCTGTATATCGATCCAGAATTTGTTGTAGATCCAAAGGAGTAGTGGAGACCGTTGAAGGTTGCATCTGAATGGAATGGAGCTGAGCGATGACACCATGTGAATTCTTCTTAAGGAGTTTTTCCATGTGATGTGAACTGATGATGCTGAGAGAACCTGGTTGTAATCCTGTCAAGGTTTGTTTTTGGCCATTGAGGGAAAACTGCATCCAAAGTTTAGCAAAATCCCATAAGATAGGGCCAAGTGTGCGTAGCCATTGAGCGCCCAAAACCACATCACATCCTCCTAAGGTCAAGGAAAACATGTCAGAGTGCAAGGTATAATCTCCCATAGATATACGCACATTTCGACACTTCCTTTTGCAAGGTAAGGTGCCCCCATTGGAAACCATGACTTCAAAGTTGGAGCAAGGATGGATAAAACAATTAGCTTGTTTGGCGATCCGAGGGTCAATGAAATTATGAGTGCTACCAGAATCAATGAGTATTGTAAGAGGAATCTTCTTGAAGTAACCCCTGACCCGCATTGTTTGGGGGGTGGTGATTCCAGCTAAAGCATGGAGAGATATCTCTGGCTGGTCATCTTGAGACGGAGGGTCAATAGGCGGTTCCTGAATGTCGACCGGAGCATCTAGTGTTTCTGGATCTTCATCACCAATTTTAGAGGTAGGAGGAGAATCCACATCTAAGAGATAGAGCTTTTGCTGAACACATCTATGTCCCTAAGTGAATTTCTCATCACAATTATAGCAAAGCCCCTTTTATCTGCGTGCTTGCATCTTTGTTTCAGACAAACGCTTGATAGGAGTTGGTCGAGGAGCCTGCGGTATAGGTGGTCGTTGAGAACCCATATTTCGGAAGGGAACAAAAGTGGGCTTGGAGCGTTGTTGGGCTACAATCTTGTCTTCTTCCAACTTAGCCAACCCTAGGGATTCCATTATTGTGTTGGGACATAACATTTTGACCTCAGAGCAGATGGCATCCTTTAGACCACTAATAAAACAACTCCGGTAAAAGTCATCAGACAATCCTTCGGTGTGGTTGGTTAGATTCTCAAAAGAGGTTTGATACTCTCTCACAGTGCCAATTTGGTGAAGTTTAGTGAGGGATCCTGTGAAGTCATCAAAAGCACTAGGACCAAATCGTTGCAAAAGGAGCTGGCAAAAGTCTATCCATTTGGGCTTTGGATGAGCCTTGATGTACCAACGGTACCATTGAAGAGCTTCCTATTCCAAATGAAAGGATGCCAGCGAAACTTTGTTGACATCAAAAGTATTATGCATATTGAAATACTGTTCTGCACGATAGATCCATCCAGTTGGATCAGTACCATTGAAGCAAGGAAAATCAAGCTTTGGACCACGGAAATTGCTGGAAGAAGAGAACCCATTGTCTGATGAAGACTTGGACTGTCGTTTGTTGTTCATAGCTGAATGTTCAAGATGGAGGCCGAGAAATTTTTCATCCAGATCCTGGAGTTTGGCTTGGATGGCTGCAAGTGTGTCCTCCATGGTTTTTGCTCCTGCACGGGTGACAACCATAACCAGGAGATTTTTTTATTTTTTTTTGGGGGGGGGTTGACTGGGTAGGAAAATCTGGACTTGGGAAAAAATCTGAAGGGTAGTTGGGGTTTGACTAGGTTTTGGACACTGTCGAATAGACAGAGAAGCAAAAATTAGGATTTCAGAAGCGGGGTGAAAGAATGGGAAAATTTGGTAGAGGGGAACAAAGAAGCAGAATTCAGAAAGGAACTCTGTGGTAAAATTTGAAGGTGATTGGGTGAAATCTGAGGAAGTTATGGCAAACCCTAAAAATAGACAAATGTAGGATTTCAGGCTTTGGGAAGGGGAAGTGGGGATAGGGTCCTCAGGAATGAAATATGCAGAATGGGATGGCAGGGGTTTCCCAAAAATTTCAAGGGAAACAGAGTGAAAACAAGGGAGATATGGAGGAAAAAACTGAAATTTTTTATTTTTTTCTTTTTTTTTCTTTTCAGACTGAAGCGGCTACGGCTCGGAAGGGATCTGAAACGACGCCGAATGGATTGAAAATGGATGGATCTGGAATGACTTGCAAAATGCATTTGAACGACTGGATCTAAAACGGCGCAGCAACGATCGACAACAGTTCAGCTAAAAATAGATATGGACCCCAGGTATGTGCGGCTTCCTAACAGTTCAAGGTTTTCACTCGGCCACCAATGCTGTCTGACGGCTTGCGTATTGGGGCAGTACCCCTCACTCCATGGCTCAGGTAAAACTGATAACCACTTTGCCACAAACGACAGCTCTTGGTTTACCTCACGGGTGGGAACTAGTCAATCAGGTAGGGGTCGTTGCCCTTTTCGCTGGCAGGTCCTCTCAATGGGCCAGCTACTTCGGAGTTTTTGTGGTACTCCTCACAATGAGTTTTAGGGCTTATGCCCAAGTACTTCCCACAGTTAAGCGGATAGGGATTATTCCCAAATCCGAACCTGCAACAGATGCGAAAAAAAAATTTGGCAGAAATTTCACCCAGCGAGCCCAAGAAAGTGCTATGATACTAGATGTGATGCACCTGCAACAATTAATTAATAAAAATATGCGAAATAGCACAAATGACAGAACTCAGAATCACTTTTATATTGATCACAGGCCACTTCGAGGGGGCAAGCTCAATACAAGTAACTTCACGGTACCTTCATAGGTCTCAACATACACTTATATACTAAGTCTAGGCGCCAATACTATGGGTCAAAACCATGGGCCACTACAAACTATGGATCAACAATACTATGGGCGACTTACAAAGCATATGCGCCAACAACAATAACATAAACTATTGATCAACAAATAGTACGGGACGACTTACAAAGCATATGCGTCCAACAACAATATACTAACAAAGTAAAGACATGGGTTCCTAACAATGATGATGGCGATGATCACATGTATGATGACTATGACGGTTGTGATGACAACAACGATGACCATGATGATGAATCTTATGATGACGATGATGTTCTTGATGTTGATGACAATGAATATCATGATGATGATGACGATGTTGTTGCTGTTTATGATGATTTTAATGATAATTAGTGATGGCATCAACGTTGATGATGATGATGATGGTGACGGCGTTGATGTTGTTGTTTATGATGATTGTGATGATGACGATTATGATGGGGATGGTGATGATGAGGATGATCATGATTCCAATCATGATGATGATGATGAAAATTAATACAGTGATGATTATTATGATGATGGTGATGATGTCAATGATGACGATAGTGAAGATGGTGATGATGATGATGATGACGATGAGATGATGATGATGACGATGATCATATGTATGACAACTATGATGGTTGTGATGACAATGATGATGACCATGATGATGACACTTATGACGACGATGATGTTCTTGATGTTGATGACAATGAATATCATGATGATGATGACGATGTTGTTGTTTATGATGATTTTGATGATGATTAGTGATGGCATCGACGTTGATGATGATTATGGTGACGACGTTGATGTTGTTGTTTATGATGATTGTGATGATGAGTAGTGATGATGACGATTATGATGGGGATGGTGATGATGAGGATGATCATGACCATGATGATGATGATCCCAATCATGATGATGATCATCATGAAAATGAATACAGTGATGATGATTAGTGATGGCATCGACGTTGATGATAATGATGATGATGACGATGACGATGGTTTTTTTATGATTATGATGACATTGATGATTATGCTTATGTTGAAAATGATGTTCTTGATGATGGTGATGTTGATGATGATGCTAATGATGATGAAAATGATTATCATGATCATGATAATGATGATGATGATTGGGATGGTGGTGATGGTGATGATCATCATCAACATTGATTTCATCAGCGTCATCATCACTTACATCGTTATTAGATTTTTAATTTAATTTTTTTTTATCAATTTTTTAAATAAAATCTTATTTTAAATTTTTTTCAATATATATATATATATAAGGGCGGGAGGATGAAAGGTGAGTCCTTTTTGTTATATATATATATTGAAAAAACAAAAAAAAATCATATTTGTATGTGTGTGATTTTTTTATTTGTTATATATATACACATATAATATAACAAATAAAAAGATCACACACACACACATTTCTCTCTCTCTCTCTCTCTCTCTATATATATATATATATATATATATATATATTATATAAAAATAACAAAATCTAACAAATTAAAAAATCACATATTATATATATATAACAAAAAAAATGACAAAGAAGACTTACCTTTCAACCTCTCGCCCGTGCACCCATCATCGAGTTCATGAGTGAGTTGTACTGAGTAGAGCATCCCAGCGAGAGACAGAGCAAACAAACTAGTAATCAAGCAATGGCGATTTTGGCCCACAGATTCTAAGAAGAGTTGCGCCATTGATTTCCTGAGTGAGCCTTGAGCAGATCATCTCAGTCGGAGAAGCGATTTGGGCCTGTGGATACTGAGCATAGCAGAGTTGGATTGTGGTCGTGTAGGGGATAGAGAGGTCGAGCAGAGAAACTCTGAGAGGAGCCAATGCCTCCCAAATTTGTGAGTACCAAGCCCTAAATAATTTCCCATTGAGATTTAATTTTGGATTAATGTGTTTGAATGCAATGAATTTTGGATTAATGAGTCTTAATGAGCTTGAATTTTGGATTAATGAGTTTTCTTCTTAGTTTCCCACTAAGAAGAAGAAAACTTCCATCTTTTATCATTTTAAGTTCTGGTTAAGAAGGGATAGACCCCATGAATGTAGATAATATTGTTGATGTATATGTAACTTCGGAATGTATTTCACATTTATGTATATTGTATTCCTATAGAGATGGTATTATTCCTCTATACGGAAGTGTCGTTATTTATATTGTAAGTGTCGTAACTTATACTTGATGGGTTATTAGACCACCTTGTTTGGGGTCGGCCCTGTATAAGTCATGTGGGTCAAAGGGTTATTAGACCACCCTATTGGGGGTCGGCCATGTGGGTCGAAGGGTTATTATACCACCCTATTGGGGGTCGGCCCAGTCAGCATTATGTTATGTGGTTAAGTTCGAGCCTACATGAGTTAGGTAAAAAGGAAAGTCAAGTCAAGTATAAATAGAGTGCGGGAGGCACTCTATTTACTCACTCACTTCTCACACATGCACTCAAGGAGGAGTGGCACACTTATGGAGGAGGAGGATCTGCTACTAGGTTATGTCTATCTCTCATGGTTGGTTGTATCATTGCTCTATCTATCTCTGAGGAAGTTATTGGGGTTTTTCACCTTTATGGTTTTCCCCAAGTAAATCTTTGTGTCTCTTGTGTGCTTGCATTATTGTCTCCATGATTGATATGCTCTAGATATGCTGTACATGTTGTTCTCACAGTTAAGATCCTAGATCAGATTGAAGTAAATTCAGAAAATTTAACATGGTATCAGAGCTAGCCTGAAAGAAGGCATGATATGGCATGTATGACACTTGTTGCACTTACGATGCTAGGGCTTGATATAGCAAAAACCAGTCATCGTAGCACTTTCGCTATAAATCCGTTTTGGAAAAAATTTTGGATCTGAAATTGTTACAGGACGAATATTAAATCTCCAGGTACCTTGCATCCAAAGGACAACCTCTAATTCATTGTACTTTGTGATTTATGATCTGTACAATATAGGGTTTCTGCCTCTTCCAGATCTGAGTCAAAATCAGGTGACCTTGGGAAAAAGGTCATAACTTGGGCTAGGAAGCTCCAAATGAAATTTCGTGAAAAGTGACAGGTAGTACACAGACTATGCTATCTCAGAAAACGTTTTCAGAGGCCGAAGTTGAACCAGTGACACGTGGCACTCCGTACAAGTGCGCTCTCCTGTATTATCCCATAAACAGGTCACGTTGCAACATTTGGCATAACTCTCTCTCAGAGAGTCCAATTGAGGTCAGACCTGTCAGGATGGAAAGGTAACAGGCCGAGCTATCTCAGAAAACGTTTTCAGAGGCCGAAGTTGAAACAGTGACACATGGCATGCCGTACAAGTTCGCTCTCCTGTATTATCCCAAAACAGGTCACGTTGCGACATTTGTCATAACTCTCTCTCAGAAAATCCAATTGAGGTCAGACCTGTCAGGATGGAAAGATAACAGGTCAGTCTATCTCAAGAAACTTTTTCAGACCCTTTGGATCAAAACGTTTGGAGTTACACCAGAAACAATCAGGTACATATTTCTGTCAAAACAGAATTATTTTTTAGTACCTTCTTCATGGCTTCCGGAATTTAGGGCTTCGTAGAAAGTTGGAATTTTTGTAATCCGAGACCACGGATGGATGCTACTCATCAAAATAGAAATTTAGAGACCAAGATAAGAATTTTTGGTTGGGAAAAAGGCCGGGCTTGATTAGACCCTAGTTCGGGACTTTGATCAGAAAAGTGGAAAATTAGGGCTTCTGTAAAAATGGGAATTTTTGAAATCTGTGACCACGGCTGGAAGCTCCTCAGAAAAATAGAAGCTTAGAGCTTTGGATCAAACATTTTGATTGGGAAGAAGAGTGGGCTTCATCAAACCCTAGTTCAGGATCACGTCTAGTGAATCCGGAAGTTTCAAAGGAAAAATTGAGGAGTGAAACTTTGCAGTTTTCAAATTCTGAATATACCAGATTGATCAGCTCATCAAGGCACATATTTCTATCCTGTCAGAAGTTTGAAATTCAAAGTTTGAATTTTTGGGGTTTCTCTGACAAACCCATATCCAGCTCGAAGTCCAGTTCTTGCAAATCAAGTGTATTGGGATAAACCTAGAAGAAGATGGATTGGTCACCTGCATAAGTGAAGAAGTTCCTGTTTCAGAGGGAGATGAGGCTAAGGCCTTACATAAGAAGATTAGAAGCGATCTCGACAGGTATGACTCATCGAGGTATGTTTCGATATTTGTCCATGATTAAGTTTATGGTATGTTTGTCTTCATGTTATTACGGTTAGTACAATCTTGTTTTTAGATTTGTCGTATCACCTTAACAAAATTATGAATGCATGATAGAAGATATTCATTGGTTAGGGTGTTGAAAATTATGATTATACTAATGCATTATGGTGTTGTATGAGGTTTATGTTGTCTGCTAACATGAAAGGTACACCAAGAAAGACAAATCATGTTCTTCTTCAAGAACGTATGATCATGGTGGCATGAAGACAAGGATTCATCCATTGTCATGGATCTCATAGAAGATCCATTTACGAGGTATGTATAACTTGGTTTTGTAATAGTTGACCTATGAGATATACAGGTTACTAGCACAAGTCATTGAAGAAGAACAAGAAGACATCATGTGAGTATGTTAGACATAAATAGCTAGCATGCTAATCCAGGTATGTTTTTCCTATATCAAGCTAGAATCCTACCTTGTGTTAGGATCTTATACTGTTGTTGATAATGATTATTCCTGAAGATTCATAGGTTCAAATAATCATGGTTGTACGCATATTATGTTTCTTACCATAATTGATGATATGACTAACCAGAAGAATCATGAAGGTATAGGTTCGAATAATCACATGTTTTATGCATATTGTATCTCTTATCTTGATTGATGATTCAACTAAAGAGTCATAGGTTTGAGTAATTATAGGTTTAGATATGTTATGTTTCTTATGATTTGACTAACCATAAGAATCCTACATAAACCTTGAATAATAATGCTTACTATTTCTGTTTTAAATGATCATGACTATACATGCTTGAGATTATTGTGTTTTAATAGTATACTAATGAATGTATGATTTTATATTAGACCTAGAGGATAACACAATGATGATACTAACAAGCATGCATAAGGATCGAGAATGTATATAATTTCAAGGACAGGTAATCCAGGAAGCAAAGATCAAGAGGGAGTACACGCCAGTGGTTTATGAAAGGATGCAGATATTCAGAGGGAGTTGTCCATTTCTCTACATTCCACAACAGAAAGGTGTAGAAGAAGCTACTGCAGATTAGGACTCCAGCAGCTCCTGCAAGAAAGCAAAGACTCAGAGGGAGTCCACCCAATGAACAAACAAAGATAAGTATTTTAATTATCATTTCTTGCATATGTGTTTGTTTAAATAAAATTGTTCAATGATGTATATGCTCATGTTCCTAGACTTAGGATATGTATTGTGCATATTAGAATAGTTGCATTGATGAACAGTATACTACTAATATACATGGGTAAGTGGCCTATGGCACTGTACAACATTCCATTGCTACTTATCTAGAATGAAACCTCTTTGCTGACATGTTGGGAGTTGTGCACACTCTTAACAATGTTCTGGTAGAGATTGGAAGGCATCTAGAAAGTTACGGGATATGGATAAATGTTGTATTGAAGCATTGGCTAAGATAATTGCATGATTGTATGACATATTTCTTTATGTGTAAGAATTTGTTCTGAAAACTATGAGATGTTTCTAACCATGCAATTTAACATGTTTTGTAGGAAAGACTGCATATCTTCACCTACAAAAGGACTACAACATTTGTTCCAGCAACAAAGATATTTATTGAAGATATTGAAGTTCCCAGGATCTGGGATGAAGAAATGGAATGCCATGATCCGTCGATCATGAAGAATGATGTTTGGGATGTAGTCCCAAGACGTGAAGGGAAGTTTGTTATGACTTCCAAATGGAACTATCAGATCAAGCATGTTGCAGATGGCAGCATTGAGAAATATAAAAATGATGAATTAGAAGATACACCAGATGGATTTCAAGACAGCATGGTGTAGTCATATATGTGTGCAGAACTTGGTATGGTAGGATAGACAACTTTCTATCCAGTTTGGTCTTTACCAAGAGTTAAGCGGGTTCCAACCTTTTCTACAAGGTTGAGGAAGGAAATCCAGTGATACTACTTTTGTATGAGGATAACCTGTTTGTTACAGGTGAAGATAGATTGATTGCCGACTCGCAGCGGAAGCTTGCTTCCAAGTTCGAGATGAAGAACTTGGGGATGATGCACTATTTGTTTTTGGCATGGAGGTGTGGCAGAGTGCAGATGGAATCTTCCTTGGACAAGGGAAGTATGTAGTAGAGATCCTAAAGAGGTTCGGGATGATGGACTGCAAGGATATGGCCACACCTATGGCATCGAATCTGAAGCTTCTATGTGATGCTTCATCTAAGCCGGTTGATGTCTCTTTATATCGTTAGATGATTGGGTCCTTGATGTACCTGACGAACACGAGACCAGACATTTGCTTTGCTGTGAACACATTGAGCCAGTTCCTGACGGATCTGAGGAGTGTTCACCTGGTTTCTATAAAGCATTTTCTGAGGTACCTGAAGGGTACAGTGGATTATGGGCTCAAGTATGAAGTGAATCAAAAGTTTAACCTACAGGGTTATGTTGATTCAGATTGGGCTGGCAGTGCTGCAGATAGGAAGAGCACATCTGGGTGCTGTTTCAGTATGGGATCAGGTGTGATCTCTTAGTTTAGCAGGAAGCAGTCCTGTGTAGCACTGAGTACAGCTGAGGCAGAGTATGTTGCAGCCTGTTCAGCTAGTTGTGAGGCAGTATGGCTATGGAAGCTACTGTCTGAGTTATTTGATCTCCCGTTGAAGGCTACTGGTATCTTCTGTGATAACCAGAGTTGTGTGAAGCTATCCGAGAACCCGGTGTTTCATGACAGGTCGAAACACATAGAGATCAAATATCACTATATCAGGGATATGGTGCAGAGAGGAGTTGTGAAGCTTCTGTATGTTGTGACGGACGAGCAGATTGCAGATGTGCTGACGAAGCCACTAGCCAGAATGAAGTTCGAGTACTTCAGAGAGAGGCTTGGCGTTCTTCAGATCGAGGACACTTCAAGGAAGAAGTGATGGACACATTTGCTGAAGCCATTCCAAGCATGTTGGAAGGAGGATCCTTCACATGGATGTGGATGTAAGCACTGGATAATGGGCATCAGGATGATGTTCTGGTTTTTTCTTGGATATGATCAGTTGGATCATTTATGTATGTACACATCATGTTGGATGCTGGATATGATCAGTTGGATCATTTATGTATATGCATCATGTTGGATGCTTGGACCATGTATCTGTATATGTATCAGGTAGATACATTGTATGATCAGGTGGATCATGTATGGTGATATGTATCATGTATCAGGTGGATACATTGTATGATCAGGAGGATAATGTATGATGATATGTATCAAGTAGATACTTGGTATGCATCAGGTGGATGCATTGATGATCAGGTGGATCACGCAACAGGATGTTGCAGTGATGATCAGGATGATCATGGATGACGAGCTTCAGAATGTTGCTCCAGATGACATGCAGCAGGATGTTACAGTGATGATGATCAGGATGATCATGGATGACGAGCTTCAGGATGTTGCTCCAGATGATATGCAGTAGGATGTTGCAGTGATGATGATCAGGATGATCATGAGTACATCAGGATGATGTATGGTGAGTATCAGGTTGATACTCTATGGCCGTGGATTAGGTTGTGCAGATGAGCATGTAATTCGGTGCCCTGGGAGATTTGCAGATGGTCTTTCGAGGTTTTGCCTATGGCATGTAATTTGGTGCCATGGGACATCTGGAAAATTCTCTTTCGAGGTTTTGCTCTGGGAGGACATGTAATTTGGTGCCCTGGGAGATCTGCAGATAGTCTTTCGAGGTTTTGCCTATGGCATGTAATTCGGTTCCCTGGGATATCTGGCAGATGCTCTTTCGAGGTTTTGTCCTATGGCATGTAATTTGGGCCCTGGGAGATTTCAGGTCGGAGTTGTGTACCCGTAACATCCTGAGATGCTCTTTCAAGGTTTTGCCATGACCACATGTAATTTGTGCCCTGGGAGATTTCAGGTCGGAGTTGTGTACCCGTAACATCCTGAGATGCTCTTGCTAGGTTTTGTGGTGGACCACATGTAATTTGTGCCCTGGGAGATTTCAGGTCGAAGTTGTGTACCCGTAACATCCTGAGATGCTCTTTCGAGGTTTTGTGGTGGGGTCACATGCAATAGCGCCCTGGGAGATCCTACAGGTCAGAGTTGTGTACCCGTAACATCCTGGGATGCTCTTTCGAGGTTTTGTGACGCACGTAATAAGTCCTGAGGATTCCACAGTATGGCCAGTGATGATGAAGACCTGCAGGTGGTGGGCCTACATTTAGTATGAAAAGGACTGGCTCTGTAGAACTTCCTATGACGAGTAGATTCAGAGATTGATTGAGATAGCAGTAGCAGTGACGATGATGATAACTAGATGATGATTATCCAGTGACGATGATCCAGAGAAGATGACTTGTGCTAGAAGAACTATGCTGAGAAATACCTTCATAGTTAAGAGGGAGTGTTGATGTATATGTAACTTCGGAATGTATTTCACATTTATGTATATTGTATTCCTATAGAGATGGTATTATTCCTCTATACGGAAGTGTCGTTATTTATATTGTAAGTGTCGTAACTTATACTTGATGGGTTATTAGACCACCTTGTTTGGGGTCGGCCCTGTATAAGTCATGTGGGTCAAAGGGTTATTAGACCACCCTATTGGGGGTCGGCCATGTGGGTCGAAGGGTTATTAGACCACCCTATTGGGGGTCGGCCTAGTCAGCATTATGTTATGTGGTTAAGTTCGAGCCTACATGAGTTAGGTAAAAAGGCAAGTCAAGTCAAGTATAAATAGAGTGCGGGAGGCACTCTATTTACTCACTCACTTCTCACACATGGACTCAAGGAGGAGTGGCACACTTATGGAGGAGGAGGATCTGCTACTAGGTTATGTCTATCTCTCATGGTTGGTTGTATCATTGCTCTATCTATCTCTGAGGAAGTTATTGGGGTTTTTCACCTTTATGGTTTTCCCCAAGTAAATCTTTGTGTCTCTTGTGTGCTTGCATTATTGTCTCCATGATTGATATGCTCTAGATATGCTGTACATGTTGTTCTCTCAGTTAAGATCCTAGATCAGATTGAAGTAAATTCAGAAAATTTAACAAATATCAATCTCCATTTACAGTCTGCATTTTGAAAAAGATGTGGATGAAGAAAATATGAAATGTTTGACTGATTTTTAGGGTGTTCGTAGGATTCAATCTTGGACCTAACATTTTTGAGAACGTGCCCTAGCGTGATGTACCCAAGATTCTCGAAGAGGCCTTCTGTCAGCTAACGGTTGTCATTTAGGGAAGAATGCGATGAGGGAATTCCACCAGAACCAAGAAGTCATTTAGCATCCCATCGTTTCTCTTTATACCTGTGTATGACAATTGATTCTGATCCAATGAAGCCCTTGTCCACTGCAAAATCCATGTAAAATTCCCATGCTAACAAAATACAGGTACTTTAATATTTTTAAGGGTTTAAGCCAACGTGAATGAGTGAAGGGATGCCATCATTGGATAATGAGAGCGATAGCTCTGTTATTGTAGGTGTTCGATTTTTTTATTGTAGTTTCCCACCATGTATAAAAAATTGAATATTGTTGATATTTGCCAATGTGTGCAATCATCCCAACTAGGAGGTATCCAATGCCATGATATGGACTCTGGCATATGATCTAAATGCACTTGAACCCCTCAACCAGATATTCATGCCCATGAAATTGAGTGAAATCCTTGACAACTAGTGAAGAATCAAACCCTACTTCCCATAGTAGAATACCAAATTGAAACAAAAATTAGAAACTCGTCATTGGGAAGGAAATACAAATGTATTTGTCATTGGTTGAGAGAAATTTGAGATGATATTGGTAATTAAAAGCACTCAACTAGGCCATTCAAACTTATAGGATTGTTACATCCATATTTTTGAAGGCTGCATGGCTTGTTCCATCTTCCGTAAATTTCTTATCTTGTATTTTCAATTTTAGTTACAAAATAGAGGGCAGATCATATTTGGAAAATCTATTTTTAGATTATACCATGTCAATAATTTGAGGATCATATTTGAGATATTAAGGCAATATCACATTTTCCTTAACCCCACCAAGTATGTATTTGGAGTCACATTTGGAAAAATACTTAGCTGCATCATTTATTATTGTGGCATTGAGATTGATCCAGCGAAGTTAAAGGATATCCTTGATATGCAATCAGGTGAAAGGTTTTCATTCTTTCCTTGCTTGAGTTGGGGTTGTTCACCATTTTGTTGAGGGTTTAATATACGTATCACAACCAATTAACCACCTCTTTAGGAAGGATGTTCTATTTGTATGGTATAAAGGATGCTAGGATGCCTTTGAAGTTCAAATCCCTCCTTCTTAAACCTCATATCCTCTATGCTCCTCTTCTTGATCGCATTTTATTGTTGTACGTACTGGATTGCACAAGTCCTTCCAAAAAAAACATCCTTTAACAACCAAATTTTTACTTTCGTAGTTTGGCGATAGTCCAATATGCCCCCCCCTTAAGATTATAAATTCCATATTGGCTGGGATGCTTGCTCCCAAGTGCAATGGGATCCCTCAAACTGCCAACAGAGAAAGTTGGTTGTTGAATCATTTGTACTTTTCTTTGCGTCAAGGGAATGAGCCTTTGAGGTATTTAAGGTGCCCATTTGAACAAGCTTGTCTTCCAGCTTGCTACCCTGTTAGTTATGTAGTGAATTTGTCAAGAGACAACATTTTTCACATAGTTCCAAAAAAAATTTGTAGTGAAGTGTTCAATTTATATTGCAACATGCAATTGTGCAATTTAGACTTCAAAGTGTCATTTCCTTCAATGATTTGTTCTTGTTCTTTGGCACACCATTTTGCTGACAAGTATATGGGAAGCTCTATTACAATTGAATGACTTGGTTGCTTCAAAATGCTTGCATTCTAGAAGAAAAGTGAATCCCCACAACTATGAACTTCCTTTCCAACCTGTCACTACCGAATTAGGCCTCTTAGGAGTCAAGCCTTCGATCTCTCAAAGAAATTAAGTCATATCTCAACCAAAGAATAATTTGCAATCAATATGAATTTGTTAGAGGCACCAAATAGTCCCAAATGTGAGATCAAGGGCATGCAAAACAGTAGATTAGGAGGTTGTCACGTAGCATGAATTTTTTATAGTGTTATTTAATCAGGATGTATTAGTTGCCAAAGTAGTAATCAAGCAATATGCTCCACAAGTATTGCCAAGAATGAAGCAAATGAAGACCTATTACATCAATAACCAAATGGTAACAAAGGGCAATAAAATCACTGTGAATCAAACTCAAATTTATCTCAAAATATCTTAGCAGCTCTCATTAGTGAATTATGTTCTGTGCATAGATTAGGATTTGTAAAATCAAGCCTCAATCATAGGTTTAGAACATCCAATCAACAGTGGGTACAAATACTCTAAGTGTCAATCCAATTCCACTATTACTTACTCAGTATTAGCAGTAAGGAGGTCAATATGTTTACTAATGGCATTAGGATATTGTTTCAATTCTACTTTGAGTCCTTCAAACATAATAAGTCATTCCAAGTTCCAACAATGATACTTGCAACCACTAACTAGAAGAGAGATGCAATTTGGTTGTAACTTATTCTTGGAATTAGAAGCTAATGAAAAGACTGATACTCAATCAGAACAGTGACAATAGTGATTCTTCAGTCCACAAAATGAGTATTAAAGTGATCTCAATATGGTGCCAATGAAGGAGTGAACCACAAACATAGGTCTGCTCTATGTAAGAGAGTATAAACAACAGTGAAACAAATTCCAAGTGTGATGGTAATAATAGTGATCAAGTAACCAAGATATGCTTAAGATATTTCTCAAACACTAACTCATGAACAATATGATAGTGATCCAAGGAATCATAAACTAGCAAATTAGCATTTAATTTACCCAACGAATATGATGAAAGATGGGTCCAAAAATTCGGCTAAGTATATCAAACCTGCATATTTATAATTTGTAAAACAATTTCCAAATAAAAATGCCTTGGGATACTTAGTAATATGGTATTGCGATGCCTTTAATTGTAGAGGTTTATAAATTGCCCTGTATGGATGTCAACCAAATCGTTGCCCTGTATATAAATTAGATTGCCCTTATATGCGAAGGATTAGGTTGATAACTATCCTACAGCTAAAAATTGCCCTGTCTATAAATTGACATATCCTTCCATGTAGATTATAAAAATTGCACTTAGGTCAAGTTCTCCTTACATGGTTTGGATAAAATTGAAAGCTTCAATTTTCAGACAATTAGAAAAGTTTGGGCAATGTAGAATGTGAGGAATGAGAAAGATTCTAGACTATCACCATCTCTCCTACTAGCAGAATTTGTTTACCTTGCTATCAATCCTATCTATTGTGTCCATATGTACAATATGTATCAATCCTTGCCACCATATGAGTTTTGACAGTAAGATTAATTGGCCCCATCCCATTATGAAGTAGAACCATGTGATATAGATCCTATAACACCATTAGCATCATGATATTCCCCTATTGTATCATGATAAAAAAAAAAAAATTGTATTTATAACTATATTTTCTTTGTTCAACTTGGACCTCTATTGTTTTTATCCCAAAACTAGAAGTGATTTAACTTTGTGTACCATGCCTTTCGTCCGAGGATTGTTGCCAGCGGTCTTGAGATTCAGCTTGGCAACAAGCCTCAGACAACGGGTGTGGGTACACAGAGTCTAGAGTTTCTTCCAAGCGTGGGATATCACACAAGAGTAACTGAGCTTAGTTGATAGTAGTCTGTCTGCAATCAAACTTTGGGCTTAGTTCATAGTACTTTGTGTGCAATAAAATTTAGAGGAACTGAGGAAAATGAACATGACCATAAGTTGATTGATGGGAGTTCTAGTATAAGGTAATTTTTTTCCAATTTAATTATTTGATATTTGAAATTCCAATTCAAATAATGTGTGGGATAGATGTGCCATAGATGAAAGTTTTAACATCTCAAGGAATTAGATCTTTGACCAAACACTAGGAATGACAAACTTGGGTACTAAGAAATAAATAACAACAACCAATCATTATCATCTATATGGTTGTACGAGGGAAGTTTCAATTCCCATAGGAAAGAGCTTGGGGGCAATGATGTCAAGGTACTCAATGCAAGCTAAAGGAGAAATGATTAGTATTGCTCATGATGTAAAAGTAAAGGATGTATTGCTCATGATTAGGATACTCTTGTATTTATATTAAAAAAAAAACAAGTTGTGGTATAGCTTCCCCTATTGTGGTTATTATTTTTTTATTAATCTCATTAACATTTATATGAAATTTATTGTTTCTACTATCACTGTATTTTTGTGATGAATGATTGAAGAATGTTATAAGTGTGGCTAAAGAATTATGAACATGGATATATACAATTCCTTATATTTATAATCACTTTGTTTTATGTGATGAATTCATTTGCATGACTTGAGTATATCTGAATCTCTCCTTGAGTTCCCATGAATGAACTTGAACACTTGCTGCATTCATTTAATTTGAAAGAGCAGTTATAGTTTGAAAGAACTCTCTCCTTACCTTAGCTAGCATTCATTGAAAGGAAAGGCTTATTTGATTCATATGCATTTGCATGGTTTGAGTCAGTCATCACACCACGAGTTACACTTCCATCTCCCAACTGAGTAATACATCCATTAAAATTTAACTCGCTAACTAAGCACACTTTAACCTCGCTTGAGGATAAAAAGAATTTGGTAGTTAGGTAGGATGCCGGGGATAGGCATCCAAAAAATTCCCCGTTGTCATTTTCATCTGAGACATAGATGTTGTCCTCTAGGGTACTAAAATCCTCTAGTATTTATTGACACGGTCATCGACCAGTTTGTGGAGGGGCCTCCTATTTTTTCGGGGGTTAAGCCACGAGGATTGGTTCCGGACGGACTTTGTAGAATGTCGCACTCCACTTAGTTCCTAAGGCATACCGATCCATTGTCTTCCTTGTACTCTACCGGGATGGTGATACAGGGGTGATAAGACAGAAGTGTCGAAAACCTTCTCTGACGTGTCATGAACGAGGTAGCTTAGTGACTTTTCTTCTAGGGCTCTTTTACCCAGGATCCCTTTCGGTAGAGGGATATCCTACAAATTCGATCTCTCACTTTGTATTGTTCGACTTGGATTTCATCACCTCACGAAGGATACGATTTGTCGATGTCTCCAGCTCCTAGTTAGGAAGATTGCTTGCTATTTCACCTTTTTAGAGGGTCTTTTTCTTTTTAGGGCTGCTTGGTTTCATTTTGGCCACTTTTGTTTCAGCTCACTTACTGTGACACCAGTCCCAGTATAGTTTTTTGAGCTTGCTTTTTTGGCCTGTGAGCCTTGTCTTTTCCTAGCTCCCCTTCTGCACGCTCGATTGCTTTAGGGTTTTTGAGTTCTTACATGGTCAGTTACCAATTATCTGATGATGTGTGATGTCCTCTACTCCTATGTCTTCGAGATGGTTGAGTTAGATGGTATTCTCAAGGGACTAAACACCCCTTGATGGAGCCACTAACGCTTGACCTTAGTAGTAGTCTAGAGGAACACGTGATCACATAATCCGTGTGGACTTTTTCATTTACTATGATGATGGTCTTTCAGGTTATATGGAACAATGGTACATTTGAGAGAGAGACGATTGGTTGTACCCCACCTTAGTTGATTGTCTTATGGTCCTTCCATTTTTTCGATAATAATTTTGTGGTACCTTGCCTTTTACCTTTTCGGTCTTTTAATCATCTTGGGATATCTTTTGACTTGTACCACCTTTTATGTTTTTGGTCTTGTGGGTATTACAGTAGTTTGTCCACATTTGAGGTACACCCCTTTGTCCAAGTTCTTATGAGTCTTTATACCCACTTCGTACCACCCTCCATACCTTAGTTAGGAAGATTGCTTGCTATCATACCTTTTGGTGGTCCTATTTGAGTTACAAGAGGTAGTTACAAGGAGCTATTGCATATAAGAGGTAGTTACAAGGATCTATTGCATATATTTGACATTATTTGACCTTCCATCTCTTTGGCATGTCAAATAACAATTAGTTACAAGGAGCTATTGCAATATAAATTTGACCTTATTTGTACCTTCCCCACAATGGTTGATTTACTTTTGGTCCTTACACCCTATTGTTTATTGGTCTTATGGTAGATTGTCCTTTCATTTTTTTGTGGTACCTTGCCTCTCACCTTTGGCTATAGCTTATGGCTTATATGATATTGAACACCATTGATTACCTATAAAATCCCTTCTTATAAAAGCTTCTAATATCTAACATGATATCTATTTATAATTAATTTTTGATAGTAAAAAAACATGGAATAACATTCATTGTTCCTTGCAATTTTAGTTGGAGTCAATATTCATGAGGATGAGCTGGCCCTTGGGTTCTTGCTTCAATTGTGGCTGATGTGGCAGTGCCTATTCCTACATGTTCTTCTCTTCCATGACTATCTTGGATTTTTCATCTATGACTTCATTAGAATCTAATTAGCCTAAAATTGCATCATTCAAGGTCTCATATTTATGCTTCATCTAATTCAATTTTGTATTTGTAAAAATTCATCTAATTAATAGTGTATTTAAAAAAAAAAATACCATAAGGTCATCATATATCCAATGACCAGGCCAAAGATATCCGACGTCCTTGCCATACATCCAACGGCAAGGAACATCGGATATCAGCCATTTCCACATGGAAATGTCGTCGAATATCCGATGACCAGGCCAAATATATCCATCATCTTTGCCATACATCCGACAGCAAGGAACGTCAGATATCGACCATTTCCACTTGGAAATGTTGTTAGATATCCGATGACCATGCCAAAGAGATTCCACATCTTTTCCATACGTCCGACGGCAAGGAACGTCGGATATTGGCCATTTCCACATGGAAATGTCGTCGGATATCCGACGACCAAGTCAAAGATATCTGGCTTACTATTAAGTGCTAGTTGTCGGATATCGGACTTCTTGTTAAGTGCTAGATGGTTGGAAGTCCGACTGGGAAGACGCATCAGATATCCAACGACCATCTCACCGTCAGATCTTAGCCGAATTTTGACCGACGTTAAAAAAATAGGTAGGTTGTCAGCTATCCAACCACCATACGTTGAAAATCCAACTTTTTGGCCGTCGGATTTTGGGTCCAAGAAACCTAGTGACAGGAATCTCTGCAAAATGCCAGCCTTGGCTCTGTAATTTCTATTAAAGATAGGTATCGAATACAAAACTCAAGTTCTCATGGGTTCCAACCTCTTTTTCTTTCTATTACATGTGAATATATAGACATCTTCATCCCTTAGGCTCGAGTCACCCTAATAGAAACTTGTTACAACTGCGATGACACTTATACAGACAGGTCCATCATCCTTGAAAATTGGTTACAACAGAAAAAACAAGAGCTGAAAAGTAGGCTTAACTGCATTTACATGTGTCAATGAAAATTCACTAACTAGTAACATCTCTTAGTAAATAAACAAAATCCCAAGTAACTAATTCTTTAGGATGCAAATTTCCATGATCTCCAAAATCTTTATGCATGCACCGTTCACTTGGCTTTCCCATATTTCTCCACAACCTTCCATTGATAGACAACTGGAAAATCTGTAGTTGCCACCTCCTTTAGCAATACCCTTAGCTCCACGTGATATCTGTATGAATAGTTGTGTAGGTGTGCACATGCTTCTTTGAAAATCAAGACCAACTCAAACTCCTTCGCCATCTTGTCCAAAACTGTTTTACTTGTCAGTGATTGGCTCATGTCAGCAAAGTTTGCATGATCTAACCTGCATTCCATCAACTCGTCTTGGTACTCCTTCTGTGTCCACATGGTACCATCTTCTTCCCAAAAGAGTGGAAGCCCTTTCTTGAATAATGGATCAGTCTAAAGAGCTTCAATTGATAAGCCATGATATCTATTCTGGCCTGAATTGTATCTAACAACTGATGTTTATTTTGCACCTTCCTGGCCCAAATAATGGTAGATAATTTGTCCTTTATACCTGCTGCTTTCACGTCATCCTCAGTTAACCCATTCAAAAACTCTATGGCATTTTCAGCACACTCAATGGGCTTCTTGTTCAACTTTTCTTTTACTATTGTTACACTTTGATTGGACAATTTCATTATAGTCTCTTTGTCCAAAACAAATTCAAGATAAGGTATGAATTTGTTTTCTTTTGTAATGATATCCTCCCAAATTACCTGCTTTGCTTCCTGCAATGTTGTTTGACATGTAGCCTACTTCAACAATTCTTCATTCTTAACCTGTAACTCTTGGTATTTAGCTTCCCAAGTCTTTTTCTCCTTCTCTTCCTTTGAAACTCTGTTTTGAAACTTTTCTAGCTCTAAGTCTTTCAAACTTACCTGTGCAATATCTTGAACAATGGAGAAATCACCAGATCCAATGTAAGAGGGGGTGACCATACTCTCCAACTCTTTATTTTTCTCTTGCAATTTTTTCTCCAACTCCAAATATTTAGATTTAGCCTTTAGATTCTTCTCGCTCTCCACTATAAGGGACATATCCTTTTGCCATTGCTTTTCTTTCTCTTCAAACTTCAATGATTTGGCTTTACAGTCTATTAATTCACGTTTTAGCTATTCTCTTTTCTTCTCAAGCTCTGTCAGCTTCTACCAACTGAGTGGAAGGAATCTTTAGTTTCTTCTTTACTGCTTGAATAGTATTATCCTTCTCATTCAACAGATTTTGTATGCTTCCCCTTTTGTCTACTTGACCTTCAGTAGCCAACAAGTATGTCTGCAACTTCTTGATTTGTGCCTTGTGAGCTTTATTCTCCACCTTTTCTTGCCTGAGCTGATTCTCAATCTTGCTCTTCCTGGACTGTAATTTTGACAACTCTAATGCAGCTTTTAACAATTTGGCATAAATTACATCCCCAGTTTCCTTATGTAGATGGATCATGTCAGGAATGGGAATGTCCTCCAGGTTCATTTTTACCTCGGTGGCCTTATCTTTGTTTGCTATGGCCAAATTCAGAGTGTTTTGAGCATGGCTCCTGGCAGTGACTAAAGATACATTCTTGTTAGAAATTTGTCTAACCTCTGCATACAACTTCGATTCTTCTGAAGTTGCATCTTTATCCCCTTTATATTCACCCAACAACTCTGATCTACATTTTCCTTGTACAACAGGCTCAGTAGTCGCTTTACCAAATACATACTCCTTGATTTCGAAGGCAGGGACTTTGGCTTTCACCTGCTTCTTCTTACCTTTATCACCTTTCACCAGCACCAGTTGTTTTTCCTCTTCTACCTTCTGTTTCTTTGGGGATTTTTCTGTGTCTTCATCTTCTATACCCATAACCTCAGGGAAATCTCTTTTATTGCTCTTCTCAGAGGAGCTAGCTAAGGGTGCAACTTTCTCTAGTGCTGGGATCAGGCTGTAAATATCAAACTTTGGTGGAGTGACTTCCTTTACTAGGGCAGCATAATCACCTTGTGTATTAACATTCTTCTGATACTTATGTGGATATTCCATCCAATTAGCAGTCTATGCCAGACCTACAAGCTCAAAGTGTTCAAAGGCTTTCATTTTACTGTCATGTCTTCTACTAGAGATAATGTGATGGGGGTCATAATTGATGGCAACTTGTGCTTGAAATCCCATTTCTCTTATCACACACTCAATGGTTGAAAGGGCATCTTTATTCTTAATGATGAATGGGCCTACAACCCATGGAAATGCGATGTCCGAAGCTTTCTTGTGATCAAGAAAATGTTCAATTTCTACCCTTAACATTTCCCTAATCAATTCCAGAGCAAACACTCTAGGAATCAAGAATGTTGGTAGCACATAGGGTGGATGGGTAAACCCATATACTCGGATTATTGTGTTGTGCTCCAAGAGAAACCAATAACTATTTTCCTTTCAGGAGAAGGTTGCAACATCTCCTTCATCTCTATTAACACCATGGGCAATCTTTCCTGATAAAAAACATTATAAATCTTTGACATGAGGCTGTTCATGAACTTGTTGTAATCTGTTTGCGTTTCCTTTGTGAGCACCATCTCAGGAAGATGCAAATTCTCTTCATTAAATGATAAAAACATCATTAACAAATAGGATTGGAATCTGAAACTTCTGGTGTTGTGGAAGTTCACTAATTGAGAATGGATATTCTCAACTAAGAACTCATCAAACTTAAGGAAAGCACACTGGACTGACTGGTCAGACTCTTCAGATTCTAATGGGAAGATGCTAAGGATGAACAACAGACTTATCAAGGGTTCAGTGACATACATATCTGTGTATAATCCTAAGAATTGGTTAAGCATGGTTATGTCACACTTAGATTCTTCAGTAAAGAGACTGACTTCAACTGGGAAAGGTTGGTCTAGCAATGAGACACTAGGTTTCAGGAAAACACTGAAGAAACTTTACTTTAACTCGACTGTAGACTGTCTAAATACTGAATTTGGGACTCTTCATTGTATTCTTTAGACTTTAGAATGAATTCATCAGGAATTGACAGGGAATTTCTTATAATGATAGGGCTAACAGAACACAAGATCTTCAAACTAGATGCATCCATAATTACCCTCTCAGAGGAGGAGTAACTACTAGCGCACTAGTCGATGAATTCAGGGCAGTTCAGGGTTTGGTTGATTAAGAAAAACTGAAGAAAATAAAATGACTTGTATACCTTATGCACATCTATGCCCTGGTTCCTAATCAGTTCTAGTCTATCTTTTACTGCTTCAATAGGTCCATTCAATAGTACTGTGTCATAAATCTCAGCATCCTTATCTTCTAAAATTTCTTCTATCTTCTGGTGTTCAAAACCTAGGGGTTCCACTTCTCCAAGCTCAGCCATTTAAATAGTTTTATATGAGGACAAGAGGCCTACCTAATTTACTGACAACTGGTCTAAGATTTGTGACTGAGGTGGCTACTTTCTGCATAGTTGTCGACTTTCTCTTTCCAATGCACAGGACAAACAATACTGAGATCCCTGTGCAGACGTATTTTTATATTATTTATCCTTTCATATCATTCTAACACCTCTTGTGATAGAGGAATTCTTTGATTTGTCCATCTGCATGATCGATCTTGTGCCATTGATCTCTTTACTTGTTTAACTCCTCAATCCTTCATAGTCTTCATGATTCAGAAAACTTCCTTCTCGTACCTTCAATCTGTGAATCCAATGTCGATCGTCGATTTGCATCCTGATCATCAAAATGTGTGGCCTCTACCAAGCTACGTCGATCCGAAAAGTTTGTTTATCCGTGCATGTTGTATTTGCGAAGTCCATAACCACTGTTGATGCTTATCTCTGCCATATCTGCATCGTCGAAAGATGTGGAGACTACTACCATTTCGCAGATTGGAAAAGTTCATTTATCCGTGCACGTCTGATCGCCGAACTATTTCATGACCGTAGATCCTTTTTCCATCCATCCATCTGACCATCGATATGCTTGTGGGTTAACCAAGCTCTGCCCCTACCCAAACCATGCATCTTTCTTTGCGAAGTCGCTTTGTAGTCGTCAATATCCACCATTGCAGATCTGCACTGTTCATTGATGTTGTCATATAACCTTTAGCGTATTTTTACATTTACCCTCATTTGCAATGTTAAAACTTAAGCTCTTCAACCATTTTCATTCCCAACCTACGAATAGACATTCAAGGATCTCATTTGCATTCTGCAGGGTCATACAACTCAGGAATTTTACACCTTACTCACTATTTGCAGGGATCGAACCTTCTCCACCAATTTAACCCAAAACTAGTGCTAACAACTGGCTCCAATTGGGGATGATATCCTCCCTGCGAGTTAGCAAATAACCCCGTAGACCAAGTGCCTGACCCATTGGGCTGCTCTCAAAAACTTCAAACCACTGTTTTTTATTTTTCTGTATATAAAACAAAAATAAAGGAAATGGCTACCCCTCCAGATATCAGAGCCTTCTCCTCGGGCTTCCAATATCTTGGTTCACCATATTTACTGATTCAAATGCAAATAAATATATACACCTATGGTATAGAAGTTACCTGTTATCCTTAGGACAAGTAATATTTTAGAAATATTCCATTTAATGGGTCGCTTCCCAACTGAGACCCGTCCTGATGCTCACAAATGAATTAATTTGCACCTCTATTTGTTGCAATGATATATGGGCCTACCCACATATGATCAAACTTCCCATGCTTGTCTTCTCTAGGATCATTCCACTTTAAGACCAAATCATCAATCCGAAATTGTTCTTCCTTGACCTTCCTATCAAAAGTATTTTTCATTTTCTCCTGATGTACTTGTACTCTGTCATAGGCTTTATCTCTCATCTCATTCAGTTCTATTATCTGATTTATCCTTCTCTGCATATGATTTGGTTCATCTTCATGTCCCTGCAACAATTTTATGACTGGCAATCCCAAATATGTTGGAAAAACAACTTCAGCTCCATATACTAACTGGAATGGTGACATTCCAATTTCCCTTTTTGTGCTAATCCTATCAACCCACAGAGCATATTTAAGCTTCGTATGCCAATATGTTTTCTTCTCTTCTAGCAATTTCTTAATTATTCTTACCGGGATTTTGTTAGAAGATTCATCCAATCCATTCCCTTGTGGATGGTAGGCAGTAGAATGGTTCAAGTTGATGTGATATTTATGGAAGAAACTTATCATCTTCTTAGATTTGAAAGCAGTTGCATTATCTGTCACAGTCCTTCTGGGGCATCCAAACCTGGCCAAAATGTTATTCTCTAAAAAATCCATGATCGCAGCATCAATGGCTCTCCTTGTGGGTATAGCTTCAATCCATTTTGTGAAATAATCTATTGTTGTCAGAATCCATCTGTTTTGACCCAAAGAATTTGGGTTGATTTCCCTGATGAAATCTAACCTCCACTGCTGGAAGGGTGCCTCTACTGAAATTGGGTTAAGAGGAAGTGAAACCAATTTCCTTTTACCATAAAAAATATGACACTGATGACATGTAGTAGTCTCTTTATAAACATTAGAAAATGTAGTAGGCCAATAAAAACCAGTTCTCATAATTTTATTGGTTGTTATCTTCCATGAGTGGTGTCCTCTACAATCTCCTTTATGGAATTCATTCATTGTCAGTCGAGCTTCATTTTCCAATAAGCAATTTAACAATACACCACCAGGGTCTTTCCAATACAAGTATTGATTCATGATACAAAACTTTGCAGCCTTCAGCTTGACAAATTTGTCTCTTGTTTTACTTAATCATGCAGAAGCTTGTATTTTTTGCAAAACATATACAATATCAGTGTACCATGGTGATGAGGAAAAATATGGCATTACCTGTACCCCTGTGTCAAGCTGGTTTGAATGACTAGTCAGGAAATTGAGTTGTAAAGATTCACAATTAGCATATGTCATCATTTTGGCAAGTCCTTGTCCTTTAATCAGCTTGGCATGCTTGATTTCAAGATCATACTCCAACAATACAACAATCTACTTTGCTCTCTTCCCTTCTGGATCTGGTTGGGTAAGAATGCTCTTCACTACATTATTTGGAACATATGCAACAGTGTGTGAATGAAGAATGTACCCTCTAAAATTTTTCAAGTATTTTACCAAGGCATAGGACTGCTTTTCCATGATATCATATTTCAACTCTCCATCTCTCAATACCTTACTGAAAAATGCTATAGGCTGGTCAACATTTTGACTGTTTTTTCTACAATAGAACTCTAGCTATAATATGCTCAGATGCATAAGAGAATACTAGGAAATATTTAGTGAAATCTGGACTCACCAAAATTGGAGTTTCGGTGATGGCCCTTTTAATACCTTTGAAAGATTCTCTAGCACTCTCTATCCATTTTATTTTATTCTCCTTATTCAGCATGTTAGTAATATCTCTCAATATTTCAACGAAACTGGTATGAATCTCCTCAGAAAACCTACATGTCCAATAAATGACTGCACTTCCTTCTTGCTCCTAGGCTCCTCCACCTTTAAAATTGCACTGAACCTTTTTGGATCAATCTTAATACCAACCTTCGAAATAATATGTCCGAGCAATTTCGCTTCTTCTAGTGCAAAATTAGATTTTTGGGGATTTAGTGAAATACCATATTTTTTGCACTACATAAAGACTTTCTTCAAGTGCTTGATATGTTCCCTGTCAGACCTGGAATAAACATTAATATTGTCCATGTAAACAACTACAAATTTATCCTTTTCTTTTTCAAAAGCGATGTCCATATCACACTAGAATGCAGCTCCTGCATTCATCATCCCAAAGGGCATTTTGGCATATATGAATGTGCCCCATGGTGTAGTAAAAGTAGTCTTTTCTTGGTCCTCTGGGGATACTTTTATCTGGTTATAGCTTGAGAACCCATCCATAGTTGAAATCCTTTCATACCCTACCACCCTTTGCAGAATGTGCTCCATCTTCAATAATGGGTAATTGTCCTCCAAAGAAGCTTTGTTGAGATTTTTGAAATCAATACAAATTCGAATTTCACCATTTTTCTTTCTAATAGGCACCAAGTTAGATACCCATTTTGAAAAACTCAAAGTTACAATAATCTTAGCATTGAATAATTTCTTGATCTCTTTTTCTATCACAGGCAACAACTTGGGGTTTATTCTTCTCAACTTTTTCCTGAAAGGTTTTTCTCCAGGTTTTATTGGAATGGTATGTTGTATGATAGAGGTATCATACTCTTTCAAATCTTCATATCTCCAAGCAAATACATCTGCGTATTTCTTCATCAAATTGACATACTCTTCTTTCTCCTTTACAGGTAACTTCTTGGACAGCTTTATGATTCATGGTGCTTCTTCAGTACCTAAGTTCTTGTTGAGATATTGTAACTTCAAAGAATATTATATTTGTACTTTATTATTCCGGAGATGTTTCATTCCACCGTGAAGATCTTATTGTATATCCGGAGATGTTTATTCCTCCGTCGGAATGTGGTAACTCGGGTTATTAGACTTCCCTAGTGGGGGTCGGCCCTGTATGTGTTATGTGGGTCAAAGGGTTATTAGACCACCCTAGAGGGGTCATCCCAGTCAGTTGTAGTGGGGTATTTAACCCATTGGTTAAATACAAGCCTACGTGTTCTTGTGTAAAACACAAGTCGGAGTAGTGTATAAATAGAGGAAGTGTATTCCTCATTTGATACACTCACTCACTTGAGGATAGCGCATTTGTGGAGGAGAGGTCTGCTATGGTGGAGGAGGAGATCATGTATCAGGGTTTCATCTTTGTATATTGTTGGTCGTCTATATTGAGGAAGCTTTACTGGGTTTTCTACCCCATGAGGGTTTCCCAGGATAAATCTGTGTCTCTTGTGTTTATGCTATGCTTGTTGTTTCTTCAGTGATCCTATATATGCTACTATTGTGAAATGGAATGTAATAGTGCTATTTTCTGTCTTAGCATATTAAATCTTAACATGGTATCAGAGCTAAACTGAAGGAAGGCAAGGTATGGCACTTACGACACTTGCTTTACTTACGACAATTTGAAGGTTAGGGTTTTATATAGAAAAAAGCAGTCATCGTGAAACTTTCGCTATAAATCCATTTTGGCGAAGGTTCGGGATCTGAAACCTTTACAGGTCGTAGATAACATATCCAGGTATCTTGTGTCCAAAGGGCACCCTCAGATTCGTTGTACTTTGTAAGTTATGATCAGTACACGTTAGGGTTTCTGCCTCTTCCAGATCTCAGTCAAAATCAGGTGACCTAGGAAAAAAGGTCATAACCTGGGCTAGGAAGATCCAAATGAAATTTCGTAAAAAGTGACAGATAGTACACAGACTGTAATATCTCAGGAAATGTTTTCAGATGTCGAAGCTGAACCAGTGACACGTGGAACGCCGTACAAGTTCTCTCTCCTGTTTTATCCCATAAACAGGTCACGTTGCGACACTTGGCATAACTCTCTCTCAGAAAATCCAATTGAGGTCAGACCTGTCAGGATGGAAAGATAACAGGTCAGGATACTGCAGAAAACGTTTTTAGACCCTGTGGAGCGAAAATTTCGGAGTTATAGCAGAAACAATCAGCTACATATTTCTGTCAAAACAGAATTATTTTTGGAGCACCTTTATTCATGGCTTCCGGAATTTAGGGTTTCGGAGAAAGTTAGAATTTTTGGAATCGGAATCCACGGCTGAATTCTACTCAGGAAAATTAAAATTTAGAGACCAAGATCGAATTTTTTGGTTGGGTAGAAAACCAGGCTTGATTAAACCCTAGCTCGAGATTTTGATCGGAAAGATGGAAAATTAGGGCTTCAGCAAAAGTTGGAATTTTTGAAGTTTGTAACCATGGCTGGAAGCTCCTCAGAAAAATAAGATTTTAGAGCCTTGGATCAAACCTTTTGATTGAGCAAAAGGGTGGGATTCATCAAACCCTAGTTCGGGATCCTGTCCAGAAGATCCAGAAGTTTCAAAGGCAATTTTGAGGGGTCAATTTTTGGAGATTTCAAAATTGAAGTATGCTAGTTTGATCAGCTCAGTAAGACACATCCTTCCATTCATTCGGAAGTGTGAAAGTCAAAGATTTAATTTTTAGGGTTTCTCTAGCAAACCCTAATCAAGCTCCAGATCAAGTTTCAGGGGGAGTTGAGGCTAAGGCCTTACATAAGAAGACTACAAGAAGTCTCGACAGGTATGACTTAAGGAGGTTCCAGGTATGTCTTGAAATCTGATTCTTGATTAAGTTCATGATGTGTTTGTCTTCATATTATTTATTAGTACAATCTTGATTAATGTTAGAACTGTCTTATCACCCTAGTAACAGTATGAATGCATGTGAATGATCGAAGACATTCATTGATTAGGGCTATATGATTGTACTAATGCATTATGGTGTTGTGTGAGGTTGATGTTGTCTGCTAACAAGATACAGGTACATCACAAAAGACAAATCAAGTTCCATGACCATGACAACATGAAGACAAAGACTCATCAATAATCTTTGTTCTACTTACGACGTATGTGTGACTTTGTTATATTATGCTTAACCTATGAGACATGCAAGTTCTAGCTCAGGATCTCTAAATCATTGAAGAGATTGTTTAGGTATGTTATACATAACTAAGCAGGTATATTAATCTAGGTATGTTTACCTATGTCAAGTTAGAATCTTACCTTGTGTTAGGATCCCTTATATAAGTATACTTGGTATGATTGGTTATGCTTATTCATAAAGTTAGTAATCAAGGGTTTATGCATACTATGTCTCTTATCTTGATGATTTAATTATCCTGAAGAGTACTATGATCAAACAAGAATATGCATGAGTAAAAGAAGACTTCCTTGAAACTCTGAATACTAATGATCATGACTATATATATTCAAGATTATTTATAATTAGAATGTTTTGATAATATTAAGAATATACTAATGAATGTATGTTTGTGTATGAGATCATGAGGATGACACTAGCGCACACTTGAGCATGCACAGTGGCACAGAATGAATAGAAGTTCAAAAGACATATAGAAGATCAAGCGGGAGGCAACCACACAAACATAACAGATAAGTATTTAAGTTGTTATTTGAAATAATAAATCATATTGTCCGTAATAGGTTGTATGCATATTTGTATTCCTATAATATATCATACTGAGTGTAAACATTCATAGAGCATTGAAACAGTATACTACTAATATGCATATGATTGGTAAGATGGTCAAACATTCCATTGTTGCTTGTCTAGAATGAAACCTCTTTGCTGACATACTGAGAGTGGTGCACACTCTCGATAGTATGTTCTGGTAGAGATGGAAGGCATCTAGATAGGCACTGTATGCATACAGGATATGGAAAAGTGTTGTGCCAAAGTATTGATCAAAATAGTTGCATAACTATGTAAATGATATCTGTATGCATAATAGGTTATCATGTCAATATGATTTGATGATTATGAAGTATGACTAATCATGTACTTAATTTTGATTTGTAGGAAAGATCATGATAAATGATGAACAATGAACAAGCGATGGATGTTCAACAAAAGGATTTACAAATCAAACATACTATAGAAGGCTTGTGGCTAGAAGATTCTCTTAAAAAGAGGAAGAGAATCATGATGAGATGTTTGCTCCAAGTGGCTAGACCATTCTCTTAATGGTGTAATTAAAGAAGAAGTGTGAATCAGGTTCTGTATGGGTTCCCAGGATCGATAATCAATTGATGATATTAATGATCACCATGGGTCATGTGGATCTCAACCTTTGCTACAAGGTTGAATATGGTTTCTATACTCAGATGACATGGATGCAAGAAGGATCTCACCACAAAGTTCAAATGATATTCAGGCTCATATCAGTAGACCCATCTAACGAGAGATGGCACAGATAGATATGCAGAAGATCATTTTCAGTCACAAAGAGAGAATTGACAGTCTCTTGATAAGCTTGGACTTTACCAAAAGTAAAGTTGTTCCTAACCTTTACCTTAAGGTTGTGGATGATGAACATATCATACCATTATTGTATGACGATGATCTCTTTCTGACAAAGAATGAGAAACAGATCATGAAAAGAAAGAAGAAGATGGCTGCAGAAATGAAAATGAAAGATCTCAGATTGATGCATTACTTCCTAGGTCTGGAAGTATGGCAAGGCTCAGAAGGAATCTTTCTCAACCAAGGAAAGTATGCTGAGAAATATTAAAATGAATTGATGTGTTGGGATGGCCACTCTTGAAGTTTTTAGCAGATGACTCATTAGAGTTAGTGGATAGAACTCTGTACAGACAAAATATTGAGTCATTGATGTGTCTAAAGAATACTAGGTCAGATATATGCTTTGTTGTGAACACCTTGAGTCAGTATCTAGTGGAAACTAGATGTGCTCACTTGATAAGCTGCAAAACATGTGATGCGGTACCTATAGGATACAATAAGACTTTGATCTATGTTATATTGGATATCATGGCTTCAGATGGATACACATATGTTGATTGGGAAGGAAGTGTATCAGACAGGAAGAGCATATCGAGAGGATGTTATTGTCTGTGATCAGCCATGATCTCGTGAGCACAAGCAGAATATATGAATGCTTGCTCTACTAAGTTATGAAGCAGTGTGGCTTCAGGATTGTTTGACTTAGAGATAGACCCAACTATGATCCTATGTGACAAGCAGAGTTGTATCAAGATGGAAAAGAATCTAGTGTTCCAAGATATGGTGCAGAAAGGAACCAAAAGTTTGAATTTGTAATAATGTACTAACCAAACCTCTACTGATCCGATGTACTAACCAAACCTCTACCTCAAGTAAAGTTTTTCGAGACAAACTTAATATAGTCCAGAAGGACCCTCCTCGAAAGGGGGAGTGATGTGATCACTTATGATGAGATTGCCTGCATTGACAGTGAGGTCGATGATGTGAATACCTATATTGGTGATGCTGACAGAGAGGTTGGTGGACTTGAGGGGATTGGATCATCCCTGGACTTCAGTCCTAAAGAGAGTTGTAGACGTATGTCTTCGAGAATGAAGTCCTTGGTGGACATATAAGGGGATTGGATCATCCCTGGACTTCAGTCCTAAAGAGATCTGTAGATGTATGTCTTCGAGAATGAAGTCCTTGGTGGACTTGAGGGGATTGGATCATCCCTGGACTTCAGTACTAAAGAGAGCCGTAGACGTATGCCTTCGAAAATGAAGTCCTTGGTGGACTTGAGGGGATTGGATCATCCCTGGACTTCAGTCCTAAAGAGAGCCATAGACGGATGTCTTCGAGAATGAAGTCCTTGGTGGACTTGAGGGGATTGGATCATCCCTGGACTTCAGTCCCAAAGAGAGCCGTAGACAGATGTCTTCGAGAATGAAGTCCTTGGTGGACATATAAGGGGATTGGATCATCCCAGGATTTCAGTCCTAAAGAGAGCCGTTGACGTATGTCTTCGAGAATGAAGTCCTTGGTGGACTTGAGGGGATTGGATCATCCCTGAACTTCAGTCCTAAAGAGAGCCGTAGACGGATGTCTTCGAGAATGAAGTCCTTGGTGGAATTGAGGGGATTGGATCATCCCTAGACTTCAGTTTTAAAGAGAGCCGTAGATGGATGTCTTCGAGAATGAAGTCCTTGGTGGACTTGAGGGGATTGGATCATCCCTGGACTTTAGTCCTAAAGAGAGCCGTAGACATGATGTCTTCGAGAACAAAATCCGGAATGAACAGGTAAGGGGATTGGATCGTCCTCAGAATTTAGTCCTTTTAATTGAGTCGTAGACATGATGTCTCCGAGAACAAAAATCCTGAATGAACAGGTAAGGGGGATTGGATCGTCCTCGGACTTTAGTCCTTTGAATTGAGTCGTAGACATGAGGTCTCCGAGAATTGAATGATAGGACTGGATCGTCCCTGAGATTCGGTTCAAAAGGTACATGATAGGACTGGATCATCCCTGAGCTTCAGTTCAAAAGGTACATGATAGGACTGGATCGTCCCTAAGCTTCGATTCAAAAGGTACATAATAGGACTGGATCGTCCCTGATCTTCGGTTCAAAAGGTACATGATAGGATTGGATCATCCCTAAGCTTCGGTTCAAAAGGTACATGATAGGACTGGATCTTCCCTGGACTTTGGTTCAAAAGGTACATGACTGGATTGCATCATCCATGGACCTATGTCCTAAAGAGAGCAGGATTGATCATCCTGTAATATGATTGTGTGTGATGATGTGGTTACTTGTATCGGTAGGTTACTTGTATTGATGATGTGGTTACTTGTATCAGTAGGATACTTGTATTGATGATGTGGTTACTTGTATCGGTATGGATACTCGTATTGATGATGTGGTTACTTGTATCGGTAGGATACTTGTATTGATGATGTGGTTACTTGTATCGATAGGATAATTGTATTGATGATGTGGTTACTTGTATCGGTATGGATACTTGTATTAATAATGTGGTTACTTGTATCGGTATGGATACTCGTGTGATGACGATGCTGATGGTCGTGTGCTGACGATGATGATGATCGTGTGATGACGATGCTGATGATCGTGTGATGATGATGCTGATGATAGTATGATGACGATGCTGATGATCGTGTGATGACGATGCTGATGATCGTGTGATGACGATGTTGACGATGTTGGTGATCGTGTGATGACAATGCTGATGATTGTGTGATAACGATGCTGATGATCGTGAGATGACGATACTGATGATCGTGAGTATCTAGATGTTGATGTTGTTGTAGTCGTTCGAGTGCTGCAGAAGATAAAGACTTAGTACTAAAGATGTTGATGTTCCAGTATTGAAGATGTTCCAGTAACTGCTTGAGTTACTAATGATGTTGAGAAAGCTTCCAATGATTTATAGATGTATCATGTATGATGTTGATGACTCCTTGCTCGTGCAGATGATGTTATAATATCCTTCTCGTTAAGGGGGAGTGTTGAGATATTGTAACTTCAAAGAATATTATATTTGTACTTTACTATTCCGGAGATGTTTCATTCCTCCGTAAAGATCTTATTGTATATCCGGAGATGTTTATTCCTCCGTCAGAATGTGGTAACTCGGGTTATTAGACTTCCCTAGTGGGGGTCGGCCCTGTATGTGTTATGTGGGTCAAAGGGTTATTAGACCACCCTAGAGGGGTCGGCCCAGTCAGTTGTAGAGGGGTATTTAACCCATTGGTTAAATACGAGCCTACGTGTTCTTGTGTAAAACACAAGTCGGAGTAGTGTATAAATAGAGGAAGTGTATTCCTCATTTGATACACTCACTCACTTGAGGATAGCGCATTTGTGGAGGAGGAGATCATGTCTCAGGGTTTCATCTTTGTATATTGCTGGTCATCTATATTGAGGAAGCTTTACTGGGTTTTCTACCCCATGAGGGTTTCCCAGGATAAATCTGTGTCTCTTGTGTTTATGCTATGCTTGTTGTTTCTTCAGTGATCCTATATATGCTACTATTGTGAAATGGAATGTAATGCTGCTATTTTCTGTCTTAGCATATTAAATCTTAACAGTTCTAATCTTCAATGGCGTCATTAGCAGGTTTAACTTTGGGATCCTTAGAAACATCATTCTGATCAAACGACTTCTCTAGGGGAATCAGGCCTCTTGGAATAAAATTTCTCTTCAACTAAATTATGTCCTTTCCTCCTAACATATCCTGCCATTCTTTATTCTCAGTTTTTTCATCTTCAGTTGATTCATCATCTTGGAAGCTCTCTAAATTTTCATTTTTTGTATCTATCTGAGTATTTACAAATTCATTAGACATTTCCAAAAATCTCTTTATTTGCATATCATCATCAAAAACTTGCCAATATTTGGAGTTGTCTAGTATTGAGGGTCTATTTACAATTTCAACTTCATACTTTTTCTGGGAATAAATAGGAGCCTTGAAACCACCAATAGTTGTAGCCAAACAATCTGCTACTTTATTGTTCATTTTGGGAGCCACTCTGATTTTGTGTTCTGTAACGTAATTTCCAAACATATCCCAAAACTCATTCCTGTATGCTCTCATTCTGGGATGTTTGGTCTAGTAATTATCATTCACCTGATTTACCACTAGTTCTAAGTCCCCAAATACTTCTATTATTTTTGCCCCCATATCTTTCAAAGCCTGCAAACCTAGCAGCAGAGCCGCATATTCAGCTACATTATTAGTACACTCTATGTTTGGAGATATAATCTAAACACCTGCCCCATCCCCATTTTTACTTAGAGACCCATCAAAGTACATAGTCCAAAACCCTTCTTCATTTTGTTTCTTCTCTAAGGCTTCTTGTCTTTTTTCAAATTCCTTATCCTCTTAAAATTCAATCTGTACAGGAACTTCAGGATCAACGGGTGGTCCATCATTGAAAAATATAGAAGACCCCAAATCAGTATCAACAGCATAAATAGGATGGTTTTCAGGTTTATCTTTACTACTAACTACATATGCTAGCCTCTTCTCTCTATATAACCTTCTGTTACCACCAAACAAAGATATAGTGGCATATGACAGATCCATTTGCATAGTTCCTTTCAATCTTGATGCCCAAGACCTTAACAACAACATACCAAACTTTGTAGGAACATCAGCTACTACAACATCCATCACAATGCTCTTAGCTGGAAGTTGTGCAAGGGTCACCATCATGTCTTTGATCAATCCCATACATCTGACCTTTCTAGAATCAAAATAATATAGGTCTCTGTAAGGTCTGGTAACGTCCAATCCTAGACTTTCCACTACTTTTTTGGCATTATATTATGAGATGCTCCAAAATCTAACATGGCATTGTGCAAACTCATATCATGAATATTCAAACTTAGATAAAAAGGAGGGACTTCTTCTTCATTTGTATTTTAAATTTTAGGTCCAAAGACAATAATAGGAGAGTCATCTGTTACTTCTAAAATGTTAAGATTTAATATGCTAAGACAGAAAATAGCAGCATTACATTCCATTTCACAATAATAGCATATACAGGATCACTGAAGAAACAACAAGCATAGCATAAACACAAGAGACACAGATTTATCCTGGGAAACTCTCATGGGGTAGAAAACCTAGTAAAGCTTCCTCAATATAGATGACCAACAATATACAAAGATGCAAACCAAATATATGATCTCCTCCTCCACCATAGCAGACCTCTCCTCCACAAGTGCGCCTCTCTCTCAAGTGTGTGTATTTTTCAAATGAGGAACACACCTCCTCTATTTATACACTACTCTGACATATCTTTTACACAAGTACACATAGGCTCGTATTTAACCAATGGGTTAAATACCCCACTACAACTGATTGGGCCGACCCCTCTAAGGTGGTCTAATAACCCTTTGACCCACATAACACATACAGGGGCCGACCCCCACTGGGGAAGTCTAATAACCCGAGTTACCACATTCCGACGGAGGAATAAACATCTCCGGATATACAATAAGATCTTCACGGAGGAATGAAACATCTCCGGAATAATAAAGTACAAATATAATATTCTTTGAAGTTACAATATCTCAACACTCCCCCTTAATGAGAAGGATATTATAACATCATCTGCATGAGCAAGGAGTCATCAACATCATACATGATACATCTATAAATCATTGGAAGCTTTCTCAACATCATCAGTAACTCAAGAAGTTACTAGAACATCAACATCTTCAGTACTAGGTCTTTATCTTCTGCAGCACTCGAACAACTACAGCGACATCAACATCTGGATCCTCACGATCATTAGCATCATCATCTCACGATCATCATCATCGTCATCACACGATCATCAGCATCATCATCAGCATCCCAATCATCAGCATCGTCATCAGCATCACGATCATCAGCATCATCATCACACGATCATCAGCACCGTCATCACACTATCATCAGCATCGTCATCACATGATCATCAACATCGTCATCACACGATCATCAGCATCGTCATCACACAATCATCAGCATCGTCATCACATGATCATCAGCATCGTCATCACACGATCAGCAGCATCGTCATCTAGATCATCACGATCAGCAGCATCGTCATCTAGATCATCACGATCGGTAGCATCGTCATCTAGATCATCACGATCAACAACATCGTCATCTAGATCATCACGATCAACAACATCATCAATACAAGTATACATATCATTAATACAAGTATCCTCATCAATACAAGTATACACATCATCAATACAAGTATCCTCATCAATACAAGTATACACATCATCAATACAAGTATCCTCATCAATACAAGTATACACATCATCAATACAAGTATCCTCATCAATACAAGTATACCCATCATCAATACAAGTATCCTCATCAATACAAGTATACACAATAGCAGCATACCCTGCAACACACAAGATCCAATTACGGGATGATCAATCCCTCTCACTTTAGGACATAGGTCCAAGGATGATACAATCCTGATCCGCTTACAGGATGATCAGTCCCTCTCGGTTTAAGACAACTCTCATGTCTATGGATGATGCAATCCAGATCAACTTACAGGATGATCAATCCTTATCACTTTAAGACACCTCACCATGTCTAGGGACGAGGCAATCCCAATCTATTTACAGGATGATTAGTCCTTATCACTTTAAGACATCTCATCATGTCTAGGGACGAGGCAATCCCAATCTATTTACAGCATGATTAGTACTTATCACTTTAAGACATCTCACCATGTCTAGGGACGAGGAAATCCCAATCTATTTACACGATGATTAGTCCTTATCACTTTAAGACATCTCACCATGTCTAGGGACGAGGCAATCCCAATCTATTTACAGGATGATTAGTCCTTATCACTTTAAGACATCTCACCATGTCTAGGGACGAGACAATCCCAATCTATTTACAGGATGATTAGTCCTTATCACTTTAAGACATCTCACCATGTCTAGGGACGAGGCAATCCCAATCTATTTACAGGATGATTAGTCCACTCAATCTCATTTAGGACTATCCTTCCTTTCAGAATTACTGGATTTACTGTCCAAGGATGATTTAATCCATTCAATTCATTTAGGACTATCCTTCCTTTCGGAATTACTGGATTTACTGTCCAAGGATGATTTAATCCACTCAATTCATTTAGGACTATCCTTCCTTTCGGAATTACTGGATTTACTGTCCAAGGATGATTTAATCCATTCAATTCATTTAGGACTATCCTTCCTTTCAGAATTACTGGATTTACTGTCCAAGGATGATTTAATCCACTCAATTCATTTAGGACTATCCTTCCTTTCGAAATTACTGGATTTACTGTCCAAGGATGATTTAATCCACTCAATTCATTTAGAACTATCCTTCCTTTCGGAATTACTGGATTTACTGTCCAAGGATGATTTAATCCACTCAATTCATTTAGGACTATCCTTCCTTTCAGAATTACTGGATTTACTGTCCAAGGATGATTTAATCCACTCAATTCATTTAGGACTATCCTTCCTTTCAGAATTACTGGATTTACTGTCCAAGGATGATTTAATCCACAACCGTACATTTAGGACCACGTCCAAGGATGACTCAATCCTCAACCGTACATTTAGGACGACGTCCAAGGATGACTCAATCCTCAACCGTACATTTAGGACCACGTCCAAGGATGACTCAATCCTCAACCGTACATTAAGGACCACGTCCAAGGATGACTCAATCCTCAACCGTACATTTAGGACCACGTCCAAGGATGACTCAATCCTCAACCGTACATTTAGGACCATGTCCAAGGATGACTCAATCCTCAACCGTCCACCTAGGACTTCATTCTCGAAGACATACGTCTATGGCTCTTCTTTAGGACTGAAGTCCAGGGATGATCCAATCCCCTCACATGTTCACCAAAAACTTCATTCTCAAAGACATACGTCTACGGCTCTTCTTTAGGGCTGAAGTCCAGGGATGAAACAATCCCCTCACATGTTCACCAAAAACTTCATTCTCGAAGACATACGTCTACGGCTCTTCTTTAGGACT
The DNA here is from genome assembly GCA_027924585.1 of Larix kaempferi. Lineage (NCBI taxonomy): Eukaryota > Viridiplantae > Streptophyta > Pinopsida > Pinales > Pinaceae > Larix > Larix kaempferi. Next base: position 24,499,337 of record BSBM01000502.1, on the reverse strand, counting down.
GAAGTCCAGGGATGATCCAATCCCCTCACATGTTCACCAAAAAATTCATTCTCGAAGACATGCGTCTACGGCTCTTCTTTAGGACTGAAGTCCAGGGATAATACAATCCCCTCACATGTTCACCAAGAACTTCATTCTCGAAGACATACGTCTACGGCTCTTCTTTAGGACTAAAGTCCAGGGATGATCCAATCCCCTCAAGTCCACTAAGGACTTCATTCTCGAAGACATACGTCTATGGCTCTCTTTAGGACTAAATTCCAGGGATGATCCAATCCCCTCAAGTCCACCAAGGACTTCATTCTCGAAGACATACGTCTACGGCTCTCTTTAGGACTAAAATCCAGGGATGATCCAATCCCCTCAAGTCCACCAAGGACTTCATTCTCGAATACATACGTCTACGGCTCTTTTTAGGATGATGCAATCCTATATGTCCACCAAGGACTTCATTTTCGGAGACATCATGTCTACGGCCTCTTTTAGAATATATGTTCAAGGATTATGCAATCCTCTTGTCACCTTAGACCCTGTCTAAGGACCATCCACCAACCTCTCTGTCGGCATCACTAATATAGGTATCCTCATCATCGACCTCACTTTCGATGCAGGCAATCTCATCATGAGTTATCACATCACTCCCCCTTTCGAGGAGGGTCCTTCTGAACTATATTAAGTTTGTCTCAGAAAACTTTACTTGAGGTAGAGGTTTGGTTAGTACATCGGATTGGTAGAGGTTTGGTTAGTACATTGTTACAAATTCGAACTTTTGGTTCCTTTCTGCACCATATCGTCTGTGTATAGAAACAATATTCAACCTTGTAGCAAAGGTTGAGATCCTCATCACCCATGGTGATCATTAAGCTCATCAATTGATTATCGATCCTGGGTACCCATACAGAACCTGATTCACACTTCTTCTTTAATTACACCATTAAGAGAATGGTCTTATCTAGCCACTTGGAGCAAACATCTTATCATGATTCTCTTCCTCTTTCTAAGAGAATTTTCTAGCCACAAGCCTTCTATAGTGTGTTTGATTTGTAAATCCTTTTGTTTTAACATCCATCGCTTGTTCAGTGTTCATCATTCATCATGATCTTTCCTACAAATCAAAATTAAGTACATGATTAGTAATACTTCATAATCATCAAATCATATTGACATGATAACCTATTATGCATACAGATATCATTTACATAGTTATGTAACTATTTTGACCAATACTTTGGCACAACACTTTCCCATATCCTGTATGCATACAGTGGCTATCTAGATGCCTTCCATCTCTACTAGAACATACTATTGAGAGTGTGCACAGCTCTCAGCATGTCAGCAAAGAGGTTTCATTCTAGACAAGCAACAATGGAATGTTTGTCCAACTTACCAATCATATGCATATTAGTAGTATACTGTTCAATGCTCTATGAATGTTTACACTCAGCATGATATATTCTAGGAATACAAATATGCATAAAAGCAATTTCATTTACTATTTCAAATAACAACTCAAATACTTATCTTTTATGTTTGTGTGGTTGCCTCCCGCTTGATCTTCTATATGTCTTTTGAACTTCTATTCATTATGTACCACTGTGCATGCTCAAGTGTGCACTAGTGTCATCCTCATGATCTGGATTAGTATACCTGCTTAGTTATGTACAACATACCTCATAAGTAGAACAAAGATTATGGATGAGTCTTTGTCTTCATGTTGTCATGTTTTAAGGAGCTTGATTTGTCTTTTGTGATGTACCTGTATCTTGTTAGCAAACGACATCAACCTCATACAACACCATAATGCATTAGTATAATCATATAGCCCTTAATCAATGAATGTCTTCGATCATTCACATGCATTCATACTGTTACTAAGGTGATAAGACAATTCTAACATTAATCAAGATTATACTAATAAATAACATGAATACAAACACATTATGAACTTAATCAAGAATCAGATTTCAAGACATACCTGAACCCCCTTAAGTCATACCTGTCGAGACTTCTTGTAGTCTTCTTATGTAAGGCCTTAGCCTCAACTCCCCCTGAAACTTGATTTGGAGCTTCTTTAGGGCTTGCTAGAGAAACCCTAAAAATTCAATCTTTGACTTTCATGCTTCTGAATGGATGGAAGGATGCGTCTTGCTGAGATGATCAAACTAGCATACTTCACTTTTGAAATCTCCAAAATTTGACCCCTCAAAATTGCCTTCGAAACTTCTGGATCTTCTGGATAGGAACCCGAACTAGGGTTTGATGAATCCCACCCTTCTGTCCAATCAAAAGGTTCGATCCAAGGCTCTAAACTCTTATTTTTCTGAGGAGATTCCAGCCATGGTTACAGACTTCAAAAATTCCAACTTTTGCTGAAGCCCTAATTTTCCATCTTTCTGATCAAAATCCCGAACTAGGGTTTGATCAAGCCCGGTCTTCTACCCAACCAAAAAATTTGATCTTGGTCTCTAAATTTCAATTTTCCTGAGTAGCATTCATCCGTGGACTCCAATTCCAAAAATTCTAACTTTCTCCAAAACCCTAAATTCCGGAAGCCATGAATAAAGGTGCTCCAAAAATAATTCTATTTTGACAGAAATATGCACCTGATTGTTTCTGCTATAACTCTGAAATTTTTGCTCCACAGGGTCTGAAAACTTTTTCTGCAATAGCCTGACCTGTCATCTTTCCATCCTGACAGGTCTGACCTCAATTGGATTTTCTAAGAGAGAGTTATGCCAAGTGTCGCAATGTGACCTGTTTATGGGATAAAACAGGAGAGCGAACTTGTACGGAATGCCACATGTCACTGTTTGAACTTCGGCCTCTGAAAACTTTTCATGAGATATCTCGCCCTGTTATATTTCTATCCTGACAGGTCTGACCTCAATTGGACTCTCTGAGAGAGATTTATGCCAAGTGTCGCAACGTGACCTGTTTATGGGATAAAACAGGAGAGTGAACTTGTACGGCATGCCACGTGTCACTGGTTCACCTTCGGCCTCTAAAAACGTTTCCTGAGATAGTACAGTCTATGTAATACCTGTCACTTTTTACAAAATTTCATTTGGAGCTTCCTAGCCCAAGTTATGACCTTTTTTCCAAGGTTACCTGATTTTGACTGAGATCTAGAAGAGGCAGAAACCCTAACTTGTATTGATCATAACTCATACATTACAACGAATCTGAGGGTGCCCTTTGGACACAAGGTACCTGGGGATGTTATCTTCGACCTGTAAACTTTTTCAGGCCCTGAAACTTCGCAGAAATGGATTTATAGCGAAAGTTCCATGATGACTGGTTTTTGCTATGTAAAACCCTAACCTTCAAATTGTCGTAAGTAAAGCAAGTGTCGTAAGTGCCATACCTTGCCTTCCTTCAGGTTAGCTCTGATACCATGTTAAGATTTAATATGCTAAGACAGAAAATAGCAGCATTACATTCCATTTCACAATAATAGCATATACAGGATCACTGAAGAAACAACAAGCATAGCATAAACACAAGAGACACATATTTATCCTGGGAAACCCTCATGGGGTAGAAAACCCAGTAAAGCTTCCTCAATATAGATGACTAGCAATATACAAAGATGCAAACCAAATATATGATATCCTCCTCCACCATAGCAGACCTCTCCTCCACAAGTGCGCCTCTCTCTCAAGTGTGTGTATTTTTCAAATGAGGAACACACCTCCTCTATTTATACACTACTCCGACATATCTTTTACACAAGTACACATAGGCTCGTATTTAACCAATGGGTTAAATACCCCACTACAACTGACTGGGCCGACCCCTCTAGGGTGGTCTAATAACCCTTTGACCCACATAACACATACAGGGGTCGACCCCCACTGGGGAAGTCTAATAACCCGAGTTACCACATTCCGACGGAGGAATAAACATCTCCGGATATACAATAAGATCTTAACGGAGGAATGAAACATCTCCGGAATAATAAAGTACAAATATAATATTCTTTGAAGTTACAATATCTCAACATAAAACATATGGTTGATGATCACCCTGATTTCTAACCAATTTAGTAAATTCTTCTATGTATTCCTTATTCCTCAACAATTCATTAAATGGAATAGAAATCTTAATCTTTGATAACTCTGACTGCAGATTGAAGGATGAAATTGGTTTATCTACGTCAATTGGCACAGGCTGTTTAGTTTCCTTTGACTTTTGTTCTTTATTCTCTGGATTTTTCTGTGCAACAGTTTCTTTATGCATTTCCTTTTGTTTTTTTCTGAATTATGTTGGGTGTTGGAAAGTTGGTTTGGACTGGGATTTCGTTTATTGGTTATTACATCACGGTTTCTCAGTTTTAATTTTCTCTGAAAATAATCAATGGCATTCTGATATCCCCTCTGATATTGCTCTGAATCTAGATCTAAAATATGATTGTCTTCCTCTTGATTGAAAAAATTATGCTCTTCTTCAGTTAAGTGTATTTCAGAATCAATATCATCAAAGTGGTGAATCTGGTTATTCATTGAATCCTTCCTTATCAACCAAATATTCTGGGAACGACGGTCTTATTTGTTGGTCTTCAGAGTTTCTTTGGTTTATTTGAGGAAAAGGGGGTCTTCTAAAATTTGGATTTCTTACTTGATTTTTAGGTTGCTCTCTGTTAGGTGATCTATTATCTAAAGCCAACCTGTCCATCAATCTCTCCATGGTTTTCATCAACGTTTCAAATTTGGCATCATTTGCAAAAGAAGGGGCAGAGGGGGATGGTTGATTTTCTTGTCTTCTCCTATCTGTCTCTACTCTACTTTTCATTTACCCTGAAGCCATTAAGTTTTCCTCCACTTCTAGAGCATCTTTAAACATAGTAGGAAATATGGCATATTTTCTCTCTCAACATACAAGAAAAGTCTCCATCAAAAGCATTTGCATAATGTAGTTTAGCAACCCCTACTAATGGTTTGATATCAGTAGGAATTGAATTGTAAACCTTCATAAATCTGCTAGAAAATTCCTGAACAGACTCAAATTTCCCTTTCTTTAAACCATTATATTGAGAAAATATTTGCACAAGGCTCTTATTTGCCTCCCATCTATCTAAAAACAATGTTTGAAAAGCCTCAAAAGTAAGGATAGATCTTGCTGGTAAATCTTTAAACCATATCTTTGCCTCTCCTGAAAAGCTCTGAGCAAACAACCTCATCTTTGCATTATCATGATCTACTTCCTCCAGGTCAATGAAATATTCAAATCTATCCATATGATGTCTTGCTGTAAAATTCCCATCTCCATCATATAAATAAATTCTCTGTGAGTAATTTTGAGGGAGATCATGCAAAGCATCTGGAAAAGCTAAGGGTGCAAACCTAGACGCCATTGGTCTAGGTGGATTATGTGCTACAGGAGGGTTCTAAGGAGGATTTTGAGGATTTTGAGGAGTAATATGAGCAAGGTTTGTGGTATGAGGCTAAGAGGTTTGAAAATGAGGGTTACTTTCTTCAACCTTTACATTGTTTTGCAAGTTATACCACAAGGGATCTAGCAAGTATGAATCAACCCTATTTGGATTGATTTATGTTTGCTTTAGGTCTCATTCTGATTTTGATCTTAATAAAGAATTTCCAACACTTACTTCTAAATCCAAATTTAGAAAACCATAAAACTCTTCTTGAGATAAAAAAATTTCAATATTAGAAGTGCTAGCTTTTTCTTTTCCACTTCGATGTCTAAACAAACTTTTTGGGTTTTCCACACTTAGTAAAATTTGATAATTAGGATTACCTCTTGTATGTATCCTTCTAGAGGCCAGGATGTATTTTGAAACCTTATTTGGGAATCAACATGGAGTCGCTAGGGAAAATGTACAACCTTCTGAATACTCTAGAATCTTTGTTTTCCCACTAAAATCCTTCTCTCCTTGAAATTTGGAACTCTTTGTCGTTTCTCCCAGGGACAATGCAACCTTCGTTCCCTGGAAACAATGCCAATATGTTAGCACTCAAAATTACCCTAAGGTTGTGGGAAAACATCACTTCAAGGTATCCAGAAAACCAACTTTAGGAAGGAGAGTTGGATTCTTTATTTCCAGAGAGGGATCTCTCACTGATTGTTCAACAAGGCCAGATATAGGAACTAAGAATTAAAATCAGATTGTTGTTTGGTTGAAACAAGGTAAGCATTCATTGGGCAATGAATTCAAAATATAACACATATATCAATTAATCGTGCTATGGCATGGAAATTTATAACAAAGGAAAGATAGTTACTCATTTATAGTCAAAATGTTGTTGTCTGGTGATAAGAAGAAATGAAGAACAACCCATTAACATGGGCATCTAACAAGGATGAATCCAATGCTAACTTTAGTAGAAAGATTTTGTGAATATCTGAAACCAATAGACAGATCATACATGTATGAATTCTTCATTATAAAACACTTATTTCAGACATGAAGAAGATAACAAAAATGGAATAGATAACAAGGAAACACATTCACATGAGGAGAGAAGATACAGACTGTAAATTCAATAAAAAAGGAATCTCTGCAAAATTCCAGCCTTGGTTCTGTAATTTCTATTAAAGATAGGTATTGAATACAAAAATCAAGTTCTCAAGGGTTCCAACCTCTTTTTCTTTCTATTACATGTGAATATATAGACATCGTCAGCCCTCAGGCTTGAGTCACCCTAACAGAAACTTGTTACAACTGCGATGGCACCTATACAAACAGTTCCATCATCCTTGAAAATTGGTTACAACAGAAACACCAAGAGCTGACAAGTAGGCTTAACTGCCTTTACATGTGTCAATGGAAATTCACTAACTAGTAACAACTCTTAGTAAATAAACAAAAGCCCAAGTAACTAATTATTTAGGCTGCAAATTTTCATGATCTCCAAAATCTTTATGCATGTATTGTTAGCTTGGATTTCCCATATTTCTCCACAACCTTCCATTGATCGATAGATGGAAAATATGTAGTGGCCACCACCTTTAGCAATACCCTTATCTCCATGTGATCTATGTATGAATAGTTTTGTAGGTGTGCACGTGATTCTTTGAAAATCAAGACCAACTCAAACTCCTTCACCAACTTGTACACAACTGTTTTAACTGTCAGTGATTGGCTCATGTCATCAAAGTTTGCATGATCTAACCTGCATTCCATCAACCTGTCTTGGTACTCCTTCTATGTCAGCATGGTACCATCTTCTTCCCAAAAGAGTGGAAGCCCTTTCTTGTACAATGGATCAAACATATCTCTAAAGAGCTTCAATTGATGAGCCATGATATCTAACAGCTGATGTTTATTTGCCACCTTCCTGGCCCAAATAATGGTGGATAACCTGTCCTTTATACTTGCTGCTTTCACTTCATCCTCAGTTAACCCATTCAAAAACTCTATGGCATTTTTAGCACACTCAATGGGCTTCTTGTTCAAATTTTCTTTTACTGTTGTTACACTTTGCTTGGCCAATTTGATTATAGTCTCTTTGTCCAAAACAAAGTCAATATAGGGTCTAAATTTGTTTGCTTGTATAATGATATCCTCCCAAATTACCTGCTTTGCTTCCTGCAATGATGTTTGACCTGTAGCCTGCTTCTGCAATTCTTAATTCTTAACCTGTAACTCTTGGTATTTAGATTCCCAATTCGTTTTCTCCTGCTCTTCCTTTGAAACTCTGTTTTGCAATTTTTATAGCTCTAAGTCTTTCAGAATTACCTGTGCCATAACTTGAACAATGGAGAAATAACCAGATTCAATGGAAGAGGGGGTGACCATACTCTCCAACTCTTTATTTTTCTCTTACAATTTATTCTCCAAATCTTCAGATTTAGCCTTTAGATTCTTCTCACTCTCCACTATAAGGGACATATCCTTTTCCCACTGCTTTTCTTTCTCTTTAAACTTCAATAATTTGGCTTTACAGTCTATTAATTCATGTTTCAGCTCTTTTATTTTCTTCTCAAGCTCTGTCAGCTCAAATGCTTCTACCAACTGAGTGTAAGGAATCTTTAGTTTGTTCTTTAGTGCTTGAATAGTATTATCCTTCTCATTCAGCACATTTTGTATGTTTTCCCTTTTGTCTGCTTGACCTTCAGTAGGAAACAAGTCTGTCTTCAACTTCTTGATTTGTGCCTTGTGAGCTTTATTCTCCACCTTTTATTGCCTGAGTTGATTCTCAATCTTGCTCTTCTTGGACTGTAATTTTGACAGCTCTAATGCAACTTTTAACAATTTGGCATAAATTACATCCCTAGTTTCCTTATGTAGATGGATCATGTCAGGAATGGGAATGTCCTCCAGATTCAATTTCACCTCGGTGGCCTTATCTTTTGTTGCTATGGGCAAATTAAAAGTGTTCTGAGCATGGCTCTTGGCAGTGACTAAGGATACATTCTTGTTATAAATCTGTCTAACCTTTGCATATAACTTCGATTCTTCTGAAGCTACATATTTATCCCCTTTACATTCACCCAACACCTCTGATTTGCTTTTTCCTTGTGCAGCAGGCTCAGTAGCTGCTTTACCAAGTACATACTCCTTGATTTCAAAGGCAAGTACTTTGGATTTTACCAAGTACATACTCCTTCTTCATCTTCTATATCCATAACCTCAGGGAAATCTCTTTTATTGCTCTTCTCAAAGGAGCTAGCTAAGGGTGAAACTTTCTCCAATGTTGGGATCAGGCTATAAATATCAAACTTTGGTGGAGTGACTTCCTTTACTGGGGCAACATAATCACCCTGTGTATTAACATCCTTCTGAGACTTATGTGGATATTCCATCCAATTAGCAGTCTCTGCCAGACCTGCAAGCTCAAAGTGTTCAAAGGATTTCATTTTATTGTCTTGCCTTCTAGTGGAGATAATGTGATGGGGATCATAATTGATGGCAGCCTGTGCTTGAAATCCCATTTATCTTATCACACACTCAAATCCCATTTTTCAATTTCTGCCCTTAACGTTTTCCTGATCAATTCCAGAGAAAACACTCTAGGAGTCAAGAATGTTGGTAGCACATTAGGGACTCTTCTTTGTATTCTTTAGACTTCATACTGAATTCGTCAGGAATTTACAGGGCTTTTCTTATATCGACAGGGATGACAGGACACAAGATCTTCGAATTGGACGCATCCATAATTATCCTCTCAAAGGAGGAGTAATTACTAGCGCACCAGTCAACGAATTCAGGGAAGTTTAGGGTTTTTTCGACTGAGAAAAACATAAAAAAACGACCTATATACCTTATGCACATCTATACCCCGGTTCCTAATCAGTTCCAGTCTATCTTTTACTGCTTCAATAGGTCCATTCAGCAATACTGTGTCATAAATCTCAACATCCTTATCTTCTAACAGTTCTTCTATCTTCTGGTGTTCAAACCTGGGGGTTTCGCTTCTCCAAGCTCAGCCATTTAAATAGTTTTATATGAGGACAAGAGGCCTACTTGGTTTACTAACAGCTGGTCCACGATTTTTGAATGAGGTGGCTGCTTTCTGCACAGTCGTTGGCTTTCACTTTCCAATGCACAAGACAAACAATACTCAAATCCCCATGCAGACGTATTTTATATTATTTATCCTTTCCTATCAGTCTAGCACCTCTTGTGATAGAGGAATTCTTGGAGCCGTCCATCTGCACGATCGATCTTGTGCCATTGATCTCTTTCCTTGTTTAACTCCTCAATCCTTCGCAGTCTTCATCCTTCATAAAAATGCCTTCTCGCACCTTCAATCTGTGAATCCAATGTCGATTGTCGATCTGCACCTTACCCGCATCCTGATCGTCCAAAGGTGCAGCCTCTACCAAGCTACATGGATCCGAAAAGTTTGTTTATCCTCGCATGTTGTATTTGTGAAGTCCATAACCACCATTGATGCTTATCTCCACCAGATCTGCATCGTCGAAAGATGTGGAGCCTATCGCCATTTTGCAGATTGGAAAATTTCATTTCTCCGTGCATGTCTAATCAATGAACTGTTTTATGATCTTATATCCTTTTTCCATCTGTCGATCTGACCATCGATATTCTTGTGGGTTAACCAAGCTTCTCCCCTACCCAAACCATGCATCTTTCTTTGCGAAGTCACTTTGCAGTCGTCGATATCCACCATCGCAGATTTGCTCCATTCATTGATGCCATCATATAACCTTAAGCGGATTTTTACATTTACCCTCATTTGCAATGGGTGAAATCGCGAACCTAGGAAACAGTTTTGTGACAAACAGAGTGAAAAAAATGGAGCGAGGGCGGATGATCACGCGAAAAAAAGTCGCGAAAAAAAGTCAAACTGAAACTCTAGGCCGAGAGTTTGAAAAACTCTAGGCTGAGAGTTTTGAGAGTTCAAACTCTGGGCCGAGAGTTTGAACCAATCACCACGATGTATTTAAAAAAAAACTCTCAGATGAGTGTTTGAACTAAAATCTAGGCCGTGATTTTGGAAGACATTTTCTCGCTTGAGAGTTTCCGGTCAACAATTCCAGCACCATTTCTGCAGAATTCATAAATGTGTCACTTTAACAAGGTTGGACCACTGCAAAACATGAGAATTACATGTCGAAGTTTATACCAGTAGATTCATCATTCAATCTACTTTCTAGTAATATAAGTTTTTTTCAATTTCATTTAGGATTACTATTTTTTTCTATATTTTTACTAAACTTTATCATTAAAAAATTAAGTGTCTGAAAAATCAGTCACAATGAAAATTCAATATCATCACAATGACGAAGCCAAAAAAAATTAAAAAAATACAAGGATGTTCCTTGAAGTGTCCTCTTCAATAGGTTGGTTTTATTTTGTTTGATAAGAGTAACATTTGAAAGAAAATGTGAAGACAAAAACATGTGTCGATAATGCAACATTTTCTGAACATACGTTGTTTCGATAAATAATAAAAAATAGTTCCCAACTTCATGTTTTCACCCCAATGTTAAAACTTAAGATCTTCAACCATTTTCATTCCCAACCCGCAAATAGAAATTCACAGATCTGATTTGCATTCTGCAGGGTCATACAACTCAATAATTTCAGACCTTACTCATTATTTGCATGGATCGAACCTTCTCCCCCAATTTAACACAAAACTTGTGCTAACATTTTCAACCAGAGTTGAATCAATGAAGTTATGTGTTTCTCCTCCATCCACTAACATAGTGATTGATTTTCCTTGAACCACTCCTTTGAATGTGAGTGTATGGAAGCGAGGCACTCCTCAAAATATTGCAATATTTCTCACCTCGGGGGTAGGTTCTTCTTCTGCACTCTCATAGGCCACTTCTGCATCTACTGGGGCCTCTTCTTCTTCCTCCTCGGCTTCACTCTCTGAGTAAACTTCAATTTAGTGTGATTTTCCTTTAGCACATTTGTGTCCTAGAACCCATGGCTCCTGACAGGTGAAGCAAAACTTCCTTCTTCTCAATTCATCTCGATCTTGGGAATAGTTATCCTTCTTGATGTTTTCAGAAGGATTTTTCATGGGTGGCCTTTGATTCTTGAATTGAGTAGGACCAACAGTCCTAGGAGGAAATCTAGTCCTCAGAATAGATTCTTGCAAGTCTCTAGTTCTACTTAGTGCATCTTGCAAGGCAGAGGGTCTCTAATCCTTCACCAAACCTTTGAAAGGTTCTGATAACCCTTCAATGAACAACAAGATCAATCTAGTTTCTGAGATATCAAAGACCATCACAGCTAGTTTTTGAAACTCAGAGATGTAGGCTCCAGGATTTCCAGTCTTCTTCACATGTGCTAGTTCCCTGAAGGTGATCTCAGGATCTCTTCTTTCAAATATTTAATCCAACCTTCTTGTGAACTCTTCATAAGTGGTCACTTGATCATTCCCAAGAGTTTTTAGGCCATGAAACCACCAATCATTGGCTTCACCATCTAAGTGTAGAGTAGCCATCTTGATGGCATCTCTCTTAGCCATTGGATTCAATTGAAAATATGTATCAATATTTTGAATCCAAGAGTTAGTAGTGCATTTCTGTGAACCATCAAAGTAAGGTAAAGAAATCTTACCAATAGTATTTCTTAGCTCATAGTTCTAATTTTGCATCTGGAAGCTTCCTCTTGGGTTGGTCTTGTACTGTAGATCACAAAGTCTTTGAATGGTAAAGCACTTATGCACTCTTCATTAAATGTAAGGTACTCAACATATTTGTCTTCCCATGAAGCAAGACCTCCATTTCGAACCTCAGATTCCTCTTTTTTTCTTTAGTAAAATTAGGCATAGTAGGCCTAGAGTGAGGTTAAGATTCCATATTGAATTCATCAGGGCGATTGTGAGGCCCGGTTCTTGAAAAAATATGGCCACTACTGATATTCCTTTCGCCATGTGCGGTACCATTGACGCTCCCCTCTCCATTCTTGCTTCCTAGATGCTGAGCTAAGAACTCTCTGGTCTCTTTCCCGAATTGAGAAATATTGTGAGAGATGTCTTGTAATACTTTCATCATTCTTTGAACAAAGATTTTGAACTCGTATTTGTCTTCATTGTGAGACATGTTTGAATCTCCTTGTAGTTTCCCTTTAGTATAATTTATTTCTTCTCCCTCTTCTTCTTTTGACAAAGGATCCTTCTTCTTAGAATCTGAGTATCTTCTTGGAATCATAGAAATAAGTCAAGAGCAGGTTCAGAGGACCATGCTTTGATACCACTATATTGTACCAACTAGGGTTGATGATACACTAACTCAATCTCCTACCAGACTCAGCTAAAAACAATGGATTCAGTGGTCTAGTTTTACTGGAGGTAGGAAAAATCAAGCACTCTGGATGGGAGGAATACTATGATAGATGATAATACCTTTTCACAAATCATTAGGACCATTGATAGTTATAAATAAGCAAGTCCTAAGTCTACTGCAATGCTCCTGGGCACCCTAGCATATGCAAACTAGTATTTCACTATTCATTGACCGAAAGCTATGGGTGAATGATTATGAATTTAGGAGGATAAATAAAATCAATTTAAATTCAATATACAGTCAGGTTGAATAACATAAATTTATATAAATTTCTGACGAATTCTCACAAAGGTATGACAAAAATTACTTACTAGGATTGCACAACTAGTTAGAATCCAAGACTTCCAAACAGTTAATGAAGGCTCACACAATTATGATATGAGACTTGTAATAATTAATATGACGTCTTGAACAACTCCAAGAACAATAATGTCTTCATTTGGATCAATACTCATTCATTTATCAAATGCATTCCAGAGACTAGTCAAATTCTATGCAAATCTAGAAGGGGTGTAGAAAACTCAGAATATTTTAGGCTTATGCAATATTAACGTTTATGACTAATATCATAGGATCATAATGAATTCAATCACATCATATGTAAGCCAATAGTATTCTCAAAATAGTACAAGAAATCCTGTCCTCTCAACACAACAAACTAACACTGGAAATCAATATGAAGCTTGAAGATTCGAACCATAGACTTCATGACACTTCTTATGAACTTCGAACTAGACTTGAATCAGCTACAATACCTACAATAAAATCATTGGTAATGGTTGAACTTCATCATCCTCTCACAGGAAGCAGGGGCACATCTCCCAAGTCTTTGAGGCACAATTGCTCTCAAACCAATACTCAAACTGACAAAAGGTGTGAAGGGGGTGTGCACTCCTTTATTTAAAGATGGAGGATGACTTGAGGAACAAGTCTCCTTGACTAATTCTCCCTCATGAGTGGATAAGGAAAGCTATCTTTCCTTCTGTAATACACTTATTTTGATCCTTAGGTTGTATTGGATTGTAATGTAAATATTGTATGCATGTAACGTGTGTGTTTTCCCTAGTGTGGAGCTCAAGGCCAAGGCCCCACTAGAGGATGTACAGGTTTTAGTTAAAAGGAAAGTATTTGATATTTATGTAACGATGTGCTAGCAATCCATGGAAAATGTAAAGGATGTAAACGATAGCATGTAAATCAAATACCAAAGGTTGGCTATGGCTGCAACTAAATGAGGGGGCTATGTGTATCCATTAGGGAGAGGTGAAGGGGTTATGGGATGGGAACCCTATGATGCCACTTGTCCATGATGAACCCATTTGATTTCCCATACTGAAATGGAACTTGGTTACAGAAGGTGGGGGAAAAAGGTCGGTTCAAAAATTCAATTAAGGGGGAACCGCCCTGAGATCCGGGGGGGTATGTTCTACTCACCCTTGAAGCCATTCCATCACCTGGGAATCCGGGGAACCATTTTTTATATTCCATTGTTTACCAGAACTTCATTCATATCGCATTGTAGAGAAATCCATGGGGGGAGAAGGAAAAATCGCAGTTTCTGTGTGAGTCGAAGTTACAGAGCCAAGAGCCATAGATAACCTACGTAGGAAGCAAACCAAGGAATAAAGCCATGGGACTGACCCTAGGGATAGATTGTAGTGCGTGAATAGCTTAGAGAAATCATGAGAGCATCTAGATATGATAGTAGGAGATTAAGTTGCGGAACAGAGCTTCGACCACAAAGCGGAGAGGGTTTCAACTGGAGTAGCATAGCAGAAGGTTAGATGCAAGATGGAAATGCTTGACAACACAACTATATGTTGGCTTAGCATGAGGGTGGAGCCCTGACTATGAGAGAACCCATTTAACCCTCCTTATTGGATACATAGCCCCAGCTCGAGGGTGGTCTCTGAGAGCTGAAATAATATAGGTTGGGCAGAGACCTATGGTTGGCTTGGAACATTGCAGACCATAGCCAATTTGCTTGGAGTTTTAATGCAAAAGATAAGTGTTCCTTATGCCTTGAATGATGCATGTTCTACATCTGTGTATATGTGTTCATTTACGTATGAATGCATGAGTTGATCCCAAAAGGGTAATAGGGCTGAATGTCCATGTAATAGGTCTCATTCTGTGGTGTATGTTATTGATTGGTGAATGTATCCTCCATGGTGTGTTAATGATGATGCTTTCAGTTATGGTTGTTAGGTATATGCATGCACCCATTTGCTCAAGTGAATGGTCCATTGATGAATAGGTCTGTATGCCTAGGCATTCTGTTCATTCCATTGTGCATGTCATTTCCTTATCTTTGCACCTTTGCATCTGTATATGATGATAGAACTCATATGGATTTAGGCTTAAGGTATAGGGCTAAGTCCTTGCATGTTATATCATCAATCTGCCTAAAATAAATGGACTGATGTCATGACCCTTTTGTGTGTGTATAAGGTTTCATTCCTCTGTATTACTGGGTGTATGAATCTGCCTATGTGAATGACATATTATATTGTTGCATATATCATCAATCTGCCTAAAATAAATGGACTGATGTCATGACCCTTTTGTGTGTGTATAAGGTTGCGTTCCTCTGTATTACTGGGTGTATGAATCTTCCTATGTGAATGACCTATTATATTGTTGCACATTTGTATTTTCATTGGTGAATTTTCTTAGATTGTTCATTGATTAATTAGGGCTAAGTCTGGTAAATGTGAAGGACACTCCATCCAGGACTTGGAAAAGAAGGGCACCCTGAGGATTAGATGAAGGGGGAGAGGCATGTCAGAATGGAGCAGAGCCTCTAAAAAGTGATGAAAGAGATAAATATGGGGTTTAAGACTATCTTTGGAGTGGATGAGGGCAGGAACAAAGGCTTTAAGTGTGGAGGAAGATCAGTTAGATGCATAGAGCTCTCCAAGATATTTCCAATGGTACGTGATTTTCCCCATTTGACTTAAGGATGAAGGAGTTATCAGCCTGGGAAGTTTGCAGGTGCAAAGGAGGTGGTTTTGCATTCCCGCATCTGCAATGCAGATTGTTGATTGTGGATGTCGGGAACACATTTTGGATTCGTGTGATTGGACTTCTGCCTTTCCACACCCGCAATGCGGATTGTGGATTGCAGAAGTCGGAAAGCGAATGTTTCAAGGACTATAACTTTGGGCTTACACATTTCCACATTCCGCAATGCGGATTGCCGAATGCGAAAGGAGAAATTTGTCGGAAGGTTACTTTGGGCTTTCGCATTCCAGCATTCTGCAATGCGGATTGCAAATTGCAGAAGGGGAAATATTCTGGTATGGTGGTGTAGTGGTTCTGACTTTCTAAAACCCAAAATGCGGATTGAGGATTGCGGAAGTCGGAAAGATGATTTCGACGGAGCTGAGAAATTGTAGTTCCGCATTTCTGAATCTCGCAATGTGGATTGCGGATTGTGAATCGATGGCCATTGCGGTTGTGTCTAAAATGGAGATTTTATGGAGAAAAAAAATGGATCAAGTGGTCTCCCATCACCTCTTAAGCCAATGGAGGGGTTGGGAATGTTACAAGTGGTATCAAATCCCAAGTTACAATACTGGAGGTGCTTGGGCCACAGCTAGAAGCATCAGGCGTGATTAGAACTGTGGAAGAACAGAGATCGGGCCCAATGACCATATAACATTTCAACTGGGTGTGATCCAACAACCAACAGAGATGGTCTAGTCAGCACAGAGAGGTCGATCATGTTCCATATAGACACCTAGACTTTCATCCGGAAGCAGCATTAAACAAATGGTGGCATTGGTAAGTGCATAGAAGCCTAAGAAGGGTCGAGTCGAACTTGACCATAGTTTCTGAGGGCAATCGGAATAGTAGGGCAATGCTGATAAGAGGGAAATATCTCACCCTAAACCATTTCCGTTACAGGATGAGAATGGGCCCAGGATTAGAAAGGGAGAACTCTTTGACCTTGCCATGTTCTTATATTTATGTTTTGTGAGCTTTATGTACAGAAAATTAGGGCATGAGAATGATGCTAGTAATCAGATAGTTGCAAATACATATCCACTAGTGGTCATGTTGTTAGGTATTGCATATTGCATGAGAAGATGTTGTGTATGTATATGATGTGGAATGTTGGTAAAACTAGTGAAGATGTGCATATGCAATGAACCACTTAGGTTAAATATGGTGGTTGTTAATCACTACTGATGTTGGTATTGGTGTAGGACCAAAGACAACAGAAACATGGCTAAAGATATTGATGATGCTTTTACATGTTCCCAGCAACCTTATGAGAAAGGTTGGGGCAACAATCCGTGAGCATGAGAATTGATGGAAGGGATGTGTAGTCCCTGGTAAGATGCCAGAATGATGAGGCAACACCAAAGATGCTAATGCGAGTCATGCAGGTATGTTCTCTTTGTGAAAATGGTACAAGTGTTGAATGGGATAGGGTAAGAATCCCTTGTTCCATGTTTAAATATTGTACAATGGTATGCATGTATGGTTGAATGCACTTAATGTGAATTCCATACCACCATGGCATGGTGAGGTATGGATTAGTAAGGGCAAGGGACCTTATACCATGTGATTTTTAAATGTTAGAATGCATTCATATGAAATTACATCATGCCATTTTCATAGGTTGGTTATGATTTTAATAACCAAGCAAGTAAGGGCTCAGGGTCCTATATGGTAGTGCCTGCTAAGTGAGATAGTCATGATTAGGGCCATATGTGTTTGGAAGGGTAGGTGTACATCGGAAGATTTTGTAAATCTGTGGTTATGCATGGAGAGAATGCACATTAAAGGACTATGTGAATGTTGTAAATGTGCATGCATGGGTATGTGTGCACATGTGAGATGCATTGTGTGAATGTATGGTGGTGTTATGCATGTGTTCATTAAAATCAGATAACAGAGGAAATGATGAATTAGTGGTAATTATGAGATCATTTCATGAGTTGTTGTGAATGCAGGAAGGATTATGTAGAGGTAGTAATGATGAGAGGGCTTCCAGAATGCTCTGTGGAAGGACAGAGTTGCATAAAGGATATGGCTGGGAAGTAATGGGTATTGACGGTTTATTAAATTACATAAATAATGTGATGGTGTCCTTTAATTTTTACTATGATAAAGATGCATATAAAATACACCTATACATATTTTCATTGTAATAAGATGTTAGCAGCTGAAAGTGCTTACATTGTTGAGTGTTATGATTTTGAAACACCACAATGACTATTGCAACAATGAAATATTATGTACATGACAAATCACAAGTGTTTGGACTAATCTGAATTTTCAGACTTTAGGAAGAAATGTCTTGGCCATGGAAATGAGGGTAAGTCCATCTTAGAGGATGAAATCCACCATGTGCAAAGGCCGACAATTATGAGAAGGATCTCATGACTGCAAATCAATTTATGTAGTAGATAGAATTGTAAATTCATGTTTGAATTTAATTGTTAGTGCCATTAAAGGATTATGGAAACCAGATTTGAATAATGATTGTTAAGTGCTACTGACTGCTTGGTTAATCCAGGATTGTGTCAAAGGGACATGTTGTAGGTGGATGGTTGTACTAGGGAATCAAGCATGAAACCCTAATGGGAAGAGTGGTGCCACTTACAAGATTTGAACAGCATCAGGATGTCTCATTTGCACTGCACGTGGGTAAACCATGTTAGTGAGATGGTAAAATTATGTCAAGAGAGCATATATGGGCTATGGAACGTGAGAGGGTTTGGGGTGGAAAACCGAGGGACTGTTGACTTAGAGAAGGGATCCCAATTCCTCATGAATGAAGAGAGAATATATCTGCAAATGGATAAGTGTTCTATAACCCTAGTTGAAATACATATATGACTAGCTACTGGAGTTAATATGCAGAGCACATTCTATTTTATTATATTATTTCAGATTGCTTGAAGTATGATTGGGACCTACATAGTTCACATTGGAGACGGGTGCACACCTTTCTGATGCTGAGTTATGTTAGGGGTGTTAATATTGACTACACTCTAAGGGACTGGATGCGTTCCTGGTGTTTCAATATTTGATAGTGAATGTTATGAAACATGTTTATAGTTTTAGAGCAACAATATTGATGAGCTTGATCATCCATCTTGTGTTGTCAACTTGAACATATGCAATTTGGTGTTGCACACTAAAGAATCATAGTGAAGGTTCGTTGCATGCCTAATAAACCCATTCGGTGTACTGCCTTGGCATTGGTTACTTGGATTTTGTGGAGGTTGTGGAGGTATGGATGAAGAAGTTGTGGTGAGCATGAAGGGTTGTTGTGTGTGTGAAGGGTTGTTATATTCCTATGGCTCCGTAGTAGAGCCTTGACGTATAAATGGTCGTGGTGCAGTTTCCTTCCATTGGTTGATGACCCAGACAGATGTGCTGGTTTGGAAATGGAAAGGGAAACTAGGTATGGGATTGGTTTGACACCACCAATGTCTAATAAACCTAGTCAGAGTATTGGTTTGGCATTGACTATTTGGATGGCATGGATTAGCCTGTGTGCTATCCAACATCCATTCCACAAGTGACCCAAGGATTGTAAAGCAAAGAATGACCCTATGGAGTAGAGAGGAAATGTCCGATATAGATAAGTATTCAATTTCATTCATTTCTTATTTTGGAATAATGAAAATTTCATAAACAAGTCTTATGGAAACCAAGCTGATGCACTTTTGTTTCTTGTTGGAAACCTTGGTCATTGCAGGAAGCAAGAACTATGAAGGCATCCTAAGGATGCATGTGGACATGTGACTGTCCTAAAAAGCTCAGCATGAGTAGCAATGAATGATTGTGATAGTGGACTTGTGTGGGTCCTAGCAGCCAAGAGTCTTGTAGACAAACCATGTGGAAGGGTTCCATGGTTGAGAGGTCTTAGACAGACCATAGAAAATAAGTGTCATAATCCAAAAGGGGAAGTCAAGCATTCACATTGAAGTGAAAGATGCTAGGGAGCATGAAACCACAGTGGCGGTGTGGCCCCAGATTGGGAACAAGATTAAGAGGGGGAAAAATCGTACTCTTCTCTTTCCCTTTTTATTAATGCAATTAGAAAATAGAGAAGTGTTGAATCCATGTTATAGCTTAAAATGATTTTGTTAATTGCTTGAAATAATTGTGAATGCTAAAATAGTGAATTTCATGTGAAAAAATGAACATGAATGAGTTCATGTGCATGTTGGGAAAGCATGAAAAGTGTGGAAACCTCATGGATAAGCATGGGATTTTCATTTCAATTGGGAAATTAATCGTCTTATTTTAATGTTATGTTATGCTTATCCTAACAAAATTGCAATGATGTATTTCACAGGTGAGAAATTGAAGTTAATTGGTTGTAGTTGTTACAAAACAGTGGTACTAGCAAGCAAAGAGTGGGATGTTGTGTACATTGGCCATGGAAATAGACCAAAGACTGTTCGAATTGGTTGGAAACCTTTTGCAAACAATTTCCAAGAACCAAGAAAATTTTGGAGAGATGCTCAAGCTACAGAGGAAGCAGAATGAGATGAACCACAAGGCTTTGCAGGACTCTGTTTGTCTGCAAAGGTAGGTAGAAAGCATTCTGGAAGACATTAGGAGTTGGAAGGAAAGTGGATCAATGAAGAAGCATCCATCCAATCATCCCATTAATAAACGTACCAGGTGGGAAGACTCAAAGGGAATTGAGCAGGAAAGAATAAAGCAACCACTGAAATGTTGGAAATGTGGAGGAAATCATTGTCTCCGCAACTTCCCAACAAGGAGTAGCAAGAAGGATAGAAGCCACATAGTTTTCAGGATTTTGGATCATCTGGAATATCAAATCTAGCTAGAGCAGCTTGTTGAAGACAAAGGACTTAGTCCTGAAAGTTCCAAGTAAAGGATGCAATGCAGAGGCAAACTTGCAACATTTTTGAAATTTTGGGCATGAATAAACTGTAAATGTACCCCTAAGTATTGGAACACCAGGGACGGTGTTGTTCTAAGGGAGAGGGAGTTGTAATACCCCTATTTTGACCCGTAGGTTGTATTGGATTGTAATGTAAATATTGTATGCATGTAATGTGTGTGTTTTCCCTAGTGTGGAGCTCAAGGGCAAGGCCCCACTAGAGGATATCCAGGTTTTAGTTAAAAGGAAACTATTTGATATTTTGGTAACCATGTGCTAGTAAGCCATGTAAAATGTAAAGGATGTAAATGATACCATGTAAATCAAATACCAAGGGTTGGCTATGGCTGCAACTAAATGAGGGGGCTATGTGTATCCATAAGGGAGAGGTGAGGGGGTTATCGAATGGGAACCCTATGTTTCCATGTGTCCATGAGGAACCCATTTCATTTCCCATACTAACATGGAATTCAGTTACAAAAGGTGGGGAAAAAATGATGGTTCAAAAAGTTGATTAAGGGGGAACCTCCCTGAGATCCGGGGGGTTCTGTTCTACTCGCACTTGAAGCCATTCCATCACCCAGGAATCTGGGGAACCTTGTTTTCTATGCCATTGTTGACCAAAAATTCATTCATCACGCATTGCAAAGCAAGCAGTGGGGAGAGAAGGAAAAATCGCAGTTTCACTGTGAGTTGAAGTTACAGAGCCAAGAGCCATAGATACCCTGAGTAGGAAGCAAGCCGAGGAAGAAAGCCATGGGACCGACCCTAGGGATAGGTTGTAGACCGTGAATATCTTAGAGAACCCATGAGAGCATCTAGATTTGATAGTAGGAGATTAAGCCGTGGAATAGAGCTTTGGCCGCAATGCTGAGAGGGTTTCAATTTGAGTAACAGAGCAGAAGGTTAGATGGAAGTTGGAGATGTTTGATAACCCAACTATATGTTGTATTAGCATGATGGTGGAGCCCTGACTGTGAGAGAACCCATTTAACCCTCCTTAGTGGATAAATATCCCCAGCTTGGTGGTGGTCTCTGAGAGCTGATATAATATAGGCTTGGCAAAGATGTATGGTTGGGTTGGAACATTGTAGACCATAGCCAGTTTGCTTAGAGTTTTAATGCGAAAGATAAGTGTTCCTTATGCCTTGAATGATGCTTGTTCTACATATGTGTATATGTGTTCATTTATGTATGAATGCATGAGTTGATCCCAAAAGGGTAATAGGGCTAAATGTCCATGTAATAGGTCTCATTCTGTGGTGTATGTTATTGATTGGTGAATGTATCCTCCATAGTGTGTTGATGATGATGCTTTTAGCTATGGTTGTTAGGTAGATGCATGCACCCATTTGCTTAAGTGAATGGTCCATTGATGAATAGGTATGTATGCCTAGGCAATTCTATTAATTATGTTGTACATGTCATTGCCTTATCTCTGCACCTTTGCATATGTATGTGATGATAGAACTCATATGGATTTAGGCTTAAGGACTCGAGATAAGTCCCTGCATGTTATATCATTAATCTACCTAAAATAAATGGACTGATGTCATGACCCTTTTATGTGTGTATAATGTTTCATTCCTCTGTATTACTGAGTGTTTGAATCTGCCTATGTGAATGACCTATTATACTATTGCACATTTGTATTTTCATTGGTGAATGTTCTTAGATTTTTTATTGATGAATTAGGGCTAAGTCTGGTAAATGTGCAGGACACTCCAGCCATGACTTGGAAAAGAAGGGAACCAGGAGGATCATATGAAGGGGGAGAGGCATGAAAGAATGGAGCAGAACATATATAGAGTGATGAAAGAGGTAAATATGGGGTTTACGGCTATATTTCGAGTAGAATGAGGGTAGGAACAAATTCTTCAGGTGTGGAGGAATATTAGGTAGCTGCATAGAGATCTCAAAGAGCTTTCCAACGGTACAATATTCGCCCATTTGACTTAAGGATGAAGGCGTTATCAGCCTGGGAAGTTTGCAGGTGCAGAGGAGGTGCTTCCGCATTCCCGCATCCGCAATCCGGATTGCGGATTTGGGACGTCGGGAACACATTTTGGATTCGATTGATTGGGATTCCGCCTTTCTACACCCGCAATGCAGATTTCGGATTGCGGAAGTCGGAAAGCAAATGTTTTCGGGACTACAAATTTGGGCTTCCGCATTTCTGCATTCCGCAATGCAGATGGCCAAATGCGGAAGGAGAAATTTGTCGAAAGGTTACTTTGGGCTTCCGCATTCTGCAATGCATATTGCAGATTGCGGAAGGGGAAATCTTGCGATATGGTGTTGTACTGGTTCCAACTTTCTGAATCCCGCAATGCGGATTGCGGATTGCAGAAGTCAGAAATATGATTTTGATGGAGCTGAGAAATTGCAGTTCCGCATTTCCAAATCCTACAATGTGGATTGCGGATTGCGGAATGCGAATTGCGTATTGATGGACATTGCGACTGTGTGTAAAATGTAGAGATTATGGAGAAAAACAATGGATCAAGTGGTCTCCTGTTAGGAACCCATGTCTTTACTTTGTTAGTATGTTGTTGTTGGACGCATATGCTTTGTAAGTCGTCCCGTAGTATTTGTTGATCAATAGTTTATGTTATTGTTGTTGGCGCATATGCTTTGTAAGTCACCCGTAGTATTGTTGATCCATAATTTGTAACGGCCCATGGTTTTGACCCATAGTATTGGCGCCTAGAATTAGTATATAAGTGTGTGTCGAGACCTATGAAGGCATCGTGAAGTTAATTGTATTGAGTTTGCTCAAAAGAGGTTGCCCCCTCGAAGTGGCCTGTGATCAATATAAAAGTGATTCTGAGTTCTGTCATTCTGCTATTTCGCATATTCTTATTAATTAATTGTTGCAGGTGCCTCACATCTGGTATCAGAGCACTTTCTTGGGCTCCCTGGGTGAAATTTCTGCCAAATTTTTTTCGCATCTGTTGCAGGTTCGTATTTGGGAATAATCCGTATCCGCTTAACTGTGGGAAGCACTTGGGCATAAGCCCTAGAACTCATTGTGAGGAGTACCACAGGAACCCCAAATTAGCTGGCCCATTGAGAGGACATGCCAGCGAAAAGGGCAACGACCCCTACCTAATTGACTAGTTCCCACTCGTGAGGTAAACCAAGAGCTGTCGTTTGTGGCAAAGCGGTTATCAGTTTTACTTGAGCCGTGGAGTGAGGGGTACTGCCCCAATACGCAAGCTGTCAGACAACATTGGTGGCCGAGTGAAACCCCTGAACTGTTAGGAAGACGCACATACTTGGGGTCCATATCTACTTTTAGCTGAACTATTGTCGATCACCATTGCGCCGTTTCAGATCCATTTTGTAAGTCGTTCCAGATTCAGCCGTTTTCAATACATTCGGCACTATTCCAGATCCCTTTTGGGCTGTAGCCACTCCAGTCTAGGAAAAAAAAAAAATCCTGGTTATGGTTGTCACCCGTGCAGGAGCAAAAACCATGGAGGACGCACTTGCAGCCATCCAAGCCAAACTCCAGCATCTGGATGAAAAATTTCTCGGTCTCCATCTTGAACATTCAGCTATGAACAACAAACGGCAGTCCGAGTCTTCAGCAGACAATGGGTTCTCTTCTTCCAGCAATTTCCGTGGTCTGAAGCTTGATTTTACTCGCTTCAATTGTACCGATCCAACTGGATGGATCTATCGTGCAGAACAGTATTTCAGTCTCCATAATACTTTTGATGTCAACAAAGCTCCATTGGCATCCTTTCATTTGGAACAGGAAGCTCTTCAATGGTACCATTGCTACATTAAGGCTCATCCAGAGCCCAAATGGCCAGACTTTTTCCAGCTCCTTTTGCAACGATTTGGTCCTAGTGCTTTTGATGACTTCACAGGAGCCCTCACTAAACTTCGCCAAACTGGCACTGTGAGAGAGTATCAAACCGAATTTGAGAATCTAGCCAACCACACCGAAGGATTGTCTGATGACTTTTACCGGAGTTGTTTTATCAGTGGTCTAAAGGATGCCATCTGCTCTGAGGTCAAAATGTTCTGTCCCAACACAATGATGGAAGCACTAGGGTTGGCTAAGTTGGCAGAAGACAAGATTGCAGCCCAACAACGCTCCAAGCCCACTTTTGTTCCCTTCCTAAATATGGGTTCTCAGCGACCACTTATACTGCAGGCTCCTCGACCGAATCCTATCAAGCGTTTATCTGAAACAGAGATGCAAGCACGCAGAGAAAAGGGGCTTTGCTATAATTGTGATGAGAAATTCACTCGGGGACATAGATGTGTTCAGCAAAAGCTCTATCTCTTGGATGTGGAGTCTCCACCCGCCTCTGAAATTGGTGACGAAGATCCAGAAACACTGGATGCTCAGGTCGACATTCAGGAACCGCCTATTGACCCTCCATCTCAGGATGACCAGCCAGAGATATCTCTCCATGCTTTAGCTGGAATCACCACCCCCCAAACAATGCGGACCAGGGGTTACTTCAAGAAGCTTCCTCTTACAATACTCATTTATTCTGGTAGCACTCATAATTTCATTGACCCTCGGATTGCCAAACAAGCTGATTGTTTTATCCATCCTTGCTCCAACTTTGAAGTCATGGTTGCCAATGGGGGCACCCTACCTTGCAAAGGGAAGTGTCGAAATGTGCGTATCTCTATGGGAGATTATACCTTGCGCTCTGACATGTTTTCCTTGCCCTTAGGTGGATGTGATGTGGTTTTGGGCGCTCAATGGCTATGCACACTTGGCCCTATCTTATGGGATTTTGCTGAACTTTGGATGCAATTTTCCCTCAATGGACACAAACACACATTGACAGGATTAGAACCAGGTTCTCTCAGCATCATCAGTTCACATTGCATGGAAAAACTCCTCAAGAAGAATTCACATGGTGTCATCGCTCAGATCCATTCCATCTAGATGCAACCATCAACGGTCTCCACTACCTCTTTGGATCTACAACAAATTCTGGATCGATATACAAGTGTCTTTGTTGAACCAGTGGGAATGCCACCTTCCAGGCCAGAAGACCATCGTATTCAGCTCCTTCTTGACAGCGTTCCTCCCAACATCAGGCCCTATCGCTACCCATTTCACCAAAAAACAGAGATTGAAATGCTTGTTCGGGACTTATTATTCGCCCAAGCACAAGTTCCTTTTCTTCTCCAGTTATTCTTGTCCGCAAAAAAGATGGGTCATGGTGCCTCTGCACTGACTTTCGAGCACTTAATCACCTCACCATCAAGGATAAGTTTCCAATTCCTGTTGTTGATGAGCTTCTTGATGAGCTTCATGGGGTTCACTTTTTCTCCAAGTTGGATATTCGTTCTGGGTATCATCAAATTCGGGTTCATGAGGATGATATCCCTAAGACAGCTTTCCACACACATGATGGCCATTATGAGTTTTTGGTCATGCCCTTTGGCCTCACTAATGCTCCTTCCACATTCCAGGCCTTAATGAATAAAATATTTTGACCCTACATGCGGAAATTCATTCTAGTATTCTTTGATGATATCCTCATCTATAGTAAAACATGGGATGAACATCTCCAGCATTTGGATCTTGTCATGCAACTTTTCTCTGACCATCATCTCCATGCCAAGCAGTCTAAATGTGTTTTTGGACAGAAGGAAGTTGAGTATCTCGGGCATATTATCTCAGCACAAGGGGTTCACTTGGATCCTGCCAAAATTGATGCCATGAACAATTGGACGCATCCTCAGACACTCAAGAGCCTTCGTGGTTTTTTGGGGTTGACTGGCTACTACCGCAAGTTTGTCAAGGATTATGGGAAGATTGCAACTCCATTAATTGCTCTATTGAAAAACGATGCCTTCACATGGACACCTGCTGCTCAGTGTGCATTTGACAAACTAAAACAAGCTATGTGTACTACACCTGTGCTAGCTATGCCCGATTTTTCCAAGCCCTTCACTATTGAGAGTGATGCTTGCGGCAATGGACTTGGTGTTGTTCTCCTTCACGATGAACACCCCATTGCGTTCACCAGCAAAGCCCTTTCAGGTAAGAATTTAGCTGCCTCTACCTATGAGAAGGGAATCATTTCTGCATCAAGACTGATCACCAGAGTCTGAAATATTTCTTGGACCAGCGTGTCTCCTCCCCGGCACAACAGAAATGGGTTAGCAAACTCATGGTTTATGACTATGAGATCACTTACAAGAAGGGTAAAGACAATATTGTGACAGATGCTCTTTCTCGCACATTTGATGCCCAAGGTTCTCTTTCATCTATTTCTATGCCTGTTCCAAATTGGTTGCAATCTATTCAACACGGTTATGTCAATGACTCCTCCTTATCTCAAATCATCCAACGCTTGACCAAAAACCCTTATGTTGTACCACATTACTCTTGGGATGGTGCTTCTCTGCGATACAAGGGTCGTCTGGTGCTTCCCCAGAGCACAGATCTTCAACAGGCTGTCTTCTATGAACTCCATGCTTCTCCATCGGCAGGGCACTCTGGGTTCCTCAAAACGTATGAACGAGCACGGCGTAACTTCTTTTGGCAGGGCATGAAAAGGACAATTCAACAGATGGTGGCCGAATGTGATACCTGCCAGCGCAATAAGGGTGAAACAACACTCCTTCCAGGATTGCTTGAACCCTTGCCCATACCTACACGGATTTGGACGGATATTTCTATGGATTTCATTGAAGGGCTCCCTAAATCTGGCGAGAAGACAATGATTCTCGTTGTGGTTGATCGCCTCTCCAAATATAGTCATTTTTGTGCTCTCAACCATCCCTATACAGCCTCCTCCGTCACTCAAATTTTTCTGGACCAGATCTTTCGTCTTCATGGCATCCCTTCTTCCATTGTCTCAGATCGTGATGCGACTTTCACCAGTCATTTTTGAACAGAACTATTTCGCCACACTGGCACCAAACTGAAGATGAGTTCAGGGTATCACCCACAAACAGATGGTCAGACTGAAATTGTCAATAAATGCTTGGAAACTTATCTTCGTTGCTTCACCTCGGAACAACAACATCAGTGGGATAAATGGTTCCCTCTCGCTGAATGGTGGTACAATACCTCTTACCACACTGCCTCTAAAATGACCCCATATAAAGCAGTCTATGGTCAGGCACCTCCAGCTCTTCTTCCATACACCCCCACCAGTTCACCAGTTCAGGAAGTTGACACGGTCCTTCAAAACCACGATCAGATTCTTCGCATTTTGCGGGACAATCTTCACATGGCAAGAAATCGCATGAAGCAACAAGCTGATCAACACCGTTCTGAGCGCACTTTTCAAGTCGGCGATATGGTTTTTCTTCGTCTCCAGCCGTACAAACAATCATCCTTGAAACTCAAAGGGTGTCATAAGCTCGCTCCAAAGTTCTATGGACCATATCGGATTCTTCAGAAGATTCGGTCCGTTGCTTATAAATTGGAACTTCCTCCTTCTTCCCGCATTCATCCAGTCTTTCATGTCTCTTGTCTGAAGAAAGTTCTTGGCACCAACATCAGTGGAAAAATGATTTTACCCGAACTGGATAATGAAGGATCCATCCTTTTGGAGCCAGAGGCCATCCTCAATTGGTGCACGCGTCAGCTTCGCTCTCACTCTATCACAGAGGTCTTAATTCAGTGGCACAGCATGCAACTAGAGGATGCTACATGGGAACCACTCCTTCAGATTCAACAACAATTTCCACATTTAAAGCTTTAAGGACAAAGCTTTTTTTAAGGGGGAGGGGATTTTAGGAACCCATGTCTTTACTTTGTTAGTATGTTGTTGTTGGACGCATATGCTTTGTAAGTCGTCCCGTAGTATTTGTTGATCAATAGTTTATGTTATTGTTGTTGGCGCATATGCTTTGTTAGTCGCCCGTAGTATTGTTGATCCATAGTTTGTAACGGCCCATGGTTTTGACCCATAGTATTGGTGCCTAGAATTAGTATATAAGTGTGTGTCGAGACCTATGAAGGCACCGTGAAGTTAATTGTATTGAGCTTGCTCAAAGGAGGTTGCCCCCTCGAAGTTGCCTGTGATCAATATAAAAGTGATTCTGAGTTTTGTCATTTTGTTATTTCGCATATTCTTATTAATTAATTGTTGCAGGTGCCTCACATCTTGTAATGTCCCCTTCTCCTTAGAACAACACCGAAGGAAACATTAACAACCTACCGTGCTTTTGGTAAACTTAGCCCCAAAATTTTTACACATAAATTCCTAACATTTTAAAACTTATGTATGCAGATTCGACTTCAATAAAACACAGCGGAAATTAAACGTAATAACACACACGAGAACAAACCGAATATGATTCCATATGCAGGGTTCAATCCCATTCATATGCTATGCACAGACTTCATTTCAATTTCATTAACATGAAGAATAATCATTCAAATAACACATTACAGAACCCAGATATATATATACAAATTAAAGTCACGGAGAGCACTTATCTTGCAACGCAATATCCAACGACTGGCTACGTGAGAGAAACATTCCACCCAACCATAGATCTCTGTCCAGCCTGTATTCTTTCAGCTGAGAGATCACCCCCGAGCTGGGCTGTGTATCCACTAAGGAGGAACTAGATGGCTCACTCACAGTCAGGGTTTCACTCAAACAACCATGCTAAGCCAACACACGGTTGGGTTTCTCAAGCATGTAATAGGAGATGGAGGAGGATGCTAGTCCACTGAGCTCAAACCCAGAGCCACATACCCTTCAAACTAGACTCAGCAATCCCATCCTCTATTCATACATCCACAATCGGATTTCTCACAAATCTGTCACAAACAACCCAAATCCGTCACTGATTTTCTGGGCCATTAAAACTGGGTTTTCCCATGGCTTTTGGGGTAGCTATTGCTCCCAAATTCGCCCCAAGGTTCCTACCAATGGATCCCCCATTGGATTTCACTGTCCAATACCAAATCGGGACGTTTTTGGCTTCCCAAAACGTGGGTTCTCTCACAGTCGCGATTTCTGGTTTTCTCCCTGCTGGGAGCTCGTTTTTTTGGATGGAGAAAGATGATGGGTTCTTCCCCCATTGAATGGGGATGAGGAAGAGGCAACTCCAATAGGTAGAGTGACTTATGGGACAAGTAAACAGGGCCCATACCTACCCATACGAATTTCAGGGTTGCCCATGCTCCATCAAAGTCATTGACTTAATTCTTCAACCACTCTCTTACAACAGGAATAAATGTCATCTAGAAAGGTCAAATGGGTTCTCATAAAGACATATGGCAACCTATGGTTCACTCCCATAGCCCCCTCACCACTCCCTAGTGGATACACGTGGCCCCTTCTCATCCGTTGCCTCCATAGCCAGTCTTGGAATTTTATATTGCATGATGTTTATTTACATCCTATTACAATTTCCATGGCTTAAGAGCACATGGTATCAAAATATCAAATACTTGCCCTTTAAATAAAATTCGGGCTTTCACTAGCGGGGCCTTGGCCTTGAGCTCCACACTAGGGAAACATACCTCACATGTACACATTATTTACATTAAAGGCTAATATATCCTAAGGGTCGAATTGGGGGTATTACACATCTCCTATCACCTCTGAATCCAATGGATGGGTTGGGGATGTTACAAGTGGTATCAAAGCGCAAGTTACAACACTGGGGTTGCTTGGGCCATAGCTAGAAGCTTCAATCGTGATTAGAACTACGAAAGAACATAGATAGGGCTCAGTGGCCATATAAAATTTCAACTGGGTGTGATCCGATAGCCAATAGAGACAGTCTAGTCATCACAAAGAGGTTGATCTTGTTCCAGCTAGAAACCTAGCCTTTTACCGGGTAGCAGCGTTGAAAAAATGGCGACATTAGTTAGTGCATAGAATCCCAAGAAGGGTTGATTCAAAATTGACCACAGTTTCTGAGGGCAATCAAAACAGTAGGGAAACACTGATAAGAGGGAAATATCTCACCCTAACCCATTTATGTTACAGCATGAGAATGGGGCTGTGATTAGAAAGGGAGAACTCTTTGACCCTACCATGTTCTTATATTTATGTTTTGTGAGCTTTATGTACGGAAAATTAAGGCATGATAATGATGCCAGTAATCAGATAGTTGCAAATACATATGCACTAGTGGGCATGTTGTTTATATGATTTGGCATGTTGGTAAAACTAGTGAATATGTGCATATGCAATGAACCACTTAGGTTAAATATGGTGGTTGTTAATCACTACTAATGTTGGTATTGGTGTAGGACCAAATACAACAGAAACATGGCTGAAGATATTGATGATGTTGTGTTGCTACAATTCTGTCGACAGGGGTTCACTTTGCACTGTTGTTAACAAACACCAACCAAACACCCTTAGGCATTGACCTAGAAAGGTTTTAACCTTTCCAGCAACACTCGCAGAGCGAGTGAGGTCTCACCCAAGATGTCCGAGGGGTTCTGCAGGAACCACGTTTCCACAATAGGGAGAAGAAATGCATTAACCCTTACTCTATCACTACAAAAACCAGAGATCTTTCCTTCGCATTATGTTAACAAATCAGACATGTAATCAACATTCACATTACAGATTTACTAGACATCCACAAAGCAACAAAACCTTAAAAACATCGCAGCATCAATATGGCATTCATCATTCATGACACAAAATAGAGACATAATTGAACATCCTCATGCATTAACTCATCTCAAAACCTCCGGTACAACCTTCGTGGGGAGAGTTCTAAGCGACTTATCACGAATCCGTATACACAAAATAGAACTTGCCGAAAACAAGAAAATACATAGATGCGAGATATCACAGTTCTCAACTACAAATGAATTATCCAAAATCAGATTCCCTTAGGATTACAATCATAGTCCTATTTATAAACGACTAAGTTGTTACAAAATGGTCCAAATGACCCATTCTACCTAACTGAACCTTGCGGTTTCGTCGGATTCCTTATTCTTCGCGAATGGTCGTTTCTTCTCGGAAACTTGTGGCTCTCCCTCGGATTCCTTATGCCAACATGCCCCCAACACAAACTTGTGACTCTCCCTCGAGCCACCTCAGTCGAAAACCTTTGGTGCATTTACTTGGGACTTGAAATCTTCGTATGTAGCTCTAATCTGGTCGACAACTTCTTTTGTCGCTACTTTGAGTATTGCGCGGTCTTCAACCTATTATTCCATTGGGTGCTCATCATTCATTTGTTGCGCCTTCTCCAGATTCTGCTTGACCTATGCCATTCCTGCTATTGCATGCATGGCCAACTTTTATGCCTTTGATTTCAATTCCTCTAGGTGTGTGGTCCTTCTATGCTTCCTTTCACGCACCTTAGTTACTCGATGTTGGAGTTCATTCAGCTCCATGGCCTTTGTCATTTGCGTGAGTAGGGGCATCACCTTAAGCGATCCCTTCAGTGAATCCAGTTGTGTTTCTTCCTAGGCGAGTTGTGTGTTCAGTTGGTGCAACTACTCATCTTGTACTAAACTTCCCCAAAACTGTGTAACCTCTTCCGCAATTCTCTGGGCTGCCTTTTCCATTCCTTTGATCTCTGTCGCAACCTCTTCTATTGCATCCTAGCAATTCTAGATCTATTCCAGTGGTGTTCCTGGTATTTCCATTACTTGTAGCTCTGCATTTTCTTTTTGCAATTCAGTGATAACTACGCCTAACAAGATAACTTTCGCTTCCAGTAGTATATCATGATCTACCTTCGAGCCTTCCTCACATGTCTTCGCTATCGCCTTCTCCAACCGGCCTCTATCCTCTATAACCTTCTCTTTTTCAGCTAGCGTTTGTGCTTTTTCTTCTTGGAGACGCTGTACCTCCATCTCACTTATGCGTGCATGCTGCTTATATCTCACCATCTTGTCATGCATTGTGGCCTTGCAGTCACTGATTTCTGCACTTGCTGCGGTTTGAATTCTCTGTAGTGACAACATCAGCAGTAGATTGAAATTTACCATGATTGAATCATACTTCCTTAACCACGTCCAAGTCCTCATCACCTATTGCCATTGCATTCGGCATAATTTGTACTATCCTTGGTTGTGTGCTGACCTCTAGTTTGACCCTTCTTGTCGACAAACTTGGTGGGACTTCCCCATGTGGTACCCTTGTTTCTATGACTGCATTGTTGGTAATAGTTGGGTTACCAAGTGAAAGTATTATGTTGCATGTTGTGTGACTTTCGTTTGGTTTTCTTCTGCTACCACTATTATTTTCTAGAGGATCCTATTAACTTGCTCTTCAAAAAGACCGCCATTTGTACTTCCTTCACCACAGTCGATCCTATGCTTTGTCCTCGTTTCTTCACATCATGCTTCTATTTCGGAAACCGTTGGGGTGGCCTATGAAGCTCCATCATGACTGAACGTCTGCGACTGTTCTTTCGCAGGATCTCCTTCTCCTGTGCCCTCTTATCGACTGGCTGAGTCCTTCTCCTCCACCGATGGCTTTAGTTGAGTTGTCGATTGTCCATTCTCTACATCCGGTAGTTCCTTCTCTGTGGTTGGAACTTTCCATTCTGATGGCCATCCTTTAATGATGGCATCCAATTCCTCCTCAGTGATCTTGTACTATGTTGGCAGCCACTGCCTCTACCTATCCACTCGTGATTGGATGTAAATTGTTTGGGATTCGACCGATAGCCTTGCGATTGGTCGATACTTCCTTGTTTCTTTCTCGACTATCCACGGTATTTCTTGTGCATCTATCTGCATCATGTGTAGGAACAAGTAGAATTGTACAGTGTTGAATGCTTGCTGTTCTTTGTCAGTTGTCACCCATAATTTTTGGTATCGCGCCCCTTCTCATATCTTGGCTTCCACTGTTTCCATGCCTTGATAGTGCTTTGGCTCCCTCCATCCTACAAGTGAGACTAGCATCAAGAGCCATGAATTTGTGAATGCCTTCCCTTTCTCCCGTGCTTCAAGAGTGTCCTCCAGCAATTGAGTTAATAGAAATTGCAACCAGTTCATCTGTACTCCTGCGACACATTGTTCTGCGGAGGCGATGATGCCCGAATTGCATTCTTTCGGCCTATTCTTCCTCACCAACTTGAAGGCTAGTATATTTGCTGCAACTCTAACAACTTGGTCCTTAATTGTGTCGAATAGGTATCCTCTTGATTTTTTCTCCACTCCATACTTCATCTTCATCCTGACTGCGAGCTTCTTGTCATTGTCCTTCCCCTGGAAAAATTGGGAAGGATCTTCTCCATCCTTGGGTAGTTCGGTGATTCTTACAATCAGGTCGACTATGACTGGAATCGTTTCATGCATCCATAGGTATCTACCATGAAAAAAGGCTAATAACTACTTGATGCACGTGTTTACCTGCACCGATTTCTTAAAGTGCGATATTTGGGTGAGGCCCAGTAATCCCGATTGCTCCAATCCCAATGCCCTCTCTGTTGGTTCCTTTGTCATCGAGCCTCCTTCTCCATGCAAAACATCGATGCATGTGGCCTCTGTGCTTTTTGGGAAGTTCATGAGGTCATGGTCGATGTATTGTAGCCTCTGCAAGTTTTCCACGATATCCTCTGCTTGAGGAACTCCTTTCGCTATCGGCGGCATCTTAATGACATATTGTTCGTTCTTGCGCACCCAAACTGATCGTGTCCCTTTCTTGTTGGGAAATACATACCCTAGTATCATTGGGCCAAGGTACCCACCTAGCGAGGTTGGTTCCTTTTGAGCAGTGCCCGAAGTGCCTGCTTCTCCTTCTGCAAGTTGCACTGAATTTCGGGTCCCTCCCTTCGGCTCTCAACTGGTGTCTACAGGCCTGTTTGACTCTGCTTCTTTCTAATTGATATTCCGGACACGATCTCTGGTTGCTCCTACATGATTGGCATTGGCTGTGGCCATTCGGTGCTTGTGCTCAAAATTTAAACTTCCATGTGCTACTTGCAGGTTCTTGCTTAACACAACATGCCTCGACTGTCCCCTTGCCCTACATTTATAGTGTTGATTTGCTGCGTCCCATCTGATATTGGAAAATGATTACCAAATCCGCCGAATGGGTCGGGTATTAATTGTACCATTTTTCATTTTTTTTGTCGTTCATTGTGGCTTAGCTGCTGCATTTATGACTGTATTTGACTCTTCTGCATCGTGGAAGCCGTCGACACGTTGAATCTTTCCGCTTCTTTTGTAGTCTGTGATTATCTTGTCGACAGATGCTGACCCTTATTGCTTCCGGTTATTTTTTCCTATGTCGCATTATCCCGATATAGCCGTAGCCGACTGCGCTTCGCCAGACGTATGCTCTATTTCGGTTTCCAGGCACTCCTTGTACCTGGAGTTGAACTTATAAGGTCGTTGCCAGGGTATTT
Source organism: Larix kaempferi (assembly GCA_027924585.1). Lineage (NCBI taxonomy): Eukaryota > Viridiplantae > Streptophyta > Pinopsida > Pinales > Pinaceae > Larix > Larix kaempferi. Next base: position 24,464,428 of record BSBM01000502.1, on the reverse strand, counting down.
TTTAAGGAATTTAATATTATACTTAAATATAGTATTCTATGTGATTATTTTGGATTGGAAAAAACATATGTATAGATAGGTATGCGAATATTAAATATGAAACATACAATTTACTATCCAAATTATAAATTTTGGCAAATATTATGAAAAAAAAACATATTTTATGTAAATATAGGCGATATTAGAGACTAAAAAAGACCAAATAGCAAATTTATTTTTTGAAAAAAAGCCCAAAAAATAGCCAATTGGTGAAATTTCGACCCTAAAAATTACCCTGGTCGCTGCTTCACTGGTTTCACATCAGGCTTCAGTGAGATCTTTATTTTTCCTAGTTCCCCTGAAATGTTGTTCATTTTTCGACAATTTTGTTGGGAATAGATCCTGAAATTTGGGTAGTACATCTGTAACTTTTGTGATGGACGCATCATCCCAATAATCTCCAATGCTGGCGAACTTTGGGTTTTCCTCCGACCCAGTATTGACTTTCTTGATGCGCAATGGTTGTTAAAACGTGTTGGAGGGTATCTCAGGTGCCTCAATATTCTAACTTCCTTCTGACTCAGGTATGTAAGTGGCTCGTGGATCGTCCTCGTCGTCAGGTTATCCTATTACGTTGTAGCATTCCATGAGCATCTTTGGTGTTGCAGTCCACTATAATCCCATCGGTTTCTCCATTAGTACTGCTTCAAGCACCTTCTCTCGTACCACCTGTAGAGCACCATGGATGAATGGGTTTTCATCCAAGAAACTAAAAGTTTGGCTGAAGTTGGTAGTCATTTCCTTCCATGAAGTCGTTCCATGTCGCAGTTCTGTTGCGATGTACCAGTTTTGCAGTACCTCATCCAATGTGTGGACGAACGCGTGGACCCACTCTTGTTGCAGCCTAAGTCCCCATGCATTTTGACATTCTTCCAAGTGAGCCCCTAGGTCACTGCGTCCACTGTACTTTCTTCCGCAGTATCCTTTATCTTCACCAAATCTAGCCTCCATTAGTTGTTGACATAATGGACAATTTGTTATTGTTGACTTATGCGTCACCCACCATCATGTTGGTGTATCCTTTAATGCTTCCTCCAATGCCAATAGTCGTTGCGGTTCTTCTACCTTCCCTTCGAACTCAGCTAGGAACTCAGTCAGGTTAGGTAAACCTTCATATGTTGGCAGTTAACGCACTTCTGTTGCCACCTGTTGCAGCGATTGGGTGATCCCTGCAAACCTTCTGAACGACACTTCATGTAGTTGGTTCTGCCAGTTCTCGATTGCTTCATATGAATATGATGAGGCTGAGCTAACACTCTGCCATCCCAACTCTCCATCATTGGCAGGATTGACATAGTCTTCGGAGATATTAAAAACATTGTCCCACCCTTCGGTGAATTCATCCCACGTTGGTTCAACATACCATTGTCCTTCTGTGAGATCCAGGGGTGCGACTACCATCATGTCACGATTCTCAAACGACATGGTCCTTTTATTAAAGTTTATGATGGACTGGTTTTCCATTGCCCAGTCTATCCCCAGCAGTACCGGATAGGGGCTAGTGTTGTCGGCTATCTCTATTACATCAAAATCTGCATAGGCTTTCAGACCCTCGATGTCAACTGGGATATGACACAACCATCCAATTGATGTGACCTTACTCTGATTCGCTAATCGAAGTTGTACGGGGGACCATTGCAGTTGTGGTTTCCCCATTGCTTCCCATGTTTTCTTTGTCAGGATGTTGATATCCGACCCCAAGTTGAGAATAATATTGTCGACGTCAAATGCACTGATTTGTGCATTCATCCTCATCTCTTTCCCTGTCTTCCTCTTATGCAGTCGGTTTACTACTCAAATTTTCCTTCCATCCTCTTGCCGATGCAGTAATCCATCTATCTCTACCAATGCATCCCGATCTTTTTCCAGCTCCAAGCAGCTTTCTAGGAAAGCTCTTAAGGAGTTCATCTTTTTCTATGAAATTGTTGTGTCGAATGTTGCCGACATGTCATAGGTAGATACTTTCTGGGTAGTATGTGGTTGTCGCATCTGCCTCATTGTCTCTTGTGCTTCCAAGAAAATATCCTTTTATGCTTCCACCTTGAATTTGACTTGCTTTCTCGCTGTCGGTCGGACAATTTCCTGTGGTCTGTCTTTTCCTATCGCAGCTCCTCCCCTGGTAACTACTGCAACATTCGCCTATTGAGTTCTTACCTCTGTCGAAATCTTCTGTACTCTAGGAGGTGGATTCTAGTTCTTATTTTGATTTAGTGGAGGTGGGGTTGGGTTCTTAGTTTTCCACTTTGCAATAAGTTAAGGGTAGTCCTCCACACTGTGGTCCGGTGCGCTGTAATATGTGCACTGCGGAACTGGGCTCTGACAATCTCTCTGATAATGCCCAACTTGATTGCAATTGTAGCATACAATCAGCCCTCGACCTTGTCCAAAATTTCCTCCTCAGCCAATGCCTTCTCCTCGACCTCCGCGGAACCCCCCTCTGAAACCTCCTTGTGGTTGACCATAGTGCTAGTACTGCGGCTGACCATACTGTTGTTTTTTATATTGCGGTTGACCATACTACGGTTTTTGATACTACAGTTGACCATACTGCGACTGATCATACCACAGTTGCAGATTATAGTGAGGTTTCTCATACTGCGGTTGTTTCTATACCGGCAGTTGCTCCTCTCCCTTCATGAAAAATGTATCCGCAATCCTTTCTTGGAGTAGGTCATAATCCCTACAATATGTTTCCTAATGGCCAACTAATCGACAGAATTTTCAATACAGATTCACTAGCTTTGACACCATCTTTTGCATAGTCTTCCACCCGATGTCCCTTTGTCTGGAAAATTCTACACCACGACATTCCTCCCTGGCTCAGTCGATTCGGTGCACCAGACTGTAAATATTCACGAAAATCTGGGCATTGGTCCTTATGATGTCCTTCCAACTTGCAACAGGTGCACCATATTTCCTCTCGCACTTCTTTTCCTTTTTAATATCTTGGAGTTGGATTGTCAGATTTTCCAACTACGCTTGTATCTGATCCATGCCTATGCTTGCCTCACCAACCAGCGAAGCCTCCAGCTTCGTTGCAATCTCGAGCGTTTATGCCTGGGATATGATTTTCTGCTGCATCAGTGGTCCACGAATATGTGGCACTAACCCTGCGATGAACCACTCTTTATATTGCATATCGCTCATTCTGAAACTCACCCTTTCCATTAGAGTTTTGTATCGCTACTCAAATTCCCATACCAATTCATTCAGAAACAACTTGATTTATTTCAACTCAGTAATATACTACGACTCATATTTTGGTTTTTTAAATTCACCAATCATTCCCTCCTTGATCTGCGGCAGTGTTTTATCCGGGCTCCCTGTCGGTACCTTGGTAAATTTCATATACCAGTCTAGCGCACGGCCCCTGAGGGTCGTCGCTAGCAGTCCCCTGTTTATATCTTCATCCTGGACCTGCTTCACATTCCATACTGCTTCACACAAAAACCAATATTGTTCGGGATCCTCGGTATTGTTACCCTAGAAAGTTGGCATTTTTACGTCGTCACCTGCCATTCTTGCACTCCTATAATTATTTACGGATCCACTACTTTTACCATTGTTCTGACACTTTGGGAAGTACTGCGATGAACTTATGTTTTGTCCTCCAAAATTTTGTGTAGTGCATGGGGTTGTGGGTATGTTGTAACTTTAGGTCTGTCCTTTGGCTTCAAGGGTAGCCTAGTCACTTTCTTTGTTGCAGTGAGGTCGCTTCGTCCTGTGTGGTCCTGTCTTGTAGTCCTCTGTTCCGGTCACCTCAGGAGACCCTCTCTCAGTCCTCCTCTTCTTCTCTGGTCTTTGGAACATCACCGCACTTCGCAGGGTACCACAACCTTCCTCATCTTCTTCTAAAAACCCGTCGTCACTCATGTACATCTACCCCACATCGTTCTACCATACCCGCATTCACGCGTTACCCGCAACCTACGCACATCGAGCTCTACTCATCAGATTTCATCCTCAATATACCCTTTTCGTAGATGATCATTTTAATCCACAACTTGAGTGACAGCAAAATCCTTCCGCGAGGTCCCTTGAATAATTTCCTCTTTTCGTCACTATATGACTTGATCGTATCGATGTCGAATTTAGTAATATACCCTTCTAGAATACTATCCACTTGTTGGGCCTAGCCCAAGTAAGGAAGTTTTGAAGCAAGATAGTTTTGGAGCTCCTAAGTCACAGTGTAGCTCAGACGAAGGCAGTTTTGGAAAGATAGTTTTGAAAAGCTGCAAAATTGAGCGCAGCGTAGTATCGGCAGGGTAGGAACCGCGCAGCTGAGTGTCAGAACACGAAGTGGTACCAGCGCAAAGTGCCAGTAGGGAACCTATTTTGGGTAAAGAATGTAAGGGAAGGTCGAGCTGTGAAAGCAACCTATTTGGTTGAAGTACTCCATGATTCCCAGCAGACGGGTAAGGAGTGGTGCAGAAGGAAAGCGACCAGTCACACGAGCAGAGGCAGCACGACGTGAACTGGCCGCACAAAGCCGTTAGACAAGGAACGACGGGTTGAAAGCGACACGTCGGCATGCGCTCGACAGGGGGGCTGAAAGCGACGTTACCACGCATAGAAGGATGGCCACGATGGAGAATTCGCTATCAGATCCTAACAGTCCTGGTTAGCAGAGAAACCATGCCAGTTTTAAGGAACCTTAGGGTTTTTTGGCCCTCTTGATTGTAAAGACGTGACCTATGGGAACGATCTATAAAAGGGCACATTTTGTAAGGGAAAGGGTTAATCATCTAGTGATAAATGCTAAATATTGATCTCTATTGAGAGACAATTGTAAAAGGCTCTACAGCTGCGTACGCAGAGACCTACTAAGAGAGAATAGAGTCTGCAGATGAGTTCACAGACTGGAACTGTTGTACCCTTCCCAAAAATAATATAGCAACAGTTCCTGTGGACGTAGCTCCCATCCTGGGGGTGAACCATGTTAAATACTATGTTATGTAATTGATTGTATGTTTTTATATCTGTGTATTTTCTTATGTGAATGCTTAAGATCTTGTTTATGCATGCATGTATCCTACTTTTATATGTATTCGTCATAAGGATAAATATGCAAATAATATGTTAAGTAGCCACATATGTGAATGAATGTTAAATGCATAAGTATTTCTAATTCAAATGAAAGCATAAGTCAATCAGGTAAACACTTAAGCCGGCTAAGTGGGTCTAGTGCGATTCCATGAGCATAGCACCAGAAGTGCGCAGTTAGATTGTTGTTTGTTATAGCGTAGAAGTTCGCAAGGGTTGCAGGCTATTTTGATGTTGAATACATCATTTTATGCTAAGTAAGGTCTATTGAAGTTGCATAAGTGTTGAGAGGAAGTGCAGTCTCTGTGGCGTTGTCGTATTGTCGAAGAACGATTCCCCATCGTGCAGTCCTTGGATGCGCGATAGTCTAAGTTTTACTTGCGAAGAAGGTGAACTTCGAGCAATCCCCAGTTTGCAGCCTGAGTCCTATAGCGTGCTCATCGTTTGGTTGTGGAAACCTGATTCCACGCCCCCCCATCACTTCGCCTCGGGTGAGACCTCAGTATGTTCGCAGGTTGTTGCTGAAAGGGCCGGTGAAAAGGGGTTTTGTTGGTTTCTCGAATCGCGCAGAACCTCGGTCTTTCTAGAAAACCTCAAGAACAATTAGACAGCCAACAAATGGTTCCGTTGCCGCACTAAGAACCAGTGATGAGTACAGAACCTTGGAATCCTGAGAAAAAATAAATCTGGGATTGGTTGGACAAGACAGAGAGAGATTTTGCCAGAAAAGAGAACAAACATCCACGTCTATCTGACGTAGATTGGTTAAACAAGTACCTGTGGAAGGATATTCATGAAATTTTCTGGGAAAGTTTTGGAAACGAGTTGCACAAGTGGATATCAAGACTCGCAGAGTGAAAGGACTGTTTCCAAGGAGGAGAACCTGCCGAGTGGAATTCCAAGCTTATTCAAAGGATTAAAGAAGTAAATAGTCCACTGTCACGAGCAATCAACTTTTGATTTGACAGTATACTACAAGGCTTCGTGACACAGTTTGTTGTGGACACCCTAAAGTCCTACAGCGCAGCAAAAGCAGAGTTTTTCAAAGGTAAGTACCTCAACAATATGGGTTTTTACATTAAAATGCTTTTAGGTAAGAAAGTCGTTTTAAGAATGCAGTAAAAGTCCTAGAAGTTTTTGAATCTGTAATGGTAGATAACACATATAGTGATTCTAACAGAGATACACACAATTTGAGAAGTGGAAAAAGATATAAGTATAATACCGATAAAAGTGGACTCCACATAGATACTGAGTTAGAAGTTGAGATTGATAGCCACACAACACCTCCATCAACCACCTATCAGCCTCCAACTCCGCAGAACCCTCTAGTTGACAATACCGTGCCTCCTATTTCACAGAGTCCGCCAGTTTAGAACCCTCCAGTTGTTAATGTTCCTAATCCTCAGAGTATCAATACCAGTAACACCATGGGAGTGAGTACTCAGACCATCCCGACTCAAAATATTCTGATTCAGAACATTTCGTGTAGTAACATCCCTAACACCACTCAGACCACTACGCAGAATATTGTACCGCCAAGAAGAAGAATGACTGATGACATTAAGCTACTGATATTCAAAGGAATGGGTCTAGAATACCCTGAGCAGCACTGGTTTCTATGTGAAGCCGTGTGGAGTGTCAAGCAAGTTCAGGATGATGTTGTGAAGCAAGCGCAACTCATCACTACATTCAGAGATAGAGCCTTGAACTAGTTCATGAAGTATTCGGTAGGACAGAATAGAACTCTAGTGGAGATTAAGGCTTCCATATTAAGAGAGTTCAAGAAGCCAAAGTCAGAATCCCAATGTATATGTGAGGAACCTGCAATAATTAATTAATGAAAACACACAAAATAGTAGAAATAACAGAACTCATAATCATTTTTATATTGATCGCAAGCCACTTTGAGGGGGCAACCTCCTTTGAGCAAGCTCAATACAATTAACTTCACGGTGCCTTCATTGGTCTCGACACAAACTTATATACTAAGTCTAGGCACCAATACCATGTGTCAATACAAACCATGGGCCAATACAAAATATGGATCAACAATTACTACGGGACGACTTACAAAGCATATGCGTCCAACAATAATAATACAAACTATGGATCAAAAAATACTATGGAACAACTTACAAAGCATATGCGTCCAACAACAATATACTAACAAAGTAAATAGAAGGGTTGACATGGGTTCCTAACATCCCCTCTCCCTTAGAAAAAGCTTTGTCCTCAAAGCTTTAGATGTGGAAATTGATGCAGAATTTGAAGGGGTGGTTCCCTTGTAGAATCCTCGAGTTGCATTACGGGCCACTAACACATTTGAGTTACAGGAAGATTGCTTGGAAGGATGTAGACGAAGAAGAACCATATCAGCTGCATGAAAAGTGTGCTTTGAACGGTGCTGATCGGCTTGTTGTTTCAGTCAAATTCTTGCCATGTGAAGATTGTCCTGCAGAATGAGAAGAATATGATCGCGGTTTCGAAGAACCAAGTCAATTTCCTGAACTGGGGAGTTGTTGAGGGTGTTTGGAAGAAGAACAAGTGGTGCCTGTTCATAGACTGCTTCATATGGTGTCCTTGTAGACGTGGTATTGTACCACTGGAGCGCTTCTAGGAAATCCATAGAAATAGTTGTCTAAATCTTTGTAGGGATGGGCAAGGGTTCGAGCAGTCCCGAAAGGAGTGGTGTTTCACCCTTGTTGACCTGGCAAGTGTCACAGTCAACCACCATCTGTTGAATTGTCATTTTCAGTCCCTGCCAAAAGAAGTTACATTTTTCCTGGTCATACTTTTTGAGGAACCTAGAGTGCTTGGCCGATGAAGAAGCATGGAGTTCATAGAAGAGATAACTGGAGTTCATAGAAGGGATAACCCTTTTGAACACATTGCAACCAGTTTGGAACAAGCAGAGAAATAACTGTAAGAGAAACTAGGTCATCAAATGTGCGAGAAGGAGCATCTTCCAACATATTGTCCATACCCTTCTTGTAAGTGATCGCATAGTCATAACCCATGAGTTGGATAACCCATTTCAGGTGTGCTGGGGAGGAGACCCATTGTTCCAGGAAATTTTCCAGACTCTAGAGATCAGTCTTGATACAGAAATAATTCCCTAATAGGGATGGTTGCCACCTCGATACTGCATGCAAAATAGCCATCATTTCCTGCTGAGATGTAGATGCGGCTAAATGCTTACCAGAAATGTCTCTTGAAGGTGGTAAACCCACTAGTGCAGCAAAGATACCTGCATATCTATCCAAGGAAGTAGTGGAGACTGTTGATGGGTGCATCTGAATGGAATGGAGTTGAGCGATGACATGATGTGAATTCTTCTTAAGGATCTTTTCCAGGAGATGTGAACTGATGATGCGGAGAGGCCCTGGTTGTAAGCCCGTAAATTTGTGTTGTGTCCCATTGAGTGAAAATTGCATCCAAAGTTCAGCAAAATCCCATAATATGGGGCCAAGTGTGCGTAACCATTGAACGCCCAAAACCACATCACATCTTCCTAGGGACAAGAAAAACATGTCAGAGCGGAGGTTATAATCATCCAGAGAGATACACACATTGTGACACTTCCCCTTGCAAGGTAAGGTTCCCCCATTGGAAACCATGACTTCAAAGTTGGAGCAAGGATGGACAAAACAATCAACCTGTTTGGCGATCCGAGGATCAATGAAGTTATGAGTGCTACTAGAATCAATGAGTATTGTAAGACGAAGCTTCTTGAAGTAACCCCTGACCCGCATTGTTTGGGGTGTGGTGATGTCGGATAAAGCATGGAGAGATATCTTTGGTTGTTCATCCTGAGATGGGGGGTCAATAGGCGGCTCCTAAATGTCAACCTGATCATCCATTGTATCTAGAGCTTCTTCACTAATTGTAGAGGCAGGAGAAGAATCCATATCCAAGAGATAGAGCTTTTGTTGAACACATATATGTCCCCGAGTGAATTTCTCATCACAATTATAACAAATCCCTTTTTCTCTGCGTGCCTGCATCTCTACTTCCAACAATTACTTGATAGGAGTTGGTCGAGGAGCTAGTGGAATTGGAGGTCATTGAGAACCCATATTTCGGAAGGGAACAAAAGTGGGTTTGGAGCCCTGTTGAGCTGCAATCTTGTCTTCTGCCTACTTAGCCAACCCTAGGACTTCCATCATTGTGTTGGGACAGAACATTTTAACCTCTGATCGGATTTCATCCTTAAGACCACTGATAAAACAACTCCTGTAGAATTCATCAGACAATCTTTCTGTGTAATTGGCTAGTTTCTCAAATTCTGTCTGATACTCTCTCACAGTGTCACTTTGACGAATCTTAGTGAGTGCTTTGGTGAAGTCATCAAAAGCATTAGAACCAAATTGTTGCAAAAGGAGTTGGCAAAAATCTATCCATTTTGGCTCCTCATGAGCCTTGATGTATCAACGGTACCATTGAAGGGCTTCCTGTTCCAAATGAAAGGATGCAAGTGGAACTTTTTGGACATCAAAAGTATTATGCAGACTGAAATATTGTTATGCACGATAGATCCATCTAGTCGGATCAATACCATTGAAGCGAGGAAATTCAAGCTTCGGACCACGAAAAATTGCTGGAAGAAGAGAACCCATTGGCTGCAGAAGATTCTTCCTGTCGGTTATTAGTCATGGCTGAATGCTGAAGATGGAGGCTAAGAAATTTTTCATCCAGATCTTGGAGTGTGGTTTGGATGGCTGCAAGTGCTTCCTCCTCTGCGGGTGACAACCATAACCAGGAGTTTTTTTTTTTTTTGGGGGGGGGGGGGAATGGATAGAAAAACACAAACAAAATATTATTTAGCAAAGGGAAATTTGGATTCGGGAAAAATGCATATGGGTAATTGGAGTTTGACTAGGTTTTGGACATTTTCTGATGGACATGGAAGCAAAAAATGAGGATTTCAGAAGCGGGGTGAAAGAATGAGAAAATTTGTCAAAGAGGGACAAACAAACAGAAATAAGGGAATGAACACGGTGGCAAAATTTGGAAGCGAGTGGGTGAAAATTGAAGTTATGGCAAACCCTAAAAATAGACAAATGTGAGATTTCTGGCTTTGGGAAGTAGAATTCGGGATACGTTCCTCAGGAATGAAATATGCATAATGGAATTGTAGGGGTGTCCGGGAATTTTCAAGGGAAACAAAGTTAAAACAAGGGATATATGGAGAAAAAATGGATTTTATTTTTCCAAAAATGGATCTACAGCGGCACGGAAGGAATTAGAACAATTGGATCTGAAACAGTGCGGAAGGGATCGGCAAAATATGGGTCTGAAACGACACTGAATGGATTGAAAATGGATGGATCTTAAACGGCTTTCAGAATAGATCTGAAACGACTGGATCTGGGACGACTTGCAGAATGGATCCGAAATGGCTAGATCTGAAATGGGGCGGATGTGTTTGGTAACAGTTTAGCTGAAAATAGATATGGACCCCAGGTATGTGCATCTTCCTAACAGTTCAGGCTTTTCACTCGGCCACCAATGTTGTCTGACGGCTTGTGTATTGGGGCAATACCCCTCACTCCACGGCTCAGGTAAAACTAATAACTGCTTTGCCACAAACGATAGCTTTTGGTTTACCTCACGGATGGGAAAGTAGTCAATCAGGTAGGGGTTGTTGCCCTTTCGCTGGCAGGTCCTCTCAATGGGCCAGCTACTTTGGGGTTCCTGTAGTACTCCTCACAATGAGTTTTAGGGCTTATGCCCAAGTACTTCCCACAGTTAAGAAGATAGGGATTATTCCTAGATCCGAATTTGCAACAGAGGCGGAAAAAAAATTTGGCAGAAATTCCACCCAACGAGCCCAAGAAAGTGCTCTAATACCATATGTGAGGAACCTGCAATAATTAATTAATGAAAACACACGAAATAGCAGAAATAACAGAACTCATAATCACTTTTATATTGATCGCAGGCCACTTCGAGGGGGCAAGCTCAATACAATTAACTTCACGGTTCCTTCATTGGTCTCAACACAAACTTATATACTAAGTCTAGGCGCCAATACCATGGGTCAATACCATGTGTCAATACAAACCATGGGCCAATACAAAATATGGATCAACAATTACTACGGGACGACTTACAAAGCATATGCGTCCAACAACAATAATATAAACTATGGATCAACAAATACTACGGGATGACTTACAAAGCATATGTGTCCAACAATAATATACTAACAAAGTAAATAGAAGGGTTGACATGGGTTCCTAACAGTATAACAAAATTAAAGGAGATTAAGAAAAAAACCTAATGAAACAGTCTGGGAATTTGACCAGAAGTTTAAAACATTGTTAGACCAGGTCAGTTTTGTCATAGCACCGCAACATCACCAAGAATGGTTCATAGCCATGTGTTTCCCCATATTAGACTACCGCTGATGCAACAGAAGGTTGCTTCGCAAGCATAAGCTTTGGAGATCGCGATGAAATTAGAAGCTTCACCCATAGGAGAGACTAGCACTGGAATGGTCCAAATCCAGAACCAGTTAGCTACCTTGATATTACAGTTGCAGGACATGAAGAAGGGCAAAGAACAAAGAGAAGAGATCTGGTGTACCAGATGTAAGGGAGAAGGACACCCAAAGGAACATTGTCCTTTATTTCAATATTACCTAGATAGTGGAGCACCAAATCCACTAAATCAGAACCAAAGGCCATGGTGTGAGATCTGTAGAACTAGAGGACATTGTCTAGAAGATTGTTACTTAATCCAGAAGTATGTGCGAACACCTAAGAATTTATATTGCACATTCTGTAAATCCATTGGACATGATGATTCCAATTGTCGAGCATATGAGCTCATGCTCTAAAGAAAGCACGATGTAGAGCATACGCACGATGGAGTATACAGAGTTCAAGAAGAAACACCGCAAAACAAGGATAACGCGCAGTATGATCAAGGCGCATACAGAGGTCGTGGAGTATTCCATGGAAGAGGAAGAAACACTGGCCCAAGACAAGGAAGAGGAAGAGGCCAAATGATCTGTTATAACTATGGCCAGCCAGGTCACTTATCTAGAGATTGTACCAATGCATGTACTACCTGTAATTATTGTAAATCTTTTCATCATGTCATTGAGGCATGCCCATTGTTAGCAACATAAATGCAAAAAAGAAAGCAAGAAGTACCTAACTCGAATATTCAGTTGATCACCACAGAGAAAAGGAGTGCAGATCCAAGTATTAATGTTGTGACGCAAAGTGGCGCTGCAACAGGAAGAGATAGGAAAGCATAAGTTGCGACTTCTGGATATTTGGAAACTAAGCAGACCCCTGCTGAATCGGTCTGGATCAGAAAAGCTATTGGGAAGGTACCTACTTTCAATCTGGAGAAGAACAAAGAATCCTTTGAAGAAGCAAGGGATATATTCAAAGAGCCAGCACCTATGTCACCAAGAATCCCGTTGTGAAGTTAAACACTGCATATGGAGGATATGCCAGCAGCTTATGATAAGACGTGCACCGCAACAAAGACATGCACTTCTGTTGCGCAGTTCCTATGGAGCTACATGAAATTATTGAAGAGCGTAGATGCTATAGTGGAATTGGAAAAATTACTAAACCAGTATGAACCATGTAGTGAGACAAATACTTCCTAGGGCGCAGTTAATCACATCAAGATCCATAAAAGAATAGGCCGAGAAATGAGGCTCAGTGCACAGATAGGAGATTATGAGATGGATGAAATCATCCTTGACTTAGGGTCAGAGGTAAATGTCTTAACTAAGAAGACATGGCAACAGATGGAGAGACCAAAGTTGTCATGGTCACCCATATAGTTGAGATTGTCCAACCAGCAGAAAGTCATACCTTTTGGGAGATTAGCCAATATTATTGTTGACATCGATGGAGTGCGAAGTCATGCAGACTTCGAGGTTATTGAAATTGTGGACGATAGTCAGCCTTATCCAACATTATTGGGTATAGACTGGGCGATGGATAACCTCGCAATCATAAACTTGAAGACTAAGAAGATGATCTTCGAAGGGAAAGATATTAGGGTCATCGCACACTTGGACCCTTCGCAAGGAGAAAGGTACACTAAGCCGATTCAGGAAGAATCCAAAGCACAGGATCTTGATCGCATTTACAAGATGACTATGAATCGGAATGACTACATTAATCCTACGGCGGATGGAGCACTTAGTTGGCGATGTGACAGTTCTTCTGTATCAAACTCCGACACAGGACTGGAGAATTTGCAAAGCCATATGCATGAAGTATCTACAAGAAGATGCGCGTAGATCACAAAATCGTTGTGCTGGATTGGAACCTAGGTAAGTCGAATCCCCAATTATGATGGTTCGACTAATGTTTATTCATTTATTCAAGAATATACTATATCAGTTGCAGTTGAACATTGCATACCAGCATTAGGTATAGCACTGCGCGAGACACTTACTAGATGGTGGGCCATGCATAAGCAGACTTTGACTACATGGGATCAGTGCAGACATATGATGCAAATCATATTTGCAGAGAAAGTTGCACTAACATTTGGAAAGTATAATGGACAGACGGATCCGAGGGATCACATGGAAATTTGTTCACAAGCATGGGAAAATATACCACAGACATAATGGGTTCATCTATTTGCACACACATTGGAGGAGTAGACTCCAAATAATTGGTATATAGACACGGAGCTTCGCAGAGGAACTACATATTGGCTTACCTTAATTGCTAACTTCTAGAGAACTTTTAGCTTTGAAGATGAAATCCAAGCATAAATGAAGCTCTGTAGGTTATCAAGGAAATAATATTCATAGAAGAATTCCCAAGTATAAACGAGGCATTAGAGTGAATAAAAAAAAAGATATTTGAATATGTAAAGGTACCTATGAACCTACAACCAGAATGGGCAAGATAGATAGAACATGCCTTTGAATGCTATAATCTTGCTGAAAATGAAGAAGAACAAGAAGAGAGCGATGAGGAGGATCCACGCAATATCAATATACCTAAGTCAAAAGGAGAGCGCGATGTAGAGGGACCTCTATTGGAAATTCCAGATATTAGTGGACCTATTAAGACAAGAAAAGTGAACATTGGCACAAGTGAAGAGCCAAAGTTTGCATTCATTGGAGACTACTGGGACGATGCAACAATTGCGCAGATCGCAGACCTTCTGCATGAGTATCAGGACCTGTTTCCGAAAAAATTCTCCGAAATGAAAGGCATTTTGGGCGAATTGGGAGTTATGAAAATACCTCTCAAGCCAGGCGTGAAGCCCATTAAGCAAAGGCCTTATAGACTAAATCCCAGATATAAAGAAAGAGTGAAGGCAGAGATCGACAAGATGCTTGATGCAGGGATCATTGAGCCAGTTGAAGAGTCGGAGTGGATAAGCCCGATGGTTATCAAAGATAAAAAGACTAAAGGTGAGATCAGAATCTACGTAGATTTGAGGAAGTTGAATGATGCTTCATTGCATGACCCATTTCCTACTCCATTGACAGATGAAGTATTAGATAATGTTGGAGGGAATGACGCCTATTCTTTTACTGATGGATTTTCTGGTTACCATCAGATCTGGATTAATGAAGCAAATAGACATAAGATCGCATTTGCCACTGAATGGGGATCATATTAGTATACAGTGATGCCATTTGGATTGAAGAATGCACCAGCCATATTTTCCAGAGTTGTTGTGGTTGCATTCAAAGACTTTATCCATAAGTTCTTAGAATTCTATTTTGATGATTGGACTGTCTTTGGTTTACTGAAAAACCATTATGAGAATCTGAGAATTATGTGTCCCTATGGAATTTTGTTGGGACACACTGCTTGTAAACATGGTTTGATGGTTGACCCTGCGAAGATCGCAGTTATTGTGAACCTACCAGCACGAAATTCAGTGAAACAAATTCGCACCACGTTGGGACATACAGGGAACTATAAATTTTTTATCAAGGGTTATGCATAGATAACCACACCAATGGAAAACTTGTTAAAGAAAGAAGCGCGGTTCATATGGAACATTGAATGTGAGCAAAGCCTAGACATGCTAAAGGATAAAATGGTAACTGCGCCTATCTTTGTCTTCCCAGATTGGGACAACAAAATTCCATGTACACGTTGATGCTTCGTCCATTGCACTTGGTGTGGTGCTAGCACAGCCAGGCAAGGGAGGAATTGACCAATTTATTGCATTTTCAAGCAGAAAGCTCTCATTAGCTAAAAAGAACTATACGACCATAGAAAGAGAAGGTCTAGATATGTTGTACGCACTACAGAAATTCAAACACTATTTGCTCGGTGCGCACTTCTCAATGTTTAGTGACCATTCCACTTTGAAGTATCTGGTCAATAAACCAGTGTTAGGGGGAGAATATGCAGATGGCTATTACTCTTCCAGGAGTACAACTTTGAGATCATTGTTAATCCAGGAAGAATGAACCTAGGACCTGACCATCTATCAAGGATCGAGTCCGACAAAGAACCCACCAATCTTAAAGACAATCTGCCTGACACGTAGTTATTTTCCATACAAGCCGCTGATGATTATTACAAGGATATTGTAGAATTTTTTACTACGGGATTGGCACCCACAGAGTTCACTACGCAGCAGAAGAAGCAGTTGGTAGTCAAAGAAGCAGACTTCACTATCATAGTAGGACAACTATAAAAGTTGGGACTAGATGAAGTGATCCACAAATGTGTGTTGGAGCATGAGAAGCCACTCATATTGGCTGATGCACATTCAAGTGTATTGGGACATCACTACGCAGGAAGAGCTACTGCGTAGAAGATATTGAGAGCAAGGCTATGGTGTCCTACAATTCATAAAGATTCAAAGGAACATTGCCAGAGTTGCGATGTCTGTCAGAGAACAAGAAAGTCATCGCGAAGAGATGAAATGCCATTAAAACCACAGTTGACACTACAAGCATTTGACAAATGAGCTATTGATTTCGTGGGACCTATTAAGCCCCCGGGAAAGAGGACTGGTGCGAGATACATTATCACCGCAACTGATTATCTCACTAGATGGGCAGAGGCTAAACCAGTGAAGGACTATAGAGCAGTTCATCTTTGAGAACATCCTTACCAAATTTGGATGCCCAAATATTTTAATGAGTGATCAAGGAACTCACTTTCTGAACAGAACTATTGAAGCACTCACTGAAGAGTTCCACATTTATCACCAGAGGAGTACACCGTACCATCCTCAAGCCAATGGAACTGTTGAAGCTTTCAACAAGGTACTGGAGAATGCACTGACAAAAATATGCAATGTAAACAGGGATGATTGGGATCTACGCATTCCAACTGTGTTATGGGAATACATGAACACTTGTAAGAAATCGACAGGCCATACACCTTTCAGATTGGCCTATGGACAGGAAGTTGTGATTCCGATGGAGTATATTGTACCTAGCTTAAGGATAGCTACATTCACAGGCATGGAGGAGGAACAAACAATAGAGGAAAGGCTTCTACACTTGGTTGGATTGGAAGAGGATCACTTCATTGTAGGATTTCACCGGAAAGTGCAGAAAGACAGAGAAAAAGCATGGCATGATTACCATATCAAGAACAAGTCCTTTCAGGTAGGTGACCTTGTCCTCCTGTATGATAGCAAGTTTATGAAATTTCCTGGAAAGTTTAGAATACATTGGCTTGGACCATATACTGTTATGCATGTTACTAACGATGGCGCAGTTCAGTTGGCCACATTAGACGAAGATAACTTACTAGCTTTGGTGAATGGAAGTAGACTAAAACCCTATTGGGATAGCCCTACTTCGCAGAACCCTCAGTGATCAAAAGAGAAGGAAGTTTCTAAGTGTCAAGTACAGCTGAAATTGGGCACTAGAAATGCAAAAGAGTCTGTACACAGTTTTGGTCCAATACGCGAAGTTTGATGAAAAGAATGCATCAACCGCACAGCACTAGTGAGAAGTGAAGCTATGCAGGGAAAAAAAAAGAGAAAAAAAAAATGAAAAGAAGAACCACGCACTATGAAGCTCAAAATGTAGCTGCGCAGATCAAATAGAACAAGAGGGATGAAAAGTTCAGAAGAGGAAGAACGACACCGCGAAGTAACCACGCCGGAGTAGTGATAACATGCCGTGTAGTTCGACGCAACACTTCAAGAAACTAGTCGTTAAAATGTCGGTCGCAAAACTAGCCATTATACTGTGATTATGTAGACAACCGCTTGAGCATTTAATGCAGAATTAACCATTCTAAAGGGATTAATGAAGGAAAGTACCCGAATCCTCATCAGATTTGGCCAACAGACATGTCATTTAATGCTCTTCTAGCCATTGATGGGCGCAGCTAAGGCCGACTGCGCCTATCAATGCCGCTGCATTTGGGCTCACGGGTGTTACCGAAACTCTAGAAATTTTTCTGCAAGCCATAGATTGAATCTGTTTACTGAGAGCAATAAGTTACCCCATGACTCTGCAGAAGAAAGTTTAGTGAATGTCCAAAGATTCTACACTTGAGCAAGAGTTTACAGTCGAGCAGACTATGTGTATTTTTAAACACATCGGGATTGAAGGGTTGATGAGAACCCCTGCAAAGAAGGTTGTTACAAAGCAAGGTCAAGTTTCACGTCATTCACTATGACACACTGCATCAATGAAAGCTAAGGCTAAGGAACTAGTAGTGGAGAAGACAAAGCCGAAGATAATGACCTCCAAGATGCCATAAGTTCCGCTCGGCGATAAAGAAATTCCACTAACCTTGACCCTAGAGTGCATCTCTTCGCATGCACATGATGCACCGGCCCTGAAGCTCACCAGGAATGCTAAGTACGAAATCCCGCTTCCGCCCATATCTAAACATGTGAAACTAGAAACAAATCTGCTAAGTAAGATCGCAGACTGTAAGTTCGAAGACTACGACTTGTTGCAACAGCAGAAGGATCTAGACGAGCCGAAGTACCCACAATTTCAGCCAGATAGACACATGTGCTGGAAGACGGATGTGAAGAACAACCAATTGTTGGTTGCGCAGAATTGGCTATCTGAAGTCATCGAATCTAGGTTGTTGAACCTATTGTAGCTCCCACACTTTGACTGGAGCCCAGAACTTAACATGGTGGTGCACACACTCATATCGTGCACACACCAAGGCTACCTTTGGTTGGATAGGAACGTCGACCTAAACATAGATTTGATCCATCAGATCACAGGTCTAAGCAAGCGGGGTGAATACCCTAAGAAGTTCTTTGTCGGCAAGTCCATGGATAAGGAAGTCGTTGTGCAGATGAAGCAGGCACATCAGATTCCGAAAGCCAAAAGAGGATTTATCACGGACGATATAGCCGATGCTGCTATGCGGTTTGTAACAAAACTGCTAGCAGGAAAAAAATTGCGGAAGGAAAGACCGACAGAAGTCCCAACCGACGCAATGCTCCTTGGGGCGAAGGCAGCACAGGGCGGAAGATTCAAATGGTGCCAATATTTACTAAACGAGTTTCTAGAGGATGTCCGCGAAACTCAAGTCCATGGCATTGTTTTCCATTACAGCTGGTTGATGGTACTGATTGAATTTGTAGGCTGGAAGGACCCAAGGCACTATGTTGGCCTCAGTAGTCCCAACAATAACTGTAGAGGACCCAGGTATGCAACCCTGTGGGTGAATCTGATGCCAGAAAGACAACGCGTGATGAATGAAGTTTTCTATACATACTACGAGCAACTGTGTGATGTCATTGTTCACACACCGTGCATCTCCAAAGATATAATAGCTAAGTACATTCGCACCTTAAATTTTTACGTTGACATGCATTCCATCTACATTTCAGCAAAGGCACAGAAAAAGAACCCAGAATGGTTCCCAGGGAACTATCACATGGATGAATCAGATATCAACCTTATTATGAAGAAACGGGTGGATGAATGGAAGGTTGAAGGACCTATGATAATCGACAGTGACTCCAAAGAGATTAATCCAATTCCAACACCAATTGTCGAAGACTCACCATCAGGAAAAAGGAAGGAGCCCGGAAGCTCGGTACCGGAGAAAGTCCAGAAAAAGAAGCAGAAAGCTTCAAAGGGCCAGTCAGAAGCGAAGCTGCACGATGACGATTATGAGATGATCACATCCATAGTCACTGGGAATCTAGAATATGTGTTGAACCTCAAAGACAGTAAGTGTTTGACGGACAATCCACTTGAGCGGACGCGAACCAGATCTCCCTAGATCAATGTGAGTCTAGAACAAATAGTACAGACTATAAACCACTTTCCTAGATCTAGTTAAGGATCAAGTTATCAGATGTCTTACCTTAATTTCATAGTCCCTTTTCCTAGATATTGTTCCACGCCTCGCGGTCATCAGATCTAAGCTACAAGACCTGCCAAGATACACAAAACAAGACGAACAAATAAAAGCATCCAAATGATAACAGATCTAAGTAAACAGTTAAGCAGGTAAACTACACAATATCATCAACACAACAATATTGGTGAAAAGCGTTTATATTACTGTAAAAATAGGGAAAGTACATAGAAGAGAATGACTACAACCAGAGCTTAACGAAGTAACCCTTCTCCATCCAATCCAATGCCATATCCTCCCAAGGAAGTGTGAGTCTCTCAATGGATGAGTAGATATCTCTCCAAGATGATTTCACCAGCATGTAGACACTATAGACCTCCTCCCCTTGGAATGGGAGTGAGCTTCACTTATATAGGACTAAGTGGATAGGGTATGGATAGGGTAGGTTAAGATATGATAGGAGAGAGATAGGAGATCCTTCCAAGAGGTTAGGAACCGAGTGCCAGCTCTCCCAAAATGTCAAGGATAGGGATCCATGTCAGCTGGCTTTGAGAATGGGCTTGAATGAGATATTTTTGTCCATTAACTGACATCGTCCCTGCAAGAGAGCAAGTTGCGACGTCGCAGGTTGCATGAGGGTAGCCTGCGACAACCTCTCAAAACCTAGTATAAATGGACTATATCTCTTCTAGGTCAATAACTTAGTCAATGAAACCTTAGGGATGTATACACTGAATCTCAGGATGGTAATATTTTAGGTGTAAAAGAATGCCCCCCAAAGCATGAAGCTGTTGAAAATTGGACAGGTGAAATGCTTTGACAGAAGGAATGGCAATGGCTTGTCGGACGAAGGACACTGCTGCAGTACAATTGACTCTAAGTACACAGTCTCATATGACGTACAACATGGCTATCTACCAATATAGTGCAGATCCATGGTAGTAATGACCAATTGAACACAATCATGGCTACTAGACACAAGCGTAGATCCATGATGAGATGATAACACAGCCACGAACAATACAAATGTGGATCCATGTGATATGACTTAATACAAACTCCATCTCAACCTGGGTAAAACTTGACTCCCTAGGGTCTTCAAGCTGAACCCGCAATGATACGAATCTATCCATGTGATTACAAATGTCTTGACGTCGAACATGGTAGAAACCACTTGATTACCGATCATTGATGTATACCGTTAACAAGCGCAAGGAAAATCACCATTGATGTCAATGATTCCCAAGGTATCATAGTACATATCATCAAGCGTGAATAAATGAGTTGAAGTTGAACGCGAGATGAAATCTTTCAATCAAGAGTCAATGATGTAAACTCATGTTGAAAGCGAGGTAACCTGCCATTGAGGCATGCAGGGCCAAGGTACTTGGTTGGTTTTTAGATTCAATCCTCGGATAATGATTTGAAGTCGACAAGGATGAATCCGTCGAAGGAGGGCCATGATGAATCCCCCATCATCGACACGAAACACGACAAAGGATGTGTAGAGCCGATCGGATGGTATAGTGACATGCAAGACTGACTCGGAGTAGATCGACATGATGGAAGGTGTACTGACTGCAGATAATGAGTGGTGATAATATTCTTGAACATGGGCGTGGCATTCCTTGGCGGTATTGACTTGACGAGTTATGGTACCAACTCCTAATGCAACTGATGATGGAAGCGTTCTTTGAATGACTCAAAGGAGTAACAAGAATCCGAAAGTAGGTGAAACTCGAGGACAAATGGATGATCCAAGTGCAGTATGCAAATGAAAATGAGTGCCATGTTCAAGAAATGGCTAGGTACTGCCACTGATAAAGGGTGTAACATAAAAGCTTTCCTTTTTCCCCATCATGAATGATGAGTGCCTCATGTGTTTTTTACGAGCTTGATGAGGGTAACCAGATGCTCGGTATAGCTCATCTCATAGATGAGTCAAATCCCAAATATTTTCCAAACCTGGGATAGGAGGGGTTGGTCCCATGACGGGCCCTTCAATGTAAAATTTTAATGAGTCCATAGACGGTAAACTCGGTCGCCATTTCATGTTTAGAGAGTTTGAAAAGAACTAAAGAAGACTCCAATGGTCATTTTTCGTAAGGTTAGCCTCATCGCCCGAAAAAGGGTAAAACAACGTAGGAGAGGACTCTTCTAGTCTTGATTGGCTGGAGTATACATTTTTCGTAAGTAGTGCCCCCTGGTCTAAAAAAGGGGTAAACTATCACCAGGAAGACGACCATTCAAATTCTTTAACAAGCGTGAACTCGACAAGTTCGCTTGGCAATCTTTTTGTATTTAGAGAGCATGAAAAGAGCTTAAAGATAGACTCCGGGGGGGTTCCTTTTCTATAGGAGTTTAACGAGCCTAGAAAACTGATAAATCGTAACTTGATAACTTATTCTCAAAGTTTCAAGAGCACTAGAAAGAACAAAGAGTAATCTCATCATCATAAAATAATCACAATCTAACGGATATAAAATAATGACAAAACATTCAAGGGGTTGTTCATACCCGAGATGACCGTTATAATGCAAGAATGGCGTACAAAGAACACTTAACAACTTTTGTACACTTGAAAACTAGGTTAAAAAGTCAACCAGGTATTCAAATGTCAAAAAATGATTCAAACTATAGCAAATGACCTAAAAAGCATCAAATATTTGCAAAAGAATATGCCTTTTGTTTATAAATAGAAACAGAAAACCAAATATAGTCACCATTGTTCATTTGCCAAATTTGGGAGAAGTTCCATTTGGAGCCAAAACTTCACTTGTCGATTTCGGGAGCTGCGAGCAACCATTTCCTCAACCGTTCGGAGTAGGTAACTCTAAACATTATCCAGCATATTTTTAGTGGTTTACATTTTTTATTTTAGTTCATTTTTTGGGTTTTTGAGGTGGTTTGTGGAGGGCTATTGCATCCTCGGGTCGTCACAAGTTGCCCTTTTGGGATCTACAACGAACTCGGCTCGTCGCAAATCCCACAAAAGTGGATTGCGACGATGTTGCACTGTCGGAATTGACGAGGTGTGACGGCTGAAACGTCCAACCCAACCATCAAACCTAGCCCAAAAAAAGGCCTTTCAGTTATTGAAGTGAGTCCTAACAATGTTTAAATGCTCCTTTTGGCAGGTTAGTAGTGGCCAAAATTCGAGTGGCGCGAACGAGAACATGAGGTAGATGACATGCAAGCTGCAAGTGACCCACTATGTGTAAAGGCACTTAGGAACTATGGTATCCTAAAGTTCTTCCATATTCAGGGGATGAGGTCCCAAATCCCTCTGCTGACACATATGCTTAGATGTTGGGATGTGGCTCAGCAGTATTTTGTGATTGGTGAGCACATACTTAACATAGATGCCGAGGACATCTACTTCCTGATTGGATTCTCCCGGAGGAGGGACAATGTGACTCTTACTGGATCACGGGGAAGTGATCGGACTGTGGGTGACATGATCCTACAGCATTGTACTCCTTAGACCCATGCTTCTAGTGGGAAGATTCCCATCAAAGAAGTACGGGAACGTCCTTTGCGTGCCATACATTTTACCCTCACGAGGATAATGGGGAGTTAAGCTCCTCACTTAGCTACCAGATCTCAAATGCTATACGTGGAGGATTGCATGTCTGAGAAGGTCTTCAACTAGTGCGAGGGACTCCTTGCGAATATTCGATAGTGATCTCGTTTCTATTGGAGCAGGTCCCCCTATTGCGCCTGCAAGTACTGTTGGATGATAGGGATCCTAGAGATCCTCACATGGCTAGATGGACAAAGGTGATGGCCCGACATGGTGGGGGGCCCATCATCGGATATGGTTCTGAGTTCTTCACCTGGGTAGACAGCCAGTTTCTCATGGAAGAGGACTACCCATATAGTGGTACGGATTACAAAGATGACCCAGACTTGGTGCTGCTTGAGGGAGCAGTATGGGGATACATAGGTAAGAACAAAAAACCTTGTACTTTTTAGTTTTGTATATTTATGATTTTTTTTGTTATAGTGCTGACGAGTTAACAACATGTGTGTGCAGATGTGGGAACCGTACGACCAGTGGGAGTCTCTCTTCTTGCAAGGAGAGAGAGAGAGTAGAGGGAGCAGTCATGGCTCCAACCGCACATGTTGCCATTGTGGAGATAGAGGGTGTATATGCGAAACTGATTAGATTGACGTTAGACGTTCCAAAGCTGATGGTGGATGAGTTACCAAGGCCTATGCAGGGGTATATGGTGGGAGCATATGCGCTCTTCAATGTGCTACTACGCAGGGTCACGAGGGTAGTTGATTGTTTCCATACTCGGCAAGCTAGAGCTGCTCAACCTAGTGGTGTACGGGCAAGGCGTTAGGCCTTATGTTGTTATTATGTACGTACTGAGAGCTTAGAGGCCTCATATTTTGTACTACTGAGCTACGAGGCTTCAGATTTTGTACCAGCACTACTTTTTATGATATATATATATATACAGACATTCCGGCGGTTTTATACATTATGTGTTTTAAAATGGATGAATGGTGTGGTCTTCTTTATGTGTTTGCTTATAAAATAAGTTATTTACATGTTATGTCTACTTTTAACAATTCATGAATATGCTTATGTGTGTGCAATGTACCAATCTAAGATGAAGTTGGCCATAGAGTCGGCAACTGTATTCACGTCTCGTGGAATGTGCAGGTGCTGAATGGACTCGAAGGACCTTTCCAGAAGACGGACTCATCTATAAAGACAGAGTAAAGTAGGATCGCGGATGGCGTAGACTCGGTTAATATGAGAGACCACTAGTTGAGAATCCAAGTGGATCACAACATGGTCCATACCCAAAGAAATAGCATAAGTTAGGGTTCCAATGACTGCTTGATATTCTGCAACATTGTTGGTCGTGAAACCTAGACACATTCCTCCTGAGCTAATGAGCTCGCTAGTAGGTGAATAGAGTACCTAGGCTGCCGAAGCAAGGTTACGAGTATGCTGGCTGGCACCATCCGCAAATCCGTAGCATGTTTCCATCTGCACATGCAGACAAAATAGGGTATAATAAATTAAACAAAACCTAAGCACACAAAAAAACAAAGTGTCACACCACACAAAAACACACACACCATGTATAGTATATACAAAAGTACTTACACTGAAAGACTCTAGCATAGTACCTCTTCAGGTAGAGCCCATTGCGGGGCTCACCCAAAGAGATCTCGTCGCAATCTTCAAGCTCATAAGCTCCCTTCTGTAAGACATGTTTCACTACGTAAGGTCCATGCCACATGGACTCAAACTTTCCTGCCCCTAGCTTATCATGTTTTTGGTCATATGTGAGGACCAAATCTCCTTCGTTGTAGGCGCGAGGTTCTATCGACTTGTCGTACTGTGCTTTGATGCGTCTCTTATGAGCCTCATTGGCAAGAGCAGCATCTTGGCCAATCTCATCGAGCTTAGCTAGGTAGAGGAAGTGTTCTTCCTCGGTAGTAGTGTTGGGGAGAAGTTCGATGGCGAGCTTGAGGGACAGAATCTCGCACTCAATAGGAAGGACCGCCTCCAGTCCATACACTAGTTGGAAGGGATTAAATCCAGTGGCGGTTTTAACAGAGGTTCGATAAGGCCAAAGTGCAGAGAAAACAATGTTATGCCAGTTGGACTTGTGCGTACCCACCATATGTTGGACCATAGTTTTCAATACCTTGTTAATGGCCTCAACCTGTTCGTTTAATTGTGGGTAGTATGGTGTTGAGTTTTCATGGCGAAAACCCAATCTATCGCTCAACTCGTCAACCATATGGTTCATAAAGTGATAACCATGGTCAGTAAATATCGCTTGAGGAACTCCAAACCGCACTATTACATGGTTAAACATGAAGAGTGCGGCGGTCTTACCGTCATTAATGTATGTAGGCATTGCCTCGGCTCACTTTGTAAAGTAGTCCACAGCTACAATGACGTAACTATGTTCCCCGGTCAAGGTAGGATGTGATGAACCTGCAATAATTAATTAATGCAAATGCATGAGATATCAGAAATAATAGAACTCAGAATCACTTTTATATTGATCACGGGCCACTTCGAGGGGGCAACCTCCTTTGAGCAAGCTCAATACAATTAACTTCACGGTGCCTTCAACGACCTCAACACAAACTTATATACTAAGTCTATGCCCAATACTATGAGTCAAAACCATGGGACATATAATACTGCGGGACGACTTACAAAGCATATGCGTCCAATACTATGGGTCAATACTATGGGATAATATAAACTACGGATCAACAAATACTACGGGACGACTTACAAAGCATATGCGTCCAACAACAATATACTAACATAGTAAAGAGAAGGGTTGACATAGGCTCCTAACATCCCCTCTCCCTTAGAAAAAGCTTTTTCCTCAAAGCTTTGGTTGGAGAAATTGTTGTAGAAGTTGAAGGAGTGGTTCCCCGGTAGCATCCTCGGGTTGCATTTCAGGCCACTGACGCCATTGGAGTGTCAAGGAGGATGGCTTGGAAGGCTATAGATGAAGAATAACCCTGTCAGCTGCGTGGAAAATGCGCTCAGAACGGTGCTAATCGTCTTGTTGTTTCAGGCGAATTCTGGCCATGTGAAGATTGTCCTGTAGAATGAGAAGAATATGATCGCGGTTTCGAAGAACCGAGTCAATTTCCTGAACTGGGGAGCTGCTAAGGGTGTATGGAAGAAGAAATGGTGGTGTTTTTCCATAGACTACTTCATATGGTGTCCTTTGAGATGTGGTATTGTACCACCAGAGCGCTGCTAGGAAATCCATAGAAATAGTTGGCCAAAGCTGTGTAGGGATGGGCAAGGGTTTGAGCAATCCCGAAAGGAGTGTTGTTTCACCCTTGTTGACTGGGAAAGTATCATCGTCAGCCACCATCTGTTGAATTGTCATTTTTATTCCCTTCCAAAAGAAGTTACATTGTTCCCGGTCATACATCTTGCAGAACCCAGAGTGCCCTGTTGATGAAGAAGCATCGAGTTCATAGAAGAGAGAGCCATGTTGAACATATTGCAACCAATTTGGAACAAGCAGAGAAAGAGCTGTAAGAGAAACTGGTTCATCAATTGTGCAAAAAGGAGCATCTTCCACCATATTGTCCTTACCCTTCTTGTAAGTGATCACATAGGGATAACCCATTTCAGGTGTGTTGGGGAGGAGACCCATTGTTCCAGAAAA
The DNA here is from genome assembly GCA_027924585.1 of Larix kaempferi. NCBI lineage: Eukaryota > Viridiplantae > Streptophyta > Pinopsida > Pinales > Pinaceae > Larix > Larix kaempferi. Next base: position 24,437,892 of record BSBM01000502.1, on the reverse strand, counting down.
TTTTCCAGACTCGGGAGATCAGTCTTGATGTAGAAATAATTCCCTAGTAGGTATGGCTGCCACTTCTGTACTACATGCAAAATAGACATCATTTCCTGCTGACAGGTAGATGGGGCTAAATTCTTACCGGAAAGGTCTCGTGAAGGAAGTAAGCGCAATGGTTCAGCAAAGATACCTGCATATCTATCCAAGGAAGTAGTGGAGACTGTTGATGGGTGCATCTGAATGGAATTGAGTTGAGCGATGACACCATGTGAATTCTTCTTAAGGATCTTTTCCAAGCGATGTGAACTGATGATGCAGAGAGACCCTGGTTGTAAGCCCATAAATTTGTGTTGTGCCCCGTTTACTTTAAACTACATCCAAAGTTCAGCAAAATCCCATAAGATGGGGCCAAGTGTGCGTAACCATTGAACGCCCAAAACCACATCACATCCGCCTAAGGACAAGGCAAACATGTCAGAGCGTAGGTTATAATCTTCCATAGAGATACACACATTGTGACACTTCCCTTTGCAAGGTAAGGTGCCCCCATTGGCAACCATGACTTCAAAGTTGGAGCAAGAATGGACAAAACAATCAGCCTGTTTGGCAATCCGAGGGTCAATGAAGTTATGAGTGCTACTCGAATCAATGAGTATGGTAAGAGGGAGCTTCTTGAAGTATCCCCTGACCCGCATTGTTTGTGGGGTGGTGACGCCGGTTACAGCATGGAGAGAGATCTCGAGTGGGTCGGCCTGAGATGGGGTGTCAACAGGTGGGTGTTGAATGTCGACCTGATCATCTACTGTATCTGTAGCTTCTTCACCAATTTCTAAGGCAGGCGGAGAATCCACATCCAAGAGATAGAGATTTTGTTGAACACATCTATGTCCCCGAGTGAGTTTCTCATCACAATTATAGCAAAGCCCTTTTTCTAGGCGTGCCTGCATTTCTATTTCAGACAAATGCTTGATAGGAGTTGGTTGAGGAGAAGACATGCTAGGAGGTCGTTGGGAACCCATATTTCTGAAGGGAACAAAGGTGGGTTTGGAGCGTTGTTGAGCTACAATCTTATCCTCGGCCAGCTTAGCCAACCCTAGGACTTCCATCATTGTGTTGGGACAAGACATTTTGACCTCTGACCGGATTTCATCCTTGAGACCACTGATAAAACAACTCCTGTAGAATTCATCAGATAATCCTTCTGTGTGATTGGCCAATTTCTCAAATTATGTCTGATACTCTCTCACTATGCCAATTTGGTGAAGTTTAGTGAGTGCTCCTGTTCATCAAAAGCACTAGGACCAAATCGTGGCAAAATGAGTTGGCAAAAATCTTTCCAGTTTGGCTCGGGATGAGCTTTGATGTACCAACGGTACCATTGAAGGGCTTCCTATTCCAAATGAAAGGATGCAAGTGGAACTTTCTGGACATCAAAAGTATTATGTAGACTGAAATATTGTTCTGCTCGGTATATCCATCCAGTCGGATCAGTACCATTGAAGCGAGGAAAATCAAGCTTTGGCCCACGAAAATTGCTGGAAGAAGAGAACCCGATGGCTGCAAAAGATTCTGGCTCTCGGTTATTGTTCATGGCTGAATGCTGAAGATGGAGGCTGAGAAATTTTTCATCCAGATCTTGGAGTTTGGTTTGGATGGTTGCAAGTGCTTCCTCCATGGTGTTTTCTCCTGCACGGGTGACAACCATAACCAAGTTTTTTTTTTTTGTGGAATGGGTAGAAAAACACAAACAAAAGCTGATTTAGTAAAGGGAAATTTGGATTGGGGAAACAATCTGATGGGTAATTGGGATTTGACTAGATTTTGGACACTGGCGAAAGGACAAGAAAGCAAAAAAATGGGATTTCAGAAGTGGGGTGATAGAATGAGAAAACTTGGCAGAGAGGGACAAAGAAGCAGAATTCAGAAAGGAATTCTGGGGTAAAATTTGAAGGTGATTGGGTGAAATCTGAGGAAGTTATGGCAAACCCTAAAAATAGACAAATGTGGCATTTCGGGCTTTGGGAAGGGGAATTGGGGATAGGGTCCTCAGGAATGAAAGATGCAGAATGGAATGACAGGGGTTCCCCGAAAATTTCAAGGAAAATAGAGGGAAACTAAGGGAGATATGGAGAAAAAACAAGGTTTTTTTTTGTTTTTTTTTTTTTTTTCCCAGACTGGAGCGGCTACGGCTCGAAAGGGATCTAGAATGACTTTCAGAATATATCTGAAATGGCTGGATCTGGAGCGGAAGTGATCGACAACAGTTCAACTAAAAATAGATATGGACCCCAGGTATGTGCTCCTTCCTAACAGTTCAGGGGTTTCACTCAGCCACCAATGTTGTCTGACGGCTTACGTATTGAGGCAGTACCCCTCACTCCATGGCTCAGGTAAAACTGATAACCGCTTTTCCACAAACGATAGCTCTTGGTTTACCTCACGGGTGGGAACTAGTCAATCAGGTAGGGGTCGTTGCCCTTTTCGCTGGCAGGTCCTCTCAATGGGCCAGCTACTTCGGGGTTCCTATGGTACTCCTCACAATGATTTTTAGGGCTTATGCCCAAGTACTTCCCACAGTTAAGCAGATAGGGATTATTCCCAAATCCGAACCTGCAACAGATGCGAAAAAAAAATTGGCAGAAATTTCACCCAGCGAGCCCAAGAAAGTGCTCCAATACCAGATGTGATGAACTTGCAATAATTAAATAATGAAAATACATGAGATATCAAAAATAATAGAACTCAGAATCACTTTTATATTCATCACAGACCACTTCGAGGGGGAAACCTCCTTTGAGCAAGCTCAATACAATTAACTTCATGGTGCCTTCAATGACCTCAACACAAACTTATATACTAAGTCTATGCCCAATACTATGAGTCAAAACCATGGGACATATAATACTACGGGACGACTTACAAAGCATATGCGTCCAATACTATGGGTCAATACTATGGGCTAATATAAACTACGGATCAACAAATACTACGGGACGACTTACAAAGCATATGCGTCCAACAACAATATACTAACATAGTAAAGAGAAGGGTTGACATAGGCTCCTAACATAGGCTTACAATGCATGAAGTCAATGCCCCGTTTAGCGAAGGGGCCAACAACAATAACCGGGTGTAACGGGGCGGGATGGGTACGCTTTTTGGTATGACACTTTTGGCATGGAGGACATTTTTTTACGGCCTCGATACAATCTTTGAAGATAGACGACCAATAATATCTTGCACGCAGAATCTTCTGGGATATAGCCATCCCAGAGAGATGACCTCCACAAGCCCCAGCGTGACAATCATTTAGGACGTGTTCAGCCTCATCATGAGTCAGACAACGTCGAAGGATAGAATCGATGCCACGACGATACAAAGTATCATTGATAATTAGATAATACTTCGCATGGTGGCGTATTCGACGACAGTCATCGCGAGACAATTGAGGGCTGAAACGTTGGGTTTGAAGATACAATGTGCTATCTCCATACCACGGATCAGACGTACTGATGAGAAACAATGATTCATCTGGAAAAGAGTCATTGGGCTCAATTTCTACATTAGTACGGGGAAGGTCGCAGATGAGCTCAACAAACACCAAAGACTTTTTAGACTTGGATTTTTCGAAAAGAAGATCAAATTCTTGCAGTATCACGATCCAACGTGAATACTTGCCCCCAAGCACCTGACGAGTCAAAACGTGGTACATGGGGTTCAAATCAGCGATGATGGTGGTGGTGCGAAGCAAAATGTAACGTCGAAACTTCTGCACGACTATGACTGCCGCGAGAGAGAGCTTCTCAACATGTGAATAGCGAGTTTTAGCATCAATAAGACCTTTACTGGCATAGTATATCACATGTTCTTGGATGTTGTGGTCTTCCTACACCAAAACCATGGCGATAGTGGTGTCGGAAGCAGTGAGGTATAGAATGTAATCTCGATAGTAATTCGACGGTTGGAGCACAGGGGCATGCGTGATGGCATGTTTAAAACTGTCAAAATATTGTTGAGCTTGATCATCCCAAACGAATGGGACATCTTTTTTCATCAATGTCATATAACCCTGCGTCTTTTGCGAGAAATTACAAACAAAATGACTTAAACAAGTCGCACATCCTTGTAAACTCTGAAGTTCCGTAATATTAGTTGGAGGTGGAAGAGCGACGATGGCTTCCACCTTCAAGGGATCAATTCGGATCCCATATTTTGAGACGACGAACCCTAAGAGGCATCCAGACTCGACACAAAAAATACACTTATGAGGGTTCAGACGGATATTGTACCATCTGCATCTGAGGAAAACAACCATCAGATGATCTATGTGGAACTCGCGCTACTTTGAGTGGGCAGGGAGGTCATCCAAGTAGAGTTCCACAAAGTCTTTCACATCATGGAAGGCGTATGACATGGCCCGCTGGAATGTGGCACCAACATTTTTAAGACCAAACGGAAGTTTACGATACGCAAACATTCCCCAAGGGAAGATGAATGCAGTCTTGTGTTGGTCGGTGGGGTGGATCTCAATCTGGTTGTATCTGGAAAAGCCATCCATAAACAAAAAAATGACACTTCCGGCACAATTGTCGATAATCTAGTCGATAAAAGGAGTTGGGTAGTTGTCCTTAGGACAAGCTTTGTTGAGATCCTGATAATCAACACAGACACGAATGGTACCCTATTTTTTAGTAACAAAGATGACATTTGAGACCCATTTTGTCAATGGGACAGGATAGATGAAGTCGACCTTCAAGAGTTTCTCAATCTCTGCCTTGATTGCTGCAGTCTTCCGAGGGTGTACTGGTCGCAACTTTTGTTGGACAGGTTTGACTTCAGGATAAGTTTTAATCTCATGTAAAACAATGGTGGGGTCTATCCCAGGCATCTCCTCATAGGTCCAAGTGAACACATCTCGGAATCGCTTGAATAGGGCCGTATAAGCAATGACTTCTTCAGGGGAACACTTCTGGCCTAAATGAATGTGTTCCACTACACCAGGAGTAACCGAAATGTCTATCGAAGTGGTGGGTTCGATGTTGGATAAGTTGCCTTCGGAATCCGTTTGACACGTAAGTATCGAGGACTGAGACCCAGAGTAGACATCGGGTGTGAAGATAGTGTTATTGTCGTTCTCCACAGTATCCAGAAAAGGAAGGAAAGACGAACGATGATGGAGGTCTTCCCACGAAGGATCATCCACACTCATGATTTCCATAATGGACTCATCAGAATGAAAATTCCATAGCAGGGGGTCGGATGATGTCTTCTCTGGAGAACATGAGGTGGAAGCCACAGCTAAGTGTTCCTCCGGTGCTGACTGGACAGCCTCGTACATGAGTTCAACGGGTGACAGAGGAATGGTGTCTCCAATCAGGTGTGTGGTGGCTTCGTCAAGTACAAACCATGAATCAATGGAGTTGGGGATAGATGAAATCTGCGAGCAGATCATGCTCACCGTGGCAACATGGTTTGGGGGATCCGAAGTAGGAAAGACGCCCATAAGGGATGAATCCTTAAGGAGGACGACCCCATGCTCTCATACTTTTGCGAAGATTGTCCAATTGATGGAACATTATCGCCTGGGTGAGTAGTGGTTTCAGGCGTGCAGAAGTCCAGTTAGTGAACTGTGACAATTCGGCCTTGTTGGGGGAATTGTACCATGTGGAAGACGGATGATGCGACCGCAGTCATGGCATAAAACCAATTACGGCCAAGCAGAATGTTATAATCCAATGGGGTAGTGACTACTTCCATGTTAATGGTTATGGTCTTGCACCCCATCTCGATTGGTAAATCTTGTAATAGCCCATGAGGTTGAAAGCCACCAAGATGACAGGGTCCTCCACCACCACCGCCGGGAGGGGGTGGTCCTCCACCACCAACACCGGGATGGGATGGTCCTCCACCACCACTGCCGGGAGGGGGTGGTCCTCCACCACCACTAGGATGGCATGGTCCTCCACCACCACCACCAGGGGGGGTGGGCCATGATGACCGAAATGAGGTGGTCCTCGGCCAGAAGGTAGAGGTCCGCCTCCTCCAGAGTTATGTGGGGGCCCTCTGCCTCCAATGGGAGGTGGGGGTGGACCAAACGGGGGTGGAGGGACTTGGGGGACTGTAACTGGGGGTCCATGTTGTAAAACATTATGTTGTCCCCATAGAGTGTAAGGGTTGTCGGGGTAGGGTACCCCATAGAGTGCGTTTCCAGGATTAAGTTGACCCAGCACAGGGTTAAGATGACCTGGATACACTTGAATCGATAGAGGTTGAATTATGTTGGACGGTCCCCCAACATGGGATAGTCCTGTAATGGAAGGTCCAGGAGGTAAGGAATTTCCAACAGAAGGGTCGATGGGAACTCCTGCTACAGTATTATGGTTAAGAGACGGGGGTTGTGCCCCAACAACAACTTGCTAACCACTAAGTAAAGGTTGACCCAACACTGGTTGTTGATCATTCACCGTAGGTTTACCATTACCTGTAAAGAATGTAGGGGGTAAAGATTATCCTCCCCTCGAATTTTGGGGTGGGGGAGGAGTAGGTGACATAATCGTGGTAGTCACAGGTGTGTTGGACTATTGTCCTTCAACAGGTTGGGTTGTGAGAGGTACTGAACTGGTATCTTGTCCAGGGGACGTATGTGCAGGAATGGATGGTTGACCCATTTTAGCAGTGGTCACGTATTGCGTGGATGATTCTGGTGACTCAAAAGATAAAGGACGACCTGGGTCAGTAAGGGGGTAACGTCGGTTCATCCATCCTTAGTTGAAAATTTTGTCTTCGAAATTTCTCACCCATAACACATAAACATCCAATTGCTCATGATAAGGTGCCAAGCAGTTGTCGAAACTAGCCCAACTGGGTGGGGATGCAATGGAAAAATGGGCCACTAGGTGGCCCGGAGAAGATGTCCAATAAGTTTTTGAAGGGCCAACAGCTGCTGTGGGGTCGTCTTGGGGTTGATTTATTCATTCCAACGATCTAGGCTCTCCCGGTGAAATGGGAGGTAAGTCTTGTGAAGTGGGGATTTGTGATTTTTCACCCTACGGGGGATGAGAGGTAGGTGACTCTGGAGGAGTGTGAGGAAACAAAAGTCCTCCAACATTCAAAGTGGGGTTTTCCACTTCATGTGACTCGACCCTAGCTTGTGGATCCATTCTTACCCTCGAAATTACCTCCTGGTTAAGGGGATATTCGGGTGGCAAGTTCTGAATCCTGCAAGACCTTCTCCAAGGAAAGTCAGCTAGAGTGAATGAAATAAAAGTTTCTCCTAAGGAAAGCTAAACAAAATAAAAGTAGACTAGACAAAACCCTACACAATTTAGCCACAGGAAAACTTATGTGATAAGAGTGGATTCAAAGGTCTAGAACCTCATAGGATTGTTAAGGCTTCGTAAATCGCTATATACCGCAGGGTCCAAAAGTAAAATGCGACAAGGAGGATTGGTACTGTACCATTGCCTGAATACCCGATTACCTGGATGGTACGTGCGTAATAATCTCCCCGAGTGCTATTCTCGGTGTATTGCTCCACCAAGACGACCAAAAGGTTAACTCATTTGGTTTCAGGAATCCTAGTGGTGTCTCCCGATATACGCAAGGTACGTGGGAGCTCAAATTTGTAGTGGTGTTGTCTAATGCACAACCATACGACACGAGACCTTCCGATATACTACCGAGTACGTGAAACACCTTTCGATATACGACAAGTACGTGTGGTACTTGTTGGATACGTGAAAGAGCTCAATGTACCGATAAGTACATGGAAGACTACAATACCCCCGAAATACAGTGCTGGAAAATAACGGCATCTGCCACGCTTAACGATGCCGGAACACATCTCTAACTTACACACAAGTTACTAAAAATTTTACCCTAGTTCTACCGTTAATTTTAACTGGACGGTTAGGTTAATGCATGAGGTGAGTACATAATCGTAAACATAATGCAGGCCCTAACTACATGCAAAAAATACACTTTTCTTTTGATGAACTCTATGTATGGGAGGGAGAAATTTTTTCCAATGATTTTACCAAAGCAACACAATCCCAAATCTACCAAAAAATAACTATGAAGTATTCTTTTCCTTTTCAAGCAAAACTCAAAAATAACACAACACTACTAAGCCAAACCAAAGCATGTTTTTCTTTTTCTTTTATATTTTCAAAACAAAGATGATGCTAATGGATGAAAAGAGAGAGTTTTTAAGTAGAGTATGCAAGCTTTTCACTTTCACTACAATGGCCTAAAAGCATAAAAACCAAAAGATGCATTTAACTTTCCACGCATGGAACTACTTTCGCAAAACTTGATATCTATTGGAAATTTTCAAGAAAATGAGCAACTCATAATTCATGAAAAACACAAATAATTCAATTTTCTTTCAACTTTTCCAAAAGATCTACAAATGGGACATTCCAATGCATATACAATTCTTCAAATGAGCTTGAAAAAATTATGGAAATAAAGTACTTTTGATTTTTCAATGGATGTATCAAAATAACAATTTGATAACAGCGATGCTTTTAAACACAAATACTGAAATGAAAAGATTACTTGCAGCAATTCAATAACTCAGAAAATATCAAGAAAAGACAAGCATTCAATGGACTGAAAGTACACACAAACACTCAAAATCAATCAGTAACAAGCAGCACTAAAGCAAGCAAAGCTCAAAAATGAATGCAAATGAGGTCTGAAAACAGATCCAATACAATGACCGGATCTGGCAAGGAGAGGAGGGAATGCAAGGGTGAGTGGATGTAGGTGGGGGAGACAAGAGTGTCCACCACTACCAAATCTCAGACTTGTCCAAGATGGAACCCAAAACAACTCCAAATAAAACCAAACAACTCAACACACAAATCTAAGATGGGGTCTCCGACTAGATCTTACAGTATAGAGGGTGTTTGCACACAAAGCAAAACTCAAATCAGAAATGGAGAAGGGGTACCTGTATGGCAAATTTGGTAGATCGACGCAGTCTATGCTTGTACACAGTGCGACGTCGCAGTTTACCAATGCGGGAAGTGTGACGGTCTCGCAGTAGACCAATGAAAGGGTTGCGATGATAGGCCCACAGACAAAGAACAGAGATTAAAAAATGACACAGTGTCGCTCTGAGTCCACTAACCAGGTGCGACAAGCGAGATCTAAGTTAAAAAATGAACCAATTCTCCAAACAATGAACACTGAAATGGTCTGAAAATGAGAAGTACAAACTCAAAGGAAGGTAATCAAACTCTTAAAAGTGAAGATCTGATGGTGAAACCAGTTTAGGAGAAAAATGACAAATAAAATGGCTTGGAACAAGAAATCAACCAAAAATTACATTCAGATCGACAACTGCAAAACAATTTCGATTCCCCAATATGGTCACCATATTTGTTTGATGGACAATCCACTCGAGCAGACGCGAGTCAGATCTGCCTAGCTCAATGTGAGTCTAGAACAAATAGTATAGACTATAAACCACTTTCCTAGATCTAGTTAAGGATCAAGTTATCAGATGTATTACCTTAAGTTCGTAGTCCCTTTTCCTAGATGTTGTTCCACACCTCACAGTCATCAGATCTAAGCTGCAAGACCTGCCAAGATACACAAAACAAGACGAACAAGTAAAAGCATCCAAACGATAACGGATCTAAGTAAATAGTTAAGCAGGTAAACTACACAATATCATCAACACAACATTATTGGTGAAGAGCGTTTATATTACTGTAAAAATAGGGAAAGTACATAGAAGAGAACGACTACAACCAGAGCTTAACAAAGTAACCCTTCTCCATCCAAACCAATGCCATATCCTCCCAAGGAAGTGTGAGTCTCTCAATGGATGAGTAGATATGTCTCCAAGATTGTTGTTCGAAAAATCTACCCTATAGCGAGGAGAGGGACACTACCAACTTCTGGGATGATAGGTAAATACATAGATCATATCACATAGGATTCTACAAAGGAAAGAGATCAAGGTTCTTGAAGGCATACCTTATTAACGAAGTTTGATCCTAGCTTTTTCCTGCTCCTTCGATCGATCCTCCACTTGATCTTCTGTTTGACGAACCTGCAATACAAAGGTGCCTCCCTCAGCGTATCTTGACTGATATAACAATGATGAAATTGAAATACAATTTAGACATCAAATACAATCAAGCATTCAATCCAAACAAATATGCAATCCATTAGACATTTGATTGGTACAGGAAGGGCATTTCAACCTTTATTGTCAAAAGCAAATAATCAGTACAATTATACATGATCATTCAGAGTGCTTGTGCAACCGGATCCTAGGCTCCTGCTCTTCACACTAACTTGGAATTCCTCCAGCGTAACAATCCTTAATGCATAGTTTCCCCCCCTCTCTCTCATCTATCCCCCTTGTATTTATGGGACAAGGCAGGCAGTTTGGATCGAGAGGTAGTTTGATTGGAAAGTTGGGGAAGTTGCAAAACCAACTTCAACTAATCCCAATTCAAAAAAATAATATATTTTTGATTACTTTTTAAGGTGTACGCTACTTTTCTTAAGTGGAGTAGCGTTCAACATGCAACTTCCCTGCTTTACAACTTGCATTTGCTCTGAAGCTGTACGCTAATCTATTGAAGCAAAGTAGAGTATTTCTAAGGGAAAACGCTACTTTAATGAAGTGGAGTAGAGTATTTGTAGAGGCAAATGCTACTATCATGCTTGTAGGGTAGCGTTTTTCCCTAAAAGTAGGTAAAAACAGAGTTTTGTTAGCTGTAGAGGGATAAGTCTAGGCCATTCATCATCTAGGGTTATCATGCTCTTCAATCCAAGTTGTCCTTTTGCGTGATCGACAGCTAAAGGTGATCACGGATGGAGAAGTGCAGATTTGACCTATAACAGATGCCCCCTAATGTGTGAGGTCAGAGGGAAATGATGGCTGAAATACATTATAATTCCAAGTCAGTGGAGGAGCAAGAAACTACAGAACCAAATCAGAAAAAATACCTGAAAGAAAGATCAAGGTCAACGAGCAATTACAATCTTGACATCATATAGATGTGTAGCATGATACAACATAATCTCTGATACATAACTAGGATATGTATATATAGCATGGCCACTAAAATACAAGCATGGATCCATGTCAGAATGAGAGATCATAGCCATAACAACAAAATAGATCTATGTCTCATGGAGAGCCAAAAATGAGTGAGGCTCAATCTTGCGCAGCTTGGGTGATAACATAATGAGGTAATGCTATCAAAATCCCAAGGTCTTCATCCAAACAACCCAAGGTACGAACCCTAACCATGTGAATAAATGAGCTGAGGTCGAACATGTGGGGTATCATTTGATTACCGGTCATTGGTATATACCGTTAACAAACGCGAGGGCTTTCACCGTTAATGATAATGGGGCCCAAGGTACCTAGTACAATCCAACAAGTGTGAATAAGTGGACTTGAAGTCGAACACCTGAGGAACCCGTCGAATAAGAGACATTGATGTATTCTCATTATTCAACGACAAGGAAAACTGCCACTGATGACTGCAATCCCCAAGGTACTAATCGAAACTCTAAACTTCATTCCCGGAGCAAAATGAGTTGATGTCGATGGGAAGAAGTCCGTTGGAAGGGAGGCCTTGAGGCATCCTCCATCATCCAACACGAGGAACACTCAAATGGTATGAGCAGATGTGGAGTAGGACATGTAACAAGACTGACACTAGGATGGCCAACACATGAGGTCAAGGTAAACTGCAGAATGGTCGACACGGGTTATATCCTTGAACAGTGAGCACGACACAAAGTGACTTAGGTAGTTTTCGACATGATGGGAAAATGATATAAGCCTGTAATGTAGGAGACATTAGCAGACCCTCCATATGATTGGAAGAATAAGCAACTAGGGGAGTAAACAACTCGGAGATCAGGTTCACCCTAAAGTCAAAAACTAAACCCAATTGAAATGATAGACTCAAATAGATGTTGTGTTCAAGGATAGGAATGACTGAACTACCTTTGAAACTGAAAAGATGTGATATACCCTTCTTATCCCTTATTCTTTTTAGATAAAAGAATACCTTTCTTGTTGTTTTAATGAGTCCAAGAAATAATGAAAACTCAATAGATCCAACCATGTAAAGAGTTTAATGATCCCATGGGAGGAAGACTCAGGACCTTCTTCATTGTTTACAGAGTTCGAAGAAGAGATAGAAGATTACTCTATAGTACTGATCTCTGGATTTCAATATCGAGCCGAGATCTGTTCTTGCTCGCCGGTGTTTTCAATTTTAAGGAGTCTGAAAAACTTAAACAACAACTCCATACACCTACTCATGGATTTTATTATCAAGCCCAAGTAGGTTAATGCTCGCCGGTGTTTTCCTGTTTATAGAGTCTGAAAAACTTAAACAATCCTCTATTTACCCTCTCGTGGATTTCACATCGAGCCCGAGTAGGTGAATGCTCGCTTGGTGTTTTCATGTTTCGAGAGCCTAAAAACCCTAAAGAAGGATCCAAAAGGTCATTTTTCGTATAGTTAGTCTCCTCCCCCAAAAAAGTGTAAAACAAAGGAAGAAGAACTCTTCTAGCCACAGATGACTAGAGTATTCCTTTTTCGTAAGTAATCTGCAAAAGTCCGGAAAAGGGTTAAACTTATACTTAAGCAGATGTCACTTCAAATCCTTTAACGAGTCTGAAATGACAACTATGCTCGGCAATCTTGTCATATTTAAAGAGTCTAACAAGATCTTAGAGATAACTCCATAAATATCTTTTTCGTAAAGTTTTAACGAGCCCGAAAAAGTAAACTCGTGACCCCCTTACTGTTTTTAACAAGCTCAAAAGACAGATGGAAGAATGCTCATAACTTCCTTGTTGTTTTTAACAAGCCCGAAGTGAAGGTGGAAGAATGCTCGTAAGGTGAATCAAATGTCCAAATGAATGGCAAACCGCATTATAGACTCTAAGAAAACTTTTTCAGAGGGAAGTATATTATCCCAGATAGAACGCATGTCTAAACATTCATATGGAGTCATCACCTGGTCAGTTGCCGGGACACAGCCCTAAGAAGGTAAGTATGAATTTAGAGGCTTCTTCTGAGTAGCAATTGGACTCAAGGAACAATATGCCACATAATTTCATTGTGACATAGTAGTTCCTGCTGGCGGGGACATACCTAGTCTATAGTTGGGTAATAAAAGGGATCAACAAATGTAAGCTTATCGATGGTGACAATGCTTTCGTTGTGAGGAAAATGCATCACACAAAAGAGCATAAACACCACAGCCTGCATAGTATATACGTAATCATGCTCTAGGATCATATCAAAGTCCATAGGGTCCTTTAAAACCATAAATCAACTAAGACTATTTTTTCACCCAAAGTAACAGGTACCTGAGGGAGGAATCCCAACGATTCACTAGGTCTTTTGTCGAAGGTCAACGGCCAATTAACAGTTGTAACAAGGTTAGGGAAGCCTAAATCTCTCCAAGCATAAGGGGATAAGATACTAATAGAGGCTCCTTCATCTAAAACACATCGGTGAACCATATGGTTGTAGATATCAACCTTTATCTGGAAAAGTTTAGCAGAAGGAAGGCGAGGCCAAGTTAGACTATTCCAATCAAAGGAAATGATCCCAGAGCTTGGTAGGGGTTCACTTGGCACAGATGCAGTGCCCCCATTTTCATAGACATCTGAACTGGTAATGTATAAGACTTCAGGGACAGGAGCATCAGTCTCAGAAGGACTGATGGGATCAGTCGAAGATTGCATCGATTCAATCACTTCACTCTCCAAAGGAAGAGTGGGGTTGACCAAAGATTGCATTGGTTCAACCAATTCACTCTCCAAAGGGAGAGTGTGGTTGACCAAAGATTGCATTGGTTCAACCACTTTATCAACCAAAGGTTGATCAGGCTGTTGGGAATCTATAGACAATTTAGGAGCAAACAATCCTTCAGACATGGACCACATTCTCCGCACCTATGGAATAACAGGGCACTGGTGAGTAAGGTGATCTCCCTTACAAAGTTTACAAAGGAACTTTGGCTTGCGTCCTATAAGCTTAGACTCCGTAACAACAACAGTACTCTCAGCATGACTAGCATTGGTTGATAACTTGCCCCCAGCATGACTTGCATTGGTTGGTTTCTTAGAAGCAGAATACTTTTGAACTATGGACCACACTCTTTGCACCTCTGGAATAGCAGGGCATCGGTGAGTAAGGTGGTCTCCCTCGCAAAACTTACAAGGGAACTTAAGCTTCTGTTTATTAGGTTTGTCGACAATGTTAACATTCTCAGCATGACTTGCAGTGGTTGATTCAGTGTCTCCAGTATGACTCACAGGAACTGGAAACTTGTCATTAATATGACCAGCAGTGATCAATGACGTGTCCTCAACATGAGAAACAGTGGTTGAAGACATACTTTCAGTATGATTTGCAGTGACTGAAATTTTACTCCCAGCATGACCTCCAGAGGCTAGGTAGTTGCCCCAGCATGAAATTCAGAGGCTGGGTGGCAAGGTTCAGTATGATTCACAGTGAGTGAGTGTTTTTTCCCAGCATGACCTCCAGAGGCTGGATAGGTGCCCCCAACATGACCTCCAAAGGCTGGGTGGCTGCCCCCTTGCTTTGGCATCTTCTTCCTATTCTTCCTCCGTCTATTCCTTTTAGACTGATGGTTACTAGTATTACTACTTTCACCACATGAGGTAGAAGGAGGAGGAGAAGATGTTACTAGCGAAGCGAGCATAGGTTTCTGATGCTCTTGATGTGAGGTGCTTACTTGAAAAGCATCAGGAGCTTGCAAGGCATTCAAAGTGGAAAACAACCAAACCGGTAGACCTATAGTGAATCCTGGAAGAATCAAAGTAGCCATTAAGGGAGTACCAATGTTACCAATGAATAGAAAAACAAAAGGAGCCCCTTCCACAAGGGTGCCTTGATTGGTGCTCACCGGGATGCTATCCATAGCTTTCGACTCAACAAACCAAAAATCTCTAAGGCCAACTAAAAACAAGCAGCACAAAGAGCACACCACTACAAAATCCTAAGTATCCAAAACCAGGCAAACAAGGATGTTGAATACTCTCAATAGAAAGTCTGGGATGATCAGGGCCCGGAATAGGCTAGTAAAGCATTGAAGAACAGTTATGTGGTTTATAGTTCAGGTCCTCTGGGTGCAAGCATTTGAATCACCAAACCACCCTCCCTGGATTACTGAAAAGGGTTACCTTCGGTATCTGTCCTAGGTATAATGAAAATAGCCTTTCACTTCCACCTGTGTAAGAAGCCCTAAGGTCAAGATATTAAGGCTACCATTAA
Source organism: Larix kaempferi (assembly GCA_027924585.1). Classification (NCBI taxonomy): domain Eukaryota; kingdom Viridiplantae; phylum Streptophyta; class Pinopsida; order Pinales; family Pinaceae; genus Larix; species Larix kaempferi. The sequence goes on along the minus strand of BSBM01000502.1, from coordinate 24,422,603 downwards.
CACGAAAGAAGCTCTAGGGGACAGTCGCAGGTCCGACTAGAATGCATGGGTAGGGCAGTTAAGCCCGAAATCCAAAAGGATCCCTATACGCGAACCAGCCTTGGTGTATGCTCCGAATGAAAAGTGAAGGGGTATCCTCACTATTTCACCTTCACAAGGCCTCGTGCTTAACTCCGGTTTCAGTGAATCTTCCAGAACAACTTTGATGTCAATGGATTTACCTAAAAACAGTCTCACTACGATTATTGAGTAATGAAAATGGTTTCGGATAGTTAAAGTGTGTTCTAATATGAAACCCGAGCCTAAGTTAGTTGGTGTAGTGACATCCCTAAAAAGAAAAGTTGCTAATAAATTTTATTAATTATTCTTTTTAAGGGTTGTTCTTTACTCAAAGGTTGCAGTGCAATGTGTGGCGTGGTTGTGACAAAAATGGAAAGTACATAAAAGTAAAGAACTTTCACTAAACTTTCTCATTCATTGTTTTCTAAAACTAAAGATAAGCAAACCTAAAACAAGTCTCTTTTTATTTTATTTTCAAATTCAAAACAAAGTAAACTACGCTACTTCGAAATGATCATAAGTCTTACTACTTTAAACTACCAAACTCATTGTTTTCCTTTTCTGATATATGTAAACGAAAAAGAACTCGAAAATGGAAGCAAGTAAGACCTCAAAGAGCAATGTAAGTAAGGAAAAGCAACTCTAAGGTTCACAACAATCAAGTTGATTACTTGACAAAGACTTGTCCTACGAAGTTTTTAAAGGGAAAAAACCTTGGGCTTGGAAGAAAAAGTGGAAAGAAAAGAAGGATAAGCGACGCTTTAAAATGGAAAGGCAAACTTCAAAGGTTGTTCCAAAGCATCAAGAACCCTAAAAAAAGCATTAAGCCAAGCAAACGATAGGCAAGTGAACCAAAGATGGCCTTACAACCATAAAGACTCGAATGGAAGCAAACTAAAAGACTTCAACTTACTTGAAACTAAAACTGACAAAGCAATCAGGAAGTGTCTAGACTCAAAAAGCTTTTGAAAACACCCTAAGGACTCCAACTTGGGGTCAAACCCTAAATCAAAGGACAAGACACTGTCTAAGTGTACTAATGTTGCAACAAACAACAAATGTCGTAAACAAAGGTTTGTATACCTGCAATAAGCAACTAGGGTATGAACATGCAGCTATGTTTGACAAGGAACAAGGCACGGTTTCCAAAAAGAGCCACAAACAAACAAGACACCTCAAAAGTACTCAAGCAAACAAAAGATGACCTAAGGGACTTAGGAGAGGTAAACAAGACTCAACAAAGGCATAAAGACCTCAAGGATCAATTAAGGAGACAAGACAAGAGGCTGGAAATAAAACCAAATAAGTGGAAGTCAAATCCCAAAAGCAAACAGAGACTTACAGGAAAATACCCTACTGTGCAGTAGGGAAACCTGCATTTTTCAGGAGGTGTACTCTACTGTGCAAGAGGCAAACCAACATTTTTCAGGAGGTGTACCCTAGTGTGTGCAAGGGATACCAACGTTTTTGCTAGAGAAGGTTTCAAACGAGATTTTAAACTTCAAACTGAGATGACTCAAGCAATGGAAGCAAGCTATAGTAACCTACAGAGCCTCTCAGAGGATCAAAAAGATCAAAAAGTGCGGGAAGGAAAGCTACCTAGGTCTCCTAAAGCAGAAAACAATCTGGTCCTTAGCGGAGTCGCCAGTCTGTTGTTTGAGAAATCTACCCTATAGCGAGGAGAGGGACACTACCAACTTCTAGGGTGACAGGTAAATACATAGATCATATCACATAGGCTTCTACAAAAGGAAAGAGATCAAGGTTCTTGAAGGCATACCTTATTAACGAAGTTCGATCCTAGCTTTCACCTGCTCCTTCGATCGATCCTCCACTTGATCTTCCGTTTGACAAACCTGCAATACAAAGATACCTCCCTCAGCGTATCTTGACTGATATAACAATGATGAAATTGAAATACAATTTAGACATCAAATACAATCAAGCATTTAATCCAAACAAATATGCAATCCATTAGACATTTGATTGGGCCGGGAAGGGCATTTCAACCTTTATTGTCAAAAAAAAATAATCAGTACAATTATACCTGATCATTCAGAGTGCTTGTGCAACCGGATCCTAGGCTCCTGCTCTTCACACTAACTTGGAATTCCTCCAGTGTAACAACCCTTAATGCATAGTTTTATCCCTTCTCTCTCATCTATCCCCCTTGTATTTATGGGACAAGGTAGGCAGTTTGGATCGAGAGGTATAAGTTTGATTGGGAAGTTGGGGAAGTTGCAAAACCAACTTCAACTAATCCCAATTTGTCAAAATAATATATTTTTTATTACTTTTTAAGGTGTACGCTACTTTTCTTAAGTGGAGTAGCGTTCAATATGCAAATTCCCTGCTTTACAACCAGCATTTGCAAGATTTCTGAAGCTGTACGCTACTCTATTGAAGCAAAGTAGAGTATTTTTGAGGGAAAACGCTACTTTAATGAAGTGGAGTAGAGTATTTCTAGAGGCAAACACTACTATCATGCTTGTAGGGTAGCGTTTTTCCCTAAAAGTAGGTAAAAAGAGAGTTTTGTCAGTTGTAGAGGGATAAGTCTAAGCCATTCATCATCTAGGGTCGTCATGCTCTTCAATCCAAGTTGTCCTTTTGTGTGATCGACAGCTAAAGGTGATCACAGATGGAGAAGTGCAGATTTGACCTATAACAAAGATGATTTCACCAGCATGTAGACACTATAGACCTTCTCCCCTTGGAATGGGAGTGAGCTTCACTTATATAGAACTAAGTGGATAGGGTATGGATAGGGTAGGTTGAGATATGATAGGAGAGAGATAGGGGATCCTTCCAAGAGGTTAGGAACCGATTTATAGCTCTCCCAAAAGGTCAAGGATAGGGATCCATGTCAGCTGGCTTCGAGAATGGGCTCGAAGGATCTATTTTTGTCCATTAACTGACATCGTCGCACCCTACAAGAGAGCAAGTTGCGACGTCGCAGGTTGCATGAGGGAAGCCTGCAACGACCTCTCAAAACCTAGTATAAATGGGTTATATCTCTTCCAGGTCAATAACTTAGTCAATAAAACCTTAGGATGTATACACTGAATCTCAGGATGGTAAGATTTTAGGTGTAACAGTAAGGATGAGGATATTCAAGCAAGTTTGCAAAATAATCTCACCACGCTGCAAGGCATAACAAAGAAGTTTGAGAAATTCCAGCGCGACTTGATCAGCCACAAGAATCAGAATCGGAAGGAAGGTCAGGGGACACTTCGCAGCCAAAGAAAACACATCTAGCCCTAACCTTGCCACCAAAATCTCGCATAGTCCAACCTGACCCGCTAAGCATAATGTTACCGTGCAATCAGTTAGCTTCGGGCGCGCATAGTATAGAGCATGTGGACATCGACATCATGATGTTTCCACTAGAGTGCCTACACAATCTGCACTTGCAGGTTGTCAAAGAGATCCATGATAGAATTGTGGTTGCTCTGAACCAACACCATCAATTGCAAGAAAATTATAAGCAGTTGTAGGAAGCAATTTTAAAGAGAGCCACAGCACTTGAAAGTGAATAGGACTAGAGAAGAAGAATAGAGCATACTGTCGCTTCAGTCTGCGCGGAGATACCAGAATGTGAAGAGCATCTAGAGCTCGCGGATACTATCCTTAAGATCGATTCGGTCATTGGCAATCTGAAGAATGGAATGAGAGACTGATTATCAAGCAAAGATTGTTGCTTTGGAAGCACAGAGTCAGCTGAAGACACCACCAGATCAGGTAGAGCTCAGAGCAGCAGAAGCGAAAGAAGCCGCAGAGACCATATCCAGCGAAGTAGCAAAGTGTCAAAACTTGTTGGACGAACCTACGAGGATGTTTACTACGTTGCAAGAGGACCCTGAGCTGCTGCAGGTCCAAACAAGTTTGAAGGAAAAGTAGGCAGTGTTAGACGCCTTGAATGAGGAGATGAAGACCCTGCTACCAAAAGACAAACTCCACATATTTCCAGAAGTCATAGAATTAAAGAAACAACTTGTAGTGTTAAGAGAACAGTAGGCTGAAGCCAGAGATAAGTCATAGTCCCTGCAGGAGGAATCCCATTCACTAACGCAACAGATCGAAGAAAAATTGAGGGAACTCCGTGATGCATAGGATTCAGTGCAAGAGCAAACTCAGGATGACTTAACACCAGATGTGTTAGAAACCATCAAAGCAATTGAAGAGAATGCGAAGGATACGGTTTCTAAGTTGAGTGCAATGTATCAAGAGTTAGCTGCTAAAATAGCTCCGCAGGGGGGAGAGCATCTCATGGAACCAGAAGTAGAAAGTGGCTCGAGGACGAGCCACATGTAAGTGGGGATTGGACTTACCTCGGTTCCAATCCAGCGCAATGATTTTGTGATCTACGCGCATCTTCTTGCAGATACTTCATGTATACGGCTTTGCCAATTCTCCAATCCTGCGTCAGAGTCTGATACGCAAGAACTGTCACATCGCCAACTAAGTGCTCCATCCGCCATAGGATTAATGTAGTCATCCTGATTCACAATCATCTTGTAAATGCGATCAAGATCCTGTGCTTTGGATTCTTCTTGAATCGGCTCATTGTACCTTTCTCCTTGTAAAGGGTCCAAGGGTGCGATGACCCTAATATCCTGCCCTTCGAATATCATCTTCTTAGTCTTCAGGTTTGTGATTGTGATGTTATCCATCGCCCAGTCTATACCCAATAGTGTTGGATAAGGCTGACTATCGTCCACAATTTCAATAACCTCGAAGTCTACATGACTTCGCACTCCATCAATGTCAACAATAATATTGGCTAATCTCCCAAAAGGTATGACTTTTTGTTGGTTGACCAATCTCAAGTTTCTAAGTGTCAAGTACAGGCCAACGGACTGTACTTGACACTTAGAAACTTCCTTTTCTTCTTATCACTGAGGGTTCTGCGAAGTAGGACTAGAAATTTCCTTTTCTTCTTATCACTGAGGGTTCTGCGAAGTAGGACTATCCCGATAGGGTTTTAGTCTACTTCCATTCACCAAACCTGGTAAGTTATCTCTGGCTAATGTGGCTAACTCAACTATGCCACCGTTAGTAACATGCATAACAGTATATGGTCCAAGCCAATGCAATCTAAACTTTCCAGGAAATTTCATAAACTTGCTATCATACAGGAGGACAAGGTCACCTACCTGAAAGGACTTGTTCTTGATATGGCGATCATGCCATGCTTTTTCTTTGTCTTTCTACACTTGTCGATGAAACCCTCAATGAAGTGATCCTCTTCCAATCCAACCAAGTATAGAAGCCTTTCCTCTATTGTTTGTTCCTCATCCATTCTTGTGAATGCAGCTATCCTTAAGCTGGGTACAATATACTCCATCGGCATCATAGCTTCATGTCCATACGCCAATCTAAAAGGTGTATGGTTGTCAATTTCTTGCAAGTGGTCCTGTATGCCCATAACACAGCTAGAATGTGTAGATCTCAATCATCCCTATTTACATTGAATATTTTTGTCAGTGCATTCTCCGGTACCTTGTTGAAAGCTTCAACAGTTCCATTAGCTTGAGGATGGTACGGTGTACTCTTCAGATGATAATGTGGAACTCTTCAGTGAGGGCTTCAATATTTATGTTTAGAAAGTGAGTTCCTTGATCACTCATTAAAATCTTTGGGAATCCAAATCTGGTAAGGATGTTCTCAAAGATGAACTGCACGACAATGACTACACTACAGTCCTTCACTGGTTTAGCCTTTGCCCATCTTGTGAGATAATCAGTTGCAGTGATAATGTATCTCGCACCAGTCCTCTTTCCTAGTGGGTTAATAGGTCCCACGAAATCAATAGCCCATTTGTCAAATGCTTGTAGTGTCAACTGTGGTTTGAACAGCATTTCATCTCTTCGCGACGGCTTTCCTGTTCTCTTATAGACATCGCAACTCTGGCAATGTTGCTTTGAATATTTATGAATTGTAGGCCACCATAGCCCTGCTCTCAATATCTTTTGCGCAATAGCTCTTCCTTCGTAGTGACCTCTCGATACACCTGAATGTGCATCAGCCAATATGAGTGGCTTCTCATGCTCCAACACACATCTGCGCAATACTTCATCTAGTCCCAACTTCTATAGTTGTCCTACTATGATAGTGAAGTTTGCTGCTCTAACTACCATCTGCTTCTTCTGCTGTATAGTGAACTTTGTGGGTGCCAATCCCGTAGTCAAAAAGTCTACAATATCCTTGTAATAATCATCAGCGACTTGTATGGAAAATAACTGCACTTCAGGCAAATTGTCTTCAAGATTGGTGGGTTCTTCGCCTAAATCGATCCTTGAGAGATGGTTAGGTCCTAGGTTCAATCTGCCTGGCTTAACAATGATCTCAAAGTCATACTCCTGGAAGAGTAATAGCCATCTTCATATTCTCCCCCCTAACACTGGTTTATTGACCATATACTTCAAAGCGCAATGGTCAGTAAACATTAAGAAGTGCACACCGAGCAAATAGTTTCTAAATTTATGCAGTGCGTACACCATAGCTAGTCCTTCTCTTTCTGTGGTCGTATAGTTCTTTTCAGCTGATGAGATCTTTCTAGTTGAAAATGCAATGGGATGGTCAATGCCTCCCTCTCCTGGCTATTCTAGCACCACACCAAGTGCAATGGACGAAGCATCAACGTGTACATGGAATTGTTTGTCCCAATCCGGGAAGAAGGATAGGCGCAGTTACCATTTTCTCCTTTAGCATGTCTAGGCTTTGCTCACATTATGCGTTCCATATGAACTGCGCTTCTTTCTTTAACAGCTTCTCCATTGGCATGGTTATCTGCGCATACCCCTTGAAAAATTTTCTATAGTACCTTGTATGTCCCAACGTGGTGCGAAGTTGTTTCACTGAATTCAGTGTTGGCAGGTTCACAATAACTGCGATCTTCGCAGGGTCAACCATCAAACCTTGTTCACAGACAATGTGTCCCAACAGAATTCCATAGGGCACACAAAAGATACATGTGGACATCGACATCGGCGTTGTCCTGTTGGGAGGGCATCGACAACTGTACTTATAACCGATTTAGGAAGTTCTCAATCGAGAAGTTGGTCTAGTGCGATTCAGTAAACAACAATCGTTATTCGACAACAGGACAGCCCCATGCAATTGGGAAGTACTCATCACCGGTTCATGAGGCCGGGAATCCCCATTGAGAACTTCCTTCTAGCGCTTCTCTTCATAAATTTTCTTCACCAAAACCACATCCGGAAGATCAATCCCTTTGTACTTATCCAATTCCATATCATTAGTATTTGCACCATAGAGATCGAAACCAAGAGCATAGTCACCAAGATTCAAAAGATGGCCCAGATGAGTTTTCACAGTAAAAATTGTATCATTCTTTCCAAAGTCTAAAACACGAGCTACCTGCGCCTCTACCAATGAATACTTCATACCACCCACAGTAGTCAAACCAATCTCAACTTCAATATCCAATACAATATATTCAACCAACTGCCTGTTTGAAAGAAGGGGCTTAAAAGGAACCCTCCAATACTGATTTGCGTCCATAACAACATGCCTCGAAGTAAATGGGTCAAGCAACATAATGTTGGTACTCACTTTTGTGCACAAAACAATGGGACCCAAGTTTCCCAAGGTCGCCGCAACCTTTGAAGAGAGGAAAATCAAATCCTTCTTGCAAATAGGGAAAATATGAACAAAGAAAGTGTACTTATAATTGTATGTATTGCTCTTTGAATCGTGAGATACAAGTTGTTTATCACTGCGATTCAAAATGGGAACCACATTGCCCAAAAATCTCACAAACTTGGATGCATGACTTCTGTTAGCGAAGAAAAAATCAACACCCTCATGCACTTGTTTAACGTTGACTTCCTGAGAAGTTGCCCCGTGCTTGAGAATCAACTGTTCCAGATAGAAAAACGTTCCCCTATGGCTAATATGCTGCCTTAACTGCACAACAGCCACATACTAATATGGGTTGGACTGAACCCTTGTACAGCGTTCACACATATGATCTTGTTGAACATATTCAACAACGTAGGCCTATTCTAATATAGCCCCATTGAGAACTTCTTTCTGTATTCAGACGTCGACAGCTCGAGATGCCCTATTATCCACCTGCTTTAGTTGTTGGATCAAGTCAGGTGTCCAATGTTCAGGTTCTCCACCTTGGCAATTCTTCTTTTGGAATTTCAATTGTGCCAACCACTCATGCTACAATATTGGGAATTCATAGAAAAATATCTCGTGGACGTCGGAGTATATATACTTATGTAAGCAGTGAGTAGTCGACCATTCGGGTCGGTGATTCTCTTCTTCGGAAAACTCCCGTACCTTCTTGTCAAACCAATACTCGATCTTTGGTTTTGTCGGATGTCACAGCATGTCCTCTATTTTTCTCTTCGTACTCATGTCCCGGCAACGGAACCATTTGTTGACACACTTCTGTCGATAAGGGTTCAATTTGCACTGCTGTCAACAAACACCAACCAAACATCCTTAGGCATCGACCCAGAAAGGTTTTACCCTTTTAGCAACACTCGCAGAGAGAATGAGGTCTCACCCGAGATTTCCAAGGGGTGTTGTAGGAACCATTACTCTATCACTATAGAAACGAGATATCTTGCCTTCGCATTGTGTTAACAAATCAGACATGTAATCAACATTCGCATTACAGATTTACTAGACATCCACAAAGCAACAAAACCTAAAACACATCACAGCATCAATATGGCATTCATCATTCATGACACAAAACAGAGACATAATCGAACATCCTCATGCATTAACTCATCTCAAAACCTACAATACAAACTTCGCGGGGACAGTTCTAAGCGACTTATCACGAATCCATATACACAAAATAGAACTTGTTGAAAACAGGAAAATGCATAGATGCGATATATCACAGTGCTCAAATACAACCGAATTCTCCAAAATCAGATGCCCTTAATCTTACAATCATAGTCCTATTTATAGACTACTAAGTTGTTACAAAATGGTCTGAATGACCCATTCTACCTAACTAAACCATAACTTGCGCTTCTGTCGGCTTCCTTATTCACCGCGAATGGTCCTTTCTTCTGTGAATGCCCTCTTTGTCGTTGTCGGCTTCCGTACTTTATGCGCCCTAACCATGTTCCAACATGTTGTTACATGTGCCCATAAGCCTTATGAGAAATGTTAGGGAAACAATCTGTGAGCATGATAATTGATAGAAGGGTTGTGTAGTCCCTGGTAAGAGGCCAGATTGATGAGGTAACACCAAAGATGCTAATGGGAGTCATGCAGGTGTGTTCTCTTTGTGCAAATGGTACAAGTGTTGAATGGGATAGGGTAAGAATCCCTTAAGACCTGTTTAAATATTGTACAATGGTATGCATGTATGGTTGAATGCACTTAATGTGAATTCCATACCGCCATGGCATGGTGAGGTATGGAGTAGTAAGGGAAAGGGACCTTCTACCATGTGATTGTTAAATGTTAGAATGCATTCATATGAAATTACGTCATGCCACTTGCATAGGTTGGTTATGAGTTTAATAACCAAGCAAGTAAGGGCTCAGGGTCTTGTATGGTAGTGCATGCTAAGTGAGATAATCATGATTAAGGCCATATTTGTTTGGAAGGGTAGGTGTACATCGGAAGATTTTGTAAATCTGTGGTTATGCATGGAGAGAATGCACATTAAAGGATTATGTGAATGTTGTAAGTGTGCATGCATGGGTATGTGTGCACATGTGAGATGCATTGTGTGAATGCATGGTGGTGTTATGCATGTGTTTATTACAATCAGATAACAGTGGAAATGATGAATTAGTGGTAATTCTAAGATCATTTCATGAGGTGTTGTGAATGCATGAAGGATTATGTGGAGGTAATCATGATGAGAGGGTTGCACAATGCTCTGTGGAAAGAGAGAGTTGTATAAAGGATATGGCTTGGAAGCAATGGGTATTAAAGGTTTATTAAATTACATAAATAATGTGATGGTGTCCTTTAATTTTTATTATGATAAATATGCATATAAAATACACCTATACATTTCATTTTAATAAGATGTTAGCAGCTAAAAGTGCTCAAATTGTTGAGTGTTATGATTTTGAAAACACGTCAATGACTATTGCAACAATGAAATATTATGTACATTGAAACTCACAAGTGTTTGGACTTATATGAATTTTCAGACTTCAGGAAGAAATGTCTTGGCCATGGCAATGAGGGTAAGTCCATATTAGAGGCTGAAATCCACCATGTGCAAAGGCTAAGAATTATGAGAAGAATCTCATGACTTCAAATCAATTTTTGTAGTAAACAGAATTGTAAATTCATGTCTAAATTTAATTGTTAGTGCCATTAAAGGATTATGGAAACCAGATTTGAATAATGATTGTTAAGTGCTACTGACTGCTTGCCTAATCCAGGATTGTGTCAAAGGGACATGTTGTAGGTGGATGGTTATACTAGGGAAGCAAGCACGAAACCCTAATGGGCAGAGTGGTGTCACTTACAAGAGATAAACAACATGAGGATGTCTTATCTACACTACACGTGGGTAAACCATGTTAGTTAGATGGTAAAATTATGCCAAGAGGGCATATGTGGGCTATGGAACGTGAGAGGGTTTGGGGTGGAAAACCGAGGGACTGTTGAATCAAAGAAGGGGGCCCCATTCCTCATGAACGAAGAGAGAATACATCTGCAAATGGATAAGTGTTCTGTAACCCTAGCTGAAATACATATATGACTAGCTACTAGAGTTAATATGCAGAGCATGTTCTATTTTATTATATTATTTCAGATTGCTTGAAGTATGATTAGGACCTGCATAGTTCAAATTGGAGAGGGGTGCACATCTTTTTGGTGCTGGGTTATGTTAGAGGTTATCAATATTTACTGCACCCTAAGGGAATGGACGCATTCCTAGTGTTTCAATATTTGATAGTGAATGTTATGAAACATGTTTACAGTTTTAGAGCAGCAATACTAATGAACTTGCTTATCCATCTTGTGTTGTCCACTTGAACAGATGCAATTTGGCCATGCACACTAAAGAAGCAAAGTGAAGGGTTGTTGCATGCCTAATAAGCCCATTCAGTGTACTGGCTTGGCATTGGTTACTTAGATGTTGTGGAGATTGTGGAGGTATGGATGAAGAAGTTGTGGTGAGCATGAAGGGTTGTTGTTTGTGTGAAGGGTTGTTATATGCCTATGGATCCATAGTAGATCCTTGACCTAGAAATGGTCGTGGTGCAATTTCCTTCCATTGGTTGAAGACCTAGACGGATGTGCTAGCTTGGCAATGGAGAGGGAAAATAAGGTATGGCACTGGTTTAGCACCACCAATGCCTAATAAACCTAGTCGGAGTACCGGTTTGGCATTGACTATCTGGATGGCATGGAGTATCCTGTGTGCAAGCCAACATCCATTCCACAGGTGACCCAAGGCTTGTAAAGAGAAGAAGAACCGTTTGGATTAGAGAGGAAATGTCCAATACATATAAGTATTCAATTTCATTCATTTCTTATTTTGGAATAATGAAAATTTCATAAACAAGTCTTATGACAACCAAGTTGATACACTTTTGTTTCTTGTTGGAAATGTGGGTCATTGCAAGAAGCAAGAAATATGAAGGCATCCTAAGGATGCATGTGTACATGTGACTGTCCTAAAAATATCAGCATGCGTAGCAATGAATGATGGCGCTAGTGTACTTGTGTGGGTCCTAGCAGCCAAGAGTCTTGTAGACAAACCATGTGGAAGGGTTCCATGGTTGAGAGGTCTTGGACAAACCATAGACACTAAGTGTTATAAGCCAAAAGGGAAATTCAAGCATTCACATTGAAGTGAAAGAGGTTAGGGAGCATGAAACCACAGTGGTGGTGTGGCCCCAGATTGGGAACAAGACTTAGAGGGGGAAAACTCTTACTCTTCTCTTTCCCTTTTTATTAATGCAATTAGAAAATAGAGAAGTGTTGAATGCATGTTATAGCTGAAAATGATTGTGTTAGTTGCTTGAAATAATTGTGAATGCTGAAATAGTGAATTTCCTGTGAAAAGATGAACATGAATGAGTTCATTTGCATGTTGGAAAATCATGAAAAGTGTGAAAGCCTCATGGATAAGCATGGGCTTTTCATGTCAATTGAGAAATTAATCGACTGATTTTAATGTTATGTTATGCTTAGCCTAACAAAATTGCAATGATGTATTTCACAGGTGAGAAGTTGAAGTTAATTGGTTGCAGTTGTTACAAAAATAGTGGTACTAGAAAGCAAAGAGTGGGTTGTTGTGTACATTGGCCATGGAAATAGACCAAAGACTATTGGAATTGGCTGGAAACCTTCTACAAACAATTGCCAAGACTCAAGAAAATCTTGGAAATATGCTCAAGCTACAGAGGAAGCATAATGAGATGAACAATAAGGATTTGCAGGACTTTGTCTGTCTGCAAAGGTAGGTAGAAAGCATTATGGAACACATCAGCAGTGGGAAGGAAAGTGGATCAATGAAGAAGCATTAATCCAATCAGCCAATTAAGAAATGTACCAGGTGGGAAGACTCAAAGGAAATTGAGCAGGAAAGAATAAAGCAGCCACTGAAATGTTGGAAATGTGGAGGAAATCATTACCTCACAGCTGCCCAACAAGGAGCATCAAGAAGGATAGCAACCGCAGATTTTTCAGACTTATGGATCACCTAGAAGATCAAATCCAGTTGGAGCCGCTTGTGGAAGACAAAGGACTTGGTCCTGAAAGTTCCAAGTAAAGGATGCAATGTAGAGGCAGACCTGCAACATTTTTGAAAATTTGGGCATGAATAAACTGTAAATGTACCCCTAAGTATTGGAACACCGAGGATGGTGTTGTTCTAAGGGGGAGGGAGTTGTAATACCCTTATTTTGACCCTTAGGTTGTATTTCCTTGTAATGTAATTATTGTATGTATGTAATGTGTGTGTTTTCCCTAGTGTGGAGCTCAAGGGAAAGGCCCCACTAGAGGATGTCCAGGTTTTAGTTAAAAGACAAGTATTTGATATTTTGGTAACCATGTGCTAGTAAGCCATGGAAAATGTAAAGGATGTAAATGATACCATGTAAATCAAATACCAAGGGTTGGCTATGGTTGCAACTAAAAGAGGGGGCTATGTGTATCCACTAGGGAGAGGTGAGGGGTTTATGGGATGGGAACCCTATGCCACCACTTGTCCATGACGAACCCATTTGATTTCCCATACTAACATGGAATTTGGTTACAAAAGGTGGGGAAAAAATTTCGGTTCAAAAAGTCGATTAAGGGGGAACCGCCCTGAGATCCAGGGGGTTTTGTTCTACTTTCCCTTAAAGCCATTCCATCACCTGGGAATCTGAGGAACCCTCTTTTCTACACCGTTGTTGACCAGAACTTCATTCATCATGCATTCCAAAGAAATTCATGGGGAGAGAAGGAAAAATTGTGGTTTATGTGTGAGTCGAAGTTACAGATCCAAGAGCCATAGATACCTTGTGTAGGAAGCAAGTCAAGGAAGAAAGCCATGGGATGGACCATAGGGGTAGGTTGCAGAGCGTGAATAACTTAGAGAACCCATGAGAGCATCTAGATCTGATAATAGGATATTAATCTGCGGAACAGAGCTTCGGATGCAACGATGAGAGGGTTTCAGTTGGAGTAATAGAGCGGAAGGTTAGATCGAAGGTGGAGATGATTCTTAACCCAATTGTATGTTGGCTTAGCATGACGGTGGAACCCTAACTGTGAGAGAACCCATTTAACTCTCCTTAGTGGATACATAGCCCCAGCTCGGGGGTGGTCTCTGAGAGCTGAAATAATATAGGCTAGTCAGAGACCTGTGGTTGGGTTGGAACGTTGCAGACCATAACTAGTTTGCTTGGAGTTTTAATGCAAAATATTAGTGTTCCTTATGCTTTGATTGATGCATGTTCTACATCTTTGTATATGTGTCCATTTATGTTTGAATGCGTGAGTTGATCCCAAAAGGGTAATAGGGCTTAATCTCCATGTAATAAGTCTCATTATGTGGTGTATGTTGATTGGTGAATGTATCCTCCATGGTGTGTTGATGATGTTGCTTTCATCTATGGTTGTTAAGTATATGCATGCACCCATTTGCTTAGGTTAATGGTCCATTGATGAATAGGTCTATATGCCTAGGAATTCTGTTCATTATGTTGTGCATGTCATTTCCTTATCTCTACACCTTTGCATCTATATATGATGATAGAACTCATATGGATTTAGGCTTAAAAAATAGGGCTAAGTCTCTGCATGTTATATCATCAATCTTCATAAAATAAATGGACTCATGTCATGACTATTTTGTGTGTGTATAAGGTTTTATTCCTCTCTATTACTAGGTGTATGAATCTGCTTATGTGAATGACCTAATACAATTGCACATTTGTATTTTCATTGGTGAATGTTCTTAGATTTTTCATTGATGAATTAGGGCTAAGTCTAGTAAATGTGCAGGACACTCCAGCCAGGACTCGAAAAAAAAAGCGCACCCTGACGATCAGATGAAGGGGGAGAGGCATGGAAGAATGGAGCAAATCCTCTATAGAGTGATGAAAGATGTAAAGATGGGGTTTAAGGCTATATTTGGAGTGGAATGAAGGCATGAACAAAGTATTTAGGTGTGGAGGAAGATCAGGTAGCTACATACAGCTCTCCAAGATCTTTCCAATGGTACCATATTTTTCCGATTTGACATAAGGATAAAGGAGTTATCAGCCTAGGAAGTTTGTAGGTGCAGAGGAGGTGGTTACACATTCCCGCATCCGTAATGCAGATTGCAAATTGGGGATGTTGGGAACACATTTTGGATTCGAGTGATTGGACTTCTGTCTTTATGCACCCACAATGTGGATTGCGGATTGCAGAAGTTGGAAAGTGAATGTTTTCGGGACTATAACTTTGGGCTTCCGCATTCCACAATGCGGATTGTGGAATGCGAAAGGAGAAAATTGTTGGAAGGTTACTTTGGGCTTCCACATTCCCACATTCCGCAATGTGGATTGCGAATTTTGGAAGAGGAAATATTCCAGTATCGTGGTGTAGTGGTTCTGAATTTCCGAATCCCACAATGCGGATTGCAGATTGCGGATTGCAGAAGTCAGAAAGATGATTTTGACGGAGCTGATGAATTGCAGTTCCGCATTTCCGAAACCTACAATGTGGATTGCGGATCGATGGCCATTGAGGCTGTGTGTAAAATGGAGAGTTTATGGAGAAAAAAAAATGGACTAGGTGGTCTCCCATCACCTCTGAATCCAATGGAGGGGTTGGGGATGTTACACCTTCCTTTTCCTTTTCTACTTTGCTTTCTGCTTTCTACTTTGGCTTTTTCTGGTTTTACTGGCTTTTCTGATTTATCCTTCTTTTCTGGGCTTTCCTGCTTTTCTGATTTGATCCAGATTTCTACTTTTGTGCTTCTTTCTGCTTTATGCTGCTTTTCTTGAGTTTTTGTTGCTTTTTATTATTTGCTCCATCTTTCTTTCCTTTTTCTTGATTTTCTAGATTTGGATGCTTTCTACTAACTTCTTCTGCAAGTCATCTCCAAAGTCAACCTCATCCACTAAGGTGCACTTGTGGAGCATTATCCTCTTTTATTTATGATAATATTATTTAATGGATGAAAAATAATTATTTCAAGTGCATAATAAACATTAGCAAAAAATAATTCACACTCCTAATTAATTAAATGCATGGAATTCAAAATTAACCCCATAGTAAATGAAGTTGTATCCTCAACCCAAGGGATTGGTTGGGTTAGGAACTTGATCCAATGTTCACTGTTGAGGTGACATGAAATTAAGGGACGCATTGGATATTATTCTACTATAGGGTTATTACTTCCCTACTCTTCCTTATTTATTACCTCCTCCATTGGCATTGTCTCTCCCAATGCTTCCATCCCCATAATCCCTAGATTTTCTTCTTCATTATCATGGATGTCATCATATAATTTACTCAACTCATCATATTTAGGGATGCTATAGTGTGGAAAATATTCTTTTTCAGGTACATCCTCATTCTCCACTAGGATCCTCTCTTTTTTTTCTAAAACTTTCTTGGTTTACCTTAGCATACCAATGATCTGTAAGGGCCTTGAAATCCATGTATTATTTAGTCACTAGGGTCCATTTAGGCCTGTAGAAGGTATAGTATACATGGAATTTTACCTTCTCATATTGAGGAGAAGGGAAATCTTGGCTTTCTTATACTTTGATAGGATCAACATCCCCTCTCGAGATAGCCTCTACTTCATCATATGCATTTTTATTAGCCAAATTTTCAATATCAAGCTTGGAATCATGGTCCTATGGGTTTGGGAGTTTTCTCCACTTTTCTACATTGATCAACATATGACGGTTGTACCTCCATGGTGGGTCCAAAGGGAGTTCAAGATAATTTAGGACTTTTGGGACCTCTTTGACACCCTTCTTATCATTTATGGCATATCCTCCCATGGCAATAAGAGAGGATACAATGCCCTTATTATTGGCTTTACATAAGTGCATTTCGTCTATTTCAACCATATACCTGATATAATCTAATACAAATACCAATGGGATCAAGAGCTTAGGAAGCTTGTGGGGGGTTGATTCTACCCCATACAACTTGATTACTGTGTAATTAGCCCCCCAAAACCAATGAACCATTTTGGTAACCCTTCCCAGCTCCATATATGATTTGATTTCATTTGGAATCTTGTTTGGTGATCTTCCCAAGAAAATAGAATATGCAACATACATGAAATTTGATGTGAACCTTAAGAAAGAGGCCCCCAATCCTCTTTTCTTAACCTATGGTAACCAATCAAACACCCTATTTGGTTGTTCCCCTACTATTATATGTAAGTTCAAGGCCTCCAAGTGATGTCCTTGTTGATATATAAATAAATAAATGAGGTATGATGGGTATCATGTTAAATTTTCAGAATTTACTTCTAGGATCTTAACTGAGAGAACAACATGTACAACAAATCTACAGCATATCAATCATGGGCACAATAATGCAAGCACACAAGAGACACAGAGTTTACTTGGGGAAAACCATAAAGGTGAAAAACCCCAATAACTTCCTCAGAGATAGATAGAGCAATGATACAACCAGAATACAAGAGATAGTCTTCTCCTAGCAGCAGAGCCTCCTCCTCCATAAGTGCGCCACTCTCCACAGTGTGAGTGAGAGAATAGAATGTGTAAAATGAGAGAGAGACACTCTCTATTTATACACTAACTTGACTTGACCTTTACTCAATTAGGTCAGCCTCAACTTAACCACTTAACATAATGTTGACTGGGTCGACCCCCACTAGGTTGGTCTAATAACCTTTTGACCCACATGGCCGACCCCCAATAGGGTGGTCTAATAACACTTTGACCCATATGACTTATACAAGGCCAACCCCAACAAGGTGGTCTAATAACCCATCAAGTATAAGTTACGACACTTATAATATAAATGACGACACTTCCATATAGAGTAATAATAACATCTCTATAGGAATACAACCACTTCCATATAGAGGAATAATAACATCTCTATAGGAATACAATATACATATATGTGAAATACATTCCGAAGTTACATATACATCAACACTCCCTCATAACTGGGAAGGTATTTCTCGACACAGGTCTTCTAGCACAAGTCATCTTCTCTGGATCATCGTCACTGCTGTTGCTATCTCAATCAATCTCTAAATCTACTCGTCATAGGAAGTTCTACAGAGACAGTCCTTTTTCATACTGGATGTAGGCCCACCACTTGCAGGTCTTCATCATCTGTGCGAACGGTCTGATAGAGGTGGCCTCTCAGGACTAATTTTATGTGCGGATGCAATACCAGAAAGAGTATCCCAAGAACATTTATGTGCCTAAGCACGACCGACAAGATCTCTCAGGACTGATTACATGCATCTCCTCCACAATACCTTTAAAGAGCATCCCAGGAACATTTATGTGTCGTAGCACGACCGGCAAGATCTCTAAAGAGCATCCCAGGACTTATTACGAGCACACAGCTCAACCTCTCAGATCTCTAGGACTGATTACATATGGATAGACAAAACCTTTAAAGAGCATCCCAGGAACATTTATGTGCTGCAGCACGACCGGCAGGATCTCTAAAGAGCATCCCAGGACTAATTACGAGCACACAGCTCAACCTCTTGGATCTCCAGGACTGATTACATGTCTCCGTAGTAATACCTCATCCCAGGACTGATTACGAGCACACAGCTCAACCTATCAGATATCTGAGGACTGATTACATACTACATAGCAATACCAGAAAGAGTATCCCAGGAACATTTATGTGTCGCAGCACGACCGGCAAGATCTCCCAGGATTGATTACATGCTATTTGCACAACTTGCCACATATCATCTCTAACCTCCAAGTATCAACCTGATACTCATGATCCAACGGATCATCATCGCACACAGCATCATCCAGATGCTCATGATCACACTGATCATCATCACTGTACCATCCTGATACATATCATTTGGATCAACATCCAGATGCTCATGATCACACTGCTCATCATCACTGTACCATCCTGATACATATCATCTGGAGCAACATCCTGAAGCTCATCATCGTGATCATCCTGATCATACAATGCATCCACCTGATGCATACCAAGTATCTACCTGATACATATCATCATACATGATCCACCTGATCATACAGTGTATCCACCTGATACAAATACAAATACATGATCCACCTAATCATACAGTGTATCCACCTGATCATACCTGATACATATCAACATACATGATCTACCTGATCATACAATGTATCCACCTGATACATATACAGATACATGGTCCAAGCATCCAACATAATTCATGTACAAAATACATACAAATGATCCAACTGATCATATCCAGCATCAAACATGATGCGTACATATACATATACATATAAATGATCCAACTGATCATATCCAGCATCCAACATGATGCATACATATACATATAGAGCAGTAACTGGAGCATCGTCCTTATGCTCATCATCCATGATTCTCCTGATCCTCATAGCATCGTCTTCTTCAGATCATCTCATCGTCCACGAAGCACAGCCCAAATGCACATCATCCAGTACTTACACCAATGACATGGGAGAACACATCTACCACCATTTGGGGAAGGCTCCAACCCTTACTTTTTCACCATGCGAGAACACATCTACCACCATGTGAGAATGCTTCAGCCCTTACATCTACACCATGGGAGAACACATCTACCACCATGTGAGAATGGCTCAGCAATTACATCACGACCATGGGAGAACACATCAACCATGTCAGAAAAGCTCATGTGCATCTGCATCTTCCAGACTCATCACTTCCCTTTGGAATGAACCTCGATCTGAAGTGCACCAAGCCTATCTTTGAAGTACTAAAACTGCACTCTGTCCAATGGCTTGTTCAATACATTTGCAACCTGCTCATCCATCGCAACATACTCTGCTTTGGTTGTACTCAGTGCTACGCAGGACTGCTTCCTGCTAAACCAAGAGATCACACCTGATCCCATACTGAGGCAGCACCCAGAAGTGCTCTTCCTATCTACAGCACTACCTGCCCAATCTGAATCAACATAACCCTACAAGTTAAACTTTTGATTCGCATCATATTGAGCCCATAATCAGTTGTACCCTTCAGGTACCTCAGAATATGCTTTACAACAACTAGGTGAACTCTCCTTGGATCTGCCAGGAACTTGCTGAATGTGTTCACTGCAAAGCAAATATCTGGTCTCATGTTCGTCAAGTACATCAAGGACCCAATCATCTGACGATACATAGTGACATCAACCGGTTTAGATGAAGCATCACATAGAAGCTTCAGGTTCGATGCCATAGCCTTGTAGTCCATCATCTCGAACCTCTTCAGGATCTCTACTGCATACTTCCCTTGTCCAAGGAAGATTCCATCTACACTCTGCCACACCTCCATGCCAAAAACAAATAGGGCATCATCCCCAAGTTATTCAACTCGAACTCGGTAGTAAGCTTCTGCTGCATGTCGGCAATCAAGCAATCCTCACCTGTTACAAACAAGTCATCCACATAGTAGTATCACTGGATTGCCTTCCTCAACCTTGTAGTAAAGGTTGGAATCCGCTTTACTCTTGGTAAATCCCAAACTGGATAGAAAGCTGTCTATCCTACCATACCAAGTTCTGCACATATATGACTCCCTGTCATGTGTCTCAGAACCAAGTGGCTTCTCCACATACACTTCTTCTTCAATTACACCATTCAAGAAGGTTGTCTTGAAATCCATCTGGTGTATCTTCCACTTCATCACTTTTATATTTCTCTATGCTACCTATTAAGTTAGTATTTTGTTTCTTCAAATTTGTTTTGATTGGCACTTATTTCTTCAAAATTGGTTTTGATTTGCGCTTTATTTTAAGTTATTTAACTTGATTTTTTCCTCTTTAGTAAATTTTCCTTAGGTTTTATATGAGATTTTGGGCTTGCTTTTGAGTTTTTCAGATTTTTAAACTTTAGGTTTGTTTTTGATGAGGGGTTTTAAAAGTTCATATTATCAAATTAGGAGCTCATAAATCTTATTTTGAGTGAGGACGTGTACAATCCTAATCCTGACAGCTTTAAGATCCCATGAAAAATGATAAAAAGTTGTTTAAAAGCAACAAAACAGTGTCAAAGTTTTTCTTGTAGCGCTGGAGCCGAAATTCATCAAAGAAGCGCTACAAGAATATCGTGATCCCAGATTCTTCCGATTTTCCAGCAAATTTTGGCACGCTCGAGCTAATGAATGATTGATTATGTGTTTTAGAGGATTCATGACGTGTTGATGCAGAAGACATCATGATTTCAAATACTTGCACGTTGTGAGGAAATCGTGCTCATCATCAGCACAGGTGTAGTTCAGTTTGACAGATATTCACACGGTTTCAGGTAATGTGGCGTGAAGTTGTTATCTACAAGCTTATTCAAACACAGAAGACTTAATGAGATAACCATAGCCACTTGAAAAACCGAGCATCGTTGCCAACTGGACAAGTAAGAGGCGTTGAGGGCTTCACGGGAAATTAGGGCTTCCTAATTCCGTGGTTAACTGCTAAATTGAAGATTGTGGGACATCTGTACAACAAAGCTGACTCATCTGACAGTGTGGGTCGTGATTTCAAACAACCACAGTGGAGCAATTTACAGGTATTCTTAAAAAACCCATATAACAGCAAATTTGGGGCTTTTTCGCTTCAGCTTACTCTGTTCAAATTAATCAAATGTTAGGTAAAATTGTGCTTTTAAACGCAATTTTAACCAGAGAAATAGCTATTTCTTGATAAGCTGCGACGCCAGATTGAAGGAGGGTTGAAGATAACAGTTTCGTTTTTATGAAATTTAACCCTGTCAGTGCTACGAATAACCTGTACATTCAATAGTGCTGTTAACTTCCAAAATTCAGCTCCTGTTCACAAACAATACAAGAGTATACATTCAATTTGCAGTGATTGAAGCATAATGGGCAGGAGTGGTAAAATAAACAGAGCTGAACCAACAGATGTAGAATGGGTTGAAAAATTGCCTGAGTGTGTGGAGCTATTCAAACAAGCTGGCTGGATGGATTTTTTCAAAAAAAATTGATGGATATAATGCAAAGGTATCCTGCAAGTTTGCCCAGGGTTTCAAGAATGATATGGTGGTTTTTGATACCCTGAAATTCAAGCTGACAGTTAAATTGATTTCAGAAGCCACAAGAATTAAAGATGAGGGCGAACAATGGTTTAAGAAGCTGCCCTTTGACTTTGATCCACAAAGATACCTCTTACCCAATGTCATACCTGATTGGAATAAAGGTGTCCTAATCCAAAATGTCAAAAAAGAATGGGTAGAACCAATTAGAATATTATAGAGTTATGTTACTTGTGAAGGCAGGTATGCTTTCGTATACAAGTATCATTTTAGATTTCTTCAGCACATGGTGGGAGTATCCAAGATGAACCTGCCATTCTTCTTCCTGAAAAGTTTGCAGAAAATGTCCAACAAGGTGAAAGGGCCAGTAGATCATTCCTCTCAGACCATCTTTCATCATGGATTAATCAAGTTGATTGTTAGTACTGCCTTGCAGCATGAAGGAAAGACCTGGGATTTCTTCATTTTTTGGTCTAGTTTTGAAGATCAAAAATCTAATAGACAAGCAGATAAGGGCAAAGTCTTACTCAGAAAATTAGGTCATAAGCCCAAACTGGAAGATAAGGGAAAGATCAAAATTGAAGAATCAGCAGAGCCTGTGGAGGAAGACAATGAACAAAAAACATTCGCAGCCAGCTCTAAAGGCAAGTTTACACTGTTTGAAGATAAGAAGGAACAGCCTGAAAAGAATTTAGCGCCTGTAGCAGATCCTCAGGAGGAAAAAAAGGTTGATATTAAGGTGGTTACTGTACCTAAAGAAGAGATTCACACTCAGCCAAGAAGCCCTATCACAATTCTTTCAGATGATGAGGGATATCTGTTGGAAGAAGAACAGCCCATTTCCAAAATAGAAGTCAAAGCTGAAATTGAAGAAATTCATGCTTCAGATAGCAAAATCACAAGGCCTAACAGGAAAAGGAACAAGCTGGAAGTAGTGAAATTTGCTGCTATTCAGTACCAAGGGAAAGAACTGAAGATGATGGGAGAGGCAACTGCATTTTGGAGACCTAAAACTAGGTCAAAGAACAAGTTGAGATTAAATATGAAGAAATTGCTGAATCCTAAATTAAATACAAATGATGTGACTGTCTTAGATGAAGTGTCCATAGATGATGATAAACCAGAACTAGATAAATTGCAGCCATGTTTAAAAGAAGTAATTCATTCAGTGGAAGCAGCAGGCGAAGAAAATCCAAAGCCCAGCATTGATGACACTTCTACGAAACTGTTGATGGAAGAGACAGAAATCTTCAAGAAGCTTGACATTCCTTGGAGACCTGATGAAGATCAA
Source organism: Larix kaempferi (assembly GCA_027924585.1). Lineage (NCBI taxonomy): Eukaryota > Viridiplantae > Streptophyta > Pinopsida > Pinales > Pinaceae > Larix > Larix kaempferi. The sequence goes on along the minus strand of BSBM01000502.1, from coordinate 24,399,566 downwards.
GATTCTACAGTGGATAAATTAGCTAATTCTGACAGGAAAAATTTGCAGAGAGCTGTCAAGCAATACAAACACCAGATGAGCTATATGCAGGAGGTCAACGATGGTTTGATGATGGCCAACAAAAGGTTAAGGGAAGATCTCCAAGATATAAATGATAATTTTCAAGAGCTAGTGGCTGATGCAAAAGAAGCACTTAAAAGGAAAAGAGCTGCTGACAGTCATTGTACCCAGTTGGAGAAGACAGTCCAGGAATTGCAGCAGAAAAACAAAGAGCTCATAAAAAAGATTAATGACATGGAGCAGGAGCAAAAGAAGGCTAAGAAGAAAGACCAAGCTTTAGATGGTATCGCTCTCCTAACTGAGGTGGTAAAAGACCTATAAAACAGTTATGTTTTCAGTTAGTTGTCATTAATTAGCAAACTGATATGTTAATGATGTGCTATTTTTAGCATATTTTATAAACTTTGTAAATATTCTGCATTAACTTGACCTCATCGAATAGCTGGAAGACAGTTAGGGTTAGAGACCTAACTGATTTTGTAAAGCATAGTATTTAGACATGTTAGCAAGTCATTGAGAGGGTTCTAGATTTTTGGGAGCATCAGGAGGTCTGCAGACTGTGTGTATCTTTAGACTTGTTCAGAGATAAGTACTGTGACTCTTATAAGCATTGGCTGATGAAATAATGAAACATATGACTTTTTCCCCTCCAGTTTGTTTGTGTTGGCTTTGTTATTGAGTTTGTTTAGCTTCTTAAATGGTAAATTCATTGCTAGTTAATGTGTATTTTCTGGTGATGCTTATCTTTTATGTATGAACCTCAGCACATTCTTTCTGTGGGATCTCATGTGATATGTTATACATCTTTATCAATTTCTATTTATGAATTAGTTTTTACTTTTCTTTTGAATGTATTCCCTGACTGTGCTCAAAGTTTATAACCATTTAAATCATACAAAAAACCCTAAACTTTGTTTTATTTATTGAGTTTTACTCTTGAGATTGTGTTGGCTTGTTTCTCTGGCCTTAGAAACAATTTCTGGCACAAACATCTTTGGCGTCGTTGCTGGGGACGAAGCTGAAGCATATCTTCCCTAGGATACTCATCAGTTTTACTGGTTTAAGAGGTGGACTTAAATCAGATCTTTTTAAAGGCTATTTTCACCAAAAAGTAGTCACAGTGGCTTCTAAAGGGATTGAGACCAGGAACAGGCCTGTTTCTCCATTGAAACTGGGTGTGACAGACCCTGAACAGATCTTGAAAATAACAAATAAACTCAGAAAATCTCAATCTTTGCCAGCCTCCTGTGACCCTGACCAGTTGGGCGTATCATTAAGTTCAGCTGAAACTTCACCTTGGATAAAGCCTACCATCCCTTAAAGTACTTTTCAGGTTTTTACTAATCCTCGAAGTTTTTTGAAAGCTAAGACTTCCTCTCCTGATAAAATACCTATCTTTCAGCTGAAAGTAGGAAAGAATCCTTTTCAAAAAGGTTCCAGTCAAGTTTCCACATCTTCCCAGTCAGTCAATACAAAAATGGCAGGTCAAAACCCACCCATGGATATGATGGACCGCATGGTTGCAACTAGGTATGCACCATTAGTTTTACCTCAACCTTTACATGCATTGCCTGGAGGTGATTACCAGAAATATATGCCTAGATTCAATGGACAGGGGGAAATCACTGCTGAGGAACATTGGGAGGCTTTCCTAAGTTATGCTGACAATCAGAACATTGAGATTAAAGATGTGTGGATGAGGGTATTCGTTCAGAGTCTTGATGGGGATGTAAGAAAATGGTTTAGAGACTTGCCTGCTAACTCAATTACTATCATTGAAGAACTCCATGATCTTTTCATGAGACAATGGGGAGACACAAAGGACCACACTTATTATATAACTGAGTTTGGAGCTCTCAGAAGAAAGAAAGATGAGACTGTAGCAGATTTTTCTAAAAGGTTTAACAAAATGTATAGTAAGATTCCAGCAGAAATTAAACCTACTGAAACATCAGCTAAGCTAACTTATGCAAATGATTTTGATCATGAATTTTATGTGTTACTGAGAGAAAGAAGACCTATCACCCTGCTGAACATGCAAGATGCAGCTTTGGAGGTAGAGTCTAATTTGCTAGCTTCAAACAGACTTAAGAAAGAAACAGCCCAGCAGCTGTATGAAAGAAAAGGAAAGAAAGAAGCTGTTACAGCAAGTTCTGCTTCTCAATCTGCTGAGACCAAGATAGATGATATGGCTAAAATGGTTAAGATTCTTACTGCAAAATTGAATAAACTAGAGCTTGAGAAGAATGCTAGTAAACCTACTCCAGAAGTTGATCGAAATCCAAACAACCAGAATCAGTTCAGAAGGCAGTTTGCTCCTAGATTCATGCCAAGGGAGCACAGAAATAATGATATACAGCGAGAAAGGAGGGAAAATGAGGATCAAAAAGTGCCCCCACCTTTTCAAAATAATTTGGTTGATGAAGAAGAAATTGATCAACAGCTGCTCTTCGAAGAAACTGAGACTGATCAGGACATGAACCACATTGGAGATAGATTGTTTACAGGCTTTCTCACTGAAGAAGATTTTTTGAATTCTGAATGCTACAATGATGATATGTTTGAGACTGAAGAGGAGGTAGATGTGGAGAATACTGCTATAACTGCTGCTATTCATCAGAATGGATCACCTAAGAAGACCCTAAATCTTAGATCAGGTCCAAAACAAGTGGCCCAAGATCCAAAGAAGAGGGCACTTGTTCCTGTTGCACCTGTTCCTGCTAAACAAATAGTTGATCATGTTATTGAGAAGAAGCAGTCTGCAGAAAAATCAAAGAAGAATGCTGAAGTTGAAGAGGTAAACAAATCTGTCCAGAATTTTAGTTTGGAGAATGAACTGGGGAAGTTAAAGATTCCTGTACCTTTGACTGAGTTAATAAAGAATCCATCATATAAGAATACAGTTCTGAAAGTGATGAATATACCCAGTAATCAGCCTGTTTCAGATACAATTAATTTGCAGGAAGAAAACCCTAGAATTTTCATTGGATCAGCTCTGGCTGAAAAGACTGAAAATGAGGCTGGTGCTTCTCCTCCTTTCTATATAACCTTGACTGTACACGAGCAGATGATTCATAATTGCCTGTTAGATTCAGGAGCATCCCATAACTTGATTCCAAAAGCTTTAATGGAAGCCCTGAGCCTTAATGTCACCAAACCTTACCATGATTTATATGCCTTTGACTCCCAAGCTGTAAAGTGTCTAGGAGTAATAAAAGACATGGTTGTCAACCTAGCTCAGTTGCCCATGAAGAGTGTGATAATGGATGTTGTGGTAGCTGACATCACACCAAAATTTGGCTTGCTTTTGTCTAGGTCATGGGCTAAGAAGGTTGGGGGAACATTACAGATGGACCTCTCTTATGCCACCATTCCTGTTTTTGGTGGAGAAAATAGGAGACTTTACAGAGAGCTGCAGCTTGCTTACATAGTCACAGATGATAAAAATCCCACCAATCAACCAATGTACTCTGTGGATAAAGACCTTGGTTCATGCATATTACAGTTTAGTGAAGAGGATAATTCTGCTGGTCCGTTACAAGTGGAAAAAGAACAGCATGCAAAACGCAACAGAGAAGAGGAAGATGCATTGTGGTAGTTGTACTTTGATGGATCCTCATGCAAAGAGGGTGCTGGAGCTGGAGTTTTACTCATTTCCCCTTGGGGTGAAACAGTGAAACAGTGAAACTCATGTATAAATTGGAGTTTGTTACCACTAACAACACTGCCGAGTATGAAGCTCTGCTACTGGGATTGAAGGATGCTAAAGATTTGGGAATTCAGCAGATTTCTGCATTTGGCGACTCCGAACTAGTGTTCAACAGGTGAAGAACAAATATCAAGTAAAGCAGGGTTTGCTGAAAGTATATCGAAATGAGGTATGGGATATGCTTGAAAACTATTTTATATCATTTAATATCACTCATATTCCCAGGAATCATAATGAGACTGCAGATTCTTTAGCTCTGGCTGCCACACATTTCAGAATCCCTAAAACCACTCAGTTAAAGTATCCTATAGAAGTGAGGTATAGACCATGTGTCCCTGACAATGTGAAGCACTGGAGGGTTTTTGAAGATGACATTGAAATAAAAAAAAATCTTGAGCTTATAGATGAGTTTTCAAATACTCAAATTGATCAGGAAGAAGATGAAAGGGAAGAACAGTTAAATGAGTTTGTTGCAGAAGAGATAGCAGGACATAAGATTATTGAATTAAAAAGCAAATTCATTCCAAAAGGTCTAGTACCTTTAGAAAGAATATTCACAAAATATGATACACCTTCAAAGCCAGTAATTCAATCTTCAGAAGACAATGTAGAGGACTACAATATTGGTTCAGCAGAACATCCCAGACTAGTAAAAATTTCTAAATTCCTAACAGTGGAACAAAGAAATAGATATATTAAGCTGTTGAAAAAATATGTAGATGCATTTGCCTGGTCTTATAAGGAATTAAAAACTTATGATACATAAATTATTCAGCACAAGGTTCCTTTGAAACCTAATGTCAAGCCTTTCAGACATAAATTAAGAAGAATCAATCCAGCTTTGTTCCCCGTAATTGAAAAAGAACTTAAGAAGCTGCTGGATGCAAAGATAATAGTGCCTCTCAGGTACTCTTCCTGGGTTGCTAATCTAGTTCTCGTCAGAAAAAAGAATGGGGAAATCAAATTATGTGTTGACTTCAGAAATCTGAATCGATCATCATTAAAAGACAATTATCCTCTTCCCAAGATTGAGCAGATTGAGCAGGTTTTGCAGCAAGTAGTTGGAGCTCAGAGGATTTCAATGCTAGATGGTTTCTCCGGGTACAATCAGATTGCCATGCACCCTGATGACAAGGAAAAGACATCTTTTACAACCCCCTGGGGGACATTCATGTATGACAAGATGCCTTTTGGCTTGATGAATGCTGGAGCAAACTTTCAGAGAGCCATGGACATTGCATTTGTGGGTGAGAAAGATAAGTTTGTGGTTATTTGTCTGGATGCTATTACTGTATTCTCAAAATCTGATGACGAACACTTGAAGCATTTGGAGCAAACCTTCCTAAAATGCAGAAAATTTGGCCTATCCCTGAACCCCAAAAAATCACATTTTGCTGTGCAAGAAGGTAAATTACTTGGTCACTTGGTGTCTGCTGATGGCATCAGAATAGATCCTGAAAGGGTGAAAGCAATACTGAAGATTAGCTTACCTCGGAGTAAAAAGGATGTTCAATCATTTATTGGAAAGATAAACTTTCTACGGTGGTTTATTCCCAACTTTGCTGAAACCATTAAACAAATCACAGCCATGTTAAAGAAAGATCAGGAAGTAAAGTGGACAGCTGAGGCAAAGGTAGCATTTGAGAAAATCAAAGTAGCTCTTACTGAAGCACCTGTATTGGTAAGTCCTGACCTTCTCATTTGCATTAGAAGACACGATTGCAGCTGTCTTACTTCAGAAAAATAAAGAAGGATTAGAACATCCTATTGCTTTCTTCAGCAAAACTCTCAGAGATTCGGAGCTGAAGTATAGTATATTGGAGAAGCAAGCTTATGCTTTGGTAAAAGCTTTGAAATTTTTCAGAATCTACATCCTGCATTCAAAGGTAATTTCTTTTGTACCTAATCCTGTTGTGAAGGAGGTGTTAACTCAGCCTGATAGTGAAGGAAAGAGAGGCAGATGGATTGCGAAGATTATGGAATATGATGTAGAGATTAGGCCTACTAAGCTTGTCAAGGGACAAGGTTTAGCCAAGCTGTTGGCTAACTCAAATTTCCAGGCCCTAGGACTGCATGTTATGGCTGAAGAATCAATCCCTGAAGAAGATCAAATACAACTGGAGAAAGAAAAAATCATGAATTTTTATTCATCATCAGTCTGGTATGCAGCAATTGTTCATTTCTTATTATTTATGCAATGTCCTAAACATTTGGATAAGAAAGCTGCAAGATCTTTAAAACTCAAAGCCACTAAATACTGTTTAGTTGAGGATCAATTGTTCTGGAAAGATCCAGGGGGTATTTTGCTCAGATGTTTAGACCAATCTGAATGTCATGTCCCAAATTTGGTATTGGGTCACAATGGCCTAATCACATTGGCCCTATTCATTAGAGTTTGTCAAATTGATGCTAAAGGTCAAATAATTGCCAAGGAGGAAAATTACTAGTTTCCTAGGTTTGGGGTGGAAGCTTTGGTATTTGGAATAATGGGGATAATAAATGATGTTTGAACATTAGAATGGCATAAATATTTAATAAAGGAGATAAATAAATATATACAAGTGAAAATCAAAGTGGCATTTCATCATGAAGACACATGGAGGAAGTGGGACCCACATATGGCTAGATTTCCCCACTACACTTGGCATCATTCTCTCACCAATTCGAATTCAAGGTGAATGGTAACATACTTGGGGGAGTCCAAAAGGTATTATTCATGGCATGAATCATCCAAGGTCAAAATATAGAGGAAGAGTAACTCCCATGGAAGAGGAAGAGGCAATTTGGAGCTAGTGAGACACTTGGGCTAGATTCCCTAGCTCTATGACAACAATGATGAAGATGCTATGACACCTATGACACAAATCAGACCTGAAGGCTGACATATGACATATATGACATGTCAGGGCTAAAAATAGACTCCAATAGGGCGCTCAAGGGTGTTAGGGCAGCTAAGATGCTTCCACATGTGATTTGGTGGAAGTGGGAGACTAGGAATTGTTGTACAAGTGGCGTTCTTTGGAATCTCTTCCCAACTTGAGTTGGCATGAGTCTTTTGGAAGGAATTAGACCCATGGAGGACATTAGAACTTTATAAATTTCAATAACAAAGAATGAAACCATCTTTTGATCATTTGTAGAATTTGCAATGGCAATTGTGAAGAGGGAGAGCTAGTGGATGACTAGTTTCTTGCCTTAGCCAATTTCAAGGGTGAAAGATTCCCATCCAAGTTGGAAATTGGAAAGGCCATTCAGACATTTCATTTGGAGCTTTAATGGAGTATTTATTTGCAGGTGTAAGCTACAGGGCATCTCATGGTTTCTTCTATTGCAGCTCGCTCCTTCAACCATTTCCAGTTTTGATGGCATATTCTTGATCCTTGAGGGAGGGCGTTTTTGGTGAGCTATTGTACTCTTTGGGGGAGCTTCTAATGCCCCATTTCTTTGTAATATGAATTAAATACTCTGTTCTTCATCTCCAGAAAGTTTCAGGTCAAAATTCCAAGTATAAATGTATAAATCTCATTTTTTATGGAAGAACAATGTCATTTCCCCACTACCTTGTTGTGAACCAATGTATTGATGATGATTTCGAATGAATGGATGATTCTATAATGAATTTATGATTAATGGACTGCCATGGATGTATTTTACAAGTTTCATGTACTGTACTTGAGCATTTGAAGTATTTTTACTCAGTTTAATTGCATTGGGAGAAGAAATAGTGCCATTTTCCCAAGGGTCGAATTGGTGATTTTTGCAGTTGAATGGGAGAGGGTGAAAACAGTTGTAATAAACCATTAATGGTGCATATGAGACCTTAATAACATACTTAACACATTACATACCTCTGTTCATAAATTTTAGTGGTTTTGGAGGCATTTGGGAAGCCATTTTCAGTACTTACCTTAGGGGGATTTGAACCCCAAATTACTAGTAAAATTGCATACTTGGTCCAAAATCTTAAGAGAGTTTGCAGAGGTCTTTTAGTGGCCATATGTTATCCCTGAACATCATATTCAATCCCTAATATCATTCATATACCTTCCTTGAAGATTTGAAGGCATTTGGAGTCAATTTGAGACCTAGAGACCAATACTAGTCAAAGGGAAATCACTAGTAAAGCTACCTACATTGACCAGAATTGAAAGAGTATTTGCAGAAGTGTTTTAAAGGTACAAAGGCATCCCTGAAACACATATTTATGTTCTAATATCATTCATATACATTCTCAGAAGATTTGGGATCATTTGGGGCAAATTTGGTACCTAGAGATCGAAACTAGTCAAAGGTTGAACCAAGGAAAAAAGTGGAAAATTGCAATTTTAATAAAATTCCTAACAAGGGACATTACAGTGGTATCAGAGCATGGTCCTTGCACTTGTGTATTAGGTAAATACATTCAAGAATAATTGGCAGCCATGTCTTACTATTATGATGAATCCTATGAGTACAATTCTTATGAGGAATATGCATATGCGTATGAGCAATATGAAGCAGAATGTGAATGGTATGAGGAAGAGGTGCCATCATGCAACACTTCTCACAATTTCAAGAGAAATGAAGATTATTATTATGACTTTAAATCTGATGAATATGAGTGTGTCACACCAACCAAGGATAATTCTATGAGTGAGTTCCAAAGATGGAGAGCAAAATATAAAACCTTGCCCCAACAATATCAAAAATATCAAGAATATCTTGCTTTTAGCAAAAATACACAAAATGCCATGTCTTTTGAGTACTATGCTGAACATGTTTTTGAAAATAGGCCCAAAAATGAAAATGTGGAGTTAGTGAAGAAAGGTTTATGCCCTTCTTGTAAAAACCCTTGGAGCGAGTATCATATATGTGTGCATGAAATGATGTCCTCCTTGAGGAGAGCTTTTGAGATTTATTCAAGAAGAGATTCCAAATATATTGATCCTAAGGAAAACAAGGGGCAAAATGAATCAGCTTGCTTTAAGGAGCAAAAGGAAGAGACATCACAAGAGCATGAAGAAGATTCTATTGAAAATATGGAAGATCATTTCGAGACACCTTCTAGCTTAGACATGAACCAAAGAGCATCTACTGATGGATGCTTAAACTATGAAGGAGTACCTACTGATGGGTGCTCACACCTCTATGTTGGTGACATAGAGATCACTTTTGAAAGAGTTTCTACAAGTACAAGTTTCATTAAGCATGATAATGAAGACCTTGTAGCAGTTGAAGAAGAACCAAGATCAACTTCCCCATCACCACTTGAGCTTCATGAAGTTGGTCCAAGCAAAATTGAAGAAGATGAGGAGGTTCATTTGCAAGAGCCTCATTTTCTTGAAGGGTCCTTAAAGATGAATGAAAATAAGATCCAAGAGTCCCTCGGCATTCTCCATGACACTCAAGCATTGGTGTCAAATTCCTGTTGGAAAGCTACTTCATTGGAGGAAACATCCTTCCTTGAAGACATGGAGAAGATTCAAAGAGCAATGTGCCACATCAAAGGTAATTTCATGTCTTTGCTTTTTTATAGAAACAATTTGTTTAAGCTTAATGAATTGTTACATGATGCATACTTGAAGAATAATGAGGATATTCATAAGCTCACAACTCAAAATGAACAACTTCTTGAAAAGTTGCAAGATACTTGTTTTTCCTCCTATGTTTCAGATTGTCAAATGGTAGATTGTTTGGAGCATTCTCATGACATGGTGGATCATGAGAAATGTGAAAATTTGAATGTTCTTGATGTGTTTGAAGATGAACTTGAAGAGATCCAAACACTTGATGTGGTGGAAGAGGAATTTGAATTGCCTCTTGATGAAGGTTATGCAATTTTTAAAGAAGAGCATGATTCCTCTACATTGGAACCAAACTATGACAAAGAGTTCACACTTTTGAAGGAGTTGCATGATACTACCCACATGGATCCTTCCCATGATGAAACTCCTGAACGTTTTGATCATTTGGGTGAGTTAGTACATTCTCCTACATCCTACAATTCCATGTTTTGCAGTATTAGTCTCAATGAAATATGGGTGAAAGGGTTCTTTTTTATGGTGCCACATGAGGAGTATGGAACTCCTAGATTTAACTTTTATGATGACATGGTTGGAGCACATTCTTATTCACATTTGCAGCAGCATAATTTGTCACTTTATGATGATTCACATCTACATGGATGCACCTATGATATGGATTTGAGTCACTTGAATACTCATGGTTTTTCTTGCTCAACACTGGGTTCATTTGATGTTAGAGGAACTTCATCCAACACTTGGATGAATAGATTTATGATGGGAGAACATTTTTGTTGGCAGCCACATACTTTGTTGCATCTTTATGATTCTCACATTCATGGATGTATGGGTGAGACTTTTTTGAGTCATTTGAAGTCTCCTTGTTTTTTCTGCTCATTATTTGGTTCAGATTCTAGTGGAGATTCTTCATTCACTTCTTGGATGAAAGAATACATGGCTGAATATTTTGATGCATATCACATCCTTTTGGAGCAGCATTATAGGACATGGGATCCTCACCTATGTCATTGGAGCAGATTTGATTGGTCACTTGAAGCTTGTATGCACTTGGAAAATGGTGGTCTACTTGCTTGGAGGTATAAGCACTTTCATGACTCTTTGATGAAGCATATCCTTGATGTACATTTTCATTATGTTGTTATGTACTTTGATGATATATATTTGGTACTCATGATGTTTGGAAGAATGCATACAAGAAAATGGGATCCAGGAATCCTCTTATCTAATGGTGTAGGTTGGAGAGCACTCTTAATTGTTGGGGTGCAATACAAGCAATGGGACCCTGGAATAATTTTTGTCTCATTGGTTTCATTTTTTTGGGGAAGCAAGCAGCATGGGAGATGGATTCCCCACTTAATAAAGTGATTTTTATAAGAGTAGTGCAGCAGCAAGCATGGTGGTTCCTCTCTAAAATCTTCATGGAAACTCAAAGACTCAAGGTTGGGCAATTCAATGGCAACTTCAAAGAATTATACAGAAAGCAGGTTCTTCAACACCCACGTTTAAAATTGCTTGAGGACAAGCAATATTGGGAAGGGAGGATTCGTCAAGTCCCAAATTTGGTATTGGGTCACAATGGCCTAATCACATTGGCCCTATTCATTAGAGTTTGTCAAATTGATGCTAAAGGTCAAATAATTGCCAAGGAGGAAAATTACTAGTTTCCTAGGTTTGGGGTGGAAGCTTTGGTATTTGGAATAATGGGGATAATAAATGATGTTTGAACATTAGAATGGCATAAATATTTAATAAAGGAGCTAAATAAATATATACAAGTGAAAATCAAAGTGGCATTTCATCATGAAGACACATGGAGGAAGTGGGACCCACATATGGCTAGATTTCCCCACTACACTTGGCATCATTCTCTCACCAATTCGAATTCAAGGTGAATGGTAACATACTTGGGGGAGTCCAAAAGGTATTATTCATGGCATGAATCATCCAAGGTCGAAATATAGAGGAAGAGTAACTCCCATGGAAGAGGAAGAGGCAATTTGGAGCTAGTGAGACACTTGGGCTAGATTCCCTAGCTCTATGACAACAATGATGAAGATGCTATGACACCTATGACACAAATCAGACCTGAAGGCTGACATATGACATATATGACATGTTAGGGCTAAAAATAGACTCCAAGAGGGCGCTCAAGGGTGTTAGGGCAGCTAAGATGCTTCCACATGTGATTTGGTGGAAGTGGGAGACTAGGAATTGTTGTACAAGTGGCGTTCTTTGGAATCTCTTCCCAACTTGAGTTGGCATGAGTCTCTTGGAAGGAATTCGACCCATGGAGGACATTAGAACTTTATAAATTTCAATAACAAAGAATGAAACCAGCTTTTGATCATTTGTAGAATTTGCAATGGCAATTGTGAAGAGGGAGAGCTAGTGGATGACTAGTTTCTTGCCTTAGCCAATTTCGAGGGTGAAAGATTCCCATCCAAGTTGGCAATTGGAAAGGCCATTCAGACCTTTCATTTGGATCTTTAATGGAGTATTTATTTGCAGGTGTAATCTACAGGGCATCTCATGGTTTCTTCTATTACAGCTCGCTCCTTCAACCATTTCCAGTTTTGATGGCATATTCTTGATCCTTGAGGGAGGGCGTTTTTGGTGAGCTATTGTACTCTTTGGGGGAGCTTCTAATGCCCCATTTCTTTGTAATATGAATTAAATACTATGTTCTTAATCTCCAGAAAGTTTCAGGTCGAAATTCCAAGTAGAAATGTATAAATCTCATTTTTTATGGAAGAACAATGCCATTTCCCCACTACCTTGTTGTGAACCAATGTATTGATGATGATTTCGAATGAATGGATGATTCTATTATGAATTTGTGATTAATGGACTTCCATGGATGTATTTTACAAGTTTCATGTACTGTACTTGAGCATTTGAAGTATTTTTACTCAGTTTAATTGCATTGGGAGAAGAAATAGTGCCATTTCCCCAAGGGTCGAATTGGTGATTTTTGCAGTTGAATGGGAGAGGGTGAGAACAGTTGTAATAAACCATTAATGGTGCATATGAGACCTTAATAACATACTTAACACATTACATACCTCTGTTCATAAATTTTAGTGGTTTTGGAGGCATTTGGGAAGCCATTTTCAGTACTTACCTTAGGGGGATTTGAACCCCAAATTACTAGTAAAATTGCATACTTGGTCCAAAATCTTAAGAGAGTTTGCAGAGGTCTTTTGGTGGCCATATGTTATCCCTGAACATCATATTCAATCCCTAATATCATTCATATACCTTCCTTGAAGATTTGAAGGCATTTGGAGTCAATTTGAGACCTAGAGACCAATACTAGTCAAAGGGAAATCACTAGTAAAGCTACCTACATTGACCAGAATTGAAAGAGTATTTGCAGAAGTGTTTTAAAGGTACAAAGGCATCCCTGAAACACATATTTATGTTCTAATATCATTCATATACATTCTCAGAATATTTGGGATCATTTGGGGCAAATTTGGTACCTAGAGATCGAAACTAGTCAAAGGTTGAACCAAGGAAAAAAGTGGAAAATTGCAATTTTAATAAAATTCCTAACAAGGGACATTACACTAAAATAGGAGAGGTGATTTCAGAATCTCAAGAGCGTGCATGTGGAGGGCACAAGTATTGGAAAGCAACAGCTTACAAAATTTTGCGAGCTGGATATTATTGGCCATCCTTATTCACAGATGTTTACCATCAGGTAAGAGCATGCATTCCTTGTCAGAAATTTGCAGGTAAACAGAAATTATTGTCCTTGCCTTTAAAACCTATTGCAGTAAATGCCCCGTTTCAGCAGTGGGGTCTGGACTTTATTGGAGAAATAAATCCAGCATCTTCAGGACAACATCATTGGATTCTAACTGCAACAGATTTTTTCACAAAATGGGTAGAAGCCATTGCCACAAGGAATGCTACAGACAAGGTAATCATGGAATTCATTGAAGAAAATATTTTGAGCAGGTTTGGCTGCCCACAGAGATTAATAACAGATAATGCAAAGGCATTCAAATCCAAGGCAATGGTGGCCTTTTGTGAAAGAAATGGAATCATTCTGAAACATTCAACTCCCTATTATCCTCAGGGAAATGGTCAAGCTGAATCTTCCAATAAGAATATCATTCAGAGCATCAAGAAACTGCTGAAGCATAACAAAAGGTCTTGGGATTCAATGCTAAAGTATGCATTATGGGCAGATAGGATTACAGTGAAACAAGCAATTGGAACTTCTCCATTTCAGCTAGTTTATGGTACAGAGGCAGTGTTCCCTGTCCAATTGGGAATTCCAGTGATGAAATTCCTCCAGAATTCTCAAGAGGAACCTAATGATATGCAAAGGAGACTATTTGAAATGATAGAGTCACAGCAGAATAGAGAGAAGGTGGATAAAAAAGCACAGCTGTACAGATCCAAGATTAAAAGCAGATTTGACAGGAATGTTAAAGAAAATACTTTCATAGAAGGTGAGATGGTTCTAAGATGGGATGCAAGAAAGGAGCAGAAAAGTAAGCATGGTAAGTTTGATAATCTTTGGTTTGGTCCTTTTCTGATATCAAAGGTTTTAGAGAACAATACCTTTATTTTGCAGTCCTTGGAAGGTGATGAGTTGTCTAGCCCTGTTAATGGGCGATTCCTCAAACATTTTTACAGTTTATAAGAGCATTTTCACTGATCATTGTACATACCGGTGAGTGAATCACAATAAGACTCCATAGCCCAATGGATAAGGCACTGGTCTTCAGGTTCTTGAAGCCTCGCAGGGAGGTCTTCATCCCGCAGCTGGAGCCAGATGTTAAGTCAGTATTTTGTTTCTTCAAATTTGTTTTGATTGGAACTTATTTCTTCAAACTTGGTTTTGATTTGCGCTTTATTTTAAGTTATTTAACTTGATTTTTTCCTCTTTAGTAAATTTTCCTTAGGTTTTATATGAGATTTTGGGCTTGCTTTTGAGTTTTCATATTTTTAAACTTTAGGTTTGTTTTTTATGAGGGGTTTTAAAAGTTCATATTATAAAATTAGGAGGTCATAAATCTTATTCTGAGTGAGGACGTGTACAATCCTAATCCTGACAGCTTTAAGATCCCATGAAAAATGATAAAAAGTTGTTTAAAAGCAACAAAACAGTGTCAAAGTTTTTCTTGTAGCGCTGGAGCCGAAATTCATCAAAGAAGCGCTACAAGAATATCGTGATCCCAGATTCTTTCGATTTTCCAACAAATTTTGGCACGCTCGGGCTAATGAATGATTGATTATGTGTTTTAGAGGATTCATGACGTGTTGATGCAGAATACATCATGATTTCAAATACTTGCACGTCGTGAGGAAATCGTGCTCATCATCAGCACAGGTGTAGTTCAGTTTGACATATATTCACACGGTTTCAGGTAATGTGGCGTGAAGTTGTTATATACAAGCTTATTCAAACACAGAGGACTTAATGAGATAACCATAGCCACTTGAAAAACCGAGCATCGTTGCCAACTGGACAAGTAAGAGGCGTTGAGGGCTTCACGGGAAATTAGGGCTTCCTAATTCCGTGGTTAACTGCTAAATTGAAGATTGTGGGACATCTGTACAACAAAGCTGACTCATCTGACAGTGTGGGTCGTGATTTCAAACAACCACAGTGGAGCAATTTACAGGTATTCTTAAAAAACCCATATAACAGCAAATTTGGGGCTTTTTCGCTTCAGCTTACTCTGTTCAAATTAATCAAATGTTAGGTAAAATTGTGCTTTTAAACGCAATTTTAACCAGAGAAATAGTTATTTCTTGATAAGCTGCGACGCCAGATTGAAGGAGGGTTGAAGATAACAGTTTCGTTTTTATGAAATTTAACCCTGTCAGTGCTACGAATAACCTGTACATTCAATAGTGTTGTTAACTTCCAAAATTCAGCTCCTGTTCACAAACAATACAAGAGTATACATTCAATTTGCAGTGATTGAAGCATAATGGGCAAGAGTTGTAAAATAAATAGAGCTGAACCAACAGATGTAGAATGGGTTGAAAAACTGCCTGAGTGTGTGGAGCTATTCAAACAAGCTGGCTGGATGGATTTTTTCAGAAAAAAATTGATGGATATAATGCAAAGGTATCCTGCAAGTTTTCCCAGGGTTTCAAGAATGATATGGTGGTTTTTGATACCCTGAAATTCAAGCTGACAGTTAAATTGATTTCAGAAGCCACGGGAATTAAAGATGAGGGCGAACAATGGTTTAAGAAGCTGCCCTTTGACTTTGATCCACAAAGATACCTCTTACCCAATGTCATACCTGATTGGAATAAAGGTGTCCTAATCCAAAATGTCAAAAAAGAATGGGTAGAACCAATTAGAATATTATAGAGTTATGTTACTTGTGAAGGCAGGTATGCTTTCATATACAAGTATCATTTTAGATTTCTTCAGCACATGGTGGGAGTATCCAAGATGAACCTGCCATTCTTCTTCCTGAAAAGTTTGCAAAAAATGTCCAACAAGGTGAAAGGGCCAGTAGATCATTCCTCTCAGACCATCTTTCATCATGGATTAATCAAGTTGATTGTTAGTACTGCCTTGAAGCATGAAGGAAAGACCTGGGGTTTCTTCATTTTTTGGTCTGGTTTTGAAGATCAAAAATCTAAAAGACAAGCAGATAAGGGCAAAGTGTTACTCAGAAAATTAGGTCATAAGCCCAAACTGGAAGATAAGGGAAAGATCAAAATTGAAGA
This sequence comes from Larix kaempferi, assembly GCA_027924585.1. Lineage (NCBI taxonomy): Eukaryota > Viridiplantae > Streptophyta > Pinopsida > Pinales > Pinaceae > Larix > Larix kaempferi. The sequence continues at coordinate 24,383,564 of BSBM01000502.1, read as the reverse complement.
ATCAGCAGATCCTGTGGAGGAAGACAATGAACAAAAAGCATTCTCAGCCAGCTCTAAAGGCAAGTTTACACTGTTTGAAGATAAGAAGGAACAGCCTGAAAATAATTTAGCGCCTGTAGTAGATCCTCAAGAGGAGAAAAAGGTTGATATTAAGGTGGTTACTATACCTAAAGAAGAGATTCACACTCAGCCAAGAAGCCCTATCACAATTCTTTCAGATGATGAGGGATATCTGTTGGAAGAAGAACAACCCATTTCCAAAATAGAAGTCAAAGCTGAAATTAAAGAAATTCATGCTTCAGATAGCAAAACCACAAGGCCTAACAGGAAAAGGAACAAGCTGGAAGTAGTGGAATTGGATGCTATTCAGTACCAAGGGAAAGAACTGAAGATGATGGGAGAGGCAACTGCATTTTGGAGACCTAAAACTAGGTCAAAGAACAAGTTGAGATTAAATATGAAGAAATTGCTGAATCCTAAATTAAGTACAGATGATGTGACTGTCTTAGATGAAGTGTCCATAGATGATGATAAACCAGAACTAGATAAATTGCAGCCATGTTTAAAAGAAGAAATTCATTCAGTGGAAGCAGCAGGTGAAGAAAATCCAAAGCCCAGCATTGATGACACTTCTACGAAGCTGTTGATGGAAGAGACAGAAATCTTCAAGAAGCTTGACATTCCTTGGAGACCTGATGAAGATCAAGATTCTACAGTGGATAAATTAGCTAATTCTGACAGGAAAAATTTGCAGAGAGCTGTCAAGCAATACAAACACCAGATGAGCTATATGCAGGAGGTCAACGATGGTTTGATGATGGCCAACAGAAGGTTAAGGGAAGATCTCCAAGATGTAAATGATAATTTTCAAGAGCTAGTGGCTGATGCAAAAGAAGCACTTAAAAGGAAAAGAGTTGTTGATATTCATTGTACCCAGTTGGAGAAGACAGTCCAGGAATTGCAGCAGAAAAACAAAGAGCTCATAAAAAAGATTAATGACATGGAACAGGAGCAAAAGAAGGCTAAGAAGAAAGACCAAGCTTCAGATGGTATCGCTCTCCTAGTTGAGGTGGCAAAAGACCTATAAAACAGTTATGTTTTCAGTTAGTTGTCATTAATTAGCAAACTAATATGTTAATGATGTGCTATTTTTAGCATATTTTATAAACTTTGTAAATATTCTGCATTAACTTGACCTCATCGAATAGTTGGAAGACAGTTAGGGTTAGAGACCTAACTGATTTTGTAAAGCATAGTATTTAGACATGTTAGCAAGTCATTGAGAGGGTTTTGGATTTTTGGGAGCATCAGGAGGTCTGCAGACTGTGTGTATCTTCATACTTGTTCAGAGATAAGTACTGTGACTCTTATAAGCATTGGCTGATGAAATAATGAAACATATGACTTTTTCCCCTCCAGTTTGTTTGTGTTGGCTTTGTTATTGAGTTTTTTTAGCTTCTTAAATGGTAAATTCATTGCTAGTTAATGTGTATTTTCTGGTGATGCTTATCTTTTATGTATGAACCTCAGCACATTCTTTCTGTGGGATCTCATGTGATATGTTATACATCTTTATCAATTTATGTTTATGAATTAGTTTTTACTTTTCTTTTGAATGTATTCCCTGACTGTGCTCAAAGTTTATAACCATTTAAATCATACAAAAAACCCTAAACTTTGTTTTATTTATTGAGTTTTACTCTTGAGATTGTGTTGGCTTGTTTCTCTGGCCTTAGAAACAATTTCTGGCACAAACACTACCATCTGCAGCATGCTTGATCTTCATAGATCCATATGGAAGTCATAACAAACTTCCTTTCAGGTCTTGGGACTACATCCCAAACATCATTCTTCATGATCGACGGATCATGGCATTCTTCCCATATCCTGGAAACTTCAATATCTTCAATAGATAATTTTGTTGTTGAACAAATGTTGTAGTTCTTCTTTTGTAGGTGATGGCATACGATCTTTCCTACACAACAAGTTAAATTGCATGATTAGAAAACATCTCATAGTTTTCACAACAAATTCTTACACATAAAGAAATATGTCATACAGTCATGCAATTATCTTAGTCAATGCTTCAATACAACATTTATCCATATCCCGTAACTTTCTAGATGCCTTCCAATCTCTACCAGAACATTGTTAAGAGTGTGCACAACTCCCAACATGTCAGCAAAGAGGTTTCATTCTAGAAAAGTAGCAATGGAATGTTGTACAGTTCCATAGGCCACTTACCCATACATATTAGTAGTATACTATTCATCAATGCAACTATTCTAATATGCATAATACACAACCTAATTCTAGGAACATCAATATATACATTATTGAACAGTATTATTTAAACAATAAAATATGCAAGTAATGACAATTCAAATACTTATCTTTGTTTTTTGTTGGGTTGACTCCCTCTCAGTCTTTGCTTCTTTTCTGCAACTCCATTCTTATGCGGATTGTGAGAAGTGGTCAACTCCCTCTGAATATCTGCATCCTTGCAGAAACTACTGAAGTGTGCTCATTTGCTTTCTTGCACGAACAACTGGAGTGTGCTCCCTCTTGATCTTTGCTTCCTGGATTACCTGTCCTTGAACTTACATCCATCCTTAATCACTATGCATGCTTATTAGTATCATCATTGTGTTATCTTTGAGGTCTCATACATAATCACACATTTATTAGTATAATCTTAATACTATCAAAACACAATCATCTTAAACATGTATATTCATGATCATTCACAAATAATAAACATTAGTATTCAAGGTTTTAGGGAAGTCTTCTTTTACTCATACACATTGTTATTTGATCATAGGACTCTTATGGTTAGTTGAATCATCAATCAAGATAAGAGATATAATATGCATAAAACCTGTGATTATTCAAACCTATACCTTCATGATTCTTCTGGTTAGTCATATCATCAATTATGGTAAGAAACATAATATGCATACAACCATGATTATTCAAACCTATGACTTCATGAATAATCATTATCAACAACATAACAATATAAGATCCTAACACAAGGTAGGATTCTAGCTTGATATAGGAAAAACATACCTGGATTAGAATGCTAGCTAGTTATGTCTAACATACCCGCATAATGTCTTCTGGTTCTTTTCAGTGACTTGTGCTAGTAACATGCATGTCTCATAAGTTAACCATTGTAAAACCAAGTTATACATACCTCGAAAGTAGATCTTCTATGTGATCCATGACAATGGATGAATCTTTGTCTTCATGTCACCATGAGCATATGTTCTTGAAGTAGAACATGATTTGACTTTCTTGGTGTACCTTTTGTGTTAGCAAACAACATAAACCTCATACAACATCACAATGCATTAGTACAATCATAAGTGTCAAAACCTTAATCAATGAATATCTTCTATTAAGGTGATACGACAAGTCCAGTAATTAATCAAGATTGTACTGTAATGATATGAAGACAAACATAAGATAAAATTAACCATGAAACATACCTGTCAAGATTGCTTGTAATCTTCTTATGGAAGGCCTTAGCCTCATCTCCCTCTGAGATAGGAACTTCTTCAATTATGCAGGTGACCAATCCATCTTCTTCTAGGATTAACCCAATCCACTTGATTTGCAAGAACTGGACCTGGAGCTAAATTAGGGTTTGTCAAAGAAACCCCAAAAAATCAAACTTTGAATTTCAAACTTCCGAAATGATAGAAATATGCGCCTTGATGAGCTGATCAAGTTGGTATATTCAGAATTTGAAAACTGCAAAGTTTCACCCCTCGAAATTTCCTTTTAGATTTCTGGATTCACTAGGGAGGACCTTGAATTAGGGTTTGAGTTTCCCGGAGCTTCACCCAACTAAAAGATTTGATTCAAAACTCTAAGCTTCGATTTTTCTGAGGAGCTTCCAGCCGTGGTCACAAATTTCCAAAATTCAAATTTTTGCAGAAGCCATAATTTTCCATCTTTCCGATCAAAGTCCCGAACTGGGGTTTGATCAATCCCGACCTTCTGCCCAACCAAAAAATCTAATCTTGGTCTCTAAATTTCGATGTTGATGAGTAGCATCCAATCGTGGTCTTCGATTACAAAAATTCCAACTTTCTCCGAAGCCCTAAATTCCGGAAGCAATGAATAAAGGTACTCAAAAATAATTCTGTTTTGACAGAAATATGTACCTGATTGTTTCGGGTGTAACTCCGAACTTTTTGCTCCACGGGGTCTAAAATTGTTTCCTGAGATAGCCCGACCTGTTATCTTTCCATCTCGATAGGTCTGACCTCAATTGGATTCTCTGAGAGAGATTTATGCCAAGTGTCGCAACGGACCTGTTTATAAGATAATACAGGAGAGCGAACTTGTACGGCATGCCACGTGTCACTGGTTCAACTTCAGCCTCTGAAAATTTTTCCTGAGATATCCCAACCTGTTATCTTTCCATCCCGACAGGTCTGACCTCAATTGGATTCTCTGAGAGAGGTTTATGCCAAGTGTCGCAACGTGACCTGTTTATGGGATAATACAGGAGAGTGAACTTGTACGGCGTGCCACGTGTCATTGGTTCAACTTCGGCCTCTGAATATTTTTCTTGAGATAGTAAATTATGTGTACTACCTATCACCTTTTACGAAATTTCATTTGGAGCTTCCTAGCCCAAGTTATGACCTTTTTCCCAAGGTCACATGATTTTGACTCAGATATGGAAGAGGCAGAAACCCTATATTGTACAGATCATAAATCACAAAGTACAACGAACTAGAGGTTGTCCTTTGGACACAAGGTACATGGGGATATGATATTCGACCTGTAAAAGTTTCAGATCCGAAAACTTCGCCAAAACGGATTTATAGCGAAAGTGCTATGATGCTTGGTTTTTTCTATATCAAGCCCTAGCATCGTAAGTGCAACAAATGTCATACATGCCATATCATGCCTTCTTTCAGGCTAGCTCTGATACCATGTTAAATTTTCAGAATTTACTTCTAGGATCTTAACTGAGAGAACAACATGTACAACAAATCTACAGCATATCAATCATGGACACAATAATGCAAGCACACAAGAGACACAGAGTTTACTTGGGGAAAACCATAAAGGTGAAAAACCCCAATAACTTCCTCAGAGATAGATAGAGCAATGATACAACCAGAATACAAGATATAGTCTTCTCCTAGCAGCAGAGCCTCCTCCTCCATAAGTGCACCACTCTCCACATTGTGAGTGAGAGAATAGAATATGTAAAATGAGAGAGACACACTCTCTATTTATACACTAACTTGACTTGACCTTTACTCAACTAGGTCGGCCTCAACTTAACCACTTAACATAATGTTGATTGGGCCGACCCCTACTAGGGTGGTCTAATAACCCTTTGACCCACATGGCCGACTCCCAAAAGGGTGGTCTAATAACCCTTTGACCCACATGACTTATACAGAGCCGACCCCAACAAGGTGGTCTAATAACCCATCAAGTATAAGTTACGACACTTATAATATAAATGACGACACTTCCGTTTCAGGGATGAGGTGTTGAGTGAGACTTGAAAACTAGAGAGTGTTGGGTGATTGTTTGGATAGGAACATTCCATAGGACATGCCTATCAGATGTTTTGGGGATAAGCCTATTTTTTAAGGGGGAGAAATTTGGTCAAATTCATCGATGAATGGGGTACCTTTGGAGGAGGATATGTCACTGGTATTTGTTATACCTCAAATTGTCACTGTATACACCATTGAGAGAATTCATGCCATGCCACCATGAAGAACATGATGTTCATATCTCCTAAGATGTGTTGAGATCCTTCCTCATCATATTGTTCCCCTCCCTAGTCTTACTTGGAGGCAAATCCAACCTTTAAGGGTTGAATGCCACTTCACCAAGCCCATCTTGCCAATATTTTTGCACCCTGCTAGTGGTGCAAGTCATGAAAATGCAACATTTTCGCACTTTGCATGCCTGCAGGGGTGCGAAAATTATAACCTTTTCGCGTTATGCTCAATCCTGGGGGCGTGAAAATCCCTCAACAACTATATTCTTTGATTTTAGGATATTGAATCTTGAGGATATTTTCATCCTTCTAAGCTCTCCTTTTCTACCTCTACAAGACTTCTGAGATCATAATTTTGATTCCTCCAAAAGTTCTCCCTTTAGCTCATGGATGGCCTTCTTCTTATAGGACTTGGGAGGCCAACCACTAAGAGAGAATGATGGATCTAGATGATCAAAAGATGGATCAAGGAGCTAAATCATACCAAGGAAGGAGGGTGAGATGAGATTCGAGAGGAATCCCTATCCCATGAAAATGTCCTCGCAATTCAAGATCCTAAAATCAAGGGATATAGTTGTTGAGAGATTCTCGCACCCCCAGGACTGAGCATAGCACGAAAAGGTATATAATATGCCCAGGGTGCTAGTACTCTAGGTCGATCTTTTAGAGAAATATGTCATTGAGTCCCATTGACCCATTTTTGTAGTCATCTGTGGAAATCAATATATATATAGATCTTGTCTATGATTTAAACTAACTAGGGTAAACCAATACAATTTTATTCAACTAAAATGTCAAATTTGTAAGATTCAATTCATTGTGCCTCTCAAGGAGCCACTTTTCCTTTGGGAAAATTATGATAGGATCATATAGATATACGACATTTCATCTATCTATTTATGTAAGAAGCTACTTTGGTGAATGCCATTAAATATATACTTAATGTATGCTTAATGTTCAACTCTATTTCCAAAGGCCAATGAGGTCAGTGAGGGATCCAATTGAAGGTCAAGTACTCATCCTTCATAACAACATACATTGTAATTAGCATTAAGACCTTCCAGAATCCAAAATGTATATTAATATATATGGTATGTTACAATAAAATATATGATCTCATAAGAAGGAAGAAATGTTTTATAAACTTAAAGTAGTATTTTAAGTTTGTAAGAAGGACCACTAAGTAATTCAAGAAAGAAGGAAAATCGTGTTATTTTGAGTAAATTGGCCTATGAATGATTGTGCGATCTTTTTTAGGTTTTCCTTGAATTTTAGTATTATCCTAGGAACAATAATGGTTACCAATCATTTGATGTCTTTAATTTGTGTAAATATCTTGAAATTAAGGGTTGTATACCATCTCTTGGTTTGACTTTCCACATATCATTATAGGTTTGCTTAGAATATGTACATGAAATTAAAGAGAATATATGAGGGTAAATATTTGTCAAGTACAATCAAGAAACAGGTGGCAGTATTTGCGAAAGTGGAATCGCTTTGGCTAAGATTCATTGCAGCAGTGTTGTTTCAATTCCACGTGTTAAGAAAAAGTCTTTCTTACTCAAAGATTTGGTTAGAAAATATCCTTTAGAAAGATTGGTGCAAGAATTTCGTTGCATTTTGACAAATTTTTTGAGGCTATTTCCATAACCTTTCTCATTGCATATGGCTTAACAGAGATGACTTCCATTTTATCTGGAAGAAACACAGAGTGCAGTCAGTTATTGGAGAAATTAGCAATGAGCATCAACCTGCAAGTGTCATGAGGGATGTGCTACGTATTTCCCAGCCACCTATATGAATTTGCGACCATGAAAACTCCAAGAAACAAGTTTCGCTACCAACACAAGATCCTATCCTAACATGAGAGATAAATTACTACTACAAAATGAGAGATAAGTGACTAAAAAAATAGATAAAATTCGCATACAAACGATTAAATGGCAACTTTGGTAGCGAATTTCCAGTATCTTAACATGCAACCAAATATTTAGTCATATGTAGCTTACTCGTTAATTAGTTTTGTTATTATCATTTAGTCATATATTTAGTCGTGTATTTGGTCATCAATTGTGACAATTAATGACTAAATTAATGGTCAAATATATGACTAGATGATAAATCATGACAACCAATTAACAACTAAGCTAAATACGACTAAATTTTTGGTCGCATGATAAGATACTGGAAATTTGCTACCATTGCTCGTTGACCAAAGAATGGTCACTTATATGCGAATTTTAGTATTTTTTTGTCATTTATCTCTCATTTTGTATTAGTGCTAGAAGCTCAAAATATTGGTGTTGGGACTTGATTTTGGACCCCCTTGTCCGAATACGCCACCAAATTTGCCTTATCATGGACAATTTGATTATTGCCTCATCTAACATGATAAAAATTGGCATCTTCAATCCCATCCAAATTATAATGAATCATTCCAAAGTTCTTTCAGACATAGTGCCCTCCCTAATCATCTACTTATGCATTTGTTGAATATCAAATAATCACCCAAAATTATAACTTTCTTGATATGAAGATCTTGCAATAAAATTGTTCCAAAATTCTAGTTGAATGGAACTAGAACCTCATTTGAAAAACTTATTAGTTTCTAGCTCGCCAAAATATTACCCATTAGTAGTAGAATTTAGTACACTTGGTGTCAGTGTAAATTTTGTCTTGTATAGAAGAACAAATAATTATACTGTTGGTCCTCCACTTGTTACTGACTAGCATAGATTATGCTTACCCAAGGAACAAGATTCTAAATCATAGACTTTGACTATTAAAAATCAAATATGTTTAGATCAAGAATGGAGCCAAAAAATGCATGTGCTTTTTCCTTATCTTAATTATAGGTTGGGCAACCTAATTCAACCCTAACTTTCAAATTTGCTACATACTTAGCAAAGAAAAGACTCGTATAGGTAATCCTCCATGATAAGACGATCAATTTTGGCATGCCATACTTCAACTATTTCCTTTCTTATTGAATTAATATCTCATTTGATTTATATTTATGAAAAGGTACAACTCTTCATTATAGAAAGTCTTAGTTTTAGATTGAAATTTATTTTACAAATCAGGGTTGATCAACAATTATTCACATCTTAATGTTTGGGTTTTATTTTACACATCTATAAATTGAATTTATGTAAAAAAAAATGAAGTGAGCAAATATTTTTTAATGTTGTATTATTTAAACCAATTTTGATCATCTCTTCAAGTAGCTTATCTTTTAAGGTAGTTTATAGTCTAGTTTAATATAAATAATTAACAAAACACAAAATCTAATAATAATAATAATAATATAATTTAAGGTTACAACCTAGCCAAATGCCAAATTGACATATGAGATCCATTTGTGGGACAAGGTATCCCCTCCGTCAATGACTTGACTACTTAGTCTACGAAGGTATACATACCCTACCCCCCTCCAAATTCGAACATCTGACATCTAAGAGTAAACACGTGTTCTTAACACCGATACATATTATCTATAAAGAAATGAACTAATATTGATGTTATTTAAGAACATATTCTTTTTTTAGTTCATAGCAATGTTTTCCTCATAATGTATTTTGTTTTCAATGTCAGTAATTCTTATTGATGCATTTCTAAGTGCTAGCATGGCACAACTTCCTAGCTTCAAAGAGCTTTTCCTTGGCTTCACCTTTCAAAATACATGGTCCCCAACACTAAATTATTTTTCAATTTTGTTTTGTTTGTAGAACCTTATTATGTATCTTGGGCTACTCTCATATTCTCCCAAATTCTTGCAACTTATGTTTCCATTTTCTTGAGAAATTCAAGCCCAACTATAACATTACCCACTAGATTATCCCAATTCACTAGTGTTGCACCTTTTCTTGCATGTTGCTTAAAATAGAATCATCACCAATATCGCTGCATGATGTCTATTTTTATATGCAAACTCCATGAAATGCAGGTTCTCTCCCCACATGGTTAACTTGTCCAACACATACATGTGTAAATTGTCCTCAATGAATTCATTTAATCTTTTTGTTTGTCTATGCATCTGAGGGTGATAGTTTATGAAAATTGAGTTATGTGCCGATTACATGGTATAAACTCTTCCAAAATTTCAATGAGAACTTCATGTCTCTAGTTGAAATGATCACCTAAGGTACTTCATGCTATAAAATTTTAGTACAAATACTATAAAAATTTTAAACATCAACAGTTCATTCATTTTTTTTCTTTGTATACTTGAGTTGGCCTAGCATAGCTTTGGTAGTTGAACATATATTTCAATCATTTGGTAACTAATTAGAGGCCAGTTAGGTAAGCAAAAAGAATTTAATTTAAAAGTATAATGTGAGCAGTGACAACTCACAAACATAAACACCATCTCAGAATTTACGAGAGAAGATGGCTCAGTCGCTACCACTTTAAATGAAATAGTTGATTTATGGCTTAAGTTGTCAAAATGACTACCTTCTTCCCTAGTTTTGTCAAGATGACTATCCCCCTATTTGTATAGGGTGTTCATTAGGGTTTTTAGAGATCATTCTGGGTATAAGCTCCTCTCCCGAAATTTTAAAAGGTGCTAACTCAATGGAAGAACACCTGCTTTACAAGCAGGAGGTTGGTGGCTCGAATCCTCTATGCCCTACTAATATTGCAATATATTTCTAAAAACAAATTTATGGTGATTTATATACAACGGGGGTTTCAAACCGTCTTTGTATGTTGTTACGAGAGGGGTTTTAGACTTCCCTTGTAAGTTCCTATGAGGGGGGTTTTAAATTGGCGTCATATTTTGCTACAATGGGAGTTTAAAACTTCCCTTGTATGATCCTACAAAGGGGGTTTTTGAATTGCCCTTGTAAGTTACTACAATGAGGGTTCTAAACCACCCTCATAGGCTAATAGGAGGGGGTTCTACACCACCCTCACAAGTTGCTACGAGGGGGTTTCAAAATCGCCCTCATAAGCTTCTACGATGGGGGTTTCTGACTAGCCCCAAAAGTTGCTACGATGAGAGTTCTAAACCTCCCTCATAGGTTACTATGAAGGGGGTTCTAAACCGCTCCCAAAATTCACTTTTCGAGTGTGGTTCCAAATCATCCCCAAAAGCACCACCGCTAAAATTCAATCCTTTTAGCAGCGGTTTTTGAAGATATATAAACCACCCATGTAGGTTGCTACGCATGGGGTTCTATACCGCCCCTAAAAGTCACTTTTCGAAGGTGGTTTCGAACCCCCCTAAAGGCACCACTGCTAAAATTCAATCCTTTTAGCAATGGTTTTTTAAGAGATATAAACCGCCCCCAAAAAGTGATTTTTAGGGGCGGTTCCAAACCGTCGCCAAAAGTCATTTTTTGTGGGTGGTTCAAAACTGCCCCTAAAAGTCACTTTTGGGGGTCGTTTATATTTCTTCAAAAACCACTGCTAAAAGGATTTACTTTTAACAGCGGTGCCTTTAGGGGTTTTTTTACAAAACCATCGCTAATGCTAAAACCCTGCCAATTCCACTTTTGGAGGTGGAAAATGACCGCCTCTAAAGGTCATTTTTTTAGTAGTCATATTTGAAAAACGATCTCTAGAATTGAATGAGACAAGATACCAGGGCATCGTCACAGAAGTCCAAGGCTAGTAAAACCTGACCTTTCTTGAGGCCACGAATGCTATGCCGGATTTTTCTACAAGGATCACCTGAGCTCCTCTCTTTGTGAGGAAGTAAGGGTGTAATTGATACAAGTGAGATGAGATAGGTGAGACGGGACAATAAGACAATGATTGCAAATATGATATGGACATGCATTTAATTTTCATATTTATCTAACAAATATAATGGAAGTGAACAAACCAAATTGCAATGAAAAACATAGAATGAGGATAGGGGAGATGCCTTATAACATAATAAATAAACAAACAGATGCCATTCCAAAATTCCATTCACAGATAATTGAAAAAACCATTTTCTAGGTAAATTTAAGGAAACAAAAAATAATAAGAGAATTTTCCATGAAAATACAAAAGCAAAAATAAAGTGAAAGCCATCGAAATATCACATACCATTACCCAATGCCATTAAATCAATAAATTGTCACACCTACAAACATTATGAAACATATTTTGTATAAAATCAAGACATAAATATATAATTTAAAATTGTAAGAAAAATTATATACATACAAATTGAATTATATAAATTGTAAAAAATCTATCACGTATTAAAATTTAATATGTATTATATGAATTTGCATATAAACTAAAATTTATTGATATTGATTAAAAATTTACATTAAAGAATTCAAAATTTAAAATACACACACATAGAGAGAGAGCGAGCTATTAGAGTCAAAATATATGCAGTTGTCAAATGGATGACCTACCTTGAAGGAAACCAGACCAGTCATTGATCATAGTCATCAAAGTTCCAAAAGACATAACATTGACAATTTGGAAATGTAACACCTAAGTCATTAAGACAGGCAAAACTAGAGTATATATCATCCCTAAAAATAAAATAAAAAATAATAACCAAATTAACAACTTATACCTTATCGGGAATCATAATTACATGCGCTTCAAAAGCTAGAGGAGGATCACTGGACTATCTAGGAGATTTGGGCTTAACCACCATGTTTGTAGTGATTTTGGCCAAAATATTGATGTTGTTTATCAGTTCCTTGTGGTCATAGCAATGAGATTCAAATAAAAAAATAATATATTATATTTATTTGAATATATTATATTTGTGCAATAAAAATAATAATATTAATATGAGAATTTTTAAGTTTTTAATAAAACATGATATATTAAAATGTTAGAAATAATGAAAATAATAATATTAATATGAGAATTTTTAAGTTTTTAATAAAATATGATATATTAAAATGCTAGAAATAATGAAAATATTGTTTGAGTAATATTTTAACATCCTATTTTTGGTTTTTTTAGTTTGTATTGATTTTCTTATGTAAGACCAAATAAATCTATTGAAATAATGTGTGAAAATGCCGTAGGCATTATGTGAATTTGAATATAAATCATATCTATATAATATAATTATAGATTATTGTAAAAAAATTAAAAGAGATGATGTATTATGAATCAATTTATATTATATAGATTTTAATATAGATTAATTTATAGATTTGAGTATAAATTAGAATGGATTTTTGGTTATGGATTAAGACCTAAAACTACATATGATTGGTTAAGAGTTTATCTTTATAGGTAAGTAATCATGTCAACAACCCAAAATTTATGAAACATATTTTGTGTAAGGTCAAAAAATATAAAAATATTACATGTTAAATTTCAATATTTATTATATGAATTTGAATATAATAAAAAATTATATATATATATAAAGTCATCAAACATTATATTACTTGCAGATTCAAAATGTATATAACTGTCAAATGGTTAGCCTACCCTACCTTGAGGGAAACTAGGCCAGCCATGGATCATTGACAATTTGGACCTGTAACACTTAAGCCATTAAGGTAGGAAAAATTGGACTAGATATCATCCCTAAAAATAAAAATAAATATTAACCAAACTAACAATGTAAACCTTATTAGGAATCATAATGACATGCACCTTAGAAGCCTGAGGAGGCTTACTAGACTATATTGCGGGGAAATTGAGCATAAAACCATGCACTTGGTGATTTTAGCCAAAATATTGATGAGTATTGATGTGGTTTATCAACTCCTTGATGATTATACAAATGATATTCAAATAATAATTTCATATGTATTTTATTTATTTGAATATATTATATTTCTGTAAATAAATATAATAATATTGATAAAAAAAATTAATTTTTCAATAAAATATATTATATTAAAATGCTAGAAATTAGGAAAAAATTAGTTTAAGTAATATCTTAGCATCACTTGTTTGGTGTTTTTAGTTTGGATTAATATTTCTTGTCTAAGACTAATCTATTAAAATAATGTGCGAAAATTCCATATGCTTTATTTGAAATTGAGTATAGATCGTATTTATTTAGTGAATTTGAATATAGATAATATCTATATAATAAAATATTATATATTAATATAAAAAGATTGAAAGATATGTTGTACTAATAATTAATTTATATTTTATATTATATAGATGAGATTTGTGGATTTGAATATTAATTGAAATGGTTTTTTTGTCATGTTTTATATTATTATATAGATTAGATTTGTGGATTTGAATATTAATTGAAATGGTTTTTTTTTTATGTTTTAAAGCTAAGAGTTTATAAACCTGGGTAAGGAATAATGTTAATGACCTTATATCAAAATCATTTGGTAGAAGTGAAAGTTTGCTCCTTAATATTGTTCCTATTCCAACCATACCCAAACCCTTAATATCCATTGCTCTAAAAATATCCTCAATTGAAATAACGACAAGAAGGTAGGAATAAGACATATCATGGGATAAGTTGTTAGGATATTCTTATACTCCATCGTAGTCCTGCCAGCATTTTCATCCTTTTCATTTACAGTCTTGCATGCATTGTTGCATGCAGCATGCATTGCATGCATCTGCATGTTGCCCAGTCATCAGGTTGATACCTCCAGCACCTAGTCCCTAGTCTTCCAACACTCAAGAGCTTATTTCCACTCAGATTGAGCCCTCCTAGCCAGTGATGCGCCCACATCTCACCATCCACTTGACAAAGGTGCCCTTCTTCACCTACCAGTCCAGTTGTCTTCAGTTAACTGAGTTCTCTCCTTGATTTTAGGCTTGACTCACTCTTAACTGACCTTACCACTCTGATGGACCTCCAGTGTGACTAGACTGCTCATTCTGACTTCAGTTAGCTCCTCATGCACCCTCCACTGAACCTCCTTCATTAAGTTAGTGTCTCCATGTGCCAGTTACACTCAGTTACACCTACCACACTCAATTAGACTCAATTTGACTGATGGTTGACAGTTACTTATGCATTGATGACTCCACCGATGATGAGATAGACTTCTAGTTGTGCTCCGATGACACTCCAGTGATTTTTTTATCACTCCATGAAGACTAATTCGAATTGCCACCTTGGCATTCGAATCCTCATGCATTGTACTACTTATTTGTCCATATTGTGATTAATTAATTAGTGTGTGTGAAGTATTTTTGCTTCTATCCGAGTTCTGTTGTATGATTACTCTGTTGTTCATTTTACTGCATTGACCACTCTTAATCTTATTCCTAAATTCTTTCATTGTGAGGTATACATCATCTCTTAGATCTGCTGTGAGTATTTTCACATAAGCAAACTTCAATGGATTTCACCTCACATCAATTGTGGAAAATAGTGGTAGACCCATTGAAATCCATGATATAGCAATCCAAAAAAATTACATGACCCAAAATGTATACGTCTCATTCATACTAAATTATATATGGGCTACATATGAACTTCACTCGACTCCAACCCAACCTGAAGATGATGGGAAGCCACATTCATCCCTCTTTCCTCTTCGAGTGCATATCTATACTCTTACTGTGAATGGTGTGTTGATTTGGAAATAATTGTCAAAGAGCCAAGTGTATCATTTATATCGATTGTGCCTAAAAAATGAAAATCATTTGATGCCATTTTTCGCCCTTTTTTAATAATAGTGCTAATCGACATGTATCAACCACTTTAATTATGCAATTGTGTTAGTTGTAATATTGTTAAACTCACATATCTAACTTGGGAGCTACCATAACATATGTCGATTCATTTCCAATCTCTCTATAACCCAAAACTATTACTATAACATTTCTCCATCTTTTTTGTCATTAATATATTCCATTTCCCATCTCCATCTTTTTCCTTGTCATCTTTTTCATCGTCATTCCATTTCATGTCTCTCTTAAACCTATATCTAACCCATTGCAAGAGGGGTAATAAATAATGAATGAATGATGGAAACTTATAAAGCCATAAATGTCCAAGATAATTGTGTCTTGGCGAAATAAAAGGGAATAATTGTATTTGGACATATAATTGCCATTCCCTTTTATTCCTCTCTAGATTTTGTTTTTCTTATTATAAATTCGAAACAACAATAAAAGAAATCTATAGTACAGTGCAAGAAACGAGTGTCACATGGCGAGCAACTACATTCCAATTACACATAATATACCTATGCAAAAATGCAAAAAATGGACACATGGTATGTGGACACTCCCATGTGTCTCCTCCAGAGATACAGTTCAGAATGAAAATGAAATTGATGCAAGTGATGAGAAACATAATGAATACAATGGTAGTATGAAAGATGCAATGAAGCATAAGGCATAAATGTGCAAGTAGTAGTGAGCAAAATAATGCATAATGAACAAATATTAGAGATGATGAGAAAGTGAGGCATGAGGCTTCTTCTCAAAGTCATGGTACAACTAAAAAGGTTCTTGAATCTATGAGAAAAACTCAGCATGGGAATAAGAAATGCTTTTAAGGTGCTAACTAGGGTGACGGGCCTCAATAATGGCGTCCCTAAACAACCCTTTTTGATACCATTAACATCATTTTTTACTACCATTTGGAGTTTTTATTTAATGGCAACTTTTGTTAGAAACCGGATCGCATAGCAATAAAATAAAATTGAATGCGGAAATAAAACAAAGAAGAGTACAATACAATAGAGATGCAGAATAGACCAGGAAACCCAATCCAATCCGCTATCCCAGGAATAGTTAGGTTCCAAGTATAGTAGAACCTCCAAACTTAGCTAAAACATCTAAGTCTTCCTTCCGCAGTAGTCTTTGAAGGGTGGATTCCAAACAGGCGGTAAACTGGATTTTATAAGAAATTGCGGAATTGTGGTTCTCACTTGATTGCGGAGCGCCGAACAAAGGTCCTTTCGCAATTCCCCTCCACAACTTATTTGCCTCCCGCAATTATCTTCCCGCAACTGCCTTTCCGCAATCGTGTTTCCGCTATGACCTCCCTTCTGCAGTTGCGGGTGTGTTTTCACAACTCCTTCCACAATTGCTCCATGCAATTGCCCTCCACAAAATGACTTCCGCAATTGGATTTGGATCGTCGGAACCGTCCGAACCGTTGATCTTTTCGAGGCATATCTGGTCCATTGATCTGCGACCAAATGCAGAATCGTTCACTTAGGAATTGCGGAGGTCTATCTTCTGCACAACTTCATCCCGCAATAGGCTTTCCCTTCCATTGATCTCTTCCACACAAGTTCAGTCTCAATCTCCACCACACGATCTATGCTTGCTCACAGCTTAACAAACTTGTACCTTAGCCTTGCGGAAACTGTCTTGGACCGTTGATCCTCCTCCTTGGAATTGATCTCGACCGTCCATCACTCACTCCATGGATCGATCAACCTATGAACTCGTAAATTGATCAGTGAAACGATCAATTTCGCTCACTTTGCATTCGAATGAAGATGTAACAAGCTTTGGTTTCAGGGGGTCTCTGTAAACACACTTTGTTCGCTCATACACAGGGGATTCACACACATTTGTGGTTATTGAAAGAAGACGTGAATACACAATTAAATGAAGAGTCTCAGAACTATGTTCTTCATTTCATCAACAACCCTTTGCACAATTACATTCAGTGATTAAATGGGACTCCATGAACATGTCAGATCCAAATAAACAAGATCGGAACTCCTATAGAAAGCAAATACAAAACAAACCCTATCCTTGGGAAACCGCTTGCAAGATCCGAGGAGATTAGTGGAAAATTGCCATTATTACAATCAAAACCAATTACAATTAATTAACAACTAACCCTAGACTTCTAGAAACTATTAAAAAGCAGCAAAAGAATAGTATTGTCTGCTTATTCAGAAATGTAGAATTTTGGGTTGATGCTCTTGCATCATACTCCAGGGGAGAAAAAAGAAATCTTCAATAGGTATTCAGGGTCCACATAAAACTTGGAAACCTCCATTGTTGTCATCCACACTGCATCTTCAGATGGTTGATCTTTCCACTTGACTAAATACTGAAAATGATCATTGTTTCTAGTTTTATTTGAAATCATCTTGTCAAGTATAGCTTCAATCTGTGGTTGCTCCTTCTAAGGTAATTATTATGCCAATCTACCACTTGACCATCCTTACCTGCAATCATTTCTTCTATCTAAACACCTGAATCTTTAAAATGATACAGATCTGAAATATTAAAAATTGGAGAAATTCCAAGGTCAGGAGGAAGTTCTATTTCATATGCATTTGCAGAAACCTTCCTCAAAATCTTACAAGGCTCAATTTTCTTGAGTTTCAATTTATTATAGGTTCCCTTAGGAAACCTCTCCTTTCCAAGATATGCCATCACTAAATCTCCAACCTAAAGATTAACTTCCCTTCTCTTCAATTCTGCTCTTTGTTTATACTTTCTAGCACTCTCCTGTAATTTATTTTTGGCATTCTCCTGTAGCTCCTGCATACTATATGCAAATTCTTCACCATATGCACTCCTCATTCCTAACTCTCCCAAATTTCTGAGTTCATACACCCCTCTTGGATGCATCCCATACACAATCTGAAATGGGCTCATATCTGTACTCTTGTTAGGCGAATCATTATAAACAAACTCAGCTTGAGCAAGAGCTAAATCCCACTGTTTTAGATTCTCATAAACAAAACTTCTCAATATATCCCCCAAGCTTTTATTTACCACTTTAGTCTGACCATCAGTCTGAGGATGATAAGCAGGGATAAAACTAAGATTGGTTCCCAATTTCTTCCATAAAGTTCTCCAAAAATGACCAACAAATTTAATGTCTCTATCTGATACAATGCTCAAAGGTAGACCATGTAATTTAACAACTTTTGAGAAGAACAAATTAGCAATATTGGTTGCATCATTGGTCTTTATACAAGCAATGAAATGAGCCATTTTTTAAAATCTATCCACTACTACATAAATAGAATCATTCCCCCTCTGAGTTCTAAGCAATCCCAAAACAAAATCCATATGGATGGAATACCAAGACCTAGTTGGAATAGGTAGGGGTTGATACAGTCCAGCGTTTTGTCTCCTCCCTTTGGCATGTTGACATATCCTGCATGTCTCAACAAACTTCTTTACATCTTGTTGCATTCCTGGCCAAAAATAAAAAGTACTCACCTGAGCAAGTGTTTTGTCTTGTCCAAAGTGACTTAAAAAGCCTCCACTATGCTTCTCCTTTATCAAGTTTTCTCTCATAGAACATTTAGGAATGCACAATTTACTGTTCTTGAACAACAATCCTTCTTGTAGCATGTAGTCCAACCATTGACTTCTATTATGGGAAACTGGATTCTCACAGGATGCATATATATCCTTGAAATCCACATCCTCCTTATACATATTAATCAAATTTTCAAATCCCAAAGTACTGACCTTAATTTCTTGTAAGATTAAATTTACTTTGCTTAAGGCATCAGCCACCTTATTAGATTTTCCACTTGTATGCTTAATCACAAAATTAAAGTTCTTCAAAAATTCCACCCACTTAGCATGTTTATGATTCAATTTAGGTTGACTATTTATGAATTGCAAAGCATGATTATCTGAAAATACAATAAACTCCTTGGGCATCAAGTAATGCCTCCACTTCTTAAGAGTTTGCACAACAGCATACAATTCTTTGTCATATGAGGAATACTTTTGTTTTGCTTCATTTAACTTCTCACTTAAATATGCTATTGGTCTTTGTTCTTGACTTAGAACAACTCATATTGATGTCCCACTAGCATCTGTCTCCACTTGAAAAACCTTGTCAAAACTTGGTAAAGCCAAAATAGGCTTCTCAGTGATCTTATTTTTCAACAGATTGAAACCTCTATCAGCTGCTTTAGTCCACTTGAAAGGTTGTCTACTTTCCCTGAAGGTGTCTATTATGGGTGCACAAATTTGACTAAAATTCTTGATGAATTTTCTATAAAAACTTGCAAGACCATGAAAACTTATGGCCTCAAAAGTACTTTTTGGGATTGGCCAACTGAGAATTGATTGTATCTTTTCTGGATCCATCTTTAACCCTTATTCTGAGACTACACAACCCAAATAAATCAACTCTTTCTTCATGAAACTACACTTTTTCAAATTTATCAGTAGTTTCTCCTTCTGTAGGTTATCCAACACCAACTTGAGATGTCTCAGATGTTCTTCCTTACTCTGACTGAAGATCAGAATATCATCTAGGTACACTATCACAGACTTTATAGTCTATTCCTTCAAAACCTCATTCATTAATCTCATAAAAGTACTAGGTGCATTAGGAATCCCAAAGGGCATTACTAACCATTCATACAATCCATTATTGGCCTTGAATGCAGTTTTCCATTCATCCCCTTCTCTAATTCTTATTTGATGATAACCACTCTTCAAGTCTATCTTTGAAAAATACTTGGACACACTCAAACAATCCATCGAATCATCAATGCGGGGTAAGGGAAATTTGTACCTGATAGTGATCTTATTGATTGATCGAGAATCACTACACATACGCCATGCACCATCTTTCTTTGGGTTAAGCACTGTGGGCACTGCACACGGACTCAAACTTTCCTTCATGAAACCCTTATCTAGTAACTCCTTTACCTGTTGTTTAATCTCTTCATTCTCTTAAGGAGTCAGTCTTATTGGGTAAGCTTGCACTAGGTATTAAGTCAATATGATGACTAATACTTCTCATAGGAGGTAAAGAATTAGGTAACTCATCCACAATAATATCAGCAAAATCATCAAGCAAGATCCTAATTTCAGTAGGCAAATCATTTAAATTTGTGGTAGTCAAAATTACCTTTGGTTTGCCAATAAGGGAAAAATGTAGCTCCTCTTCCTTCTTGACTTATTGTAGCAGTTCTTTCCCAGTCATTAGCTAAATGCTAGGTCGTGTACCTTCTTGAGCTGTTTCATCCTTCAAACGTAGCAGCACATGTTCCTTTCCATCCTTTTCCAGAGAATAACTGTTTCTCCTTCCATCATGAACAGCCTTTCTACCATGGCCTTCCTAAGAGTATATGGCACACATCCATAGGCATTACATCACATAATACCACATCTTTGTAAGTACCAATTTGTAACTCCACCCTGCACTGCTCATTCACCAAGAGCTAATGTCCTTTATGCAACCATGACACTTTATAAGGAGTGGGATGTTTCATCCTCTCCAATCCCAACTTCTCTACCATCTCAGTGGAGACCAAATTATTTGTACTACCACCATCAATGATCACCTTGCAACACTTCCCTTGTGACTTGCATTTAGTCTGGAATAGACTCTTCCTTTGTGCTGATTCATGTACTTATTTTTTTGTTTTTTTACCAAAACTCTCTTCGTCATAAGAGACTCACCTTCCTCAGGAGTATTTTCCATCTTTGCTCTCTCATTTGACTCCTCTCGAGCCTCAGCAATGTTTGCATTCCTCTGAGCTGTTGATTTATTCCTTGGGCACTCCCATGACATGTGTCCAATCTCACCAGATGCATAGCATTTTATTTCTTTGTTTTTGCCTCTTCCTCTAGCACCAAATATGCCTCCCTTGAATCCTCATCTTTGGGGAATTTGGTTGTTGGAACCTTCTGCTTCATTCCTAGAAGCCTAAAACCTTTCTCCTTTATTTGAAGATCCTTTTCCTCTTGCTATACTTCTTCCTCTATTCTTTTGGTTATGTTTTCTTAGTAGTTTCTCTTCTACCCTAGAGGATGCCTGATAAGCATCTTCAACAATCATGAAATTTAATAAGCTGATCTCATCTTGTATTTCATATCTTAGTCCATTTAAATACCTGGCCACTCTTTCTATGTCTCCTTGTATTTGTCCAGCTCTAATACTCAGTCTAAAGAACTCTTATGTGTATTCTTTAACAATCATACTTTTTTTCTAAGATTCTGCAGTTGCCTAATGAGAGTTAACTGATAATACTTGGGCATAAATTGACTTTTAATTTTACCCAATTTTTTATTTTGGACTTACCTCTTCTTTCTTTGTGGATCTATAATTCATCCCACCAAATGGTTGCACATCCTTTCAGTCTAGTTGCTGCATATTTCACCTTCTTTTTGTCTTCAATTTCTTCAAAGTCAAAATACTTTTCTAAAGCATTGATCCAGTCCATGATCTCTTCAACATTCAGGTTACCTTCATACATGGGGACTTCCACTTTAGGCCTGCTACTAGCCTTTACCAGCATCCTCAATACCTTCACTTCATTAGAAACCTCCTCTGGTTCCTCTTCAGAACCTCTTCATCACTGACATCTACAATCCTTGGGTTTCTTCTCTCCATAGCTTCCATGCTAGCATGGAGTTGCCTCAATTCTCTTTGCGTATATGCATCTGCATCTATAGCTTGTCTTCCTCGACCACCTCCAACTAGAACTCGACGTGCTCGGCCTCATCTTGGTGGCATCCTTCTCCTTACTATGAACTATGTTGTGATACTAATTGATGCAGAATAGGACCAGGAAACCCAATCCAATCCGCTATCCCGGGAATAGTTAGGTTCCAAGTATAGCAGAACCTCCAAACTTAGCTAAAACAGCTAAGTCTTCCTTCTACAGTGGTATATGAAGGGCGGATTCCAAACAGGCAGTAAACTAGATTTTATAAGAAATTGCGGAATTGCAGGTCTCACATGATTGTGGAGCGCCAAACAAAAGTCCTTCCGCAATTCCCCTCTCGCAATCGCCTTTCTCCAATCGTGTTTCCTCTATGACCTCCCTTCTGCAGTTGCATGTATGCTTCCTTCCACAATTGCGAGTGTGTTTTCACAACTCCTTCCATAATTGCTCCCCGTAATTTCCCTCCGCAATTGGATTTGGATCCTCAAAACCATCTGAACCGTTGATATTTTCGGGGCCTATCTCGTCCGTTGATCTGCGACCAAATGTGGAATCGTTCACTTAGGAATTGCGGAGGTCTATCTTCCGCACAACTTCATCCCGCAACAAGATTTCCCGCCCATTGATCTCTTCCACACAAGTTCAGTCTCGATCTCCACCACACAATCTCTGCTTTCCCACAACTTAACGAAATTGTACCTTAGCCTTGGAGAAACTGTCTTGGACCATTGATCCTCCTCCTTGGATCTGATCTCGACCGTCCAATACTCACTCCATGGATCGATCAACCTGTGAACTCATAAATTGATCGATGAAACGATCAATTTCACTCACTTTGCATTCGAATGAAGATGTAACAAACTTCGGCTTCAGGAGGTCTCTGTAAAAACACTATGTTCACTCATACACAAGGGATTCACACACATTTATGGTTATTGAAAGGAGACATGAATATGCAATTAAACGAAGAGTCTCGAAATTATGTTCTTTTTCATCAGCAACCCTTTGCACAATTACATTTAGTGATTAAATAGGACTCCATGAACCTATCAAATCTGAATAAACAGGATCGGGACTCCTGTAGAAAGCAAATACAAAACAAACCCTATCCTCGAGCAACTGCTTACAAGATCCGAGGATATCAGTGGAAAATTGTCATTATTACAATCAAAACCAATTACAATTAATTAACAACTAACCCTAGACTTCTAGAAACTATTACAAAGCATCAGAAGAATAGTATTGTCTGCTTATTCAGAAAATGTAGAATTCTGGGTCGATGCTCCTGCTTCAAATAAAGACACCAATATACATGGTTCACCCAATATGGGCTACATCCATGGAGAAACAACCAGTCATTTCTTTATTTCATCCAACAAAATGAAAGGATACAACTTATAGCACATCCACTGCAACCTCCTCTTCACTCTCTTCATAGTCTCTCTCTCACACTCTACACAACCGTGATATAATTCCCTCTTTAAAAGAGAGTTGCATTCTAGGGAAAAACTACACGAACATAATCCCTACTACCAAATTTGTAACCTAATGATGAACGGATCAAATTGACTACAAAATTACAATATTTCATTGCCACCTTTGGATCCCCTTTGGAAAAAGAGTGTTGTAGAGTGATTAACTATACATGCATCCTCCACCTCTTCACTGTCCATTAACTCTTCATCCTCTTTAGGCTCATTCTCATCTTTGTCATAATAGTACCAAGGTATGGTTCCCTAAATCAATAAACCCTAAAAAAATCTAAGAAGATTTAAAATTATATTTGAAAAGTGATCTCTAGAATTTAATGAGACAAGAGATTGAGGCATCGTCACAAAAGTCTAAGACCAAGAAACCCTGACTTTGATTGAGAACACGGATGTTATGTCATATTTCTCTACAGGGATCACCTAGGCTCCTCTCTTCGTAAGGAAGTAAGAGTGCAGTTGATATAGGTGAGCTGAAATAGGTGAGATGGGACAACAAGACAATGAGTGCAAATATGATATGGGCGCACCATATCATTTTCATAGTATCTAACAAATCCAATGGAAGTGAACAAACCAAATTGCAATGAAAAGCATAGAATGGGAGAGGGGATGTTCCTTACAACATAATAATATAACAAACCATACGCCATTCCAAAATCCCATTCATAAATAGTTGAAGAAAACATTTTCTAGAGAAATTTAAGGAAACAAAAAACAATAAGAGAATTTTCCATGAAAATACGAAAGGAAAAATAAAGTGAAAGGCATCAAAATCTCACATATCATTACCAAATGCCATTAAATCAATAAATTATCACACCTACAAACATTATGAAACATCATGTCTCGAATTTAGGGTTAATAAAACTTTCGAAAAGGTGACCAGAAAGAAAGCGAAGAAATTGTTGAATCTCAGATTAAAATTATTAATTTTTTATATTTTAATTCAGAAACACAATAGTACTTGAAATCAACTAACAAACATGAACATAAGCAATCACATCCAACACATGAATTTACCCTGGGGAAACCCTCTATGACTTGAGGGAGAAAACCCCGACAAAACCTTCCTTAGTATATTGATAGATAGCAGAGAATTGCTTTAACATTAAGCACCCCCGGTGCAATTTATAGAGCAAGAGAGATAGATATAGATGATAGACTCAAAATAAATAATTCTCCAATCAACCAATTCGCTAATATTGGTCACGTGCACAAATGTACTTCATAGGAATTTGCTCCAACCTTTGAGACATCAATCTTGCATGAAGAAGTGCACCCCACTTCTGATGCAATAGATTTAACTCATTGTACTGACTTCAAGATGAACTCACCCCTTAACTGAAAGCTTTCCCACTTAGTTAGTTGGATAACTTAAGTGTCATCATGCAAGTGTTGCAACTTAAGTGTTGTCTTTTAGTTTAACATAAATGTTTTCTTTTAGTTTAACATAAGTGTCATCATGCAAAAACACTTAGTTAACTCTCTTAACTGAAGTCTTTATTGTTAACATCATTGTAGTGAACAATTTGAGTTCTCCTTTGATTGACTAAAGTCTTCTTTGTTAATATCATTGAAGTTTAACAATTCGAATTCTCTCTTAATTAATTTATGTCTTTATGTGCAATTCGAATTCTCTCATAGCGGGGAAGGGGAGAGGGAGGAGGATGGGAGAGCAAGGGGAGAGAAGAAGCGAGAGAGGGTGGGGGTCGAGGGGTTAGGGTGGGTTTTTTTTAATTTAAATGATTTTTTTTAAGTTTTTATAACTTCTTTTTTTATAATTTTTTATTTTTTAAAAAATAGATTTTTTTATAATTTTTTAAAAACAATTACTTTTTTTATATAAAAAAATAATTGTTTTTATTTTATTATGAATATTATCATAAATTATTTTATTTTATATAGAAGAGTGGTAAAATAATTTCATGAATAATTTGTGTTTAATTGAGTGAAGTTTTATGTCAATTCTCGCTAGCTCATTCGGTTAAGGTGTGGGTCTCATAAGTAGGGCGAACTGAGTTCAATTCCCCTTAGGGGTGAGCTAGTTGGGAGGAAACACTCAAAAATCCAGCCATCATAAGGGTTGGTGTGGCTCGGGCCAGGGGCTATCCCTAAGTGACTTTGACAGCTTAGATTCCCATGGGTTGTGGTTCTTAACCATTGGTTCATTGCTACCCGGCCCCCGGAAATCGAGTAAAAATAATTGAGTGCAAGTTTTATATAGTGTTACTAAGAGATTTAATAAATACAATTTTCAATCATAATAAAATGATATAATAATGCCATTTTTTTTAAAGTGTGTTACTGATAGCATTAATTTTCAATTCAAAGCTTGATTTTAAAGTTTTTGTAAACAACAATAAGAATTGTTTTGGTCCATGTCTATATTTTTAACCAAAAAACAGAACAGTGGTGCTAGCAATAGCACCACTTTTTTATTTGGGGTTTTTTTATGCAAAAATGTGAGTTTTTATGGCTAGAGTTCTCGTTTTGAATATAAAGTTCTTGTCAATTTGTATAACTTGTTAAAAATATAAAAACAATGTTTTGTTCATTTTTCAATCACCTAAAACCACATCCAAATAAGAATTTGTTTAAAAAACATTCAAATTTGGAAGACACTTTAGTGAGAATAATTGTTTTATATTGTGATCAAGTTGAACTTTTAATGTTTCGTATAAAAAAAAGATATACAAAAACAAATGTGTATTATGATGAGAATTGTATTTGGATATGTGTGTGTGTGTGTGTGTGTGTGTGAGAGAAAGAGAAAGAGAGAGAGAGAAACATATTGTATTTGTAATAACTATAGTTAATAATTTTGTAATGTAAAAAAAATATTAACCAGAATATGTGTTGTATTTATTTACATATACAAGATTAATAAATAAACATATAATTATACTCAATATGAATAGACTTATGTTAAACACATTTCATAAAATATCATTAGAAAACAAATCATTGCCAATAAATCCAATAACATTGATAAAAGTACAAAGATGTATTTTATACACCCAACATTTAAAGAATTTTTTGTCTAGTACCTTCTTATTTTCTAGATTGGTTTATGGACATCCACGCAAGAAAAAAATTTATTTAGCAAAATTAGATTGAAAATGAAACAATTTAAAGTCATATTAACATGATATGGTTATCACATCATACCAAGAAAGGGTTATAACAATGTATATCTCAAAACTTTCGGAAATGTTTGGGAAATATGGGAAGGTACTTATGATGCTAAAGTAATTGTAAATGATTTGAAAGAAAAAACATGTTTGTTGATGAATAGACTTAAGCATGTTTGTAATGATGAAGGAAACTATGTAATTTCAAAATATTATAATAGTGTAAACATGTTTGTAATGATAAAGGAAACTATGTAATTACAAAATATTATAATAGTGATGATATGCATGACACATTTTTTACTGACTCACTCACTTTTGATTGATGATATTTTTTATTGATTGATTGTAGCATTGCATTCCACACCTAAATGGTATTAGTGATGTGAGATCTAAGGTAAAAATCATGACACTAGTTTGTTAAATAATGTAATCAATGATATTTTTAATATTTTGTGTGTAACAATGTTTTTATGATTAATGAAGTCTTTGGACTTTTATATATTCATTTGTGTGATTAATTAAGTAGTAATTATAAATGTGTAACCAACATTAAAAATTATGAATAATATAATAAATTAAATGTGATTCAAAATTTAGTGTGAAATTGAGGTTTGTAGAATGCACAATCAAATTATAAAAGTACTAATATCATATTCCAAAAGTCCAAAATCATATTCCCAAAATGTCAATATTGGTTTTCAAACGTATGAAATCAGATTTTGAAAGTGACATTGGCATTCAAAAGTGCAAAATTTGATTTTTTGAAAGTGCCAATATTGGATTCAAAAAAGTGCAAAAACAAGATCCAAAAGCGTAAATATCAAATTGAAAGTGCAATTTTGGAATCTAATATTGACACTTTTGAAACTAAATTTTGCATTTTAGAAACCTAATTTTGTACTTTAGAAATGTTGTTTTTCGCCTACCTCTAAAAGGGCCTTAGATTGAAATTATCCAAATTTAATGATATATGGATTTGTATTGTTGTTTTAATAACGAATGTGTAATTTGAGTTTCATATCATTGCTTCAACTTTCTAATTTGAGTGGGATGTATTTCAATATCTAATAGATTTCAAGTTGAAGTTTTCATAGAAAGTTTAGTTTTAATTTTCCTAAGTAGGTAGGTTAAAAATAAAACTACTTATGTTACCATGTGCAAATGAATTCCAATAGTTTGTATCACATTCTAAATCAAAAACACATTTGATATAATGAGGTTTTTAGCGGCAAATAACAATGGATTGTCACAATTTATACTTCTGCCAAATTCATGTAAAATGCCTAGCAAACACAAGCCTAACACTATCAAGGGTATACCTTACAATTGGGAAACTAAGGCCTATAACACCCAACCAACCTAACATGAACAAAGATGGCATACATAGTTCCTAGCCTCATGTTCCCGAATAGTCGCGTAACCTTTGCTGGCAATTGGGAAACTAAGTCCTATAACACCCAACCAACCTAGCATGAACAAAGATGGCATACATAGTTCCTAACCTCATGTTTCCGAGTAGTCGCATAACCATTACTGGCAAGTGAGCATTAGCTCCAATTGTAACGTTGAGTAATGTTGTACTCATTTTGACAAAGTTGTGTATCAATTTTGCATAAAAAAAAACCAACTAAATTAAATACCACATTAAATAGTACTCTCGTATTCCCACTTAAAATAGGTTATACCAAAGAGAATTTACCTTTATATAATATATATTGTAGGAAAATGCCCTACAAATAATTGAAACTTACAAATGTCTTTATATAATATAGGTTGTGGGAACATGCCCTAGCACTAATCAAAACATATATTTTTTCTTTAAAAAATAGTCAAAATTATTGAAATTAATAATGAATATAGTCATTTTATCCCTAGGGAAACATTAAATCTTCTAGCAAAAATGAGTGTGTTTTTACTCAGTTAGCCATAAAGCTACAATGGAAATTCCTAATGTCTTCCATATTTACTTCATCATGTTGGATGGATGATTTCTATGAAGTTGGTATCTAAAGCACCGGTATCCCATTACCCAACTCCTAATTTCTCCAACCGAAATGTTTCCCTTATTTATTTGAAGCACCATAAGCTTTTCTTCTTCAATGGTCCTTGCCTATCTACATGGGTTCGAAATACATGGAACCCAATAGTGAAATTACGATTTTCATCTAATGGGAATTCTCGTGTTGCAATTGGTTACAATATATCATATGATGTTGAACATGCTAAACCATAGTAGCATAATTCGAGTACGAATACAAATACAAATACAATTCGATATAGAAAAATACGTAACAAACCAATTCAATATGAAAAAAATATTGGAGTAGAATTCTTATATATAATACTTTTAATCGAATATACAAGAATATACCATAAATTTACATCTCGCACTTGTTATTTACAACCAAATTTACTATTTAAAAAAAAAATAGTGTGAGACAACATTTAGTTATTAATAATTATTTTAATAAGAAAGTAAAAACGTATTTACGGGAGAAGGATTAATGGATTAATGGTTAGGATATATATGAAATTGAATGTTATTTATATTTTATAGTGTTAAAATAATTAAAATTCATTTTCAAAATTTACTTGTCCATTAGTAGGAACCTGTATTCGTATTTGTATTACACTTACATTGGATATTTGACGAATTCTGAATTTTTGTACACAAAAGTCCAATATGGCCGAATTATGCTACTATGCTCCAAACCCTATTACATATATGATCGTTATGTTACATAAAACATAAAATAATTTCAATTATATCATTATATTTGTTGGTACTAATATTTTTGTAGAGTTTTCGGCCTTCCAAAATGATGAAATGTTGAAGGTTTAAACTTTAGCATGTGATGAGCTAAAGCCAAAAACTACATAAGGTTCTAGTGCTTATACCGAAAGCAGAGGATAAAGAATGGGACCAAAGGCCAGGATCCGAGTCCTAAAGAAAAGCATCTAAACATCGTTGATCTTAAATTGGATCAATGGTTAAGTGTAAAAATGCACCCTTAAAGTGCCAACGAGATAAAGTGAAGCATTAAGCTATTTGAACAATCCAACTGATGGGTCCCATGCCAAATCTATTTTAAAGGTAAAATATAATGAAATAGCCCACAAGAAGCAACCGAATATGCTTGTAAATCAGCTAGTTCAGACTCCTGAATTGAGACAAGCTCAATAAGAAAATGAAAACATATATGCTAGCATGTTGCATTTCAAGCATTTTTTCAAAGAGAAGGAAAAACAAATAGATGAGCTTAAGTGGCAGCTTGCCTCACTCAACCTACAAGAGACCATGATTGTCCAATGAACACGTCACCTGAGGTTTACTCCAAGCATACAAGAAGCAAGCTAGCCTACGGGAAATACAAAGCAAATTGTAAGAGACGCTAAGAGGCAAGATGAAGATAAAGAGGTAATTGATGTTATGGATAAAGATGCCCCAACTCAACAGCTTGCTCAAGAGCAAGTTGACAAAGGAAGTAAGATCAGGGAGTTGGATGCTAAGGTGATCCATAAGGATGATAGAATTGTGGAGCTTGAAGGAGACATTAGAAAAAAGGAAGGTGACATCCAATATTTGGAGACTGAGGTAAAAGAGCTTAAGAATCAAATTACTAAACTCAATTTGGATGTAGAAGGGGAATATTTGATTAGAAGAACAAATCAGACCCTATGGGATAATATATCCCAGTTTTTCATGAATGAGTGGGACCATTGTGAGGTCATCCAAGATGAATTGGAAACCTATCAAGCAGTTAAAGAAGAAGTCAAAAGGGTGAAATTAGAGCTGGGAAAGATGCATGAACAAGTTGAGCAGATAATAGAATATTTGAGCAGTAGAAATAAAAAACAAATAGAGTAGTTACAAATTACAAATAGAATACAGTTAATCAAGGTAGCTAGTCAAATGGTAATGAAGAGGACTCTGTTAAAAAGAGCCCATATCAATATGAAATCATTGGCTGATGATATAGAGGCTTTTAAAAGCATTTTTTATGAAGTCATAAAATTGGGGTTACCACATCCATGGGATGGGAATGAAGAAATCATCCCCAAAGAAGAATATAAGGCTACACTGACACAAAAAATAAACGAGTTGCTTCAAGTTGATGCATTAGAAGGATTCATAATTGGAGATCGTGTTATTGACAGGTTAAAGCCTCAATTTCAAATATGGATTCATTTAAAGAGGTTATTGAAGGAGCTTGGCCCTATATCATATGAAAAAAATATTGATGTTGAAATAGCCCTAGAGGCATCAAAGGCCCATTGAATTCCATTGGGAAATGATTGGCATGCAATGTCAAAATATTCTCAAGTAATACCCCCACCTAGAAGGCAAGCCACAGGGCAAACTTCCAATGCCCCACAAGGATAGACAAGTGGAAAGCAATTTCCTCAAGTACAAGGTCAGTTTGTGGATCATCCAACTCTTTTGGATTTTATGCCACCTGGAGGACAAATAAATGTGCAAATGATGCATGAAATGAGGGCGCAAGCAAGAATACCTCCAGCTAATCAACTAGCAGGTCATTTTTTTTAGGCAGCTAGTTGTACAATATAATGTGTAGATGAGAGGACAGACAAAGCAGACAAAGGGCAGAAATAAAATTGCAAGTAAGAAGAGTTAAAAAGTAAAAAGTTGCTAATCAGTTAGAAACTAAAAAGTGAAAGGGGCAGATTTACAAGTTTGTTGCAGATTAGTTCAACTCAACGGAATTTAGTTACTCTTTAAGACCTAC
This sequence comes from Larix kaempferi, assembly GCA_027924585.1. Lineage (NCBI taxonomy): Eukaryota > Viridiplantae > Streptophyta > Pinopsida > Pinales > Pinaceae > Larix > Larix kaempferi. The sequence goes on along the minus strand of BSBM01000502.1, from coordinate 24,352,163 downwards.
ATAATGTAATACGAGGGCATAACTCAGGGATGGCAATTTTTAGAGGGCCTATCAGTTGTCTAAGCGGATGAACTATTTTGTAATATATTTTTTTATCTGAGATCAAGCTTGTACAATGCTGCAGAGATGTTTTTCCTCTGTATTATGTTTATCTTCCTTGCTATCTCACTCTTTCATGTCCATGTATACTCTCATGAGGTGTCAATAAAGCTCTAAGTAACAAATTCAACTCCATATTGTGTTAGTGATATGATATTGATGAATGTTGGAATTGATTGCAAAGATTTCAAATCTTTTGACCTCTGGTCCAATTTCAAAGCTTTTATGAGATACAATAGTGGTTGAAGTTTTATCTTCTTGTTGTTTCCATAAATGTCTTGTTGCCTGAAAATTCATAGTTAAATTCATGATTTACATACAATTTGTTTACAAACTACTAAATTCTTTAAATCAAAGCTCGGTACATTTATGTTATTAAGTTTAAGAGATTCAACCTGCAGGCACCTCTTACTCATATTTTCGATTCCATTTGCTAAATTCACCTTCACTATTATCAAAAGTATTGTTACACTCTGCAAAATTCCTCTACAAATTATTTTGCACTATCAAAATTGTTCATAAATATTTATTTACAAAAAATATCAAATTTACATAAAGTTCCACACAGATTTAGCTCGAAATCCATAAAAATTTGAGTTTTGTCATGCCCTAGTGTGCACTATTTCGGTCTAGTACATCTCAGGGTACTAACAATATTAAAACATATATATGAAACTACTATATTATAGTAGAAAAAAGCATATATAAAATATTTATAGTGGTAGCTATATTAAATATTTAAAAATATACAAGCATATAGATAGTATTTTTTGTCTTTAAAGAAATGAGTTGTTGAGATATTAGTTATGAAACAATGGACAAATAAAAGTTCATATTTAGATGTAAAAGGAGACATCCATTTGGCCACAAATTCCAATAAACATGGCAAGTAAAATGAAACTCAACAATGTTACGTTGGGAAACACGTACTTGTGTCCAACATATGACACCATTAATTTCCTACTATTTGCTTATTATCCAAGATGTAAATCTATTGTGATCATTTTTATTTATACAATAAATGCCTTGAAATCATCAATTATATAACTCTTATTTTCTTGTTCATGGGTAGAATTTTCTTTCTCAATTCAATGTTGTTTTTACATTTGTTTCAGGTTTAGAAGTAAAGTTTTTTGGGAAAACAAAAAAAATCTAGGTTTTTGCCCTCTCCGTCATCAACCCCCTTTTTCATTGACATTTTTTTGCATTTGAATGGATTTTCTCCATGTTTCAACAAAAGAGTAAATTTTTCAAGGTAGCACAGGTTTTAAACTAGGGATTTTTAGTCTTGAGACCGTAGCAATTTTTTAGGGTTTTTAAACCTCCACATCATCAATGCCCTCCTCTTTTTGGTGTTTTTTTTTCCAATAGATTCTAGGGATTCCTTTGCAAATTGGTGTTCTTTTAAGGTAGTGCACCCTATTGCTTTCTCTCTATCGGTGAGAATTCATTGTTTTTTTTGGAATAATGCTAGTATTGTATGGTTTTCTCATGATTTTCGAGGATTTTTTGTGGTTTTTGTTGGCGGCATTATTATTACAAAATCAAGAGTTCAAATTTTCTTCTTTAGGGCATGTGGGGGTGCGGGTAGCACTTGTCATATTTGATCTGAACGATTTCTTAGCAACAATATTTTGAGGTATTCAATTAATCAGTGAAACCATTAATGAGTTGCACTTACCATAAGGGCTATGAAACTAGGGTTTATAATCAACTTGTATTGTAGGATTTCAAGTCCTTGGCCCATTCAACATGTTTTCTTGAGGTCTCCAAAAGATTAGAGTTGATGCACTTTTCTTCAACATGAATATGGTAGTGTACTTTTCAGATTAGGTTGTACTCGATTCAAGAAATAATATTCTTTAGTATTGACCCCACCTGATTTAGATACATTCTTTGTATTCAAATGTTGTTTTCTTTCTAATGGATGTTGTGGTTGTTGATGTGAAGCCTACTCGGCTTGTAGTGATTATTCATAGTAAGTTTAACAAGCCTATGAACACTTATTTGCACAAGGAGACCCCTCTTATCTAGCTCCTTGGATGTGGTTTCCATCGCAGGGTAATAAGATCTATCCCACTCTATTTTGTTAATGACTATATGGATGACTCTCATGTTCCTTCAATGGGTCAACTTAATTGTCTAGATCTTCATCTCCCAAATTTTACTATTTGTCCTTATTGGACATACTTTTAGTGGTAGTGTCAATCTCATCAACAAATTGTGCTCCTTGGTGCTCCTTCAGTTGACCAACATACTTTGATGGCTCTTTCTTTCAAAATTCAAACAAATGCCCCCTTTACCAAGTTGTGGAACCATGGTTGTACTAGTATTATGGTTTTTTGGGGAGGATCTACATTATGAGGGCTTGCATTCATCATTAATAAGGGAAGGTGAATTAATGCTTCCTCTTCTTGGCTTTGTGTCCAATTTATGGAGGATGTTTTGCATAGTCATCCCTATGTTGAGATGGGTATTCAATAACCCTTCTTACTTCTTTTCAACTATAATTGACCATGTTTTTGAGTTGGTTACACACCAGTGTTGTACTTGTCAACAATATATCCTCAATATCACAATATATCGCGAGAATTACCCAACCATAACTGATATTATTGCAATGCTTTAAAATATCATGATATTTTCTATATATATCATAGGTTGATGGAATTTAGTGCCTTGTTTGTGCCAATGACACTTTATAATCAAAATTTTGGTCCTTTTACATGGATTTTCCAAAAGAGAGATAAGGGATTGAGCTCCAAGGAGTGTCGGGATTTTCCATTGAACAAACACAGGAAAATCCAATGATTTGATTGCCATTCATTGAGCTATTGTGGAGTGGAGATTGATGTTAATATACCATATCCATATTCCCAACTATGTATAAAATTTTATGCTTGCATTTTCTTTATTTTTCAAGATTTAGTATAGGGTTTGCAATGTCCATTGGGTATACTTATTGTCATTTTTTAATGGGAGATTTAACACTTATTTGCCACTGACTTTTTTTTGCAACATTATTTTGTGTTGATTTCTATTTTTGTTTTGTGCTAGAGTTTTAATCAGTATCCTATAAAATTCCAAAATCCATTAGACCCACTATGGGAGCATGGTAACTCAATTGACCCTCATAATCAGCAGAGGGTGAGATACAAGCTAAGTAGAAAGGAAAGTTGTGGAAAAATCAACCCTTGAAATACCATATTGGAAAAAGCCCAAAGCATGAAGTGGATATTTCACATTCATCTACCTCGAAAATTGTCCATATTGCAAATCAAGCAATTCTTGATAATTCTAAGAAGAGAGCTAAGAAGGAAAAATCAAGGCTCGAACTTGTAGCTATAGAAGACACCAGAAGCATGGGAACCATAATCTTCTTAGGGGTGGGGAAACTAATTCGCCTCACCTTCTACAACTCCCGTGGCATCCTCATCTTTCTTTGTGTCAAGGTCAGTGCCTAGGGGATAACCTTCTATTAGGTTGATAGTTAAAACAAAAGTAGGAGGCCAACAAGATTATAGGCAGATGTTTTCTATGTAGTTGTATTCCTTTCAGCATTGCCAAGAACAACCCATTCTACCATTCAATGTTTGAAGTCGTTGTTATTGTTGGCTCGGGGTACATGTGCCCTTCCTATTATAATGAGTTGAGAGGGCCTCTCCTTCAACAAAAAAAGATCAATTGCACTTAGATATTGATCGTGTTTAGTGAACCATGGGAGATAACTAGAAGCACCATTATGTTAGATGGTTGAACAAATGAGAAGAGCGGGTCCATTTTCAGTTTCTTGGTTAATTATCCCATGTGAACAATGTTTATCAAATATAATGATGCATTACATATGTTAAAGATGCACAATTATTATGTGATTTGTTGGAGGGGTTCATCCAAGATATAGGTCATTGGTATGTTGTCAAAGTCATTCTACTATTAATTATGTTGTCGTTGGCGGGTTACTTATGGAGAGGTATCACACCTTGCAATGGACTCCTTGTGTCGCCATTGTATTTATTCGATGAATTTAATTATTTGATATTTGATGTTTGATATATATATAATTGGCATACATATGTTCTTACTCTCATGAAACAGTTCACTGGGAAAAAGGAGTTGGTACATCCTACAATCATGCATTTCGCCACTAGCTTCATTTATTTGCAATCTTTCCACATGTTTATGTTGGATTTTTAGAGGATGCTTCTTTTAGATGAGTGGAATCCCTTTCTATACAACACTAAATTAGATAGGAAATCCATAGCCCGACTTGTGAGACATGAGGAGACGTGTGTGTGCCATTAGTGAACCTTTGGTAAAGGTTCTTTGCTTTCTTGATGGTGTCTAGTCCACAATGGACTACTTGTATGAGGCCATGGATAGGGATAAGGAAGATATTCATCCATACTATGTGGACAAGGGGGGGTTATGGATGGATTCCTCCAATGTGTTCAAAGGATGGTGTTGACTATTCTTGAATGCTTAGATATTTTCAAACAAATAGAGATATAAAGGTCGATCATTGGGACATTTGGTTATGACATGTTTGTTCAAGACAAGACCACTAGATGTAAAGTAAGTTTCAAGTACACTTTGTTCAAACTTTTAAATTTCAACCTTTCCTATCATTCTATTTGTTACTTGATGGAAATACAATTCATTGCATTTCCTTTAAGTTAATTTGTTTGTAGATGTTCAATGGACAAACAATGGAAAAAGAGTCTTAAAGTTACATAAACTTGTCATTTGGGTGCTCAATCAAACTTGCACCTCTTCAAGGTGTGAGCACAACTGGGATGTCCTTGAAAAAATAAACTCAAAGAAGAGCAATACATTAGAAATTTTCAAATATAATTTCATTAACTTTAATTTATGTTGGTCATCCTCTAATTAAAATATGGCCCTCATACAAGTTAGATGTCCACCACCTTAATGGCATGGTCTATGTCTACTACAATCTGAGGCTATGGGTGAAGCAAATTAAGAAAGCACCCAACATGGACACCATTTCATTGGATGCAATTGACACCATGAGTCCATGGAGGGTGGCGTCTGAAAGCCATGTCATGGAGGAGGCACCTTAGTGGTTGGAGTGGGATGTCGATGTGTAATAGGAGGTGATTGAAATCAAAGGAGGATGTTCCACCTCCATTGCAAACACATTTGGAGAAGGAGATCAGGAGCATGTCATGGCCACCACCTCCATAGAGAAAGTCATCTAGGAGAATACATCTCACTTTAGTTCCACCATAGCCCCAATGCCTTCCACCTCAACCCCATCACCTAAACTTGCACCTCCCACCTCAGGCTCAACCCTAACACCTGCACCTACTACCTCTAGAGGAAGAGCAGTGACCTTTGCCCGAAAAAGGGGTAGAGGGAATTGATGATTCCTCGGTACATTTATCATTGTAGTATCTAAATGCCTCATGATGATTCATCTCATGAGATACATTTATTTTTGTTTTGATGTGATTTTCTATCATCCTTTCAACACTTAGGACTCAAGACAAATATCAGTACCGATGTGTGATGTATCACTTTGACATTGTATACATCTTATATCCATTTTATTTTAATATTTATGTAGTAGTTTGTTTTGTTTAATGATGTGGTTGTTTTATATGCTTAAAATTTTGAAGAAAATTATTAGTTTTGTATTTTTTAATTTTTTCAATATTTTCCTTGATAATGATATATTGGAGATGCAATAAATTTAACATTTGTTGTAGACTAATCTTTGGTGTTAGGATTGGTGTGCAAATTCAAGTGCAAAAAATATCAATAGTTGTGAGGGTAGACCAAGAGTCCACTTGAGAATATGAAACCCAAGGGACAATTCTCTTGTATATATGTAAAATTAATGAACGAGAATTAAGTGTGCTTTGACACATATTTCTTATGTCTTCATGAATTATTGGTTATGTGCCCTAGCTGGCACCTTACAGTGGTATCAGAGCGATTATTATTCTGTGACCTGTGCTTAGTCCTTCATTTCTAGTCTAGTCAGACCTGCAATTATTCTCTTTCCTGGTGTTGCTTCTTCTCAGTCCCCGATACTGGCATCTCCTGCGCTTATTATTTGCGTAAGCGTTTCTTCCTACATATCTGCGTTTATCTGGCACATTAATTATTCTATCAGACTTGCTGCTATTTTGCATTATGCCATATTCTGCTTGTACATTACCTGCCCTTCCTCTACATTATCTCAGGCCTGCTATCCGTTAACCTACACTCTGCTCCATGTGTCCTCCTCATTTCACTATTATTCTGATATCCACGCCAGTGAAGCGATGGTGTATCGCTGCCCGTGAATCCTTTGTGGCATGGTGTCTCCCTATGCGTGGGTTTTATTTTAATTCCATAATCATCCTTTGCCTTCTCTTTGGGTTTCTTATGAGTTGTGGTAACAGTGGTATCAATGAATTCCTACAGTGCGTCCTCATTTGCTTGGTGACTCAATGAATTCCTACTTCCATTGAAGAAGAAAGTCATTGTAAGAGCTCGCGTAGAAGTCAAATCACCCTCTTTTTGAGGGAGTCATTTGTGAATGATACGTCGTGTGACTAGTCTATCAAGAGCCATTGAGACATCCATTACATAAGCAATTTCTCAAAATTGTTGAAGGAGTCGTTGGAGAAACCAAAATATCAATCGTTTAATCGTTTGGTCAGTTGGTCAGTTCTCATTGTGTATGGTCTATTCGTTGGCTTCAAGCATATTGGATTCCGTTCTTGGTCTTCCATTCTTGCAACAATGTTCATATTAAAGAAGGAATGGGTTCCATCTCAAAATAATGTGTGGCATGGTGAGCGGTGGGGTTCTTGGAGAGAAATAAATGTTGCAGAGAAGTGACTACGGTATCAAAGTCACGGAGTTGCCTAGGTGCGTTACAATTCATGGAGTTGTGTTGGTGCACTACCATCCTTGAATTTATGTATTGCGACCAATGTTTGGAGCCCACAACTTGAGACAAGAACCCTAAAATATTTTGGATCTATGTGCTAGTGAGTTCGACGAGGGCTCTCTCTTGATGTTGACGGCAGAGACCTGCGTGGCGAGATGACATGTGCGTGAAGATCAAAGCAGGCATACAGATTATCTGGAGGCATATCCGAGTGAAGAAAGATGGTATTAAGCTCGGCGAATGAAGATACAAGCTAGTGACCAGAGCATTGAAATGAGCATGAGCTCTCTTATGCGACGAAGAGCCAGATCCATACTTGTGTTTACTGCACATGAAGGCTGCAACTTCAACATTCGAATCCGTTGTATACTACGACCGTGTTGAAGACCATTGCAGAGAGACCATTCTGGCATTGATACGTTGCGTAGAAGACAACATCTTGCTAGTATCGCATGTGAAGATTGGTATGCATTGGAGATTTTTGCTGTTGTTTGCATTTTTGTTGTAGTATTGTTGTGACTCTATCTCTCTACGCCATGCGTAAAGGAACCCTAATTTGTTGCGTGAGGAATGGAAACCCTAGCTCCTCCTCCTCCCTTGGTGAACACCTTTGACTGCGTGGAGCTATTGTAACTAGAACGTCGATTATGGAAAGCATAATTTTTGTGCGAACTGTGCGTACTATTGAATGTTGTTGCGTATTGGAGCCTTGAATGCGGAGCGTTGGGCATAGCGCTTGGACGGGCAAGCTGTTGCTTGGATAACCCTAATATTCTCTCCATCTATGTGTGTGCGAATCGCCCCAATGGCATTTTGAATGTACCCATATAATTTATCAACTTCTCACGCATGAGGGTGGCCATGGAGTCTTAAGTGGAAGTTGAACGAGTGTAAGCGTCTATACTCCAATGTTGAATATTGTCCACTGATATAACGTTGCGTTTATGGGCATTGTGTGTGAAGATCCACATAGAGACCAGTGCGCAGCTGGAAATAGTGCTTGTGAAGATTGTTGGCATCGGTGAAGAGCTATTGGCTCAACAAAGCCCATGGAGATGAGCTGCTGATAACTCACTTTGTTGAAGATGCGACAGGTTGCTACTCTACTCTCTTCATGATGCATGTGTTGGTGAATTCCTAGAGCTGATGGATACGATGTACCTTTGCATTGAGGTGAATCTCTACAAGGAACAAGACTACCTAGAAACATGTTGACATCAAATGAATAAGCTACGAGCTATATTGCTGTTGAAATCGAATGATGGAGCCTCTGCGTGGTAAGATTGATTGTTGCACGAATATTCCATATTGAATAATTGTGTTGAGTTTTAAAGATGGTACTACCTCTCACATCTTGTTTCAAGATTGCTCTTGTGCACGGTGTGGCCACTCTAGTGAAGACCATAGCTACATATTTGAAGTTTGAACAGAGCTAACTCCTATCCTTAGTGTGTAAAAATGCTTCATACAACCCGCATAAATCTCAATGAAGAACACAGCTACGACAGTTTGCACAAGTTACTGAAAGTTATTCTTATATTGTCAAATGGAGATTTGAAAGCATTGAAGCTTGAAAAACAGTCTTTTGTATTGAGAGTCGAAGCACCTATTGCAGAAAGTGTTGACTAACAATTTTGCAGAGAAGATTTGGACTACAAAAGTCTACCGAGAAATTGTATTGAAAAGGTTCCATTTTATGTTGTGGAATGTGTATGTTATTGCATAATTGAATGTGTATTGAATTGCATATTGTTGCAGAATTGCTACATGGTGTTGCAAAATGATTTCTTAAAATGCATTGTGTATGCCAAATTGATAACTCATTTTCTAGCCATGAGTTATCCTACATCTAATGACAGAAGTAAGCTTTTAGAGAAGATTCAAAATCAATTTGGTGTGCCTGCTTGAAGGATCCAAGCAAGTTTACAGTTGTTGCTACAACTGTTCCAAAAGAAGAGAAGTTCTACATCATTTAGGTAAAGCAGATTCTCAATTCAACATTCAAGAATGTAACTTGTAGACTATGTTTTGTTTGTAAGCTCTAGTATGTTTTTTGGTACTTGCATTTGTGTTTTGTGTACAATACCAAACTTACGTCAAGTTGAATTGAATATTTTATGTGGGTGCATTTTCGGCTAAGACCTCAACACCCCCTTTTCTGTCAAGTTTGAATCCACTGAAACTTTGCTTGTAAAGGGCAAACTTGAAAGAAGCACTCAGTCTTATTGAGTCTTTGTACCTGGTCCTACCTGCACAAAGAGGCCTCAAATTGTTGTCACTATGTCTAATACAAAAGAAACATTAGAGTTGTTGAATACTCTAGTACATTTAGCTGCAGATGACTCAATCACAACCAGCAAAGACACACTCCAAACTGTCATTCATCAATTGCAAAATTTGAAATCCATTGAGGAAGATGCACAACACAGGAATCAACATTTTGAACTAGTGCTTGTTTAGAATAACCCATTGTTTGAATATGATGCCTATCAACTTCCAGAAAACAATGAAATCATGTCAGATGTACAACCGATTCAAAGTTCCAAATGCCAACATTGTGATAGAGTTGGCCATATGAAAGATCAATGTTTTGATCTTCATCTTTATCGACATTCTGGGAAGCACAACCATTCTTCAGATCGGTGTGTGAAGCTGAAAAAACCTACAAGAGTGAAACTTGCAACAGATTATTGTATTGCTTCTTACTTTGTACCTGATAAGGGGGAACATGATGTCAAGCTTCAAGTTTCGAAGCCTTATCCTTCTGACAACAAACACGCACATCCTTCATCAAGTAAGTCATATCAAGCAAGCCTGATCCATAGTGAGTTTGGACAGCCACCAGGTTCGGACGTGTCACCTGATTATGATATGCATGTATTCTGAAGACGGAGGAGATATACATGGCATAGAGTACTCATGTGTTTTGTGTCTAGTTGTGACACCATGAGACTCTCCTCTCCTCATATTGTTCCTGACAGGGGGTAATGAAGACCGTCAGTAACAAGCGAGCCTGTGAAGAGCTATGTTCAACTAAGCTCCAGTGTTGGTGGTCATCCTAAAACCATAGGTATCGAGAGCACTTTATATTAGCAGAAGCATGTGCAAGATTCTAGCTAACTTGGCAAAAGGTTGTCAAGATGGAAATGTTCAGCTAGTTTCTGTTGTTCACTTCCTTTCAACTCTCCAATTGGTTTGTGGTCATCCTAAAACCGCCATTCCAAACAGAACCTCTGAGCCTTCGAGCCAAGTTTCAAAGAACCTCTGAGTGAGTCTTGTCACCAAGTTCATGAGTTTGTAGTCAGCATTAAAACACACACATAGTAGAAGATTGCATCCTTCTGCTAGCCTATTTCGGTTGATGGTCAGCCTAAAAGCCATCCCTTCATAGAAATCTTATATTTGGAAGAAGCATGTGCAAGCTTCTAGCTAACCTTCTTAGTAAAGGATGTTCGAGATGGAAATATTCATCTAGTGGTAGCTATCCACTTCCACTTATTCAGCTCTCTCATTTTCTTGAACTCATAAACACCCTTCGAATTAAGTGGAGATTTGTTGGAGACTAATCCTTGGTATTACGATTGGTGTGCATATTCACGTGCAAAGAATATCAATAGTTGTAACAGTAGACCAAGAGTCACCTGGGAGTCCAAGAGTCCACTTGGGAATATGAAACCCAAGGGACAATTCTTTTGTATATATGTGCAATTAATGAAAGAGAATTAAGTGTGCTTTGACGCCTATTTTTGATGTCTTCATGAATTATTGGTTATGTTCCCTAGCTGGCACCTTACAACATTAATTATTATTATTATTTTCAAAATTTGTATAAGCCTTGCCTAATATATAATAGATATATTTTACTATTTTGGTCACTTATGATGTCTAGACCGATTTTCCATTACTAGTGGGACAAGAAAAAGGGCACATACCTTATCATGCCACCAAATACATTGCCCTCACATGATCCTGCAAGGTCTTAAATAAATCTTGAATAAGCTCTTGCCTTAAATAAATCTTGAATCAGCTCTTGCTGATGTGCCTAAGCACATACTTTGTGACTTTTGGCCAATCTTGAGAAGCAGCAACATGATTTTAGCATCAATTGACAACTAACAAGATGTTATTGCTTGCATATGGATATATATTTTTACACATGAAAATAAAATAATACTAATATTAAAAGATATCATATTTTATAGTTTTTGTGTATGGACTAGAGTCCTCTCCGTTCTTTGGATGAGTTACATCTACACCAAAGATTATGGTTTAGATATTACTAACTAAACATATTCTACAATTAAGAGCATCTAAAAGTACAGTGTTTGTACCAACCATCAAAACCACAAAGAAAAAGAAAACAACATGCAACATCCAATCGATGAGAACCTAAAGGCATCTTAAATGACATTGAAATACCCTAGTACCATCTAGGCATTCAAACACAATGAATATATTTCATCTTGTAAAATGAAGTACAAAAAAGGGAAGTGTTGTTCAAGGCATGTGATCAAACCTATAGCTAGTAGAAGTTCTAGATAAGCTTTATTTATTTTACTTGAATACTATAAAGCTTACTTTCACATTATCTTTAGAGAGACATTAGCCAGGTACTGTTTGTTGACTTTCTACACATGCTACGTCAAACAACATTGAGTTATAAATCCAAGATCGGTCTCACATATTCATTTGACATCTCCTGCACTCATACGAGCATTCAGGAAATCATGGTAAAGATGCTTCTTTGTCATGTTGTCTCTACTCAAAAACTCCACATTATCAATCAACATATCAATCTTATATCAAAAACTTCATGGATTGCAAAAATTATTAAAACCACGAACTCTAGGTTGCAAGTATCTTCCAGTTCTCCCAATATTTCTAAGAGTTTTTTAAGTTGCCCATTTATTAAATATTTTCTCAAAATTCTTCAGGTCGAAGTTTTTTTTGCCAATATTTTCCCATGTGTTGTCAGATCCACCGTGCTAGGGTGCTATGGATCCACGAGTCCCCGAATCGGATCCAAATATAGATTTTCCTAGATCTGCCCTAGAATGCTAAATAACTAATCTCTTAAAATTGAAATGCCTCCCTGATGATGAAATTTGGAATCAGGAAGCCACATGGCCATTGTCCTGCGTGATAGCTAAGTGTATAGTGCATCAATGTGTTGTTTATTTCCCAAATCCATTCAATTATTGAAATACGCACCAACTTGCCTCTATACCCATAATTATCTCTCGATCCAAGCATAGTACGAACAATTTAACCTATTTAAACATAAATTAATAATTCAACACCCACCAATGGTTCATTGAGAGGAATTTCGTCAATATTAATAAGAGGGGGGCATTAATAATAGTAAGGCATCGAACGTTTACTCGATTGATAGAAAGAGCAGGTTGTGGGAGATGGACACCAATCAAACCCTACTATCCTAGTAAGGAGAGTGAAGTGAACGGACACCAATCAAACCCTACTATCGTAATAAGGAGAGTGAAGTGAACAACAACAAACGAACGCAAACTTAGGGGATCCTGATAGTCGATCCATGTGGGATCGACCACCTATTTATTGAATTATGAACTCTTCCTTATTTTTATTAAGCCTTATTAATTAAAAAGAGTCCCTTGGTCAAGACTCATTCAACTCCAAAAGGGGCCTATTAACAAGCAGACTGTTGTCCTTCAATCCAGTTTGGATACGAATTCTATCCATTATAACTTTATGTTCGAAAGGTATGATTTATATTTTTATTTTTATTATAATCACTAAGTTAAAGTATATAAGTTTTGAAGTTTATACATTATGACTATAATTAGCTTTTATACTAAATTTATAAAATAAACTTATTTTATATATTATAGGTTTATATTTCATTTAACTTTTTCTTCTGAAGAAAAGAATTGTATATTTGCTATTCCCATAAGAAATCAAAATATACAAAAAGACAAGGTCAACTCAAAAAGAGCCCTACTCCCACAATTTGGATATGAAAGGAACAAAAGTTTCACCTTACAAATACATCAAAAAAGAAACTAGCATGATCAACCATGCAACAAAAATATCCCTGGAACCACAAATAGCAAGATCAAAAGCATAAACTATCTTAAACCTCACCCCAAACTTTTCCAAGCTTCCACTCATCAATAAAAATTGATTTGAAGTTCGGGGAGGCACCCCCTCACAAACCTTCTGAACAATCATGATGCCTTCATCCAGAGATGAGGCCTCTTTCGATAGATTATCAACTTGTTGATTAAAACACCTGTAAATATGAGAAGATTCAATTGAAACAAAATATTATTGAATTGTCCTGATATGATGCTACCAACCATGTACAACAAGATTGTCCAGATGAGCTCCTTCATCTAACCACTCAACTAGAGTTCGTGAGTCTCCCAAAATCTGAAGTTGTTGAATTCCTTTGCTAGAAGTGAACACTAGCAAAGCCCACAAAGCAATCAATTCAGCACTAGTATTTGTTCCACCTCCTACTCCCATTTTTAAAAGAAAAAAATGAGAAGACTTTAAAAATAGAGAAATTCCAACACCACACTTCCTATGGAACCCCTGGAAAGCTCCATCAAAAAATCCCCATGCTATAGCTTGGTCTATCTGTGGGTATCGCGAAGGATGGAAAGATGGACATGTCAAAATTTTGTTATGCTCATTAAAATAAATTGCAATATTATTTGCAACCACTAAAGGATTCTATCCCTTACCATCGAAGAGCACCCGGTTACGTTGTGTCCAAATTCCCCATAACGCATAACATGGTATGTCCTTGTAGTTCTTTAATAGTGGATCTCTTACCCATGACCTCATACAAACCTCTAAGATCTCTCCACTGCATTTTCTTGGACATTTCAAAAGACAAAAAACATCTTGTCAAGCGTTCTTCCCATATGTACAAGACACAAAAAGATGAACCACCAACTCTACATCCATCCTACATAGAGCACACTGTTGGCGCACTTTTACTTCAACCAGGGTTCAAACATCCAACATAAGACCAACAAACATTACCACAGATACCAGCCTGAAAGGGGTTTTAATCACTTTCGGCAACACCTGCGAAGCAGATGACGTCTCACCTGAAATACCTATGGAAGCTGCAAGAACCAGATTTCTGCAGTGCGGAATGGGAATAGCTCAACAAACCAAACACTTAATAAACAATCCATTACATCGACGGATCTATTACATTGACATGCCATTCACTTCGACATACCCCATAAGTTAACCAAAAGTTATAAAATATACATTATACTTCGCATCCACTGGATTTCAATTAAGCAAAGTCATGCATCCATTCATTCACATAAATATTTAACAGAGGAAAGAAGCACATATCACATCACACACAACACCATTTTTAACGTGGAAACCCAATGTGGGAAAAACCATGGAAGCGTTTTGTCTTTATAAGCACTCCATGTTTTGACTTATAGATTTCTTCTTGATTTACAAAATACCTACGCACACAACCTGCAAATCAGCGACTCGACCCTTCAAAATAAATTCGACATACATAAAATGATGCTTCATTACAGACCCAGAATATCTCTGATAGCATACTCTTCTCTTTTCATTAGCTAATAGACTAACCAACCCAAAATTTCCCTCTTATTACATATTGAGAGGGCACACTTACCTTGCCCCACTCCCACTAACCCACTAACCAATTACTCAACTCATTAATGCAAGTGGACAAAATCTAACTAACTGACTCACCTCCTCCGTTTTGACTTAATTAACATAATCTTTTCTCCTAGTTTCTTGGTTGCTTCATCGGAGTTGACCGCTTCATCTAACCACTTTCACTTTGTTTTTGTCCACACCAAAAACTGTCTTCGCCAAAAATGGTACCCAAGATATACTAGGCCCAACAGGCCCCCAACAATGACATGTGGCTCGTCCCAAGCCACTTCTAAATTGTGGTACAGGTTCCTACAATCTTCGACAAGAACTCCTAGTATACCTTCCTAGCGACTTCGATCGAATGTTGGACTTCTTCCTTTTTCTGGTTGATGGCCTCAACCAACTCAGTCGTGATGTGCTCACTACTCTGCTCGATAGTCTGAGTAACCACAGACTGGATGGAAGTATGTTGACTCCCAATAACTTTAGACATGTGCTCAGCCTCTGACTGGAGCACTTCTACTCTTTCCGTCTGTTGCCTATGCTGCACCCTCAGCTGGTTAATTTCATTCTGCAATACTTTGTTTTCGGCGACTCTCCTCATCCTCTCGATTGGTGGCAGAGTCTTTACCTGACCCCGCAGACTGTTCATCCTTTCTTCAGTAGCCCAAATTTTGGTGGTAACCTCTTCTAGCTCGGCATTCTCAAACAACGCAACCCAAGACTGCGATACCTCCTCATACAGTTTCATACATTGAGCCTCTGCTTCCTTAATGCTCTGGATGACTCCTCGTACTTCAGCTTGTCTCTTCTCTGTTACTTCAGGCAGTGTGCTAGGAACCACTTTAGCTTCCAAGTCTTGAAATTTTTGTCTATAGCCCGAAATAAAATCTTCTAGGCATTGCAGCTTCTCTTTTGTTTTCATTTCATCAATTATTTTCGCCTCGGGTACTGCGCATAATGTGACTTCAACAGCCTCCTGAAACTTCTCCTTTTCCTGATGAAGTAAATCCTTGTCCTGTTAAAGCTCCGCAGACAGATCTTTTAACACGGTTGCTTGATTCTTATATCCTTTCATAAGGTCCAAAAGTGACATCTCCCTTGTTTTCACTTCCTGATCTATACTTTCTTGAAATTTATGCAACATATAAAGTGGTAATGCAGAGAGTTTCAACTCCACATACCCTGATTTTGGAACTTGTATACTTGCACCTGCCTCGTCGAAGCTGAGTGCTCTAGGCAATATCTTAACCACTCCCTCACTCGACGGTGGTGGAGTTGACTGGTCACGATTTTCTTCTTCCTGCGCAGCTTCGACTCATGGTGGGGTAGCTTACTACGGAGTTGAAATGCAAATCATTTAAACTTCTTGACATAAGTGTATCCAGAACATCTGTCACACTACTGAACAATTGCATCATTTTCTCCTTGGTGATCTTTCGATTTTCCTCAACAACCTCTATCATCATGTCGAACAGGATGTTGAGATCATCATTAGTTAATGCATGGATAGTGTTGGACTTATGCACTTTCTTCTTTTTCTTCCCCCCTCTTGCTGATGTGCCAAACTTGCACTTCTCTCCCACACTCGTATCAGTTGGAGGCTGTCTAGATTCTTGGTCTTCCTGCTCTGACTGTGGCGAGTTTCCTTTGTCACCACCCGCACCAGTGTTCTATGTATTTTGGCTTGTATCCTATTGTTGTCCCGAAGTTCCCCCGTGTTGTTGATCCTGCTGCGACGGGTCCGGCGAAATATTTTCTGGTTCGATGGGAATGTACCACTCTGCTGGCCATTCCTGAATAATGGCATTGAATTCATCCGTGGCCAACTTGAATCCGGTAGTCAGCCATTGCTTATGCGGATCACACCTCGCCTGAACATATATATGGTGAGGTCCTGCTTTGAACCTCGCAATGCCATGATACTTTTCCACCACAGCTTCATCAATGCGCGGTATATGTGTCGCATAATACTGCAGTGCCTCTATAGTCTTATTAACAAAATGTGCACCCTGATCACTTAACAAAACTCGGGGACAACCAAACCTGGTGATGACATTCTCAAATAAAAACCTTGCAGCAGTACAATCCCGTACATGGGCAGCCTCATCCCACCTGGTAAAATAATCAGCCGCTATAATAATATACCTCGCACCAGTCTTTTTTCCTAGGGGGTTGATGGGTCCCACAAAATCAATAGCCCACTTGTCGAAGGCCTGCAATGTAACTTGAGGCATTAACAACATTTCATCTCTCCTTGATGGCTTTCCAATTCTTTGACATACGTCGCAATTCTAGCAATATTCCTTAGCATCTTTGTGAAGGGTAGGCCACCACAACTCGGCTCTTGAGATTTTCTATGCAGTAATTGAAGCAGGTGGAGGTAGATCCACCAGCGATCCCTGCTTGCAGACTACATGAACCAACAATATACCAAATGGGCACAAAATATACATTTCTTCAAATTCAAAGAAATCTACTACTATCTACAACGCTCTAACATCATCCTCAAGCTTTCAATATGATTCTTAAGCAAACCATACACTGTCCAGTCATCAAAATAAAATTCCAGAAACTTATGAATGAATTCTTTAAATGCAGTGACAACTACCCTTAAGAAAATTACAAGAGCATTCTTTAAGTCAAAGGGCATTACAGTGTACTGGAAGCAACCACATTATGTCGCAAATGTCCTCTAATGTCAATCTTTCTTTGGCAATCTTTATTTGATGATATCCCGAGAATCCATCCATGAAGGAGCATGCTTCCTGACCTCCGACACTTTCGAGCACTTCATCTGTAAACGGAATTGGAAAGAGATCATGTAGGCAAGCACCATTTAATTTCTTTAAGTCTACACAAATCCTAATCTCACCATTCTTCTTGTCTTGGACTACCATGGGATTGATCCACTCTAACTCTTCGACAGGCTCAATGATGCGTCCATCAAGCATTCTGTCGAGCTTAGCTCTGACTTTTTCCTTGTACCGCGGATTCAATCTATACGGCCTTTGCTTAATTGGTTTGGTGCCTAGTTTCAGTGGAATTTTAATTTCACCCAGGTCACCAGCAATCCCCTTCATTTTTGAAAACTTAATAGGAAACAAATCTTGAAATTCATGTAACAGATCAATAATCTTACCCACGGTTTCATCATCCTAGTAATCTCCAATATTTGCGAACTTAGGATTCTCAGGGAGCCAATATTTACCTTTTCAATCTTCAACGGCTTTATAAATTTGTCAGGTGAGATCTCCAATCCCTTCATACCACAACATCCTTTAGTTTCTAATACATAAATATCTCTCAGATCATCATCCTCCGGTCCACCACTAATGTTGTAGCATTCCATTATTTTCTCCACTATCGCGGTCCACTGCGGCAGATTAGACACTGGTCCTGGAATTTCCTCAAAAAATTGTTCCTTAATAACCTGCAGAGGCCCATCAATTGTTGGGCTTTCATCTTCATAGTTGAATGTCTGCTTGAAGTTCATAGCCAGATTCTCCCATTCTACAGTTCCTTGTGTTCCAGCAACGTATACCAGTTTCTTGGTATAGTATCAAGTGTGTGAATGAACATGCGTACACACTCTTGCTTGGGTATGTTTTGTCATATTGCACTACAGGTGGCTAAATGATCAGCAGGGATAGTTAACCCAGTGTACTTCTCTCCAATATATGGAATTCGCTCACCAAACTAGATTTCTAAATACCTTCTACACTGCGACCAACCGGTTATAGACTGCTTATGCACATCCCACCATCTCGTCAGTGTTGCTTTCAAGGCCACATCCAAAGCTAACAGTCTATGTTGTTCTAGAACCTAAATTTCAAGTTCAACAATAAACTTATCCAAGTTAGGTAAACCTTCATAAATGGGTAGGTCACATACTTCTTTATCGACCTAGCGTAGTGACTTTGTAACACGAGCACACCTCCGGATTGAGATTTTTGTGTAACTTGTTCTTCCAATTCTCTAGAGCTTCACCAGGATACATTGTAAATGTTATCTAAGTCTTGAGCATCATAATCTTCCTTCACCGGTTCAAAATATCTCTGTCCTTCCAGCAGATCCAAAGGTGCAACAACTCTTGTTTCATTAATCTCGAACGACAGCATCACCTTTTTGAAGTTGATAATGGTTTGATTATGAATGGCCCAATCAATTCCCAATAGTGCAGGATACGAATTGGTGTCATCCACAATCTCTATAACTTTGAAGTCTGCAAAGGTGCGCAATCCCTCCACCTTGACAAGTACACCAACCATCCTACCAAATTGTATAACTTTTTGTTGATTAGCCAAACACGGCTGGATAGGTGACTATACTAACTTCGGTTTTCCCATATTCTCCCATGTCTGTTTGGTTAGAATATTTACATCAGAACCCAGATCTAGAATAACAAAATCCATGTCGTAGTCACCAATCTATGCATTAAGTTGCAGTTCCCGACCAGGCTTTACTTTCTTCTGAACATGATTTGCAACTTTTTCTTGCTTTATCTCTACCTCAATTGCTCCAATTAACTTGTGCAATTCCCTTAATGCATTTTCATCCTTAATCAAAGCTAAACAACTCTTCAAAATGTTGTACAAAGCAGTTACCTTTCCTAGAGTCATCTTAAATACAAATCAGTCGAACCAAGGTGGCATATCATATACAAGTCGTTCCTCAAATACTGGTGGTGGGGAGGATATTGATGCACCCTTCATAAACTCATCACGAGATTCGAAGAAAACTCGTTTTTCTTTTTGCACATCAAATTGTGGTGGCTTCTAAATTGTTGGTCTCACCCTCAGGTCCCACAGATTACTATGAATTCCTTTATCAGCACCAATCGTAGCTCCACCTCTTGTCACCATAGCGATGGTAAACTGCTTTGGTCACAGTTCTACATAAATCTTTTGTACATTATGGTTCTAATTCGAATTATGATTTTACTTTGCCTGCAACTTCGATATAAGTTGCGGATGGTCTTCTATGGTATGGTCTAATGCCCTACAATATGTGCAGGTCGAAGTAAGATTCGGGCAGTCTCTAACATAATGTCCGAGAGTGCCACAATTATAGCATATTACTTGTCTTCTTCCTCGACCAAATCCTCCTTGTCCACGACCTATGAATCCACCTCTCGGTTGATTGAACTGTGCATTGCTTCTTTCAGTCTGATCTTCTCCCCTCATAAGGAATGTGTCTGTAGTGCGCTCTGTGAGCAACTGGTATGCTCGACAGTTCTTCTCATCATGTCCGACAGATCGACAAAACTTGCACCATAAGTTTCGAGGAGTACTTACCATTTTCTGCAACAGGTAGCATTCTTCTGGTTGATGCCCTCTAGTCTGACAAATTCTGCACCATACACCAGTCCCGAGATATATCGGAGTAGGATTTCCAATATTGAGATAATCATGAAATGTTGTACATTGATCTTTAGAGTGACCTTCTTCCTTGCATCAAGTGCACCACACATCTTCTCTCTTTTATTTACCCTTCTTGATATCTTGAATCTGAATGGACAAGTTCTCCAGCTACGACTGGATTTGAGCCATACCATCTCCAGTCTCTCCAACAGTTGATGCTTCCAACTTAATAGCCAAATCCAAGGCTTTTGTCTGGGACGAAATTTTTTGCTGCATTAATGGAATTATGATGTGCGGTAATAAAGCGGCAATAAACCACTCCTTGTGTTGTAGATCATTCATCGAAAAGCTCACGCGAGCCATCAATGTTTTAAAACTCTGGTCGAAGTCCCAAACAGACTCATTCAACACTTCTTTAATCTCTTTCAGCTCAGTAATACATTGTGATTCAGACTTTGGCTTCTTAAATTCAGCTTTTAATCCTTCCTTAACCTTTGGTAAGGTCTTCACTTGTTGAGTACCAATAACCTCTGAAAACTTCATAAGCCAATCTAAGGTGTGACCCCTAAAGGTCGTAATTAACTGCACCAATTTGACATTGTCGTCTTGTACTTGTTTAGAGTCCATACCGAATTGCATAAAATCCAGTGATGTTTTGGGTCCTCTGACCCATTCCCATTGAAAATAGGTAACTTCATGTCATCCCTAGCCATTCTGGACCTATGGGGTTTCGGTTGACTTACTACTAATGGACCACTACTTGGAGCCTTTCCACTTTGTGAAGTACTATTTTGATTATTGTCACTACTATGACTTGATTGGAAAATTTTTGAAGAATTACTATGTCTTACCTCAGTCTTAGAGGATGTACGTGGGGTCATGGGTATGCCGCAGCCTTGGGTCTGAGATGGATCTACGGGTTCTTCTTCTTCCTCTGAAATGAGCTAGTATTTTTCCTCATTGTCACTAGAATCTTCGTCGAGCTATGGTACTGCTTCATAGTCTCTTCTTCCAGTCGCACTGCAACCCTTTTTTCTCTATCACGGTTCTCCTCGTCTTGTTCGATGAAATCTTCTCCCACTTCACAGAAACCCACACTCTTCATTTGTCTCACTTTCTTCTCCCCTTATCATTTCAGATCATTCCACATATTCGTCCAGACCTTCATCCATTCAATACCCATTCCCACTGCGCACAATCACTCTACTTGTCGGACTCCATTTGCATCACTCTTTTTTTACAAAGCAACTTCTTGATCAACAAATTTAACGATTTCAGGTATTTACCATGCGAGCCTTCAAAATATTCTCATTCTGTTGCACTATATGACTTGATAGCATCAACAACAAATTCAGTAATGTACCCCTCCAGTATGTTTTCCAACCAGTAATCCACTGCGCGTGATATCTTGTTATTCACACCTTTCAATCGTTGTATCAACTTAGATGTCCAACTTCTAGGCTCACCTCCTTGGAAATTTGTCTTATGCTCTGTCAATCTTATCAACCATTCATGTAATATCGCAGGGAACTCGCCAAAGAAAACTACATGAATATCAGTAAAAATATACTTGTCTAACCAACCTTCATTGTCCAAACGGAGATGCTTATTATGTTTTTTAGCAAATTATTTCAACTGTTGATCTACCCAATCTTGGATCTCCGACTTAGTCAGATGCCACAACATTCCCCTTCAACACAAATCTCGGTCCCAGCAACGAAACCATTTGTTGGCGCACTTTTACTTAGACTAGGGTTCAAACATACAACATAACACCAACAAACATTACCACATATACTGGCCCGAAAGGGATTTTAGTCCCTTTCGGAAACACCTACGAAGCAGATGACGTCTCACCCGAAGTACCTATGGAAATTGCGACAAACCAAACACTTAATAAACAATCCATTACATCGACATTGCATTAACTTCAACATACCCCAGAAGTTAACAGAAGTTATAAAATATATATTATACTTCGCATCCACTAGATTTCAATTAAGCAGAGTCATGCATTCATTCATTCACATAAATCTTAACAGAGGAAAGAAACACATATCACATCACACACATAACACCATTTTTAACGTGGAAACTCAATCTAGGAAAAACCCCGGAAGCGTGTTGTTTTTATTAAGAGTCACAGCCAAATAATAAGCACTTCATGTTTTGACTTATAGATTTATTTTTTATTTACAAAAGACTTGTGCACACATGCTGCATATCAACAACTCGACTCTTCAAAATAACTTCAACATACATAAAATGATGCTTCATTACAAACCTAGATTATCTCCATCAGCATACTCTTCTCTTTTCACTAGCTAATAGACTAACCCACCCAAAATTTCTTTCATATTACATATTTATAGGGCGCACTTAGCTTGCTCTACTCCCACTAACCCACTAACCAATTACTCAACTCATTAATGCAAGTGGACAAAATCTAACTAACTGACTCAACTTCGCCCTTTTAGGCTTAATTAACATAATTGTTTCTCTTGGATTCTCAATCGCTTCATCGGAGTTCACTGATTTGTCGAACCGCTTTCACTTTGTTTTTGTCGACACCAAAACTGTATTCGCCAAAAATTGTACCCAAAATATACTAGGCCCAACACACACGGATTTGGACTATGCCATCCACATTGTTGGTCGTTATCCCATGTCAAAATCCGATTAGCCATTGCTTGCCATAGAAAGATCCAAGTCTTTAATGGACTCTTTTTTTCCAAAATAAGGACTACCACCCTTCAAAGGACAAAGCCTCATAATCCATGTTTGTATTCAGAGAGTCCTTCATCGAATTCCATGTCCATACTAGCTCGTCATCCTCATCAGTTAATGTCATTGCACTATGAACTAGTTTACGTACATAATTGTGACTACTAACAATGCATGAAGGCCGATCGCCATAATTGCCCGCCTACAATAACTTCTCCTAGTCCCCCTACATCTGCAAGGAAGAAACACCACAAGAAATCAAGTAAGTGCATAGATCTGACGAGTAGGAAACTGTCCACCACCCCCTCCCATGGGTCTTCACCTACACAAGCCCGAGCACTGTTTCCAATTTTCCATGCAATCCACTAACCGAGAAATATCACACCACACATTTCTAGATATTAGAGGACCCCCTGAAAGATTTTGGTTCACTCCTTATCCATTGTTTCGCTAATAGATAGTTTAAGTATTTCAATTTCATGAGAGAGCCCCATAGACCATCTTCAAACAACATTCTCCAAAGGATTTTCGTGACTAATGCCCTTCCAAACAAAAAAAAATATTTTTGAGCCCTCTGCTATCAACTTTCTTTGGCTTCACTAAGACTTTCCAATTTACCACTGGGTAGCCCTCCTCCTCCTTATTTCCAATCCATAGAAATCAAAAGCAACAACAAATTTTTTTATCAAGGATACTTTTGGGTACATGAGCCAACGAGAGCCATTACACCAAAATGCTCTCAATAATAGACTTCAATTATATTAGTCATTCAAACTAGTTATATAACTAGTTACGAGAACTCAACATTGTTCTCATTTTTTATAGCTGTCAAAACCACCAAAAAACAACTCTGAATAGAAAAGTGGTGCTACCGGTAACACCACTTTTTGGGGGGCTAAAAATACAACTTTTTGGTAACCACGAGTAGTGCAGCACGATGTCGCTGTAATAAAAAACTATAAAATTGACCCCGGATTCGAAAATGGTAGAACACATTTTTTCTTTCTGGGGCTAAAATTAGAACTGTTTTATGTCGTCGCTTTAATAGCCAACAACTTTGCAACGCAAATGCTAAAATAACCTGGCAACTTCAAAAGAGGTGCTACCAATGACACTCCTTTCCTTTGTTAGATTACATTTCAAGCATTTTTATGCCATGACTTAAAAATATTTATTTTTTTAAAAAGTCTTTGTAAAAAAAATAAGAGAAAAAAAAAAAAAAAAATTTAACAAATTTAAAACAAACAAAAAATACACTTACAAAAACTCAAAAACATTTAAAAATAAAAATACCAAAAATCACACATTCTAAAACAAATTTAAAAATAAATTAAAAAACAAACCAAAAAACAAAAAACAAAAAAAATGAAAAGGGGGTGGTGGAGTGGTGATGAGGGGGGGATGGGATGGTGGCGCGATTCTCATAATCACGCCACCCTCCCCCCCACACTCCACACACCCCTCCCCACCCCCACCCCACCCCACCCCACCTAATTCCCTACCAAACTCTCCACCCACACTACCCCCTCCCTCCTCACTCCCTACCCGCGTGACCCCACCCCCTAACTACCCTCCCTTCCCACCGCGTGCTCTCTTTTTTAAATAAACCTCCCCACTAAACCATATGTTAATAAAAAAAAATTATTTTTTTGTTTTTTTGTTTTTTTGTTTTTTTTAACTTTTTCAAACACACGTTAAACTATAATTTTTTTAAATTAATTTTTTATAATTTTTCAAAACTTTTTACAAAATATTTTTAGTTAACCATTTAAATTTATTAATTATTATAGTATTTTTATTTTTTATTTATTTTAAACTTTTTCTTCTAGTTAGATTTTTCAAATTGTTTTCATTTTAAACATTTTTTTTGTTGGCAAGTGGTAATATCTCTTGACTAGCAGGGTTTTCTATTGGCTGAGAGACCACGAACCAGGGGCATCTAAGCCATCAAAATCACCCGGGGATTGCACCCGATCTGGACTGCACCAACCCTTAGCATGGTTGGATTTAAGTATCCGTGGGGCTTCGAACCAGCAACCTTTCCACTTAGGGGTGTCTTAACCATCACCCGCCACCGACTGTTCTACATCTCACGGATGTTTTAAACATTAAGTGTGCACCAAATTAGCAAGCCATCAAGTAGGTACACCTCAAGACTGATTACACTGCCTCTGTAAAACCTGCAGGATCTCTCAGGACTGATCATATGCCGCTGCAAAACCTACAAGACAATCTCAAGACTAATTATATGCCTCTGCAAAAACCTGTGTATCCTACTATCACATCATCATCTCCAGATCACCTCATAGTCCACAGAGCACAACCCAGATGCACATCACACAACACTTACACTCACCGACATGGGAAGACACACTTCAACCATCCATGAAAGGCTCAACACTTATATCCACGACCATGGAAAGACAAACTTCAACCATGTCGGAATGGCTCCAGCCCTTACATCAACGACCATGGCAAGACAAACTTCAACCATGTCGAAATGGCTCATGTGCATCTATGTCTCCGGACTCATCACTTCCCCTTGAGTACTCAAACTTCACTTTGGGCAGCAGCTTGGTCAACACATCGGCTATCTGCTCGTCTGTCGCAACATACAGGAGCTTCACTGCTCCTCTCTGCACCATATCCTTGATATAGTGATACTTGATCTCAATGTGCTTCGACTTGTCATGGAACACTGGGTTCTCAAACAACTTCACACAACTCTGGTTGTCACAATATATACAAGTAGCACTCAACTGGAGATCAAACAAATCAGACAGTAACTTCCTAAGCCATACTGCCTCACAACTAGCCAAACAAGCTGCGACATACTCTGCTTCGGTTGTACTCAGTGCCACACAGGACTGCTTCTTGTTAAACCATGAGATCATACCGGATCCCATACTGAAGCAACACCCCAAAGTGCTCTTCCGATCAGTGGCACTGCCTACCCAATCCGAATCAACATAACCGTCCAGGTTAAACTTTTGATTTGCCTCATACTTGAGCCCATAGTCAACTGTACCCTTCAAGTACCTCAAAATATGCTTTGCAGATATCAAGTGAACATGTATCGAATCTGTCAAATACTGGCTCAAGGTGTTCACCGCAAAGCAGATATCTGGTCTCGTATTCATTAGGTACATCAAGGACCCAATCATCTGACGATACATCGTGGCATCAACCCGCTCAGATGAAGCATCACATAGAAGCTTCAGGTTCGATGCCATAGGTGTGGCCATGGCCTTGCAGTCCATCATCCCGAACCTCTTCAGAATCTCTACTGCATACTTCCCTTGTCCAAGGAAGATTCCATCCGCACTCTGCCACACCTCCATGCCTAGAAAGTAGTGCATCATACCCAAGTCCTTCATCTCGAACTCGACAGCAAGCTTCCTCTTCGTATCGGCAATCAATCTATCCTCACCTGTAACAACCATCCCATCCACATACAATAGTAGTATCACTGAATTTCCTTCCTCAACCTTGTAGTAAAGGTTGGAATCCGCTTTACTCTTGGTAAAGCCCAAACTGGATAGGAAGCTATCTATCCTGTCGTACCAGGTCCTGGGTACCTGTTTCAGACCATACAGGGCTTTCTTCAGTTTGCATACATGAGTCCTTTTGTCATGTGTCTCAAACCTGAGTGGCTGCTCCACATACACTTCCTCTTCAACTACACCATTCAAGAAAGTTGTCTTGACATCCATCTGGTGTACCTTCCATTTCATCATTGCAGCCAAAGCAAGTACTGATCTAATGGAAGTGTATCTGGCTACAGGAGCAAAAGTCTCTTCATAATCAATCCCTTCTTTCTGGGAGAATCCACGAGCTACAAACCTAGCTTTGTATTTCTCTATGCTATCATCTGCAGCATGCTTGATCTTATAGATCCATTTGGAAGTCACAACAAACTTCCCATTTGGTCTTGGGACCACATCCCAAACATCATTCTTCTTGATCGACTAATACTCTTCGACCATGGCATCCTTCCATTCTTTCTTTTCTGATGCTTCTTCATAACTGGAAGGTTCTTTATTCATAATGTCATAGAGCAAAGCAACATAACTGGTATGTGATCTTGTCATTTTCCTTTCTCTATGTTCCTCTTCTGGAATGCCATATATTTCTGCATCTTGGATGAGCTCTCTAGCCCATGCTAGTTTCCTCTTGTGAGAGTTCTTCTCACGGGATGGATCTACAAGTTCTTGTGGATCTTCCATTTCACGATCTTCTTCAGGAACTACTTCATTCATCGTGGTGTCTTGTGTTCTGGATATTCTGGGTTCTTCATTGTCTTCAACAGGTGTTTTCCTTGATTTGATGTATGTTGAGCCTTCATTAAATGTTACATCCCTGCTGATATCAATCTTGTTGAATCCTGGAAAGTATATTCTGTAAGCCTTCGAGCTTTCACTGTAACCCACGAATATGCCCTTCTTTCCTGAAGGATCTAGCTTTGTCCTCTTTTCTTTTGGGATGTGAGTATATACTGGACAACCAAATATTCTGAGATGGTTGACTTCTGGTTTCTTACCAGTGAACACTTCTTCTGGTGTTTTGTTGTCAAGTATCTTATGTGGTGTTCTGTTCTGCACATACACAACTGTCTTGGCTGCCTTTGCCCATAAGTGCATAGATAGATCTTGATCATGAAGCATTTCCCTAGCTGCTTCCATGATTGTTCTATTCTTCCTTTCTGCAACCCTATTCTGTTGTGGATTGTAAGGAGTAGTTAACTCCCTCAATATCCGTGAATCACTGCATAGCTTCTTGAAGTCTCCTGAAGTAAATTCTCCGCCATTATCGGATCTGAAGATCTTGATCTTCTTATCAGTTTGATTTTCTATCAAGGCTTTGAATTCCTTAAACCTGTCAAACACTTCATCTTTGTTCTTCAAGAAGTAAACCCAAGTCTTCCTAGAGAAATCATCAATGAAGGAAACATAGTATACATACCCACTCATAGAACTGGATGACATCGGACCACATACATCGGAGTGGATGATTTCCAAGATTCCTTTTGCCTTGCTTTCACTGCTTGGAAATGTCTTCTTTGTGCTCTTCCCCTTTGCACAACCTTTGCAAATGCTTTCATGTTTTGTCTAGATTTCAGGAAGACCTTCCACTGCTTTACTTGCAATTGGAAGTTCCTTATAGTGCATGTGTGCAAACCTTCTATGCCAAAGTTCACTTGGCTCTACTGAGTCATGAACCAAGGCTTGTTCTGGTTGGCCCTTTAGTTTGTATAAACCTCCCTCTTGCTCTCCAATCACCACTGCATCATCTATAGTTTTACCCTTCGGCCACATTAGGACTTGGCCATCTACAAATGAAATCCTCATGCCTTTTGCATCCAATGCAGATATGGAGAGTAGGTTCTTCTTGAGACCTGGAACATATAGTACATTTTTCATTTTTAAAAACTTTCCAGAGTCTAGCTTATAGGAGGCTTCACCACTTCCTTTTATGGGATACTTGTAGTCATCCCCAAGTTTCACCTTGTGGGGTGATTCATGTTCAGATAGATTCATAAAGGATTCCTTGAATCCTGTCATATGTTTGGAAGCCCCACTGTCTATAAGCCAATCATTGCTTCCATGGGTAATGGTACCAGTGTGAGCAGAAATTAGAACATACTCTTCATCACTTGAAAAGAGTCTTCACTTTCTTCTCTAGCCTTCTTCCTAGGAGGTTCATCATCCTCAGCAGCATGAGCATGATGTCTTTTCTTTTCTTTTTTTTTGTTCTAAGGACAATTTCTGGAAATGTGTCCCCTTTCATCACAAGTATAGCAACGAATAGTGGACATGTTTTTCTTGAAATCACCCTTCTGATGGTGATGTCTTTCTTTCTTATCATGGTGGTGAGTCTTTTTGTCATCATGCCTCTTGGAGTGTGCTATGAGAGCTTGGTCTTCATTCCCCATCTTCTCTTCTCGAGCTACAATCCGAGCTTCTTCCTATGAGCATTCTTCCCACAGTTTACTGAATGTGATAAGTTTCCTCCTAGCACAAATTCCTTGGATGAAGGAATCCCATGACCTAAGAAGGCCATTAAGAGTGGTCATTACCACTTCTCCATTTTCTATATCTTCTCCCACAGCTTCAAGTTGTTCTTTTATCTGGGAGACCCTTGAGAAATAAGACTGCATAGTCTCCGCACTCTGGATCTTGATATTCTTCAATTGATTCCTCAAGGTCGTCTTCCAATTTATGTTCTTCCCTTCAAATAGCTTAGTCAAGGAATCAACATCTCCTTGGGTGTCTTCAGAGATGACACATGTGGTATGAGATGGTCTTTGATAGAATCAGCAATGATCTTCTTAGCCTTGACCAAGTTCCTTTTGTGTAAGGCCTTAGCCTCATCTCTCTCTGGGACAGGGACTTCTTCACTTATGTAGGTGTCCAATTCATTTTCTTCCAAGATTAAACCAATCCTATACTTCCATGCTCGAAAATTATCAGCCCCTTCAAGCTTATCCTCAAGCTTGGTGTGGTGAGACATCTTAAAGAGTACTTCAAATGGAAATAGAAAATATTTAGGTCTTACCACTTGATTTGCAGAAATCTAGATCTGGAGCTGGATTAGGGTTTGTTAGAGAAACCCTAAAAATTCAAACTTTGAATTTCAAACTTCTAAAATGATAGAAAGATGTGCCTTGATGAGATGATCAAGTTGGTATACTCAGAATTTGAAAACTCCAAAGTTTCACCCCTCAAATTTGCTTTTCAATCTTCTGAATTCACTAAGGAGGACCCTGAATTAGGGTTTGAGTTTCCCGGAGCTTTACCCAACCAAAAAGTTCGATCCAAAGCTCTAAATTTTGATTTTTCGAAGGAGCTTCTAGCTATTGTCTCATATTTCAGAAATTCCACTTTTTGTGGAAACCCTAATTTTTAGGGTAAAAACTGAAAGTGCTCATAATTGAATTTTGATTGGACAGAAAGATGTGCCTTGCTGAGGAGAGTCAATCTAGCCTCCTATCTTTCAAGATCTGTGGAGAAAAACCCAAAAAACAAGAAGCCCTCGCTTCCGCAACTGCATAGTGTCTTCTTCTCATGTTAGATTTGATACCATCTTAGATTTTAAGCATCAATTCAATATGATCTAGGATATTATCTGAGAGAATAAAATGTACAGCATATCAATCACAAGAAGCAATCACAAGAGACAATAGACACACAGATTTTCCTTGGGGAAAATCAATAAGATGAAAAACCCCAATAACTTCCTCAGAGATAGAAAGAGCAATGATACAACCCAAGTACAAGAGATAATCCTCCTAGCAGCTTCTCCTTCTTCCTCACTTGTGTGCCACTCTCCAATGAGTGTATAAGTGAATAAGTGCATGATCAAATAGAGTGCGGGAAGAGTGCCTCCCGCACTCTATTTATACATGGCTTGACTTGCCTAATAAACTAGCAGGGCCGACTTGTCTAAGACAGTCTAATAACCCATGGTTAACTTAACTCAGGGCTGACCCCACACTTGGTGATCTAATAACCCATCACATGCAAGTTGCGACACTTGTCAATACAAATGACGACACTTTCGTATAGATGAATAATACCATCTCTATAGGAGTACAATATACATATGTGAAATACATTCCAAATTTGCAGCAACTCGTATCCGAATTTAAACACGAAGAGAATCCATCTTCAAGTAATAATATATAATAAATTATATTGAATAAGATAGATGATGATAATTACAATTGGTATCCGCCATTATATATTTTGTGGGCAGCCATGTATGAGGAGACACGACCCTTAACCTAATACTAATTATTATTTATTATTATCATTATCATTATTGTTATATTTATTATTTATATTTGTTATAGAAGAGACAATGGCAATCAATTCAAAAACAGAATCTCTCAAGGGATTATGAGGCGAAGAATCCATACCTTTACTTTGACGCTGAGAGAACATCTCCTTCTCCATTTGGCACTCCTTGCTCGAATGATTCGAGGATACAAAAGGAAGCCTATCTTTACTAACAAGTCCTTCCCCATCCATCAAACCAAGCATTATTAAAGGTAGATCTAACATAATTTCATTCGAGGCTCGATCCCCTAGGTAGCTTGCCCCTTTCTTTTTCCTCCTCACAAGAGGAGGGCCCAATGGACGAGAATTCCTAGTGGCCCACTTCTCTACAAGAAAAACACTTGAAGGGAAGCTGCCAATAATCATGTGTTTGAATAAATCATCAATCCTTCCATACCACCTCTATCTTCGATAGCAAACCTTTACTAATAAATGTAATGACACAAGAGGTTAGCTATAGATTCAAACACAGCTGCAGATCACAACTATAGAGAAAAACCCGACAATAACACCCAAACATGTCAAATTACAAAGGTTTCAATGCACGAATCGAACCCAAGCTTCCACTGCTTGAGAACGAGGCTTAACTTCCCCCATAGCCATGGCCACCTCCGAATGAATTTTGTGTCCCCTTCAGACCTAAATTCAAAGCACACCACCCCTTATAACTAAAACGTGAAATTTCAACAAATACCCACCTCCATCCAACCTAATAGATCTACCCTCGAAAGTTCGAAACTATCTTCCCAATAAATTTTCCAACAAGGGGCCCAGATGATAGAACTTCCACCCACTCCATGCCCACATCCAACCCGAGAACCATGCTCACCCTCTTAGATCGAGCCATAAGACACTTTTGTTTATGTTGGGCCTTGAACATGTTCGTTGAGAAACACAAACACTCAAACATTGTTCATGGATCGATTCCAAACGTTGCTCGACTAACAATTTGACAACAAATTCTGAATAGGCCCCCTCTATCTGAATCCCTATCGCTATCCCTTTCATGCTTTTTGTGCTAGGTGACTTCTCACTACACCAAAGACTTGACACCACTTCTCTTGTAATGTTTGCAGCAAAATCCCTCAAGCACCTTAGAAATTCTCAAAATTCCTCATCCACCTTAGAAAAATAGCCAAAGACTCCTAGGTGTCCCTTAATCAACTAGCTCATTGTCCATCACTGTCAATGTTATCAGTCAGATTGGCACTTCTTCGTCCGTGACCACATTGCATTGTCGGTCACACAAAAGGACCTTATGGATGGAAGAGCCTAATTGACTATAAATGCTTTGGCCCAATCTTACAATGTTCTCCTTAGCATAACTATTTTTGTGACATATTTTGAACCATAACCGCAACTTTCCTATTGGTCAACTCGCGGGTTAACCACGGGAGTATATACTAACAACCCACGGGTAACACCTAAAAAGTTGCACCCGCTTGTTGCTAGACACTAAACTTGTGAATCACTCGCTTGTTGTCTAAAAACACACCTGTGTGTATCTCTAAATCACGAAAAAAATATTAAAAGACTGATTAGGGATTAATTATGGCAGTTATTCTAACTACCATAACCTCCCCAACCAATTACCTTTCGAACCTATCCTCTCAGCCTTGCTATAAATACAAGGAGAGGGCCTTGAGAAAAGAGAACCAATTTTGGTAAGGAAATGCTAGAGAAATATCCATTGAAGGGAGAGGACCAAGGATCCCAGGGTCAGGTTTCGACAGTGCAAGTTACAAAGCAGGTATAGCTAGTTGTCATTAAGGCAAGTAATACAAGAGGTTTTCCTTCCTATAAGATTTGTCTATTATATGAATCTAGTTCATTGAATCTTTCATATTTGCTTATAAATGAGTTCCATGCTAAGTTATTCATCTTTGTTTGAAGCCAAAAGCTTTGAGAAGGGTATCTTGTTTATTTCAGGTTCTTTATCTGAAACAATAGAGCAAAGGATTAAAGCTTAAAACTCGGATCAAACTTCGGTTATTCAAGTATGTGTTTTAGCTTTAAACCCTAGTTTTTTTTTATTAAAAGAAGTATTGCATGTTGTGCTTGTTTACCATTCAGACTCTGCACCTTAAATTAAGGTATATTGATGATCTATGAACTTCCCAATCATAAGATTTATGGAACAACAGTCAATCATATGTAGATATGGCCGAAGTAAAACCCACCATCCACACCGTCACTACTTATGTCGACCCTCATTTCTTGAGGATAAAACCCCTAATAATTTATTGTGATGCATTCAACTTATATATAATATATGTAATAAATTAATTATATTTATAATAATTATTTATTTATTATTTATATATTATTAGTTTATAACTTAATTTATATAAAATAATTGATGTATTATGTTAATTATTATTTACGAGTATTATTAACAATTTAATTATTATTTATATATTATAAGGTTATAATTCAACATGTATAAAATAATCAGCGTATTATATAAGATTTTATTTTTAAAAATTATAAAAATATAATTATAATATTTGTCCGGATCCGAATCCTAATCCTGGTAACATGGAATTTCCCATAATTTCCGCTCTTTTCCTTAATATTTGCAATGAGTTTATTTCCTGAGCTTCGGCAATATATTCCCGATATTTGCAACATTCCGTATTAAAATTACTCATGCTGATGACAAATCTGTAGCAGTTGATAGTTCAGGTATCATATTCAATTAATTCAATGCATAGACAGACACTACCGAGTCCTGAAGAAATAATAAAATTAAAAATACTTACCAAACGAAGAGTGTCGGGCAGAATTACTATGAGAAACTCCAATTCCTTGCCTCTGAGTTTGTTCATTGCATTTTGGAAACGATTTTCAGAGCTCTTTCAACCTGTTCAGGTCGTGCCATGTAAATTGGAATAACAGGTTCAAGATTGAATACCTGCAACCAAAGGATGACATAAACCAATAACATATATTACTCCATTCACCATTTTCTGTTTCATCTGATGCTGTGCGAAAGTTAGTTAACATATTACACATATAGTAAAAGATTTCAGTAGTACATACTTTATAGTAGGATATTTCCTATTGAAGAAATATATCCTCTATACTGTCTAGAGAACTTATCTAATCTTTAGAAAATAAATAGTCATTACCTTATTCATCATGTTCCACTGACCTACTTGAGACAGGCATACATTTTCCTTCCCAGTATCATGGTATTTCAACTGCATATGCAAAATGGGTAAATTATGAAGATTGCAAAAATTGATCTCATAAAAGCAGATCTACCAGTGATTTCCTCGGTTTATCAAAATAATATCAAGATAATTGAGACAAAGCAACTAAGTTTTAGTATTTACCCATGGAAGAGGCAGAATTCGAGCAACTAAGTTTTAGTATTTAGAATTTACCCATGGAAGAGGCAGAATTCGAGCTTCTACATAGGCAAGATTGTCATTAATTTTTGGACCAAATTCCTTTGCACAAGGATCTTGATCATAATCATTATGGTACAGAATCTGCACGTAAACATGTCACACCTTAGAAACTAATTAAATTCCAATCTCTTTGGTGTTGGTAATAGAAAACAGAATCTCACGATCTTGCCCTTCCCATTCTTACCCATTCTTAATTCAAGCAGGCAGCATATGAGAAGTTCTTCCTTGTCATTTGGACATTTTCAGTTGATGTATATCTATACATCCATAGAGTGTCAATTACCAAAGTAGAAGCAACAATTATCTGAGATAAAAACAAAGACTGCCTACTCGATGTAACACTAGAAAACAAAACCTGCAAGATGTCCATTTCCCTTTCTTGGGGCTGCTGACAGGTAACTTCTAACAGGGCAGTAATTTGTTTCTCGTTTAATTGCTTTGAATATCTCTGGCCTTCCACTCTCTTGCAAACCTGCAATTTGTCCAGGCAAGCATGCGGTAGAGGCAAATTGATATTGGTGAAACATCTGCAGAAAGCTCACCAGTTTCATCCTCATACAGTCTGTGTTTATTGGAAGAAGACAAGGATTTGCAATTTTAGTGATCACATCTCCATAGATATCTATAGTTGCCCTTATAGTTTGCTTTCTGTTTGTTGCCCTTATGAAGACAAGGCAGATGAGTATGTTGTATTTTAAAGCCATGTATTTATTGGAAATATTCAACTGCTGATTTATCATCCTATGAAAAAACAAGATTATTGAGAATCAGGACAATTTGTAGTCATAAGGCATAAAATTTCAGGTTAGACATGATTCTAATTTGAGGAATGGAATATCTCACATTTTAAATTGAAGTTGAAGCATGTGCAGAGTACAAAATGCATAAGTTTTATCGAATTGGAAATAGTAGAAATAGTTTTATCGACTAGAGCAAAGTTCCAAAATACGATGCATAAATATGAAGCATAATGCATAAATATTAAATAATAACATATAGCCATCTGAAGTATATAGGAATGAAACCTAATGTGTAATAGTTCCAGAAAGTGATAAGAACCATACATCAGTTCCCGAGTAGGTTGCGATGTCAATCCAGATCCAGAGATACGGTATATTTTATGCACTTCTACTCATAGTAGCATAATTCGGTTGTATTGGTACTTCGTGTACGGAAATTTGGAATATATTCGAATTTGTCGAATATTCAGTGTAAGTGTAATACGGATAAGGATACGGATTATTAGTGGAAAATTAAATTTTGAAAACCAGTTTAAAGAAATAAAAAAAAAACATTAATTATTTAAACACTATAAAACAAAAATACCATTCAATTTCATGTTTTCTTATTAAAATAACTATAAATAAGTAGTTTCGGTCTCTCACACTTCCATATGTGAGGTTGTTGAGATTTTATATTTTTGTTTTTTAAATATATGTTAAATTTTTTATCTAAATGTCTGTGTATATTTTGGTATATTTGTGAATATTTGATTAAAAATATTATATATAAGCAAGTTACTTCCGTATTTTATTCGTACTAGATATTTTCCATATGTATTTTTTCCATATCAAATCGTATTCGTATCCGTATTAATACTCGAATTATACTACTATGCTTTTACCCGGTATGTCACTTCTACTTTTACACCTTTCAATACTCTTTCAATACTTTTTGATCTGATTCACACAAAAGCCCACAGCCATGAAGAGATATGAGTATCCACCACTTTGTTACAGCTTTAAAACATTGGTTGCTTGAATCAAGATGACAGAACATGTATATATTTCAGGTTTCAAATTTATACATTCAATTGCTGGCTTGATAATCTTTAGCTTGTATTAAAAAACGGGTTTGTCTAATGCGGGAGACAGAAGCATGTGAGGCAAGACAATAAAAAGTTAAAGATTTTCTCTTTAAAATGTTATTAATAAAACAAAAGAAACTAGCCTCAGACATTAATCACCATAAGTGTCTTCCAATGTCTCAAGAACTCATTAAATTTGGGGCATTAGCCGTTGGGTGTTATAAATGGTGTTAATTGGAAAATCGGTCATACTCCGCAAGCCATAGAAGCCTTGCTGTAGACAAGAGAGGACTCACAACATCACTCATGCCACACTTTATCCTCATTTATCAATGATAAGCTACTAGTACAACATATGGACCCCGATAACAGCATGTCAAGAAAGACAAATCCTCTTTTGTCACAAACAAGAGGTTAATACCTTTATACGATCCGCATCAGACAAGCGCCGTGTGACCACATCCTCATTTTGAACTTCTGCGATAAATTCAATGACAGGCAGTGGTTCAATGAAAGCAGTTGAAGACAATCGGGCTTCGGCACAATAAAGGTAGAAATAGATTCAACACTATTGATCCTCGATTTTGGTGCACTTAAAATCAAAATTTTAAAGTCTGGTAATGGCAAATGTATAATTGGATTTGGTCAGAAAAGGGATTTTCACCAGAATTCGACGTGGAAGGCGTTTTTTATTTTGCAAAATCTGAATTTATCTGTTTTAATGGTGATTTTGATGGTAAAAACGGATTCAACACCATTGACCACCATCGACCCTGTGCACCCAAAATCAAAACTTCAAAAATTTGAGAATTGTAACCGAGATTTTTAAAAATTTATGTCTGAGGATTTTTTCAAAATGGTACTGGAAAAATCAATTTTTTTGGTTTGAAATCGGAGAGAACTTTTACACTACGCGATTTTAAGAGATGCCCATTTGGGCTGACCTGATGCTTTGGCAAAACCCACGCCAGGTTTCCAAACCCCCTCCAAGCGGTTGCCTTCTACCGAAGACAGGGGAGTAGAAGAACCTTCCAACGGGACAACACCTAAGAACACCATATATGCATAGTTACTCATGTTAATACTGCCATGAGCATACACTTCACTAACTTGTCTTGAAAATGGTACGCATGCCCACCTCTGAATCGACAATTCCCTGAGTACAATATCCAGCACCTGGAGAGCTTCCTCGGGAGCATCCTCTTGGCTACCAGCTAAAAACTGCCCTAAATGGTGTAAATATGCTCGGGCTGCAAACTTGATAAACACCTTGGATTGTCTTTTCTTCGATACTTCTTATTTGCAACTGCACAAAATTATTTTATTATTACAGCTTTTAGTTGAAATATGTAGACCAAACATAGAACTATAATAGGACATGAATTAACTTGTTTCCCTAAAACATAACAAAAACAACTGAAACACACCTATTCAAATTCATGGTAAAGTGCTTGGACTTCATCTGAAAATATGTGCTCTATGCAATGCCCGTTGGGAAAAATCGAGGTAGACTAGTTGAGGAAATTTATATGCAGATTCCTAGGAAGACTGCTCTCACAACTACTCTAACCTGGAAACCCCATTAAAACCCTTGTGATTTCACAGCCACATTATCTGTTTGTTCCAGGAGAACAGAATTACTATTTATTATACGAAGAAATGTCACGACAACAAACCAACGAGTGAGAAATATGAGAAAATACCTGGCACCTGAGTAAATCCCTAATAAGTGCAATGCCCAGCCACAGAAAACGAACATTACCCAAATTTCGAAAGTCGAGCTACTGGAATTTCAACAGTACAGTGACTAGTCTTCTATGGAGCTTCGATTAGTATTGGAAAGTTTCAGTAAGCTACTGGAATGTCAATAGTATAACCATGCCCCAATTTTCGAAAGTCAAGTAACGTCATACTGTTTGTTGAACCATTATAAATGGCGCCAAGGGATAGACTACATGCCGTAACTATCATAGTTAATATACGTGGACATATCGCCAAACCCCAAACCCATGGAATTTAGGATTTGACAGGTTTTAACTTCTTCAAACACATGATTTTGTAGCTCTAATGGCGCATGCTCCATATGGGCATATTTTACTTGGGAGATTTTACCTTGAGTACAGATTCCGTCATCCTCCCCTCCAAGAGCTATTGTAAATTCCTTCAACGTGAAGGGCAGCAAACCAGCAGTAGAAAGACTCTTTCGGCCATCATACACAGGAAGCCTCTTACCCAACTCAGTATCTCTATACATTTTCACCAGCTGTCCCATGATAACTCGTCCACACTTTTAGATGTCACTTTTGGCGTAATGCATACCTGCAACACAAATGCCCCACCAGTCAATATTACTCTTTTTTT
This sequence comes from Larix kaempferi, assembly GCA_027924585.1. NCBI lineage: Eukaryota > Viridiplantae > Streptophyta > Pinopsida > Pinales > Pinaceae > Larix > Larix kaempferi. The sequence goes on along the minus strand of BSBM01000502.1, from coordinate 24,314,007 downwards.
CCTGTAAAGTTGGAACAGGAACTATGAACTACATGACATTCTATGAATATGTTAATTCATACCAATTACAAAATGGATAAGCTTGCTCACCTCGAATTGATGGAGATCCTTGTTGGGGGGCTAAGCCAAGAAGTAACTCGCTTTTACAATGCATTTCATAGATGCTTGACCTAATCTTGGTCGTTGAGAAAACCGTAAAGCTTTTCTCCACACAGGCAAACCTCTTGTTGCTGCTGCTCTCAGTGGTGTTTTATTAACACCTTCAGAGGGTAGAATAGAGAGCAGCGGAGGAGAAATGGTGAATAACAACCCCAGCTCCTCCATTATCTTCCCTTCGACCCCCTCCTTCCTTCATCTTTCTCCTTTTGGGCATGATTTATCTCTCTATAAACCCACCGACCCAAAACTGCTACCCAAAATCCAAATAACCAAGCATACTCTACTAGTCCCTTCAAGCATACATCCAAGTTCAAGTCACAAGTAGAAAAATGTATCATACACAGTAGAGTAGAGAATACAATGAATGGGGCATTGGCATAAAGATTTAGAAAGGAAAAGGCAACAGGCATGGAAACAGAAGAACAAGAAGAAGCGAAAGCCTAGGCGTGAGAGCAGCAAAAAGAGGCATAAAAAAATCAATATGACCCTTCGCGCATGCATCCGCTTCCGCACATATCACATGGAAAATCCATTATTAATTTGTGGTTTTTTGAGTAATGAAAACTATGACCAGGTTAGGAATAGGCCTATGTGCAACATGACTTGTTTTATTTTCAAAAGTTGCTTGTACGACATGACTTGTTTTATTTTCGAAAGTTGATTTTAGTTGTTTGTGGAAACTTTCCCTATACTGTTTAAGGATAAGGACAGTTTAGATAAGTCTATTCTTATAGACTTATGCATTTATATACTATTTGATTTTTAATGAATAATAATAATATGGTTTTTTTCGCTGATTAAAAAAAAAAAGAATAGCCTGAGGCGTATAGTGAAGCAAAGAGAAATAAAATAAAAGAATGAATGAATCCTCTCTGAAATTCCGATTTCCCCACCCATTGAGACCCTGTACTTGCATCGACTCATAACCACTCTTTCATTGAGGGCATGTGTTTTCTTGAAATGAAATGAAAGATTTTAATATCGTCCACGAGGCTGATCAACATAAGGGACCAAAAGAATCACAGCCCTAATTCCTCTCCATATTCTTTTCCAAGTCGGATCTTCTGCTGCAAATCTTGACTAGAAGACTTGCAATCTGGTTGATCTTATCTTCTTCAAAAAGATGGTGCATGCTGTCAGCCTTTAAGCTATCTTCATATTGAATGCGGATATCCTCATAGGCTGCACATTCCATAACAAAGTGCCACTCTGTCTCCACCACACCCTTGTTGCAGAATATGCAAGTTCTCTCTTCCCACTCTTCCCTAGGTACCGTCCACCTACGTGTCTCACATCTAAGGTGATGTGAACCTGTCCTCAGCTGAGCGACTAACATCTTTGCTTTTCCTTCGATAGGTGCCCCTAAATATGTTTTCTCACCATGATCGCAGTTTGGGTTAAACTCTTTGATGCAGTAGTCTTTTTTATGCCCATTGTGATTGGTCCACATGGTGGTCTGGAATTTTTTAGTCACGAAAATTATTATTTCTTTCTTGGTGTTAGGACATTCATGTAGCTTGATATTCCACTTACTTAGCCATTTTTTGTTTTGCTTCATCCAAGTTTTCTTTCTATGGTCTAACTCCTCCTCCACGGTTACCTTGGGCCAGTGTTGATTGTCCATGTTTTCAACCCTCTTTATGTAGCTTATTAGCTTGGTTATCGTTGTTGCCTCCAATGGAAAAGTACCTGCTTCAGCTAAAACTATTTCGTCAGGTACTGTGGCTTTAACTTTGAGATTGCTAGTAATTAGTTGCTTCTGAATTCTTTCCAGTTGTCTCCATCGGCAAGTTAACATGCTTCTTCCCCAGACTTCACAGCCATAAAGAACAACCAAATATGGCTCTACTGCATCCCTCTAGGATGCTGCTCCTAGACTGAAGCAACCACCTGTGAACATCTTTTCGTCTGTGTTTGCCTCGTGTTTAACTTCTTTCTGCATTCGAGTTTTGCCCCACACCAAAACCGACTCGAATTCAAAAATGGAGTAAGTTGCACTTTTTCTGTCATTTTTGCCGAAATCCGGCGATGTAATTCTTGTTGAAACCGACTCGATTTCAAGAATGGAGTTGGTTGCACTTTTTCTGTCATTTCTGCCTGAATTTGGCAGACCTAATTTATTTTTTGCAATCCGCAACCATAATTTTTGTTAAATTTGTGATTTTCAATGTACAAATTTCATTTTATATTGTAATACAAGAGCCACATGGTGGCAATTTCCCGACATTGCCACTTGCCCTCTTTGCAGCTCTGAGTATAGACTGCAATCGACGAGAAACATACCCTGAATAAATTTATTCCTAAAATGGATTTGGGATGGGTATGTAGAATGAACACTTTTTTGTGAACCTCGTAATTTTGTGAAGTATGATGCCTTTCGGTATCAGAAACCATCTCGTAGATTCCTGCATTGAGGTTTTGGTGAAGTGTTCAGGAAGAACGCAGTACACATTATGAGTAGTCGACGTTTCGAACCTTAATCATGGTTCATCATCAGGATAATGAGTCAAGGTAAGGAATAGCCTTTCCAGAACATTAATATACGTTTATTGAGAGAACTAAGCCAAAACTATAGGTGTATCTAGTTATTTTAATTGTTTTTAAATTTAAAAATTACTTAAATTTAATTTAATTCTTAATTAGTTGATTTTTTAATTATTTAATTATATCTATACATTCATATGTTGTTTGTTTGAATATTTTAATTGTTTTTAGATATTAAATTTACTTAAATTTAATTTAATTTTTATTTAATTGTTTAATTATAACTATATATTCACTTGTTGTTTGTATAATTATATATTAACATTTGAAAATTGTTGTTTGTATAATTATATATTAACATTTGAAAAATTTTATTATTATATTTAGATATTAAGTTTTGAATATTTTAATTTTCATTAAATTTTTTAATAAATGTTTTTTTGGAACATTGCAATTAATTTTACAATAATTTTTTGGTTGAAAAATAATTAATTAAAATTAATTAATAAATTAATATATTTTTAAAAACATTAATTAATACAATTTTAATTTTAATTATTTTACGTAGTTGAATAAAATAATTAAAAATAATTAATTATTTAATTGTTTACCATAATTAATTTATTTTATTCAATTAAACGAAAGAAATTAATATTATCTATTATATAATACCATCTATTATATGGTATTATACAATAAGAGGTTGTTTGTTTTATATAGTGATTATATTTTGATTTTATTAAGTGTTAACTTATTTTACCTTTTTTATCTCTTAAATTATTAAATATAAGAAATTATGAGATTTTATTGAAAATTATTATGAGACCTAGTCTTTTTTTTATGAGAGGAAGCCATGTATTGCTAATCTCAAGGCCATCGTCTCTATTAAGGTTATTAAGATGCTTGGTTATCTCTATGGACTCTCCAATTTTACGTTTGAAGTAATGGTTTTATTTTACGAGAATTTATGTGTTATTTAGGCATATGCGATGTTTAGTGTTGATGGAGTGCTCAACTAATGCCGAGGTGCGAGCTCTCTCATAACGGATGTCTGCCTTATGTTCTTTAATTCTAACTTGGAAGGAGAGCCCTATCTCACCAATGTAGCAATCTCCACAGGAACATGGAGCCTTATAAACTCCTTGGCATTGAAGTTGGTCTATGGGATTTTTGACAGATCTAATTTTACTTATGATGGTCATGATTGGTTTAAATAAGGTTGAAATATTCTTTTCCTTTAGGACTCTTGTAATCTTGTCTGTGACTCCTTCGATGTAAGGGAGGTAAGATTTTAAGGTGGCAGGTCTATTATGGGGTATAAATGTGTGTTCTGCCTTAATTATAGCCCTTCTAATGTTTTTTCTCCTATAACTAATGTTTTCAATTAGAGAAATTTTGAGGTAAAAAATGGGCCTCAAAACAAAGAAAATGTACTATAAATATCAACCAATCACATTCTAGTAAATGACATCATCCCCCGTAGTTGAGGTGGCATTGCATAAGTTAAGAATGCTTATTTGTCAAATTTTTTATGGTGGATGAAAACCCATAGTTAACTAAGGTAGTGGTATAAGTACTTTTAAGTCATAAAGTAAAGTACTCATAATGAAAGTCTTTTAACATTTTTTCTTAAAATAATATTATTGTCATTTCGAGGTAAAGTACTCATAATGAATTTATTTTCACATTTTCTCATAGAATAATATTATTTTCATTTTCAAATAAAGTACTCATAATTCATAAAGAAGGTCCTTTCACATTTTTTATAAAATAATATATTGTCATTTTCATGTTTTTAATTTTAAATTATATATTTACTTCATTCTATTTAGTATCACAATGCCAAACTAATATTCACATTTTTTCATAAAATAATATTTTTATCATTTTCCATATTTTTAATTTTTAATTATATATTCACTCCATTATTTTAATATTATAATGCCAAACTAATTTATAAGCACGAATGCACACACACACATATTATGATTTTGATATTAATTTACCAATATAGATTTAATGAATAAAGAATAACAATAATAATAATGCAATGTGGATTATAATAATATTATTAACATTTTACATTTAATAAATTTTCAATTAAATCACATTGAGAAAAGTACTAAGTATAAAAAGTTAACATAAATTAAAAAAATAGCTCTTAAAAATGTTTTTTATTATTTAATTTCAATTGCAAGTTCAAGACAAATAAATGCTAAAGGACAATAAATTTTTAGGAATTTACAATGAATCTTAGTCACATCAATGTAGAGTTATTTTATTAATTTTATTTCTAGTGAATTTTGAAAAGTAACTCAACCATGGTTATTTATATTGTGCATAGAAAATAGTGTAGGGGGTGATTTGTCATATATACCTACCCCATAAAACCCCTAACTCATAATATTTTAATATATCTCATACATTTTTAGTACATTTCTTAGGAGGCCATTTTTTCACCTCAAAATCTCTCTAATCGAAAATACCTTGGAAAGGTGGTCTTTTTATTTTTCAACATGTTCTTTGTCAGATATTCTTATAGCCCTGATTGCTAAAGTGTTGAGTACGCCTAATTTTTGAGAAGGGGGATGATGTGAACTTGCATGGAGATAATTTTCTGTGTGGGTTTTCTTCTTGTAGACTTGATGTCCAAGAGTCTCGTCATCCTTTCTGGAAACAAGGACATCAAGAAAAAAAATACTGCCATTGTCCTCCAACTCCATTGTGAATTTGATCTCGCTAGACTGGTTGTTAAGATGTTCAAGGAATTTGTTAAGTTCATCTATCCCATGTGGCCATCTAACGTTTGTGTCATCAACAAATATTTTCCATCGAGTTGGTTTTAAATGATATGAGTTAAGGGCCTTCTTCTCGAAATTTTCCATAAAGAGGTTTGCAACTATGGGAAAAAGAGAGGATCCCATGGCTACACCACTCGTTTGTTCATAAAAGTTACCTCTAAAACTAAAGAAAGTTGACCTAAGGCAAACTTCTGCTAACCTCGTTGTCTGGGGATCTATAATATCATTAATGATTTGGATTGCCTCATCAAGAGGGATCTTTGTGAAAAGTTGGACTACATCAAAGCTAATAAGACAATCCTCTTTATCTAACTTTTCTTCTTTTATGATTTGAACAAAGTCATTGGAGTCTTTTATGTAGGAGTCGGTATTCCCAACTTGAGGGCTTAAGAGCTTGGCTACATACTTGGAAAGCTCATAAGTGGGTGAGCCAATTGTATTGACAATTGGTCGTAAGGGAGCCCCATCTTTATGTATCTTAGGTAAACCATAAATTCTTGGGGTGACTTGCCTAACTGGGTAGAGTCTCTTTTTGGTCCTATCATCTAGGTTTGATTGGTTGATGACCTTTTTTACTTCTTTTATTATTTTTAAAATGTGGTTCTTATTTAGTTTCTTATAACTGTCGCTGGAATTGAGATGTTCCGGCATCTTATCTTCGTAATCTTGTTTATTCATTAATACGGTTGCTCCTCCTTTGTTCGCTTTAAGGATAATAAGATTTTCATTATTCCTTAGATCCCTAAGTGCAATTAATTCTTTCCTGTCTATGTTGGTTTGGGGGGGGTTGGCCTTCTTAAGGATTGCCACGCACTCTTGTCTGATCAATTCTTTGTCTGTGTCATCTAGCGTTTTTATGTTGTATTCTATTGCGCAGATTATCTCTTCCTTGGGAATTGATCTTGGGGCTATGCTGAACCCCATTCCTTTCTGTAACATGTTCAACTCTTCTCTGCTCAGTGTGTGGTTTGATAGATTTACTACTTTCTTATTAACAGTTTTGTTTATGGAGTTTGCTCGGTTTATGGTATATGCTCCTGCGTGGTAGTTAACTGTGTGGCTGTCTAATGCGTTGTCAATTGTCTCTGTGTTCCTATGGCTTGTTGTGCGGCTCTCAGCTATTAGTCGTTGCCTTAATAGCTTACCAAATTTCTTCATCTGCCTTTCTTTGATGGTGACCCCCTTCCTTTCAACTTTAAGCACTGCGCAGGCATCCACGAGAGCCCAGAGGTCCGGGCAAATGGTTTTGGTGAGTTTTAAATGGAGGTTTAGCGTTTTCCTAGAGAGGTTGTCCAGCTCATAACGGGCCCTCTTAATTTCATTCTGGATTATTGTTAGGCTCAGGTTGCAGAACGCTCTCTCATTCTGTTGATTACGAAAGGGGTGGTTGACAACGGTGAACCTGGGAATGATGGTGTTCTCTCTATAATTTTTAAGAAAAGCCAGATCTGTTATCCTCTTGTTGATCTTGATCTTTAGTAGTTCCAATAGGTGGATCTCATCACACGTAGCTTGCCCGTACAGGTGAGTGATTTCATCTCGTAGATTCCTGCGTTGAGGTTTTGGTGAAGTGCTCGGGAAAAACGCAGTACACATTATGAAAAGTCGACGTTTCGAACCTTAATCGCGGTTCATCATCGGGACTATGAGTCAAGGTAAGGGATAGCATTTCCAGAGCATTAATATCCGTTTATTGAGAGAACTAAGAACCCAAGAATGTCGGACAAAAACCCTAACCATAAGTGTAATTAATTATTTTAATTATTTTTTGATTTTAGAAGTACTTAAATTTAATTTAATTTTTAATTAGTTAATTATTTAATTATAACTATATATTCATATGTTGTTTGTTTGAATATTTTAATTGTTTTTAGATATTAAATTTAATTTAAATTGTATTTAATTAACTATTTAATTGTTTAATTATAACTATATATTCACATCATGTTTGTAGAATTATATATTAACATTTGAAAATTTTTATTATTATATTTAAATATTAAGTTTTGAATATTTTATTTTTCATTAAATTTTTTAATAAATATTTTTTTGGAACATTGCAATTAATTTTACAATAATTTTTTGGTTGAAAAATAATTAATAAATTTTTAAGAAAATTAATTAATACAATTTTAATTTTAATTATATTACTTAGTTGAATAAGATAATTAAAGATAATTAATTAATTAATTGTTTACAATGCTTAATTTATTTTATTCAATTGAATAAAAGAAATTAATATTATCTATTATATAATACCATCTATTATATTGTATTATACAATAAGAGGTTGTTTGTTTTATATAGTGATTATATTCTGATTTTATTAAGTGACAAATTATTTTATCTTTTTTATCTCCTAAATTATTAATTATTAGAAATTATGAGATTTTATTGAAAATTTATGAGACCTAGTCTTTTTTTATGAGGGGAAGCCATGTATTGCTAATCTCAAGGTCACCATCTCTATTAAGGTTATTAGGATGCTTGGCTATCAGAAACCATTGTTATAAAGTTTAATGCAAAAGCCAGAAAATGAATACCACTAAGTTGTAAACAAAAAGACAAATCCAATTTCAAAAAGAGCAATCAGTTGGCTAGCATTAAATCGGATGATAGACATAACAATCTACAGCTGCTCTATGCAAAGAAGAAAGGTGACCAAGGTATTATACCAGAATACACTTATTGTAACTGTCTAAGCAATAGCATTGTTTCGAAAGGAAACAGATCAATATTTTTTAATAACCAGCAAATACTCACAAACATGCAACTAGCGTAAATGTCAGACAAAATACATTTGTAAATTGGACATAGACTGCTATAAAATATATTTTTTAAACAAAACTAGAAACACAACTCAGTCCTCAGCTCAAGTGCGCATCAAGAGATGGATGGGCAATGTTCAGGTCATTATTGTGCTCCTGAAATATATTTTTATAGAAAACCAAAAACGCAGCCCATCCCTCAGCGTCAGTGCATCAAGAGATGGATGAGCAATGTTTAGGCCATTACTGTGCTCCTGAAATATGCAGATCAATAAAAAATAGAAGCCAAACTTCAAGATGTTGATTATGATCCCCCAAATCTAAAATGATGGCACATTTGATCCATTTCAAGATGGATCTTCTAAACACTAAAATAACAATAGAACTTGGAAATCACAAGGAAGAAACAAGGAATACCGCTACTACCACTACCTATGCCATTGCCTATGCCACTGTTGGTGGGCATGCGGTAAAGATAATATAAAAATACCAAGTATTTCTACCGTGAGGAGAAATATTTGAGGTGTAATTACATATATAAAAAATGAGAGGACATCTAACCATTATCTCTAGCATTTACCACAGGTGACCGTATCTTTCATGTGACCACTTGGCCTAATCAAAATCAATGATAACACCAGCTAAGCTAATGATAAAACCACCCTAAAATGCATTTCAACGACTCAATAAAATTATGGTGTAAACAAATAATTCAAATTATATACTAAACTTATTGCAGCTTTAGAACCCTACTATTTTTTAATTGAAGTGAGGTTGTCACTAGCATTTCTCTATTTGGGGAACGCCAAGTGTTGGCGTGAATGTTATTAGGGCATAAATTTTGATGAGTGTGAGCCTTATTTTCTAATCATAGGTGGTTCCATTGACATCAATAATTCACATACAGACCCCAGGTTTAAGTAAATATTTTAAATTATGTTGTTTGGTTTATGGTGCACTCCTTACCTGGGTTCCTAAAGTTGCAAATAAAATGAAATAAAGGAATTTGTTGAAATTAATGCCCAATCTCTCGGTAGGTGGACCAATTTCATCCCCGCCATTACAACATAATAACATGGTGTTTTCCTAGCCAAGTGGCTTGAGGTTTGAAACACTTGTTACATTTCTATACTCATTTACACAGGTCCTATTTTGAATTCCCGAAACAATCATAGTTCTTCTCCATTGAGTCCCTTGGGACAAAACAATGCATGTAGTCAAGCTTTACGGGCCTATGGTCCTCACTGCCATAGTAAGAAGAATGTGTAATCTTTGCAGTTAAACAATATTGATTGAACATCACGAATATTTGAACAAATATCGGACATCTTGTTGAGGATAAAGAATCTACAAACTAATTTTACCAGAAACAGAGTATTGTGGAGTTTTAAAAACGAGGTTTATAGTTCCTCCTACTTGCTTATCAGGTAAACCCTCACAACTTAGACGTTAGTTGTTTGAATTCTGGTTCTCTTTGCAATTGACAGTAAATGGTTCATTATCTGTGTTCTGGTCTCAACTGTTAATTAACCGCCCTTTTTATATCCTTGTTGTTTGAGCTCTAAAAATTGTTTAGCTACATATGAATATGTATTTTGAACCTATCATTTGATACAAAGTGTACAAATGTTTATGCTTAATATATATTTTCTTTAGATTGAAATGTTTAGGCATATTTACAGCAAAGCATAGTAAGCCCATCCATTGAAAAAACTAGGCAGACAAGAAGGTCCTTTCATTTCCAATCATCATTCTCCACTTTGTGCTAAGTAATTCATTATAAATCATTTTTATAGGAATATGATTGCTCAATGCCAACCAAATGGCCCAAGGTCGATTCACAATATTTCTCTTTCTCGCTGTATAGAAAAAAAATAGCACAATATTTCATATTTCCTTACGACTCAGATTTTATACAAAATAGAACGAATAGAAAATAAAAGCCATAATGCAGACAAGGCGTAAAGCCTACAAATCCACCCAATCAATTTATAAGTTTAATATTCAAAATTACAAGGGCCATCATGTCCAGACTATCCTCAAGTCCAACTCCCTAACACCCTAATCGTTCACCCGTGATGTGGCTCTTGGTTTGAATCAACAATTTAAAAAACATTGTATTTATTTTCTTGTAAATTAAATAAATTGAATCAACAATTTCAAAAAAAACATATTAACATTTGTTAATATTCGTTAAATATAGTCATTGAGCTTCGTCTCGGGATATTCTCATGAAATATTTTTGAAACGGTTCCCAACATGTATTGTTGTACATCCTAAATAAATTAGAACATGAAAATTTATAGTTTATTGATAATAATTATGCTTCACGTGTGTATATTTTCATATTTTAACATATCTCTAATTCATTTGTTTTCATTATATTTGTATGGAAAATTTTATTCAATTGATTAAAGGAATTGAATTGATAATACATTATTTGTTTTAATGTCAGGTTTATATATTTATTTTATTCAATGCAAACAAATAAGAATAGTGTTTAATCCCTTATCTTAATGGAGGGGCAGCGAAATGACAATCATTACTTTGGCTCGTTAGCTTTCCTATGTTTGAAAGGCTTTCTAACATAAAAAAATATATATGAATGTCTCATTAGCTTTCTATTGAAATATTGTAACTTCTAAGAATATTATATTTGTACTTTAGTATTCTGGAGATGTTTCATTCCTCCGTGAAGACCTTATAGTATATCCGGAGATGTTTATTCCTCCGTGGAGAATGTGGTAACTTGGGTTACTAGACTTCCCTAGTGGGGGTCGGCTCTGTATGAGTCGTGTGGGTTAAAGGGGTTATTAGACCACCCTAGTGGGGTCGGCCCTGCCACATTATGTTAAGTGATTAAGTTGGGGCCGACCTAGTAAATGTAAAATACAAGTTGGAGTTGTGTATAAATAGAGGAGGTGTGTTCCTCATTTAACACACATTGCACTCACTTGTGATTAGTGCATAAGTGAGAGAGAGATATGCTATGGAGGAGAAGGAGCTCATGGTTGTGGAAACTACATCTTTGTATTTGTTGGTCATCTATATTGAGGAAACTTTGCTAGGTTTTCTACCCCATGAGGGTTTCCCAGGATAAATTCGTGTCTCTTGTGTTTATGTTATGCTTGTTGTTCTTTCAGTGAGCCTGTATATGCTATTATTGTGAAATGGAATGTAATGCTGATATTTTTTGTCTTAGCATATTAAATCTTAACATGGTATCAGAGCTAACCTAAAGGAAGGCAATGTATGGCACTTACGACACTTACTTCACTTGCGACAATTTAAAGGTTAGGGTTTTGTACAGAAAACACTAGTCATCGTGGAACTTTCGCTATAAATCCATTTTGGCGAAGGTTCAAGATCTAAAACCTTTACAGGTCGTAGATTACATCCCCTTGTACCTTGTGTCCAAAGGAAAACCTCTATTTCGTTGTACTTTGTGATTTATGATCAGCACAAGTTAGGGTTTCTGTTTCTTCCAGATCGCAGTCATAAACAAGTGACCTAGGAAAAAAGGTCACAACTTGGGCCAGGAAGCTCCAAATGAAATTTCGTAAAACGTGACAGGTAGAGCACGGACTGTAGTTTCTCAGGTAACGTTTTCAGAGGCCAGAGTTTAACCAGTGACACATGGCACGCCGTACAAGTTCGCTCTCCTGTTTTATCCCATAAATAGGTCACGTTGTGACATTTGGCATAACGTTCTCTCAGAGAATCCAATTGAGGTCAGAACTATGGGGTTGGAAAGAGGACAGGTCGGGCTACAACAGGAAGAAGTTTCAGACCCCGGGGATTCGTAATTTCAGAGTTACACCAAAAACAATCAGGTGCATATTTCTATCAAAACAGATTTGGATTTTGAGCACCTTCATTCTTGAATCGTCACTGCTATGGGAAATTAGGGTTTCAGAGAAAGTTGGAATTTTTGGAATCAGAGTCCACGGTTGAATGCTCCTCATCAAAATCGAAATTTAGAGACCAAGATTGAAATTTTTGGTTGGTCAGAAGGGTGGGCTTCATCAAACCCTAGTTCGGGATTTTGATCGGAAAGGTGGAAAAATTAGGGCTTTTGCAAAAGTTGGAATTTTTTAAGTCTGTGACCATGGCTGGAAGCTCCTCAGAAAAATCGAAGTTTAGAGCTTTGGATTGAACCTTTTGATTGGGCAGAAGGGTGGGCTTCATCAAACCCTAGTTTGGAATCCTGTCCAAAAGATCCAGAAGTTTCAAAGGCAATTTTGAGGGGTCAAATTTTGGATATTTCAAAATTGAAGTATGCTAGCTTGATGAGGTCACCAAGGTGCATCTTTCCATCCATTCAAAAGTTTGAATTTTTAGGGTTTCTCTGACAAACCCTAATCCAGATCCAATTTCAGCAAATCAAAGTGGATTGGGTTAAAAGCAATTCTGATGGGTATGACTTGAGGAGATACAGTATGTGTTGAAATATGTTCATGATTAAGTTTATGTTTGTCTTCATATTATTTAGGTTAGTACAACCTTGATTAATGTTAGACTTGTCTCATTATCCTAGTAAGAGTAAGAATGCATTGGAATGATAGAATACATTTATTGATTAGGGTTATGACACTTATGATTGTACTAATGCACCTGTGGTGTTGTATGAGGATGATGTTGTCTACTAATAAGATACATGTACATCAAGAAATACAAATCAAGTTCTATGACCATGTTGACATGAAGACAAAGACTCATCCATAATGTTTGACCATATAGAATCTCTACTTATGAGGTATGTATGAATTTTTTCTACTATGCTTAACTTATGAGATATGCAGGTTCTAGCACAAGGTCTCTAAATCATTGAAGAGAACAAAGAAGATATTGTTTAGGTATGTTAGACATAACTAAGCATGTATACTAATCCATGTATGTTTTCCTATGTCACGTTAAAATCCTACTTTGTGCTAGGATCTTAGTATACCCATGTATTGAATGATCATGACCATACATATTCAAGATTACTTAGAATCATAATGTTGTGATAATATTGAGCTTATACTAATGAATGTATGATTATGTATGAGATCATGATGATGACACTAGTGCACACTTAAGCATGCATAGTGGTCAAGGATGGATAGAAGCTCATGACATGCAAGGGAAGTAGAGACCAAGAAGGAAGCAACCTCACAAGACACAAAAAGATAAGTATTTGAATGACTGAATAGTCTATGATATTGCTTGTAATAGTTGTATGCATATTTGTATTCCTAGAATATATCCTGCATGGTGTAAGCATTCATATAACATTGAACAATATACTACTAATATGCATATGATTGGTAAGTTGGACAAACATTCCATTGTTGCTTGTCTAGAATGAAACCTCTTTGCTGACATGCTGAGAGCTATGCATGCTCTCGATAGTATGTTCTGGTAGAGATGGAAGGCATCTAGATAACCATTGTATGCATACAGGATATAGAAAAGTGTTGTGCGAAAGTATTGGTCAAAATAGTTGCATAACCATGTGAATCATATTTGTATGCGTAAAAGGTTATCATGTCAACATGATTTGATGATTATGAAGTATCACTAATCATGTAACTAACTTTGATTTGTAGGAAAGATCATGAGGAATGATGAACACTGAACAAGTGATGGATGTTCAACAAGAAGACTTACAAATCAAACATGCTATAGAAGGCTCGTGGCTAGAAGATTCTCTTAGAAAGAGGAAGAGGATCATGACGAGCTGTTTGATCCAAGTGGCTAGATAAGACCATTCTCTTAATGATGTAATTGAAGAAGAAATGTGAATCGAGAAAACTCCCAGGATTCAAGAAATCTCTATACGGGTACCCAGGATTGATAGTATTAATGATCACCATGGGTGATGCGGATTTCAACCTTTGCTACAAGGTTGAAGATGGTTTCTATATACATATGGCATTCTTCTCTTAGATGGATGCAAGAAGGAACTCACCACAAGAGTTCGAATGATCTTGAGGCTCATATCAGTAGACCCATCTGACGAGAGATGGCACAGATAGATATGCAGAAGATCACTCAGAGTAGGAATGATGTTCAGTCACAGAGGGAGAATTGATAGCTTCTTGACAAGCTTGGGCTTTACCAAAAGTAAAGTTGATCCTAACCTTTACCTTAAGGTTATGGATGATACTATTATTATATGTGGTGATCTCTTTCTGACAGGGAATGAGAAACAGATCATGGAAAGCAAGAAGAAGCTAGCTACAAATTTCAAGATGAAAGATCTCGGATTGATGAATTACTTCCTAGGATTGGAAGTATGCCAAGGCTCAAAAGGAATCTTTCTCAACCAGGGAAAGTATGCCGAGAAATATTGGAAAGATTTTATGTATTGGAATGGCCACTCTCATGGATTCCAACTTGAAGCTGTTAGTGGATGACTCATCAAAGTTAGTGGATGTAACTCTGTACAGACAGATTATTGGGTCATTAATGTATTTGACGAATACTAGGTCAGATGTATGCTTTGATGTGTACACCTTTAGGCAGTATCCAGTGTAACCTAGACGTGTTCACTTAATAGCTGCAAAGCATGTGGTGAGGTACTTGAAGGGTACGATAGACTTTGGTCTATATTATCTTGGAGATCATGAGTTCAGATTGTATGGCTACACAGATGTTGATTGGGCAAGAAGTGTATCAAACAAGAAGAGCACATCGGGCGGATGTTATTGTCTGGGATCTGCCATGATCTCGTGGTTTAGCAGAAAGCAGTCTAGTGTGGTTCTCAACACAGCTGAAGCGAAATATATAGCTGCTTGCTCTGCTAGTTGTGAAGCGGTATGGCTTCGGAAGTTGTTATCAAAATTGTTTGACTTAGAGATGGAACCCACTGTGATCCTGTGTGACAACTAGAGTTGTATCAAGATGACAGAGAATCCAGTGTTCCATGATAAGTCAAAGCACATAGAGATCCGATATTTCTATATACGGATATGGTGCAGAAAGGAGTTATCAAGCCTGAGTATGTGAGCACTAACGAACAAGTTGCTGATGTATTGACCAAACCTCTATCTCGAGAAGAGGTTGAGTATTTCGGAGACAAGCTTGGTGTAGTTCAGAAGGACCCTCCTCAAAAGGGAGAGTTATGTGGTTGATGATGATATTTGGATACTGGTATCGATGTGGATACCTATATCGATGATGAGATTGCCTATATTGATGGTAAGGTCAATGATGAGGAACACTTGTATCGACGATGAGGATACTTGTGTCAATGATATGGATACTTGTATCGATGATGAGGATACGTGTGTCGATAATATGGATATTGTATTGATGTGGATACTTGTATCGATGATGAGGCTACCTGTTATGACGATGAGGTCATTGTATGGTCCCTAGTGGACGTGATGGGGATTGCATCATCCTGGAACCACTAGTTCAAAATGTACGTGATGGGGATTGCATCATCCTGGAACCACTAGTTCAAAATGTACGTGATGGGGATTGCATCATCTCAGAACCACTAGTTCAAAATGTACGTGATGGGGATTGCATCATCCCGGAACCACTAGTTCAAAATGTACATGATGGGGATTGCATCATCCTGGAACCACTAGTTCAAAATGGATGTGAGAGGATTGTATCATCCCTGGAATTCAGTCCTAAACTGATCCGCAAACAGATGTCTTCGAGAGTGAGGGGATTGTATCATCCTTGGACTTCAGTCCTAAACTGATCCACAGACAGATGTCTCCGAGAGTGAGGGGATTGTATCATCCTTGGACTTCAGTCCTAAACTGATCCGTAGATAGATGTCTCTGAGAGTGAGGGGATTGTATCATCCTTGGACCTCAGTCCTAAACTGATCCGCAGATAGATGTCTCCGAGAGTGAGGGGATTGTATCATCCCTGGACTTCAGTCCTAAAATGATCTGCAGACAGATGTCTCTGAGAGTGAGGGGATTGTATCATCCCTGGACTTCAGTCCTAAACTGATCCGTAGACAGATGTCTCTGAGAGTGGTCCTTAGACTTTGTCTAAGTTGACGAGTGGATTGCATCGTCCCTAGACATGATATGGTGTCTTAAATAGATCATGTGTGTTGCAGGGTATGCTGTCATTATGATGTCGATTGAGAGGATCTAGTTGATGCTATTGTGATGACGATGATGCTGATCGTGTGATGACGATGTTGTTGATCGTGATGATCTAGATGATGATGCTACTGATCATGATGGTCTAGATGACGATGCTACTGATCGTGATGGTCTAGGTGACGATGCTACTGATCGTGATGGTCTAGATGATGATGTTGCTGATCGTGATGGTCTAGATGACGATGTTGCCGATCTTGATGATCTAGATGATGATGATGCTGGTCGTGATAGTTTAGATGATGATGCTGCTGATCGTGATGATCTAGATGAAGATGCTGCTAATCATGATGGTCTAGATGACGATGCTGCTGATCGTGATGATCTAGATGACGATGTTGATGATCGTGTGATGACGATGCTGATGATCGTGTGATGACGATGCTTTTGATCGTGAGGATCCAGATGTTGATGTTGCTGTAGCTGTTTAAGTGATGCAAAAGATGAAGATTCAATATTGAAGATGTTGATGTTCCAGTATTGAAGATGTTCCAGTAACTACTTGAGTTACTGATGATGAATAAAGAAAGCTTCCAATGATTTATAGATGTATCATGTATGATGTAGTTGATGACTTTTTGCTCCAGCAGATGTTGTTATAATATCCTTCTCGTTAAGGGGGGGTGTTGAAATATTGTAACTTCTAAGAATATTATATTTGTACTTTATTATTCCGGAGATGTTTCATTCCTCTGTGAAGACCTTGTTGTATATCGGGAGATGTTTATTCCTTCGTGGAGAATGTGGTAACTTGGGTTACTAGACTTCCCTAGTGGGGGTCGGCCCTGTATGAGTCATGTGGGTTAAAGGGGTTATTAGACCACCCTAGTGGGGTCGGCCCTGCCACATTATGTTAAGTGATTAAGTTGGGTCCGACCTAGTAAATGTAAAATACAAGTCGAAGTTGTGTATAAATAGAGGAGGTGTGTTCCTCATTTAACACACATTGCACTCACTTGTGATTAGCGCATAAGTGAGAGAGAGATCTGCTATGGAGGAGAAGGAGCTCATGGTTGTGGATTACATCTTTGTATTTGCTGGTCATCTATGTTGAGGAAGCTTTGTTGGGTTTTCTACCCCATGAGGGTTTCCCAGGATAAATCTGTGTCTCTTGTGTTTATGTTGTGCTTGTTGTTCTTTCAGTGATCCTGTATATGCTATTATTGTTAAATGGAATGTAATGCTGATATTTTATGTCTTAGCATATTAAATCTTAACACTTTCCTGATATTTGAAAGGCTCTCTTTAATAATATATATATATATATATATATATATATATGCTCTTTATATCTATCAAATTAAATTGAAACGTTTTAGACCCTTCTCATTGTTCAAAAATGTGATAGCCAAACGCTTTGTATAATTTCAAAATATTCATTTTAAAAATGGCAACTTTTCAAGTGTAATTCAGACTAGGATTTTAGGATCTCGTTATCATCTATTGTTACCCAGTAAGAGTTTATGGATGACCCATACTACCCAGGCTGTAAGGTGAGGGACTAATTTAGGGATATACTCCTAAGTAATGGAGCAAAATGCTTATTATCCATGTCCCTAGAATTTGAACCATGTACCTGGGCATACCGTCATTTAGACCAGAACAAATTGGTCTCCACTAGAAAGACCTCGTATTTTACTGTTACACATTAAGATAGTTCATAGATGATCCAATCACTACCTAGGATATAGCCGTGGAGCTAATCTGTCTACTTATCCCTGAATAATGGAATGACATCCTTATTACTGGTCTCCCTAGACTTTGAACCATAACCTGGGCTAGTTGTGATTAAGCCACAACAAAATTGATATCCACCGGTGAACCTCACATTTTACTGTCACCTACTAGGAGTTTATGGATGACTCCACCACTACTCAATCTATAAAACATCAAGTTTCTTGAGGTGCACTTGAGTTAGGGTTTTAAGATGGATTTTCATATGGTTAAACAAATGGATTTACAATACTGGTCAAATGTTGGGACTGCTAAAGCCCCTCAATACTTAACTAAAAGAGTAAAAGTCATGTTTTGTAAATGGGTTAACAAGTAGGCTTCAGATGGAAGAGTATTCTTCCGATGGAAGACCTCAAAATCATAGCTCAAACCTTCTCTTCAATGATTTGTGAAATGGAAGATCATTGTACGTGACCCTCCCCACCATAGGTGTCAGAACCCGAAATTTCTGAAAAATTTAAAATTTTATTTATAACAATAAATGTTAACTAAATAGTATTTCTGGTCCTGTTTTAATTTCAGTAACTAACGTAATCTGTTTAAAAGACTCTGTCTTACTAAAAATTTGATTTCTGAGATTGTAACTAATGACTGTTTTTGCTTCAAACTGCAAGGGAAAAGCTAGTCGTAGCTGACTGGCTTACTTAGCTTCCGAGCTAATGCATAAGTCGTCTTCTGTTTCTCAGGTACGCCGGTGAAGTAAGGATCACTGTATTTTAAACTTGGTAAGCATCAATACTCCCTGTACTTTAAAACTTTAAAGAAGATTTATTTACTGTTGCAAGTTGTAGTGCAAGACAGTGAAGTTATTCTCATGAACTTACACTTGATTTAAGATTGATAGTCTGCCTCGACATGATATATCTTATTCGGATAGTATCATCAGGTTTTGTGATGAATTACATTGTTTCCGTTATAATTATTGTTTTAAGAATATGACTCTATGTTACTGCTGTAACTATCACTGGAACAATTGTTTGTATCATAATTATTATCTGCATAAAGCGACTTAGCATCATGTGATATGTTGTCAACTAATACCGGTGATTACTGTTGTGTTCACGTATTATTAACGTGAGTTGAAAAGGTGGCGCCTCTAGCGTTGTTCCATTATATTAATCTAATATCGGGGTCCAATGTCTACTTAGAGTTTAATTTATGTCACCTGACTGCGCCTTGTTTTTAAACTACATTCATGGTGTGAACCAGTAGAGGAATTTATATTTTAGTATCTTCATAATAGAGATTATTATTCTAATTGTTTACTGTTTAACAATAGTATTAGTAGAAAATACGATGATAGTATATAATGGCAAATGTGTATCTTGTCATATAGACTTGGCAACATTTCAATGTATTAAGTAACAAGGTGTTTTCAATTGAAAGTTGACTACCTTATTGCTTACATAGGAATGTAATATGCTCATGGCATTAATCTATGGCTTGGTTTCAATATATAAATAATATAATGATTGTGCAACAATCATAATGTTCCCATACGTTGGCAAACTTTATATTCAATATGGTGTTAAGATTGTATCTATCATACTAGGTTAAGAGAAACTCTATGGTTGAAGTTGACTATATCTCGTTCATATCATTGTAGGGAATATACATACCACGTACCTTGGCATTATTGAAGGTTCGAATGCAAGGCATGCACTATTTGTTGATTGAATGTATTTCATATTGTATTTCCATACGTTTGAGTTTGACTTGTATCTATGCAATGATTTTTGAAATCGATGAATAAAGATTTGGATGGCAACTGAACTATATGGTCTCGACCCAGATTACGTTGATATATTTCAATGCTACGTGGTTAACTCTCCTCCATGCATTTGGTGATATATAAGCTGTTATCGAAACCCTACCAGGTTATTGTCTTTGCCTCCGGGCTCGGGTCCTAAGGGTGAAACCCTCCATGTCTGGATTTCGTAGTTGGGTATTGCAACAAAATGCACAGTGTTGTGGTTCTGGTTTTCATGGTTTCATTCTATGGTAGGATAAGTCCTCGGCTCTGCTGATAGCGTTTGCTACAGTTTCCTTGTTTCGTGGTCTCGTTGCTCCTTCTTTATTTAAGTCCCAGCTACTTACAGTCCTTCATTGTGCTGGTGTGGTTATGAGACAGGGTTTTGCTAATGTCTTTAAGTTATGAGAGGGTTGATGCATTTAGGTTTGGGGGTGTGCTTCTCGACTGGTTCAATCCCAGCTTGAGGGTTTCGTCTGGAGTGTTACCTGTCGTGGCTGTCAAGGAATGTTATGAAGGTTTCCCTTGCTCGCCCACCTGATGAAGGTGATGGGGTTTCACTGCTTGTTCAACTTGTGGCTACCGGTTGTCCGCTGTTACATTCCTCCATGGCTCGGTAAGATAATAATCATGTTTCTTTTTCACAGTTTTTATGTTTTGAAATTATTAATTAGATTTACGTTTGTATTACTACCCTCAGCATTCAATAAGGTGACTAAAAATCCCTCGGCTCCGTTAATGTGCAGGTCACGCGGCTCTGAAGATGTACAGAGCTTTTATCACCAACGCTGGCTCCTCCGGGTAAGCCTGGTTATCCACGGCTGTCTCTTCCTTTGTTGGTTTTGTGGTTAGGGTTGAGTCTTGGAGGAAAACTCCTGTGTAGTGAGGTCGTTAACGACTTGATGTCATGGGTGCAGTCATCTGTAATAAGTTGTTTTGTTTGAAATGAGAAGGGGTTTGAAACCCTGTTATGTTTATGGAGAGCCATTCACGGCTCAGACTGTATGAGGCCAGGGTTTCTGTTAATGTACTTGTAATTGCTAGGCGTAGGGTTTTATCCACGCTGTTTAAATTAATATTTAATATGATAATAGGCCTGTCATGGCCGTGTTTCATTTTTGTGTTTTGTTAAAATATTAGAATGTTTGAAATGTAGGGATGAATGAGTTCTTCGATACCTGCAATGGATGATAACTCTACTGTATGGAGTTCATGTATCGTTTCTCTGTGTTTTCTAGGATTTTGAATGTTTAATTAAAAGAATGTGGATGTTCTCTGACTATAACTGTAATAGTTAAATAGTATAGGGTTATTCTGGCGAGTTGGGGTTCTGTTTTGTGTTCAACACATATATATGGAAATGTTAACTCAGTGGTGACTGGGAACGAGTTGTAACAAATTTATTTTGATTCCTGTATAATTATTTAATAACGTTGTGGATAGAAATTATATACTTAGAACTATGTATAAACCTACTGTAGGTTTTGTCTGCCATATAAGGCATTCTTTTCATTTGTTTTCCGTCTGTCAAGTGAAAGATGTAAGGCTACGGTCGTGTAGGGTTTATGGACTACTCGAAGGGAGAATATTTAAATGAAATAAATATTATTACTGTGTATAATTAGGAAGGTTGGTAACAGCCAATAATAGTTGCATTCGATGACAGTTTCTTTGTGTGTTAATATGGTTGTCTTGTTTGAAACAACTCTGTCAACTCTGTCATGATAACATGGCTAACAAATTAACACACTAGGTTGAAGGGGAATAGTACTCTACAGTTTCTATGTGTTTGTATTTGACTACTGTGTTAATGAATAAGATTATATGGAAGCTTGTAACAATAAAATATTGTTACAGTCACACCCCCCTTTAGTTAGTCGATAGCTGTAAATCATTTTCTGAATATAAACAATATAATAATATGAGTTTTGTTTATCTGTTAACTCGATACAAGTATGACCTTTAACTAAAGTTGACTGAAATATGAAACAAATATATGTATACAGGTATATTATTCTAATAGGAAATATCTCAAAGTAAAAACTAATATTTGTCTATATCTATTCTTATGACTGTTTAATAGCTATAATTCTGGAATATCTACTGTTTAATATTCTGTCTATTATTTAACTACTAACAAGAATTCTAGAAATACATAAACATGGTATTTGTTAACTGTAACAGTAACAAATATATGCTGCATAGGATAATTACTCTATTTAAATAAAAGTAGGAAAAATTCTAAAACATCTGAGTTCTGTAATTTATACCAAAAGAAAATACAGAGGCTGATTTACTGAAATTGAATACAGCCAAAACATATGAAAATTATTTAAACTAACAGCAGGAAGAGTGACAGAACCTGTAGCTATAGTAGACAATAACAGCAATGGGAGGCTGTTCCTCCCTACCAATTCCTGGAGAGTGCCAAGACAGCACTTCTCAGGACCCCCGAGCTTGCTCTGGTCTAACTGGCTGGAATCTAGGTACGGCCAATAATTCCCTCAGCCCAAGCAGCTATACTGGAACCAAGTTACTGCAACTTCCTGTATCAAAACACTTCCTTACTGATTTTCCCACTTCCTCAATGGGACTCCTGAATAGCATTCACCTGAATGTATTCTCCCCCTAGAACAATTGCTGAACCCCCAGCTCAGTTCATTGAGTAGTATTTAAAAGATTGCCTAGGTCTTAGTTGGGCTAACTGTCATTAATGAGCCACCTGCTCAGATTCCACTTTCTTGGGGAATCATGACCCCAAAATATAGGGAAGTTGCCACCTGCAACTCAGGAAGTGTTTGAGGATGCTGCCACTTGTCTTTTGTCCTTCCACCTAATTCCATCCACCAGTTAGACCAGTAACCTCTTTTAACAGCTCTCCCATGCTGTTGTCTCCATAATTTATTTATTAATAATAATTATTCAGAATTTACATTCCATTTCTGGAGACTCTGCTGAGTCATCCATTCCTACTTAGCATTAAATTTAACATAATGTTCTCAGGAATATTAAAAATAATTACATTATTTTAATAAAATTGGGGTATGTGACAATAGGCTACTGATTTCTTCCGTGTATCACGTTGAGGAGCGTAGTCTTGTCACTTCCAGAAGAACCCATCATGGCCAAAGACTCCCCGAGGTTAATAGAACCACTGATACCATGCAAAATCTCCTTCTCTAACGAGTCCGCCTTCTTTCTTAAGAACATATTGTCTTTCCAAGACGTTGTCTCAGATATAGCCACCTTGTATTTCACGTCTTCAAACTATAAAAAAAACAAAATAGAAAACGCCAGTTATATCGTTATAGCTACATTATTCAAATCCGGACCCCAGTTATATCGTTATGACTACATTATTCAAATCCGGCTTGGAACCCTGCTGCAGAAACATGCAAAAAATATGATGCTCTCATCATGGAATCGAATATCTACTAAAACAAAACATAATGCAAACAAAACAGACCTTTAATACTATAGGTATAAATTGTTTTCTGCCGCCCTCCTTACCGTTACCTTTCATGTATAGTCCAATATCTCCTTCCGCATTATTTCTGGTTGCCTCCACTGTGGAATGAAATGATAGAAAACAACAATATTAAGTCGTTTCGAAATTGTTCAGCAACGTGAACTCATTTTTGTATGTTAACAAAGGTTCAAATCCTTCACAAACCTATTTAACCCACGTAGGCAAGATCTTGATTAAGGTGTACCTTAACTCCCGGTTTCTCACTTTTTCTGTATGGATGGATACATGAGCTTCTCCAAGTTAAGGGCGTTGTGTTATACCAAGAAGAATTTAGCTTTGGGATGAGGCTGAATCAAAGCTTTATCTAAAACTGCCAATCTTGAACTTGGAATTTGGAAATACCATCGCCAACTTCCACTGCCACTCCTGCATAACACAAACCAGATTAGAAATTCAACTTAAATAAATCTTAATACGCTAAAATGTGTAAGGAAATTCTAGCACATCTCTATCAAATGAACAAAAGAGTCCTCCCAATTACCTAAACAAATTTTCGGGCACTCATCAACATCGAAACGATGCGTTGGCATTTGACAACATGACCGGAAGAGATAGGTATGCCATTGATGGATATAAGGATGGGATGGAGCCGTCCTTGTCTGACAAAGGTAGGTTAACCTTAAGGCGAGGCTGTATGGTATGTGAGGCTCCCGGAGAAACTTATAATCACTAACATCTAGCATGTGAAACAACTATGGTTTTAAATGCAGACTGTTGTGTTGTTTGCCGTCATCTGACAACATGATCGAAATAGATAGGTGTACCATTGATGGATATAAGGACGGGATTACAAAGGACATGAGGCTCACCAAAAAAACTTATAATCACTGACATCCAACAAAAAATCTGCAAATGTGCAACTTGTGAGGACGTGACATCAGCTCGCAGCCCCCTCCCGGGAAGGGAAAATCGAGGGTGACGTCACATCCTGCAACCAATAGGTTTTTTGAAAAACATCAAATTTAAAAATTAGACAAAATGTTATAGACTTCAAATTATAGTTTATATATAGTAGTGGGAAAATTTTATAGGTTTTAAAGGCAAAATAATAGGAGCTTGTTGATATATATATGACCCCCTTAGGGACATAAAAATATTCAATGTATAATGGGTTGGACGTAAATCTACAATTTCAACAATTTTATCTCGATTTTGACTGGAAAAATCATCGAGTGCAAAATATAGTATGTTTAAGTTGTTACTTCAAAAAAATGTCACACCATAAAAATTGTGTAATATGGATTATTTGTTGACAAATTTTTGGATAAAAAATTAGGTGCCTAACCTTAAAACTATCTTCATCCAATTATATGAAAATGATTTTTTTTCACACTGTTTTAGATAAACCATATACAACACCAAATCAATGTAAACATAAAGTTCCCCATCCTCACCCTTTATCCCGCACTCTATGTCATGGGATGCTTATGCATAATACATACACATTGTAGCACTAGGGTGACAAATGTAAGGGGCTAAATGTTTGTGTCTAGTTTTCTCTCTAGTCCTTAAACAACATGTCAAGTCCAACCAAGAAAGAATGGACTCAATTGTATGTATTTTTACATTTTGTGTTTCTTGTAATCGAGGAAAGGAGTGGGAAAGGAGGAGCAATATGAATGTGTTTGATCGCTATGAACATCATTAGGTTAGATATGATTACGGTGCATCACGCATATCCTAGATAGCACTACTTATTTTTCAAAGGGAATAAGAATTATGATGATGGTTGGCCTGTCAAAATTGGAGCTTTGGCTTGTCTTGATCTCTTATCTCATGTTGGGCATGGCCCAAGTTGGTACAATTTTGATGAAGAACAGTTTTGGGAGTAGCACAGTTCGGACAACGAAGTTCAAGTGGCACAGTTTTTGTCAATAACGTAGCTTGGATTTCGAAGTCCAATTGGCACAGTTGGGAATGTGAAGCCTAAGCACAGCGTAGTTTTGCTAATGCGTAGCGCCAGCGCAGTAGGTAATTTTGGGCAAAGAATATAAGTAAAGGTTGAGAAGATGAAAGCGACCTGTTTTGGGTAAGTGACTCCATGATTCCCGAGAGTTGGGTAAGGAGCATCGTGGAAGCGGTTGAAAGTGACCTGACAGTTAGAGCAGTGGAAGTCGTTAGAAACAAATCCATGGGTCGACAGCGACAGGAAAGCCAGAGGGACGGAAAGTGACACACCACTATACAGTTAGAGCCGTTCTGGGAGGACTGCGGATGTCAGAAGGGCATCAGAGCCATGAGTGGTCCAGCATAGCGGCCATAGGAGAGTGGAGCGGCTGTTGACTATGACAGGCCGAGTTGGTGGGGTAACTGCACCAGTTTTGGTAACTCTAGGGTTTTGGCCCATATTCATTGTAAAGATGTGACCTACGGGCACGATCTATAAAAGGGGCAATTTTTTAAGTGAAGGGTTGGTTGTTGATTTTCTAAGTGGATTTTTGTTGTTCTCTCATAGACTGGTTCTAAAAGATTGAGTATTGTAAAGAGGCTTTGTAGCTGCGTGCACAGAGACCTACTAAAGAGAGAAAGAGGATCTGCATATGAGTGCACAGAGACCTATTGTAGAGAGAAGAGTCTATAGCTAAGTACACAGACTAAAACTGTTGAACCCTTCCCGTTAATATAATCAACAGTTTTCGTGGACGTAGCTCCCATCCGGGGGGTGAACCATGTAAATATCGTGTTATGTGATTGAATATGTGTGTTTGCTTTTGCTTATGGTTAAGTTCATGCTTATAGATATATGTGTCTTTGCTTTTATATGTATTTTCCACATGAATGAGTGATGAGAATAATATGTTAACTGTTGAACATATAGGCTTGAATGTTGAATGCAAGTAATTCTGAATATGATGAATGCATGAGTTATTTGGGTGACACTAGTTAGCGAAGTCTGTGTTAAGTGTGATTCCCTGAAAGCGCAGCACCAGAAGAGCGTGGTTGCATTGTATTTCACCGTATTGCATGAGTTCGTGAAGTGCATAGTCCTGTATGTTGAATGCATAATGACACTAAGTCAGCGACACCTTAAGGCGTGTGATTGTTAAGAAGTATTGCAGCCTGGAGTTGCGTTGTCCAATTGTTTGAGTGGTCGTTTCGAAGTGCGTAGTCCCAATGTGCGCTATAGTATAAGCGATAGCCGCGAAGTTGGTAAAAATTCGCGCAATCCCCCAATCTGTTAACCGCGCATCACCTGATTGCAGAAACATGATTATGTAATCCCCATAAACTTCGCCTCAGGTGATGCTAGAGAATACAAATGAAGGAGGCCAATATAATCTCAAGTTCATCACTAACTTAAAGATTTCAGTTTAGTGGAAAAAAAATGCCCAAAATATTACATAGTTGAAGAGTTGTATTCATCAATGATTCAATGGTAGTGATGATATTCTCCATTTACAGATGATTCAAAAACCCATGTACCAAAGAGACTAAATGTTAGGGGTCCTTCTCTAACCCCCTTAAATAAAGAATTGTTATATATTGAGGACATCGATATTAAGTAAGGCCCATAAAATAGATATAATGTGAAAGCAATATTTGTAAGAAGACTTACTAAAATGTTCCACCTACCAGAAAATTCATTCACTAAGAAGTCTTACTAGAAGGTTTTTCCTACTAGAAAGTTCATTCACTAGAAACTATATAAAGGAATAGAAGAAATGTAATAAGATGTCTTGTGAAGTATATAGTAGTTGGATCCCTACTCATTTGGAGTTTCCCCTCTCAAAGAGGCAAGTGAATATTACTTTTATCAATAAAGTTATTGCTATTGTGATGTTTGGCTACCTAGAATTTCCTATTACTATTGTGACTATGTCATTTCCTTGTAAAATCTTGCTTATTTATGTTATTTTAGCTATGATTTTCTTGTTTTGCTATAACAGTACATAACATCTAGTATTAAAGCACTTTCTTAAGCT
This sequence comes from Larix kaempferi, assembly GCA_027924585.1. NCBI lineage: Eukaryota > Viridiplantae > Streptophyta > Pinopsida > Pinales > Pinaceae > Larix > Larix kaempferi. The sequence goes on along the minus strand of BSBM01000502.1, from coordinate 24,286,739 downwards.
AACATTTTAGAACTTTTTTTAAGCTAGAGACATATTCCAATGTCTATAAATAACTCAATGATTTGTCATTCAATGGATAAATATGTAGTCAAGGAACACTGCACCTAGGAAATACAAGAGTTTTCACCTTTTTAGACACACTTATTAGTACCCCTTTGGTTAGGAATGGACTATATATGGATTCACTTCCTCATACCCTTGAGTATATCAAAAGTACATGTTATCAATCAAATCAACACTTCTCCACCCGTGAAGACATTGAATCGTCACTCACACAAAAGGGCACTATGGATTGAAGAGCTTAGATTTGTTATAGAGTTTTCTAGCCTTAATCATTTCTCTTTTCTCTAGATCACTACATTTTTTTATAAGAATTTAGGACCTAACCGCGACTTTGTGTCTGACATCTAGCGGGTCACTCGCTAGTGATCCACTCACCACTCGCGGGTTTCCCTAAAAAGTTGCACCCACTATTTGCTTGAAGCTTCCTAGTGAGTTACCCGCTTCTTGCAAAGCTTACACCCATGGGTCCCTCTTAAAATCACATAAAATAAAAAGTAAATTTGAATTTGGGGTAGTTGGAGGAGGTTCTTTAACTTCCACACCGACCCTAACTATTTTCATCTCGAAATTATCCTCCTTTCCTTGCCATAAATACAAAGGGAGGGCCATGAGAGAGGGGGTTCATTCATTTGATTAATAAATGCTAGAGAAATTTTGATTGGAGGAGAGGAGCAAGAGAGTCCAGATATTGGTTTTAGAGGTAGTGTTGCAAGACAAGGTATATGTATCTGTTGTTATCTTCATTATCAATAAAAGAAGCTTTTATCTTCCCATATTATTGGTATTTAATGTGTGAATTGAATATTGGAAGTCTTTCATGCTTTTATATGCTTGTACTTTCAACTTTATTATTCAATCATGTGTCTAGCCAAATGTTTTGAGGAAGGTTACTTCTGTTTTGTAGGGTTTTTATGCAATATTGTGGAGCAGGGATGAAGATTTGAAAGCTTGGATCAACCTTCTAAGTCATAAGGCACCAATTGCTTGGATTTTAAACCCTAGTCTTTTCCATAAAGAATATCTTGTTATATACATGTTATTTCCTTATGCTTTGCTTGATTTTATGTATGTTGGTGACCTCTTTACTTCCCAATCATTAGGATTAGTTTTCGTACAACAATACCCTATGTGACATGAAACAAAATTTAGATAATATGATTGATCGTATTGCTTCTATAGTGGCACCGAGCACAACACTCGAGAAGATTACTCTCTAGTAACTAGGTATTCGAGTAATACAACTAAGGGCATGGTCAAGCCTCCTTAGTTAGTGCCGAGATATATTGGGCTAAGTATGAATGTTGGACCTCGCAAGTATGTCCAAGATCTATACCACCTATCACTCCCTTACCCATAAGACCCTATAATTCTTGCCCTCTGTAATTGGTTTATGAAATTTCTACATAAGTTGTAGTATTAAGAATTTGGAAATTATATCAACGTTGTAATATTTGGGTAGGAGTACAACTCCACTAGGAGTAGCAGGGAAAAAACATTGTGGTCCTTCCCACACCATTATTGCAAACTTAGCTCACCGCAATCATTGTGCCATGATGATTGCATTAGTACCACTTCTAGTAACCCTTTATGTGGACCCACATCTTCAAACCCTTATTTCCAACCCATTTTAATAGAATCTTTGCACCTAGTTGATCACATTGGTACCACTCTTTCATGGCCCTTTTTGTGGACCCATTTCCCCTACCACAATTTTTCCCAACTAGAAACACTATATGATGAGTTGTAAAAAATGTTAGACAGTAAGCACTCCTCTACTAACAAAAATCTTGATGACACCTGTGTCAACTTTACCATCAGAATCACTTTCTGACCAAATAACCCACTTCACAAAACCCTTTCCTTCATCATATTTGGGCTACCCTGAACCAAACTAATCTTCTATGCTATGAACCCAACTATTGATTTAGATCAAACACGAGATATCAAAAATAATAATCAATACAAGAAATATGCAATAAACTCTAATCTTGTTATTATGAAGCAATTATTTTGGTCAGATGAATCAACCCTATTCATTTTCTCTCTAAGGGGGCTTCCTCCTAGTCATCTAATACTCCAATTACAATAATTCTTGTTCACACCACATAAAGAGGACTCCATCCTTATTTATAGAATTGCCACACAATACTAACCTCCTAACCACCTAGTGGACCTTCCTTAAGGAGGTACCATTATATTTATTTACTAACTTAATGGGCCTTATTTAATAATAACAATATAGTGGACCCAGTCCACTTTACATTGAATGGCCTCCACTTATACTCTAATGGGTCCTCCGGTCACTCCCATTACCCCCTAGGTAGATTCATAACTTTTCCATAAGGAAGGGGCTAACTCATCCGATCCAAATGGGCCTCAATCCACTCCACTTATATGTGATCCAATGACCTAAATGTGGCACAAACTTTGTAAAGTCAATATCACAATATTTTTTAGGTCAAACCCTACAGGATGGGTCACTCATATGGAACATTACTTTTCCTTGTGTGGCATCACATATGATATGATGAAACTTAGAGTGGGTGTCTTATATTAGGTTTTGAACACTGGAAATGGTGGTAATGACATAAGATATCCTACAACAACTATATTACTTGAACATAATTTGTTTCAGCTCTCTATGAACGTTTGAAATAGACACTCATTATTTGAGGCAATCGACCAAGCTCAAATAATCAGGAACAATCCAAGATTTCATCTCATTTTTTGAGTAGTTGGACTTGGTAATGCATTTGAAACTATGAAACTTCCCCGCAACAATGGTAAAGAAGCCTACTATTCCATTAGAAAAAAAGTTAACAAAGAACAAAAAACAATAGTAAAAGAAATCATTATGAGAAAGAAAGCTAACCCAACCACACTGATTCATTTGTTCTTGACTGGAGCCGCAGGCATAGGAAAAACATTTGTTGCAAAAGCAATCTACCATGGGATTTTTCATTTTCACAACATGGACCTTTGTAGTGATCCTCTTATAAAAAAGGTAGTATACTTGCATTTATTGGAAGAGCTGCGCACAATGCAGACGGTGTTACAGTGCATTCAACACTTCGTTTGCCTTTGACATTGACAAACGTGCTTCCACTAAGCTCCAACTCATTGGACATATTGTCCAAGCATTTTGAACAATTGTGCATTGTTCTAATAGACGAAGTGTCTTTAATTGGTGCTCGGATGCTATGGAGCATTAACAAAAGATTACGTGAAATTATGCATACTCCCAACTCTCCATTTGGCAATTTGGACATTATTTTCTACAAAGACTTGTGTCAAGCAAAACTTGTAAAAGATTCTTGGTTGTTTGAACAAGTGAATGCTGACTCGCATCCATTGGCTTAGAGCTTCTGGAGACATAGCATCAAATGCTTCCATCTCACACAAGTTATGAGACAAGAAAACCCAACCTTCATCTCGATCTTGAATAGAATCAGAACAAACTCGCAAACCGACACTGACATTGAATTCTTAAATAGGCATTTCTATATAGAAGCGCCAAATGACTTGGCATTCCCCTTCCTTTTTTATAGAAACAAGGATGTTGATGAGCACAACAAAAAGATGTCGGCATTTGTCCAGACAAAGTCATATACATTGCAATTAATCGACAAGAAAATAAACACAATAGAATTTAACTCATATCAAAATGGCCAAATGGACTTGCCATTTGCAATTGTCTTGAAACAAAATATGCTCGTTGAACTGGCTAGAGGAAACTTTGCAATAGATGATTTACTTGTAAATGGTGCAGAAGGAATCTTTAGAGACTTTACGTCAAACAGAATTGACATAGTGTGGATTGAATTTAGCCTAGCATCAATTGGTGCAATTCAACGAGCAAAAATGCAAAATCACTTTGCATCAAGCACTCCTTGTACATGGAAACATATCACACAAATTATTAGACAAATAGAATCCATAGCTAAAAAACATAAACTTCAACAATTCCCGATCCGATTAGCATGTGCAAGAACTATCCAGAGGTCACAAGGACTTATAATGGATAGATTGGCATTTGATCCAAAAGGCATCACCCAACATGGACGTATATATTGCATTGTCACATGTTAAAGACATGTACCATTTATACCTACTAAACAAATTACAACATAAGAATTTATGCCTCTCGTATAAAGTTTCCATGGAAATAGATAGGCTTTAGAAAGAGGCATCGCTACAATTCCACTATGGATTTTTGTCAATTGAGAGCAAAGACCACTTGCTTCTATGCTCACTGAACACAAGAATTCTTCCACTACATATGTACAATATCGTCAATGACTATGACATAATGAAAGTTGCTATCCCGTGCTTGCAAGAAACACATACAAAATCATTGGCAACTGATTCTCTTCTTGAAGAAAAGTATTCCTATTAGTCTATATACAATTTCCATGGTGTAATTACATGTTATAGAAAAGACAAGTTTATTCATAAACAACTCACATATGCAACAAACTTCGTTGAAACAATGATCTCATGGTTTCCAATTAACAACACTATTATCACATTAGCAAATGTCTATATTGCACCACGCACGCCAATTGAATAACTATATTCACTTGTTCTTTATACCATATAAAATAATTATCGAAATGAATATATCATCCTTGTTGGTGACTTTAACATTGACATGTTGCAAAGCTGCAAGGACATAATGCATTTGTCTCTTTTATGCATAGCAATAATTTTTCTTTGCATACAACACAAGCAACAATAGCCTATGGCTCCTTGCTTGATCATTTCTAGACAACATTGTCATATGATCATGTCAGAGTGCAAATTTATGAATCCTATTAGACAGATCATCATGATTTTTGTCTTTCAATCCCCTTCAAAATATTTACAGTCTAGTATTGCAAATGTTAATTTCTGGAAAAAAATGCATATACTGCTCTAAACAATTGCAATGGATCCATGTACACAAGCTAAACTAGAAAAAATGCATCTGAAGCTGTTACAAAAATTTACCAACTACAACATGGCTGCAAAAAGCGGTACTTCAAACAAATATGAAGCCAGCATGCCCAACCTACCTCCCAATGATAGCTTAAAAAGGTAATACCACTTTGAACTCTCCATGCACAAGTATTCTTTCACTCTTCTCACATGAATCAATGTGTTTTTTTCCCTCTATTTCTAAAACTCATGTATCTAAACATAATTTGCAATATTCCCACTTGTTATAGAGCAAAACAAATGCCAACCACATCATGCACTATAATGGAGTTGTATTCATCGACACATCCAAATGTATTTTAAGGCGATGTGGTTGCCTTGTACCCACCAACATGCAACAACAATTCAAATTCACCAAACAAAGCAGAGCTGGCACATGTTGATCGTATATACAAAGATGTTCAGTTGACAGTGACAATTAACATGAACAATACCCTTGTCTCACGTTTCATGAAGTATTTCACACCCGGAAGCAATGTGTGGATTTCAAATTCCATAACTAGGAAAGAAGGGGTCTATGATAGAGCAGATGCAAAAAACTGCAATGTTTTGCACCAACAGACTGCTGTGGAAACAATTCCTCGGGTTTTCCAGCAACATAAACCGGCACCAGATATAACAATACATGCTTTGTCAATCTCAAGAAATGCTTACTCTGTTGGTTTTGTTGTGACACTCGTTATTGCATGTGAAAAAGACAACAAGAACTACAAGCTCTGTGTCAAATATGGAGAAAAGATACAAGACACTGCAACGGTATAATGCCATTTGATATTGTAGCTATTGTCCACATCTATTGCAGGCAGCAATCGAAAAATGCATTTTCCTGTTTCAATGGTTTTACTAACAACCAACAACAAATTTCATTCTATTGCAGTTACAATTGTGTGACAGCCACAAGAACCTGAACCGTTTCTTCAAGATACATCAAGAATTGATATCAGAACTTCCACCCATGTACCTGTTCAAGAACATCGTTAGAAATGGTGCAATAGGTTCCCATCTTCTGCTTGTTTATCCAACAACATTTGTTGATGTGTTGAATGACGATTATGCAAAGGAACACTTGCTTTCCCTCATGCAATCAAATACAAAGGCAAGTGCAAGCTCCCTTCATTGTAATTGCTTTAGAACAATTTCCAACATCTCAACTCATCCTTTGCTCAATGTAATAATGTGTTAGCTACATTATCCATATATACAACTATATATGACTCTATCCCCATTCTTTGCTTCTGGAAATACATTTTGATATTTATAATGTGGTAGCCTTGAATAGAAATGAATTTTGATATTTTATAACAAGAAATGAATATTGAAGCAGCTTATATTGGATCGGTTTAGACTTCAAATTCCTCTTACTTCTCAAGAAATTTTACAATGAAATGTTCACATTTTTATTACATCCAATTTAAATTTATCTTTACAAATACAATTTAGAAAAGCTAATTAGTTGTATATGTCAAAATCATATAGTTTTATATTGTGAAAATATTGAGCCCATAAATAGCTAGAGGAAATAGCTTATTATTGACCAACAAAATTGTACATATAAGTTGAAAGATTGCCTATAAAATTATCGCAAAAACAGTTAAGAAAAAGTAACAAAAATCTTGAAGAATTTTTTTACACTGAAATGTTCACATTTTTATTACATCAAATTTAAATTTATCTTTACAAATACAATTTAGAAAAGTTAATTAGTTTTATATGTCAAAATCATATAGTTTTATATTGTGAAAATATTGAGCCTAGAAATAGCTATAAGAAATAGCTTATTATTGACCAACAAAATTGTACATATAAGTTGAAAGATTGCCTATAAAATTATAGCAAAAACAGTTAAGAAAAAGTAACAAAACTTATACATAAAATCTTGAAGATTTCTTTTTTTATCGTCCTTCCAAGAATTCACATAAAGCTACCAGCATGACTATGAAATCTTAATCAGATTTTGGACATGAAATCTTAATCAAATTTTTGGATTTTATTTTTCCAACGTAGCATTCATTATGCTTTTCGTGGAAGTAGGAAAGTTGTTCCCCCAAACCCCCTAACTCACTTTATGATGTTTTTCATGGAATAACTCACCGTATGAATATATATGTAAATTATGTTAACTTATTATATTTATTATTTCTTAGGCACTATGTTGGTTCCACACTATGTTGCATGCATCCTTCACTTGCTTTTGCACTATGTTGCATGCATGCTCCACGGTTCCACCTATATTGGATGGACTAAATTATGTTAACTTATTATCTGGCCATGCTTGCAACTTCTTTTGGATGGCGTAGCTTTAAGCTATCTTTTCTTCACAATATCCAATGAGCATCATTTAGTTGCTTTCAAATCAAGTCTATGTCTCTTATTTTTGGGTGCATAAGATTAATCTGTTTTTCCAAACACTTTTATGTAATCGCTTTTCAAATCAGGCCTATGTGTCTTTTTTCTGGGCTCATAAGCATAGGATGTTTTGCCAAACACTTTGAAAATGAAAATGCTCTAGTATTTAGGCCACTCTACTTGTCTCTACTTGTAAGATTCTTACTTCTCTATTACTTAGAGAAGATTGCCACTCAATTCTTCAAAACATGGTGATATCAGACTTCTTACAAACTCCTTCTATGAAACAAGAAGACTTTTGAGAGTGAATGGCACTAACTTTTGCTCAATTTTCTCTCTTTTAACATTCCAAGTTGTTTTTTCAAATCCTTGACCTCTAAGATTATCAGTCATCTCCTCTTCATCTATGCTCAAAATGTATAAATGATTCCTAAAATATAATACCCTCAAGATAGTTTCCTATCTCAAACATTGTACAATCTCTAACATGGGAAATGACGCCATCTTTACATACATCTTGATGTAGATCTTTCCTTTTGGATCTCTTATCAAAGGCTCGCACTCTTTTGTATTGGGCCTTTTATGAGTTCCTATTACAGTGTCTTGTATGTCTTTTTATTTCCATAAGACCATTTTCTATCTTGAAACCACCATACTAACATAATTTGCCATAATTTGCACCATTTGATATATTTGTCTTAGTATTGGATCACTGAAGTTTTCCATGGTTGTTAGTGTTATTGTTGTTGGATTTATATCCATATTGCTATTTATGCTTAATGATAACCTTCTCTTGCTTCTATAGTAGTCTTATGGTCTGAAAAATGTAGGGGATATCTCTACATGCAAAGTTTTTGAATATAGGTATGCAATAAATTTCTCAACTCACTTAGATAATTGTTGGAAATATCTCAAGTTAGAAGTCTTTATTTAGATAATGAATGTTAAGTGGATTATTCAAATTCTTGAAAGATTTGTCATTATGATTATTTTATCAAATTAGCGAGCTTAGCATAAAAACCCTATAACTGATAGATACTGGACGTTTCTTGCTAACTATAAATAGATAAAATGTCACTAGTTAAATCTCAATACAAGTTTTTCATATCCTATGATGTTTTATGCATCTGATTAGGGACAGTCAACGTCCCCAGGATTGTACCAACCCATTAGAATTGACTAAGAAGATTAAAAATATATAATGGATATATATGAAAGATTAAAATAGCTATATACCTAATTACCATATCAATACCCAACGCCACTCATAGAAATAATTTTCTATGACATTTTAAATTATCAATGTAGGACTCAATGAATCAATTTGGAAGATTTGCTTCTTTAGGGTATGGAGAGACCCATTTGACCTGAAATAAAACATTCGTTGGATAGATGCATAGTTGTCTTTTGTCCTACCTGGAAGAAATTGTTTTCATTGCACAGTAACAAAAATATTGCAGCCGAATAATTAAACTCATCTCCTGTTGGCTTTTATGACCTGCAATATTGAGGATAAAAGGAAACATTGCACAATGATAAAAATATTGCAGTCGGATAATTAAATTCAACTTATCTTGGATTTTGTGACCTACAACATTGAGGATAAAAGGCAACATTTTGCTGATTATAACTTGTTTCAAGTTGTTCTTATTGTTTTCCAAAGATCATTAGAATATGTCCAATTTACATTGATACCAAATGGATGTCACCTTTCTTGTTGTTTTCGATGAAGAGTGATTTTTCATAATTTGTCAAACCTTCTTTAGATAAGGTTTGATATGAACTTATTGAATTCCTTTCAGGCCTTATATTCAAAGAATTCATCTTTCTAGATCAATGGTTCGTCATATATAAAAAATCGACCTGATATTGGAAGAATTCACCTTTCAAGATCAATGCATCATCATATATAAGATTAAGTATGTGTTTCAACATTACAAGATACCGACATAAAGCAAAAAACTCAGGTTCCTTCCTTTGAGAAACTTAATATGATACTATCTCCCATGGCATGAGTGTAGATCTTGGGATCCAAGAAGATTGATAGTGTGTGTTTGAGCACTGAGTAATACCAACACAAAGTAAAAGACTTAGGCTCTCAAACTACTCAGATATATCTACTTTGGTTGTGAGGATATAAGAAGTTGAATTTAATGTTTTTGGTGCAAATGAAGTGCATAGATAAAATTCCAATTTTGACCTCTTGGTCAGCCGTTACTACTAAATTATCTCTTAACCTAATTTGAATTTGTCATTCTCAAGTTATTTATTGTATACTAGCCATTAAGATGAATCAATTTACAATATTTAGATTAAGAAGCTTCTTTTGTGTTGTTACCTCCATCTCTAGCAGTCTAGTCTAGCCGATGATGTGAGGGTTTCTAGTGTCTACCTTTTCTCCTCTATAATACCAATGACTTTGATGTGGTGTGTTGTTTTCTTTCTCTATAGAAATAGATGGTGCCTTGTTCCCCAGTCTTGTTTACTCTTGGTATTCAAGACAATAACTTGTATGCAAGTGATGACTTTACCAAGATCACCTTGTGTTGTTTGGTAAAATGACATGAACAGACTATTAGTTCATAGCTATATTGTCCCTTAAATATGAACATGACTAAATATTTGATGTCAATTGACATCAAACATGGTCAGCAGGACCAATTCTCCAAACCCTACATGATGATTACCAAGAACATTGTGATCCAATAAATACCCAACAAACAAACCCAATGCGAAAAGGAGGAAGCGAACCAGACTATCATTTGTTGCCTGTCTCAGGTTGCAATTATGGTAGTTTCGACTTTAATTTGTCAAGTACTAGGATATCATTTTTTTTCACTGTTTGATAGTTTGCCTTTACATTGTTTTGTTTTTTTTTATATTTTTCCACAATCAACTAATTGTAGGATTGTTATAGATCCATGCATTGATGTGATAGTGTCTTTTCTTATGTTTTTGTTGCCGCAATTTTTAGTCCTATAACAAAATTGGTTATTGCTTCATGGCTTTCCATATTTGCAATCTATGAATTCTTACATGGATTGACCACCTGCAATTTGCAGGTACATGGAACTCTACAACAATTATAACAAACAGATCCCTGAAAACTTGTCAGATTACATGATCTACAAGTAAAACATATCATCCAGACATGAGCATTATCCGGAATGTGCTCAGAAGATGAAACACTGGCCAGCACAATGAAGTTTCCACAACTGCAAGAATATTGCCCAGCAGTTGCAATGACTACATATGAGCAATACAGAAGCAACATTTCATCAACAGTTTTTCACCTTATATATATACTACACATGATGATAAATATTTCAAAGCCTTGTATATGTTGCTACTATCTGTTCTTCTTGCTAATTCCATAGATTTCTAACTTGAACTAAATGTCTTCTACATCTGGAATTGCAAATGAAAAAAAATTCCCATGTAATGTTTGAATTCATCTTTCACATGATATTGTTCACTTCACTGTGTTCATAATATTAGAAGGTTGCTCAAGCTCTAAGTTCAAAAGTAGCTACCAAGTTTCACTCTCCCAAGCAAAGATGAATCCCAATAGCTCTTTTATTCTCTCCAATGAATGAACTTCCAAACTAAGAGATCTATGCTCTCATATTAGACTTGCTTAAATCTTTGCTTTTGTTGCAGATATTTTCTCACATCCCTGAATGTTTTTATTATTGATGGGCATAATTTCTCTTTACCTGGGCGACTTATTTCTTGGCTAAGTGTTTTAGTTCTTGGCTGCGCATCTTAACTCTTGTTGCGTGCCTTACCTCTTATAGCAGAGTGTCTATATTCTTTGATGCGCATTGTCAAAGTGTTGGCCATTCAAATTTCCCAGCACATATGGAAAGAATTGCATGTGTAGCTTGTGCATTGTACACAACAAATTGTTTATAAAAATGTTGATGCAAATGCTAAATTGTCACATGTAGAAGTATTTGCTAAATGTATGTGATTTAATGCCACATATGCAGATATGGTATACTAGCCTCTTCTCGTTTCCTGTGAAGTCAATCTATATAGGGTTTGTTTGCCTTGTAATTTTAAGCAGTGGGATAAGACTTGCATATATGCATCATTATTTAATTATTTAATGTTATTCATATCATGCATGTTCGATGAATATTGTTCAGTGCTACAAAACATGAGCCATGTCATGTGTTCAGGTTGTGGCAATCTCTCTTTCTACATGAAAACTCCATAAATAATATATAATAAGTTTCCACTTCATTCATGTTACAATATTTACTCATTGATCATTTGATACAAGTTGATAAATGAATGGAGAGCATAAGGAAAATTTGCCCCAATAGCAACGTTGCCCTGCCTTGTCCCAATGCCTAGTCAAGGTGCCAAAGCAAGAATCAAGGCATTACAGCAAGTCTCCACCTTATGCATATGCAACCTTCATTTTCCTGCCATGTCACAAACATTGCCACATGTAGTTACATTTAAGGTATAAACTATAAACTATACAAAGATAGATAAATATCAAGTTTAAGTTATTTTTAAATAGATAATGAGTTTCTGTTGCTAGATTTCTGTGGTTGATGGTTTAAGATCCATCATCAAGATGTAATGCCGATCTTGTAGAGAGCATAAGAACTAAGATATTGCCACATACAACTCTTGTTATATATAAAACATTATGCTACTTAATTTAAATTAAAAGTACAATTATTTATTATATATAAAACAATAAACTCTTGTAAAATGTAAACTTAAGTTTCTTTCAAAAAGCCAAAGGCACTAAAGTAAGAATAAAATTTCAAATTATATAATATCCAAGTTTTGAATAATTGAGTCATTTTACCTTAAGTCATTATACCTAAAATATTATGATGTTACTCAATATTAATCTTATTTTAAATAAAAAGTAGTAATATATATATATATATATATATATATATATATATATATATATATATGATTTAGTAAATTAATTTGTGATCTAAAAATACTGCTACCAAAAACATAAGCAATACGAGGAATACACATATATCTTTTCATACTCAATATTATGTTGAAAGTGATATTTAAAATATTAATAACAAAAAAATATGATTCAATGATAAACCATTAAAACTACCAGAAAATGTCTATATAAAATCCTAATTCACAAATATTAATTTAACTAAAACATAAACCAGTTTTAGAATTGAGATGAATGTGAGTTAATATTTAAAATCATAATTCACAAAGATTAGTTTAACCAAAGCATAAACCAGTTTTAGAATTATGATGAATGTGACTTAATAAAATTCATGTAACTTTTCCTCTGTTGATGAGTGAAGAAAATGAATGACAAAATGTGTACCCACCTGGTTGCATGAGTACCAACGCTTAGTGACCTCATATACGCCAACTGCAAGCGAGGTAAATAAGAGAAGTAAACTTCTGAAATCTGGATTCCATGCCTATCATGTTAAACTGCGAAGCAACCCAACATTGCATTGCAAAGATTAAGGGAAAGTTACGCAATCAGTTGTGAAAAAACACTGAAAACCCGAACCGTCGAAAATTGAGAAATAGCACAACATACAGGGGAGCAACTGCACCTCAAAGTTCCTCTTCAATACACATAAATAATGAGCTCAGCTAGCCGTTAGCGGTTACAATCAGCTAGCTAATAAACATACCATTTTTCTTATCCACTCATTAACTTAAATTTATTTAAATACCAGAATTCGTTGCTTAAACATTAAAAAACATACCAAAAATAAATTATAATACAATAAGACAAATTTCTAATAATATATTCAAAAGGATATTACCACTAAACTTTATAAATATATTATAAAATAAATTTAATATAAAAACTAAACTAAATTATAAAGTTTAAAGCTTTAAAATTGAAAATAAATTTAAATCCGGTAAGTATCATATGGCTTTCACTCATCACATAATAATTTTGTTTCCTTATTTAAGACTTATATTGAAATATTCTAAAGATTGAAAACCTTATTTTGATGACTCTTGTGATCTTTCAAAAACGAGTATTCATTAAATTAATTTTTTCAACTTGAATGCAACATTAATATTTACTAAATTAATGCTCGGGGGTGATAATCCTGGGATTATGAAGGATTGGCATTCTGAAGGACTCCTTTAGGTTAAACATGGAGGATGATAATGCTGGTCTGAATCTCCCTCCAGTGCAGTGTTGTCAATGTAGGAAATACCTCCAGGTCCATTTGCGGGGTTGGAATGAAAAGATATCTCTTAGCTGTCGACGTGGTGTAGGGGCATAGCAATTAATTTTTTCAACCTGAATGCAACATTAATATTTACTAAATTAATGCTCGGGGGTGATAATCCTGGCATTTTGAAGGACTCCTTTAGGTTAAACATGGAGGATGATAATGTTGGTTTGAATCTCCCTTCGGTGTAGTGTCATCGATGTAGGAAACACCTCCAGGTCCATTCAGGGGGGTTGGAATGAAAAGATATATCTCAGCTCTCGACGTGGTGTAGGGGCATAGCAATGGTGGTTCTGCGCAACAAGCTTCTCGTGGTGGTTCTGTGCAGCAAGCCTTTCGTGGTCACTCCAGAATTGATGAGCCAAGCAGTGGCAGGAATTGGGCTCCTCTCGACGTGGTGCAAGGTCAGAGCAATGGTGGTTCTGAGCAGCATGTTGTTCGTGGTCACTCCAAGGAGCCAGGCAATGGCAGGAATTGGATGCTTCCAGCAGGTGATAACAATGGGTTCATTAATTTGGGGTCTCCTCAAGGGTTGGACAGTCCGTCCTTTGAGGTCCATTCGCATTTGCAGGAGCTGGAAACACAAGTTCATTGGCTCAGAGGTGAGAACTCGGACCTTAGAAAAGCCATATCTCACCTTTTCACAATTGTTCACATCACGAACTCTGAAGTCCACAGTGGTAGCAGTAAGTTGAAGGAGTATTTTGACATGTTGGATGGAAAATATGAGAACGGTTGGCCCTGTTCGGTGGATCTGAGCACCCAAATTAAGTCCCTGCACAACAGTCTCAGAATTGTTGATGCAGAGTTCGATGGTATGGGGTCTGATATTAGGAACAGCTCCATTGTCTTCAATGGCATTGTTGATGATAAAACCGGAGCTACGGCTGGGAACAAGGAGAAGAACATCCACCAGCATCATGTCAACGGTTGATGTCTCCGTTTGCTCGTCCATGTATTTACAAAACTTTTATGTTATGTCCATTTTTTCACAATGGCTTGTAGAAGCTAGTTAGTGTTTCTCTTCACTTTATGTATTTCTTTTGTAGTTTTCTTCTAGGAAAGTTTGTAAGAATTTCCAGTTGTCGTAGGATAGGGTATATGTATGACCTGCAAAGACTTGAATGTGATGAGCTAGCCATGACACCTCTCCAATTTTGGGATCAATCATCCCATCTTTTTTGTAATACTGTCTCTTTTTCTGTTTTTGTAAAAAACAAAAAATTACTAAATTAATATTCAATGTAAATACAATTAAGGTTTAACTTAACCTTAAAAGCTTATTGATTTTAATATATTTTTATGAGTTGTTATTTTTATGAGTTGTTGGGCTGTCTCATTTCTATTTATAGATGGAGTCAAATACAATATAAATCTTTGATAAAACATGTAAACAATCTCATGTACATTACATTACATTAAATTAAATTGACTTCTCCATAGAAATAATTGCTTATATTTATATACGAGTATCACAAAATAAGCAAAGTGATATGTAGTCTTTTTAAAAGATAATTACATTAAATTAAATTGACTTCTCCATAGAAATAATTGCTTATATTTATATACGAGTATCACAAAATAAGCAAAGTGATATGTAGTCTTTTTAAAAGATAATTACTAACATGTTAGTTGAAAATAAATTTAAATATCTTATCTCATGATATTTGTAAAAAATGTATAATCAGCAGTCTTCACTGTTCTAAAATAATAGACTCCGAACTCAAGGTATTAAAATTGAATCACCGTGTTATTTATAACATATATAAACAGAAAATTTGATTTAGCAAATCATTTTTTGTTTGTTTTTAATAGCCTTTGCTTATGTGTGGCTCTTTTGGCTGTACAGTATCATTACTATACGGAATTTTCATAGATTTGGAACTTCTTCTTAATTTTCTTACAGGAAATTCTAATAAGACCTAATTATGTTACTATAATCTATACTTTAATTACAGGTTATTATATGTAAATTTAGGTATTTTTAATATATATTTTTTGTGTTATTGTTTATTTCGAATTTGGAATGACCACCATAATATAAATCTTGACAGTATAGATCCACACATAGTTTTGCTGTTGTTGGGCCTGATACAGGAAGAGAATAAGAATGTTTATTCATTTGGACTTTAAATGAAGAACTACTATAAAGATATTGTTCTTTTGATTTTGATGAATAACAAAAAAAAAAAAAATTCTTATTAAAAAAACAAATCTTCACAGTACACTTGTCTCATCTTTCTGCAATCTAGTAAGAGACCCTTCACTTGTTCAAAACTTCAAATCTTATGGGGAGGGATTGAAGATAGAAGTTGCCACTATTCCACCTGATGTTAGTACAACATTGAAGCTGGCCCGCGCTCAATTTTATTTACTCCAGCTCTAACTAGGCTGTATACATATGCAAATTTTCCCTGATTGTAAGAAAAAAAAAACCTTTCCTCCACCTTAAATTGTAAAATATAAATACTAATCAATATAAAAACTTTAAAAAAATAAATATATATATTATGATACCTCACTAAAACTTCAACCGATTTAAATCGACAATCCAACATCCCGTAGTTAAATTGCAAACCAAACCAACCCAACCCCACACCTCCTCGGAAACATTAAGAGATATAATCACGGCTCGTGTTCTTGTATTGGCTAGTCTTCAAGACACAGAGACAATGAGTAAATATTTTAAAATTATTTTAATTTAATGCACAAGCAGCAGCGGTATTGTATGATAGAGCCCAGTGAATATGATAATATTAAATTTTCTCTAAGAAAAATAATGTGTCTACAAGGTGGGGTGGGGCTAACCCTAGCAAAGCAAAGAAAAATGTACGATACTCAGTGGAGTGCATGAAAGAACCCGTCTCCAACGTGGTGATGCGATCCAATACAGAGGTCAGTTTCTTCAATATAAATACTCCAAGCTACAGAAGATTCGAATCCAATTCAACCTCAAGCACCTCGCAGCATCAGCATCAGCGGGATTATGAACCATTGAATCTGAACTATCGCAGCAGCATCAGGTGGTAAAGGCTATAACTTTGACAGTTTCATCTCTGCTTTATAAAGTAAAACTGAATGTAATTTTATTTCACTTACAAGAATTGAATTAGTGGAAAGGTAGTAATCATTCTTCTCAACTACCCAAACTACATACAAAAAGTCCCTCATATTTACCTAAACATAAATTCCATTCATCCTTTCTAAGACCAACACTTTAACAAATAATAAATTATCCGCCACCATACATGCGCAAATTACCCTGATGAAATCGCCACTTTTGTCAAATATCACAAATCGTTTTGAAGGCAAATACATAAGATATTCTAGCAAGGCAGTAGAAACAAAAATAGCGTGGAAAACATTATGAGCACTGCAGTGTGCGCCTTAAACACCTGACTTGGCTCTCAAAAGGGATCAAATATGAAGGGTGGGGTCCCATTTCACTTTGAAGGGTTATGAGATATTGAACCGTTCAATGCTGCCATGTAAAAAGAAGTCATTATTTTCATTTGAAAATGTACTGGTACATCAAAATTATTTTCATTTGAAAATGTACTAGTACATCAAAATTTCATTGTTTACTTAAGTAGTAAAGTCAAGAAGTTTATTTTGCAGTGGATATGGGGGCACTAAACGTTATATATGTCATATAACACAACCATATTTCGCCCCGATCTAGCAGCTCAGTCTCTAAGCCACTATGTCACCTTTGTCGTCGCAGCAGTTTCCCAAATTGATCTTGCCTCTTAAACTTTTAACCAATATAATGATACAGTTAACTTGCTAACCCCATTCCAATCCAACTTTCATCCTTACAGCCAAAATTAATACTATTTTACTCTTTCATGATCTGCCTGAACATGAGGAATTTATTAGTGAAACATAACTTAGGAGATACACGGAAAATCCACTTTCCACATGTTCAGTGTGAATTGCCATAACTAATTTTATAGATCTTTTTTTTCTGCATTACTGCAGCTACAATTAGCTTGTTAGCCCAATTCCAATCCAACTTTTAACCAGTATAATAATATTTAATACCTCTTAAAATGAGTTCCTAGGCTGCTTCAAATAATACAAGCTCAATGAAGAATTGTGTTCTTCAACTCTTCTAAAAGAAACACGATGCTTATTCTTGGAAAAGTTCAATCTTTGTAAATCACTAGCGATGGTTATTCAAACTAATATAAATTCCAGCCTACTTAACAATGGAAAAAATGATCATGTAAGCCACAAAAGGAAGAAATTGTTTCAGAAGCCAAAAACATTGGACGTTGAGTCAGGTCTGTATCTGTTTCTAAATTAGTGAGCAATAGAGATGTATGTAGAAAGATAGTAAAAAGGTGAAGGGAAAGAATATGAATGGTAACTTTTTTTTACTTCTTTGAATTGAGGACCATAATTCACTTTCATTCACCTCTATCAAACATCTGCATTGCCTATGCCATTTATAATCCTCCTTCACGCAAGTCTATCAGAGAGAACAGTTCAACAAAGAAGTTGGATTGGATTGAAAACCAGTAGCAATTTTCTTTGTCACTCTAATTGTGTACCCTACAATAGAATTGAATGCCAATGACAACAACATATGTTTTAATTTTTCATTCAACACTATGAATGCCACATGTACTTGGGATAGAATAAGTTTAAGCGCTCCTTACATGTTGCATGCTATGTTATCGTTTGAGCAAAGAGAACTATCGGACTCCATGCAGCTTTTGTTCTCAATAGTTGATTAAGGACCCTAGCTGCTTCTTCTCTATAACCCTCCCCCTAGATCTCGTTATACATAATAACTCTGTGGTCTGACAGAGTAGAGGAAGGGTTGTGAAGCATAAGTAAAACGTAGGCAGACCAAGTAGAGAGGAGATGTGATAGATGGTTGAAGTTCTTGTTATATGGTTGAAGTTCCTGTTCTATTCAAGACCAACCGATAAGTGCAACAAAATCAAAAGGTAAAGTAGGACTGTCATTCTAAAAATCAAGATTACAAAAAAAAATTGTCCCAGTTCGTACAATCGAACGTAGGAGTGGGCATTGGGCATTCTAAGAAAGTTGCTAGCTTTCAACATTGTCCTTCACCAGATGTTGTTGCATATTCTCAATCATATTGAAATTGGATAGCTAGTTGGGATTGTAAGTTTAGTAGCATCGGTGGTTTTCATATTAATAAATCCCAAGAATATTAAACTGTGTGCCAGAGTGTCGAATCGACGACTGAGCAATTGGAGAAAATGGCTCATGCAACACAATTTTAGATACAAAATCTAGAACTTCCCCAAATCCCCAGGCTTTTTGGTAAAGCTGGGGGGCGTAGTGGACACACATGTTTCCCGCAGAGCTGCAACCGTGGCCAGTGGCAGCTGCGCGGGGAAGCACTTGGTTTCAGAGTGAACACAATGGTCTTCCTTGTCCCCTCCATTTTAGGAAAGTTATAGGGCGGCTAAATTCTCAAGAGCTTCGATCGGGCAACAATGGAAAATAGGGAAAGGAAAGGAGCACATGGAATCATATGCGTGTACATAGAACATATGAAGAAAGAAGTAATTGTTGTTGTTGTTGTGGTTGGGAATCGATAAATGTTGTTCTGAACAACCTCAGATGGAGATTTGTGACAAATCCACTCTCTGATTCAGGATTCAAATTTGAAGCCTTCAAGGCCCATTTGAAGTTACAAAATTTCAATCAAATAATAATATTGTGTTTGAACTTTGAAGTTATAGAATTTTAATCAAATAAAAAAAAATTTAAATAGTTGATGGGATCATGAATGGATAAAATGATGTACATACCTGTAAATTCATAGGATGTTAGCAATCCAGTCAGCCTTGAAGTTGAGATCCTCAAAGAAAATAAATTTCTTTGTATATGTTTATGGAAGGCTGACATTAGTAGCTTCACTCTGCAAAATCTCCTAGAGGACTGGAGGAGATAGGGTAGGTGGAACTTGGAAGTATCTCAACCACGGTGGAGCAGGGGTATAAGCAAAAGCTTGTTTGTATTCCTGTAATATTATATATTGATGGTCAGATCCATGGAAGCATGGAATTCTAGCATTGACTTGATACAACAAAGAAAATACAAGGTGGGACTCGGGAGCCGTAAGATTGACTTGATACAACAAAGAAAACACAGGGTGTGAGGCTGGGATCCGTAGACAGTAGGATTAACATGATACAACAAAGAAAACACAGGGTCGTGGGCAAGGGCCACGGGCGGGAGCGGCAGCCTGCAACATTACAATAAGTTTCTGGATTGTGGAGTTTGTCTGAAATGCCAAATTCGGGGCACATTAACATAATATTTATACATTGAATACTCAATTAAATTACGGAGTAAGAAGTCATGAATTGGTATGTGATAACTGTTGAAATATTGTAACTTCAAAGAATATTATATTTGTATATTATTTATTCCGGAGATGTTCCATACCTCCGATGTGATTATACTATAAATCCGGAGATGTTTATTCCTCCAAGTTGGTTGTGGTAACTAGGGTTATTAGACCCACCATGTGGGGGTCGGCCCAGTCAGTTATAATGGGGTATTTAACCTAATGGTTAAATACGAGCCTACATGTACTTGTGTAAAATACATATCAGAGTAGTGTATAAATAGAGGAGGTGTGTTCCTCATTTGATACACTCACTCACTTGAGGATAGCGCACTTGTGGAGGAGAGGTCTGCTATTGTGGAGGAGGAGATCATGTCTCAGGGTTTCATCTTTGTATATTGCTGGTCATCTATATTGAGGAAGCTTTGCTGGGTTTTCTACCCCATGAGGGTTTCCCAGGATAAATCTCTGTCTCTTGTGTTTATGCTATGCTTGTTGTTTCTTCAGTGATCCTGTATATGCTATTATTGTGAAATGGAATGTAATGCTGCTATTTTCTGTCTTAGCATATTAAATTTTAACATGGTATCAGAGCTAACCTGAAGGAAGACAAGGTATGGCACTTACGACACTTGCTTTACTTACGACAATTTAAAGGTTAGGATTTTACATAGCAAAAACCAGTCATCGTGGAACTTTCGCTATAAATCCATTTTGGCGAAGGTTCAGGGTTTGAAAAGTTTACAGGTCAAAGATAACATCCCCAGGTACCTTGTGTCCAAAGGGCATCCTCAGATTCGTTGTACTTTGTAAGTTATGATCAGTACAAGTTAGGGTTTTGGCCTCTTCCAGATCTCAGTCAAAATCAGGTGACCTTGGCAAAAAGGTCATAACTTGGGCTAGGAAGCTCCAAATGAAATTTCATAAAAAGTGACAAGTAGTTCACAGAGTGTACTATCTCAGGAAAATTTTTCAGAGGCCGAAGGTGAACTAGTGACACGTGGCACGCCGTACAAGTTCGCTCTCCTGTTTTATCCCATAAACAGGTCACGTTGCGACACTTGGCATAACTCTCTCTCAGAGAGTCCAATTGAGGTCAGACCTGTTGGGATGGAAAGATAACAGGTTGAGCTATCTCAGGAAAAGTTTTTAGAGGCCGAAGTTCAAACAGTGACACGTGGCATGCCGTACAAGTTCGCTCTCTTGTTTTATCCCATAAACAGGTCATGTTGCGACAATTGGCATAACTCTCTCTCAGAAAACCCAATTGAGGTCAGACCTGTCAGGATGGAAAGATGACAGGTCAGGCTACTGCAGAAAAAGGGTTTCAGACCCTGTGGAGCAAAAATTTCAGATTTATAGCAGAAACAATCAGGTGCATATTTCTGTCAAAACAGAATTATTTTTGGAGCACCTTTATTCATGGCTTCCGGAATTTAGGGTTTCGGAGAAAGTTAGAATTTTTGGAATCGGAGTCCACGGCTGAATGATACTCAGAAAAATCAAAATTTAGAGACCAAGATCGAATTTTTGGTTGGGTGGAAGACCGGGCTTGATCAAACCCCAGTTCGAGATTTTGATCGGAAAGATGGAAAATTAGGGCTTCAGCAAAAGTTGGAATTTTTGAAGTCTGTAACCACGGCTGGAAGCTCCTAAGAAAAATAAGAGTTTAGAGCCTTGGATCGAACCTTTTGTTTGGTCAGAAGGGTGGGCTTCATCAAATCCTAGTTCGGGATCCTGTCTAGAAGATCCAGAAGTTTCAAAGGCAATTTTGAGGGGTCAAAATTTGGAAATTCCAAAATTGAAGTATGCTAGTTTGATCAGCTCAGCAAGACATATTCTTTCATCCATTCAGAAGTGTGAAAGTCAAAGATTGAATTTTTAGGGTTTCTCTAGAAAACCCTAATTAAGCTCCAGATCAAGTTTCAGGGGGAGTTGAGGCTAAGGCCTTACATAAGAAGACTACAAGAAGTCTCGACAGGTATGACTTAAGGAGGCTCAGGTATGTCTTGAAATCTAATTCTTGATTAAGTTCATGATGTGTTTGTCTTCATATTATTTATTAGTACAATCTTGATTAATGTTGGAATTGTCTTATCACCCTAGTAACAGTATGAATGCATCAAAGACATTCATTGATTAGGGCTATATGATTGTACTAATGCATTATGATGTTGTGTGAGGTTGATGTTGTCTGCTAACAAGGCTCAGGTACATCACAAAAGACAAATCAGGTTCCATGACCATGACAACATGAAGACAAAGACTCACGAGGTATATATGACTTTGTTATATCATGTTTAACCTACGAGACATGCAGGTTCTAGCTCAGGATCTCTAAATCATTGAAGAGATTGTTTAGGTATGTTGTACATAACTAAGCAGGTATACTAATCCAGGTATGCTTTCCTATGTCATGTTAGAATCTTACCTTGTGTAAGTATACTTGGTATGATTGGTTAGTAATCAAGGGTTTATGCATATTATGTCTCTTATCTTGGTTGATGATTTAACTAACTAGATTAAACAAGAATATGCATGAGTAAAAGAAGACTTCCTTGAAACCCTGAATACTAATGATCATGACTGTACATATTCAAGATTATTTAGAATTAGAATGTTTTGATAATATTGAGAATATACTAATGAATGTATGTTTGTGTATGAGATCATGAGGATGACACTAGTGTACACTTGAGCATGCACAGTGGTACATAATGATTAGAAGTTCAGAAGACATACAGAAGATCAAGCGGGAGGCAACCTCACAAACATAAAAGATAAGTATTTGGGTTGTTATTAGAAATAGTAAATGATATTGCTTGTATGCATATTTGTATTCCTAGAATATATCATGCTGAGTGTAAACATTCATAAAGCATTGAACAATATACTACTAATATGCATATGATTGGTAAATTGGACAAACATTCCATTGTTGCTTGTCTATAATGAAACTTCTTTGCTGACATGCTGAGAGTTGTGCACACTCTCGATAGTATGTTCTGGTAGAGATGGAAGGCATCTAGATAGCCACTGTATGCATACAGGATATGGGAAAGTGTTGTGCCAAAGTATTGGTCAAAATAGTTGCATAACTATGTAAATGATATCTGTATGCATAATAGGTTATCATATCAATATGATTTGATGATTATGAAGTATTACTAATCATGTACTTAATTTTGATTTGTAGGAAAGATCATGATGAATGATGAACTCTGAACAAGCGATGGATGTTCAACAAAAGATTTACAAATCAAACACACTATAGAAAACTTGTGGTTAAGAGATTCTCTTAGAAAGAGGAAGAGAATCATGATGAGATGTTTTGCTCCAAGGGACTAGATAAGACCATTCTCTTAATAATGTAATCAGGTTATGTATGGGTTCCCGGGATCGGTAGTCAATCGATGAGCTTAATGATCATCATGGGTGATGTGGAATGCAAGAAGGAACTCACCACAGAGTTCGAATGATTTTGAGGATCATATTAGTAGACCCATCTGACGAGAGATGGCACAGATAGACATGCAGAAGATCACTCAATGCTGAGTGTAAATAATGGACAATTGACAGCTTCATGACAAAGCTTGGGCTTTACCAGAAGTAAAGTTGTTCCTAACCTTTACCTTAAGGTTGTGGATGATGAACCTATCATACCATTATTGCATGACGATGATCTCTTTCTGACAAGGAATGAGAAACAGGTCATGAAAAATGGCTGCAGAAATGAAAATGAAAGATCTCAGGATCAATGCACTACTTCTTAGATCTAGAAGTATGGCAAGATCCAAAAGGAATCTTTTAAATCAAGGTAAGTATGCTGTGAAGTTTCTAAAAAGATTTGATATGTTGGAGTATAAAGCCATGGCCACTCCCATGGACTCCAACTTGAAGTTATTAGTTAATGACTCATCGTATTTAGTGGACCTAACCCTATATAGACAAATCATTGGGTCATTGATGTATTTAACAAATACTAGGCCAGATATATGCTTTGTTGTAAATACCCTAAGTCAGTATCTAGTAAAACCTAGAAAGGTTCACTTAATAGCTACAAAGCATGTAGTGAGGTACCTAAAAGGTACTTTAGATTTTTGGTCTATAGTATCTTGGAGGTCATGAACTCCGTTTACATAGTTACTCAGATTCTGATTGGGCAGGAAGTGTCTCAGACAGAAAAAGTACATCAGGTGGATGTTATAGTCCTGAATCTGCCATGATCTCATGGTTCAGCAAGGAACAATCTAGTGTGGCTCTCAGTACAGCTGAAGCAGAATATATATATAGCTGTCTGCTCTGCCAGCTGTGAAGCAATGTGGCTTCAAAAGCTTTTATATGGAGTGTTTGACTTAGAAATGAATTCCACTATGATTATGTGTGACATTCAAAAACTGCATCAAGATAGAAAATCTTGTATTCCACGATAAGTCAAAAACACATAGAGATCCGATACTTCTTTATACGAGATATGGTGCAGAGAGGAGCTATCAAGCTAAAGTATATAAGCACTGAGGATCAGATTGCTGATATCTTGACTAAACCTCTATCTCGAGTAAAGTTTGAATAGTTTCGAGACAAGCTTGGTATAGTCCAGAAGGACCCTCCTCAAAAGGGGGAGTAGCATAGTATCTGATAACAAGTCTATCTCATCAATGATGAGGTTACCTTTTTACTGCACCTAGTTACTTAGAATTATTTAGATTTAGTAATCTTATATTTTTTCTTTTGATGATAGATGTATACATGCTTTTGATGATAGATGTATACATGCTTTTGATGTTAGATATGCATGATTTTGATGATAGATGTATACATGCTTTTTATGATACATGTTATGCATGTTTTGATGATGAGGATACATGTTTTGATGATACATGATTTGATGATGATTATACATGTTTTGATGATGATGATACATGTTTTGATGATACATGTTTTGATGATGATGATACATGTTTTGATGATACATGGTTTGATGATGATACATGTTTTGATGATGATGATACATGTTTTGGTGATACATGTTTTGGTGATGAGGATACATGTTTTTTGGTATACAACATGTGAAGGGATTGGATCATTCCTGGACTTCAGTCCGAAAGAAGAGCCGTAGACATATGTCTTCGAAAATGAAGTTCTTAGTGAACATGTGAGGGGATTGGATCATTCCTGGACTTCAGTCCGAAAGAAGAGCCGTAGACGTATATCTTCGAAAATGAAGTTCTTGGTGAACATGTGAAGGGATTGGATCATTCCTGGACTTCAGTCCGAAAGAAGAGCCGTAGACGTATGTCTTCGAAAATGAAATTCTTAGTGAACATGTGAGGGGATTGGATCATTCCTGGACTTCAGTCCAAAAGAAGAGCCGTAGACATATGTCTTCGAAAATGAAGTTCTTAGTGAACATGTGAGGGGATTGGATCATTCATGAACTTCAGTCCAAAAGAAGAGCCGTAGACGTATGTCTTCGAAAATGAAGTTCTTGGTGAACATGTGAAGGGATTGGATCATTCCTGGACTTCAGTCCGAAAGAAGAGCTGTAGACGTATGTCTTCGAAAATGAAGTTCTTAGTGAACATGTGAGGGGATTGGATCATTCCCGGACTTCAGTCCTAAAGAAGAGCCGTAGACATGAGGTCTCCGATAACTGAACGATAGGACTGGATCGTCCCTGGACTTCGGTTCAAAAGGTACACGATAGGATTGGATCGTCCCTGGACCTCGGTTCAAAATGTACGTGACAAATCCTAGAATTGCTCTAGGTTACATCCAGCATGAAACAGGGCTGGCTCTGTAGTTGTGATACATCCAGCATGAAACAGGGCTGGCTCTGTAGATGTGATACATCCAGCATGAAACAGGGCTGGCTCTGTAGTTGTGATACATCCAGCATGAAATAGGGCTGGCTCTGTAGATGTGATACATCCAGCATGAAACAGGGCTGGCTCTGTAGATGTGATACATCCAGCATGAAACAGGGCTGGCTCTGTAGATGTGATACATCCAGCATGAAACAGGGCTGGCTCTGTAGATGTGACACATCCAGTATGAAAAAGGACTGGCTCTGTGGCGGTAAATCCTAGATCTGATCTAGGTCACATCCAGTATGAAAAAGGACTGGCACTGTGGTTGGGATTGGATCGTCCCTAGACATGAGACTTGTCTTAAAGAGATAAGGATTGATCATCCTGGAACTTGATCTGGATTGCATCATCCATGGACCTATGTCCTAAAGAGAGCAGGATTGATCATCCTGTAATATGATCGTGTGATGACGATGCTGATCGTATGATGACGATGCTGATCGTGTGATGATGATGTTGATCATATGATGACGATGCTGCTGATCGTGTGATGACGATGTTGATCGTGCGATGATAATGTTGATGATCGTGAGATGACGATGCTGATGATCATGTGATGCCGATGCTGATGATCATATGATGATGATGCTGCTGATCGTGACGGTCTAGATGATGATGTTGATGATCGTGTGATGACAATGTTGATGATCGTATGATGATGATGATGCTGGTCGTGACGGTCTAGATGATGATGTTGATGATCGTGTGATGACAATGTTGATGATCGTATGATGATGATGATGCTGATCGTGATGGTCTAGATGACGATGTTGATGATCGTGAGGATCCAGACATTGATGTTGCTATAGTTGTTCGAGTGCTGCAGAAGATAAAGACTCAGTACTGAAGATGTTGATGTTCCAGTAACTAGTTGAGTTACTGATGATGTTGAGAAAGCTTCCAATGATTTATAGATGTATCATGTATGATGTTGATGACTCCTTGCTCGTGCAGATACTGTTATAATATCCTTCTCGTTAAGGGGGAGTGTTGAAATATTGTAACTTCAAAGAATATTATATTTGTATATTATTTATTCCGGAGATGTTCCATACCTCCGATGTGATTATACTATAAATCCGGAGATGTTTATTCCTCCAAGTTGGTTGTGGTAACTAGGGTTATTAGACCCACCATGTGGGGGTCGGCCCAGTCAGTTATAATGGGGTATTTAACCTAATGGTTAAATACGAGCCTACATGTACTTGTGTAAAATACATATCAGAGTAGTGTATAAATAGAGGAGGTGTGTTCCTCATTTGATACACTCACTCACTTGAGGATAGCGCACTTGTGGAGGAGAGGTCTGCTATTGTGGAGGAGGAGATCATGTCTCAGGGTTTCATCTTTGTATATTGCTGGTCATCTATATTGAGGAAGCTTTGCTGGGTTTTCTACCCCATGAGGGTTTCCCAGGATAAATCTCTGTCTCTTGTGTTTATGCTATGCTTGTTGTTTCTTCAGTGATCATGTATATGCTATTATTGTGAAATGGAATGTAATGCTGCTATTTTCTGTCTTAGCATATTAAATTTTAACAATAACTGGTAACTTGGTAATCCCACTGCGAGCAACACGTATGAGCCACCAACCATGTTTAATAAAGTTGTTGCTTCCATTAAATGTGTTAAACATGTAAGCCCTCGCCGCTAACACGAGAGCTTAGAAGTGTTCAAGCCATGGGTTGCACATTGTAAGCCAGCCCACATAAGCTGGTCAATGATATTATTAGAGGCCCAATGGTCCATGATCCATCGATGATCAGACGCGTGGCTATTGGAGAGTAACTGAGTACCAAGTCCCACTCCCAAGTTACCTAGCTAGTAGCCACATTCCCAATTTCCCACTGAAAATTATCGACCGGTGAAATTTGAAGCTGCCCTTCTGTTGCAATTTTAAACAATAGTGATTAATTTAATTATTGACAGGCTTACGATGAAATTAAATTTTGTTTGCATGGTAAAATTTGAGGTGGTCTTCTATGACGTGTAACATGGCCTCTAAGGCTTCAAATTTGAAGCCTACTCAAACAAAAGGCATCGACGCTTGCCCTGTGATCGCAATTATTTTTCATCGTCGTTATTGGAAACTGGGAGGGAGCTTCTCTCCTCGCCGGACAAAACGTCAGGATTTAGGCGTCCTTGTGAGATAGAAATGACACATGGGATTGGGCAGTACTCATATTTTTATAAAGTTTTTACGATCTTCGAGGTCGGTGAGAATATATCATTGGATCGAGTACTCTCACTGGCTTCAAGGAACATGAGAATTCTTGTAGGGTACATAAGGTTCGCTGAATCGCCGTTTTATCAATAAATAAATAATAAAGGCAGAGCACGGTTCTGGAAAAATAACAAGCAGAAAGGAAGCCGTGGCAATACGTACGATCGATAGGCCCTAGGCGTGAAAGATTTGATTAGACGGCTCATTGCTTTTAACACTGTTACACCACGTCTTTAAGAGATGCATCTATCACAACGCATGCTATTGGAGGCACGCTCATTAAATGCTCTACATGCCCACTAAAGATCTTTTTTTCAAGGCGACAAGCTTTTGTCATAGACATATAATGTTGGAATTCATACTTGGAAATTGGAATAACATGAACACATTGATTGGCGGTGTCTTGAGCAGCATGAGTTGTCCATTTGATCCGATGTCATTTGTGTAGATGGATGGATGCAATTACAAAATACAACATGTTTTATGATGATAACAATACACTCTTATGGTCACAACTTTGGTTTTCGAGGAAGAATTGGGTTTGCGAATCGTCGAGTACAAGTTAGCAAGTCTATATGGTTAAACTATATTGGTAGCCTTGGTGGCCAACTCGTGTTAGGATAGAGTATTAGTGTATAGGTTAGCTTGGAGTACTTATGCGTATGCTAGTTGAAGGACCAAGGATGGCTTATTGAGTGAGAATAGTCTATCGACAAGGCCTTGGGCTTTAGGACTCAATGGAGGACAATGCGACTGACACTATGTTGGATGTTGTGTCATCCATGTTAGGACAAGCACGTTGAGATGTGGGTCGAATGTATGTGAATGCCTCATGGGAGGGGCATGACCTTCACGCATTGTCAAGCATTAGACTAGAGGGATGGCAGCATCATTGTACATTGGGTGGATGGTTGTTCAACTGTGCTAGCTCAGGGGAAGATGTAAAAAGGTTTCTTGTGGTTGGGTGGTGCCAGCGTAGCATTTCCTATGGTGAAACGAGCACGTTCGTATTCCGTAAGTATAATGTAAGCCTGACTTGGGTTTGATGAGGATGTGTCGATGATGCATAGTCCAAGTGATACAAGCAGTTGTTGGTCATGCCCAATTAGCAAGGCCATAGTGGTGCCAAGCGACGACTAGACTTCTTGACTGGTATGGGATGCTCAAGGCAAACGATAAGTCTAGCCCCATTACAGATGGTATAAGAGCAGGGGGTTTTGCCGAAGTTGATGTTTCAACAAAGCTAATTGAAGTAGAGGCAAGTGCATTAAAGGTTTTGGCACCGGTAGGCAAAGGGTACAGAACACAGACTTGACCAGGCTTCATTGTTGGCAAAGCACAACATTGAGCACGTCATTGGTAGTAGTAAGTGGTGTGTTGTGCCATTGACATAAGGGCATTTGTCGGCAATGCAAATGAATAGTTCGTCGACAGGAAACCCCCAACGAAAAGACAACATGCTCGTTGACAGAGTAGAGCGAAGCAAGGAAGTGCGTGTCAGTAGAGACACAACTGTCGATAGAGGCACCCATCGACAAAATAACTTCCATTGGAAAAACAACGACCGTTGGCATATAATGGAGAACGGGGTTACTGAAGACAGCCAATGGGGA
Source organism: Larix kaempferi (assembly GCA_027924585.1). Lineage (NCBI taxonomy): Eukaryota > Viridiplantae > Streptophyta > Pinopsida > Pinales > Pinaceae > Larix > Larix kaempferi. The sequence goes on along the minus strand of BSBM01000502.1, from coordinate 24,257,092 downwards.
ACAATATGTACTTAAGTTACACATTTTTCAGTTTTGGATTGCAGGTGAGACTAGTCAGCCAAAAAATTGACTAAGTAAGTGAGACTCACCATGGAGGATTCATAAGATGAAGTTGGCTTGAGACATGAGGAAAGTGATTACAAATAGTCCTCTATGGTCACCAAGACAAAGGCATATATGGTAACATTTGAGAGTATTGTTGAAGGGCTTCAAGAGTCCTTGGAGCAAGAGCTGTTAGCTAGGGAGTCTATGGAGACAATGGTGAAACACGTCCTTGGGTCATGCACTAAGGCACCAACATTGAGTTTGGATGCCACAACCTTAACCAAGGAAGTAGAGGAGTAGTTGATGGTGGTTGAGAACTTAGTGAAGTCCATGGTAGTGTAAGTACATCGATAAGAAGACACCGACAACCTCTTGAAGTGAGATGTCATACATGGAGGTAATTCAACCAGAGTAGTGAAGATCAAGATAAAGGAACCAAAGACATATGATGGTACCCACAATGCGAAGATGTTAGGGAACTTCTGTTGGGAAGATCAAGATAAAGGAACCAAAGTCATATGATGGTACCCACAATGTGAAGATGCTATGCAACTTATGTTGGGATGTAGAACAATAGCTTGAGCAAACATAATCCCTAGCTCCTTTAATGTTGCATTGTGTCATGGACAAAGAAACTAACTTGGTTTAGATAGAGTGCAAACCTTAAAGTGTCGAACTTATCATTGAATCTATAATGACTACCACATCTTTGAAGGACATGAGATACATAAAAAAATGGATGTTGTCTAATATAGTATTCCAACTCAACCACCTAATACATTTGTTTAACCACCATCATTAAAATTCTACGTTCCATTTTTTAATTATTAGTCTCATTTTATCAATTAACCATCATTAGGAACTTCTATGTTCCATTTTTATTATTAATCCCATTGTATCAATTCCCAATTATTAGTCTCATTGTATCAATTCATTGCTTTCCTCGTGTTAAGGATATGTACATTTCTTCTTTTCAAATTTTATTTTTTCCCCAAAAATTTTCAAACTTTAAAACCCTTATTATGGTTGGTTTTATTTATCTGTCCCACTAATAAATCTCACCCTTAAAAGCCCCTAATATGGGGCGTTTTATTTATCTTGCCAAAAAATAATGGTTGCCAATTTATAGTATTGTGCTTTGATGTGAGTTGTACTCTTCTTGTGAGTGCATTTTTTCAAAGCATAATGGTTGCAATTTATAGTATTGTGCTTTAATGTCAATTGTACTCTTCTTGTGAGTGCATTTTTTCAAAGCATAACATCAATGTATTTCACATTATTCCATTTTTAGAGAGAAATGGCTCGTGAGGATGGGATACAAATGTGTCATATGTTCATCTATAAAAGCTTTATTGTGGTATAAGCAAGCACATCTTAAGTATATCTTACTTGGACTTATACTCCATGTTTATTATTTATATGGAGTCAATTGTTGTAGTTCTAGATAAATTTCATTGCGAACAAGTTATACCTGGTATAAGTTTTAGTGATGATAGCCATTGTATTGTTATTAATTCAATTTAACAACTTTTTAGATAGATATGCAAAACTATATAAATTGGTCAAAATTGAGAAGAATTGAGGTATAAAAAAGGTTTTAAAGAAAAAAAATTCCAAGATTTCAAGAAATTTAGTGGGAATTAATGGCCTAATTTAGCTTAGTGGTTGTTTGTACAAATATTTAAAAATGTTAATATAATTATTTAAGAAAAAACATTCAAATAATTGTTTTTGAGTTAAATAGAATAAATTTAGTGTAATTAAATAGGGTTTTAAGCTCATTAGGTATTCACATATGTAAGAATTTGAGGGTTTGATTTTAATGTGTGTTCATACAAGCTCAAAATACATGTAAATTTAAAATAATGAAGAGGATTGAAAGAATATATAAATCATTTTCAAACATAATGGTAAGCTTATTTTGAAGAATGTTCAACATTTGTGTAAATAACATATGATTACAAAATGCATCTCCTTATCATCCTTGGCATTGATATTTGATCAATGACAAAGAAAAACCTCTATAGGATGCTCCAAATAAATGTAAGGGTCAAAGCACACTCTGTCATTTAAACTTGTATAAGCTTGTTGGCACCACATACTAGTTGTGAACTAATTCTAATGAAAATGTAAATGATATAACCAAAAGGAGGGTTTAAGATTCCATATTTCCCAAATTTGATGAAGCAATAAAGGCTTTTACTTATGGACAAAGGAGGTCATAGAGATGCATATTGTTGTAGAAGAGGTACATAGAGAAACAAATATAATGATAGGAGAGGGGATCTATGTGGAATGATTTGGACAAAATGATGGGTAGGATTCCTCCACACTCCCATCAGTACATAAGCTTATGTACTTCTTAAGGGAAGATGACTTACAATGTAACAACAATTATGGGAATATTTATTTATTCATTTTTTACACATTTCCTTTGCTGTCACTTTTTGTGTCAATGTTATCTTCATTGGACTTGATTTTACACTTTCCAAAAGAGTTATAAATCCTTATTTCCCACTTCTTTTATTTTATTTTTGTCATGAAAGAATGGGTGGTTAAGACCTAGTTAAGGTTATGAGTTATGGTCTCTTAGAGGAAAGTCGATTTTAAAGTAATAGAAACAACTCCAAGACATTAAATATGACATATTTCATTGTTTATTATTCACATACATGCACCCACATAACATGTCTAATAACAGAGGAGACTAAGGCCAAGCAAGCATGCACATTCATCTCACAACCAATCAACCATTATTATTATGGTCAATACTTGAATTGAGTTTCTTAAAATATATGGAAAATCTTTGTTTATTTGTGAGTAAATTATTCATTGGTTGAATTGTTAAAAGCTTGGGTCATTTTGTTGCTGAGTTATGTCTTATCAATTATTCTTGCACGTTAAATTTTGAAATATTTTGCTTTGTAACTTTGTATAAGTTCCAATTATTATTAATACTTATATTAGTGATTTTATTCACTAATCTATAGTAAGGTTTTTGCATCATCCCATGTCGATGATGGAGTGGGATTCATGCCCCCCAAAGTTATATTTCTCATCCCTTTTCTTAATTTCTTTTAAGATCTTGGCAAAACTTGTAGGGAAGAAATCTAAAACTTCTTGAAATGGACCTTCTTTTAGGTATATCAAAAGGAGAGAGGGTTCCATGTGTCTTGATCTTAAATCTAGGGAACCCCTCCAAAACACATTGCTTTTTTATTAAAATGTCTTGATTGGAAAATTTAATGGAACATAGCCTAGCCCCCAAACCATGGATTTATGGATTCAATCTCAATGGATCCCTTTTGTGCATGGAAACTTTATTCATTTCTATTGTGGTAAACAATTTTGCGCCTTTTTCTTCAAGCTAAAACTGACAAGGAAAAATATTTAGAGGAGGGCCATGGTTCCTTGGCACTAATATATTATATTTGAATCACTGGTCATTGGATTTAGACGTGGACAAGAAATTCCAACAAAAAATCATGTTTTGGTGCCATTTTCATTCCATCTCCTGATTCACTCGGAAAAAAACTCTTGGTGGCAATAGAAAATGGAATGGGTATACATATAAAGAAGGACGAGGTTAAATCAAGCATCTATGCTTCTACTATAATTTGTGTAGTAGATGTTGAAAAAGGATCCCCGGAGTTAATGGAGATCCAAATCAGGGATTGGGTTAGTATCCAAAATCTCAACTATGTATGAATCTCATTCAAGTTTAATTATTTTCATGTTTGTTGTCATTTTTCCAAGAATAAGTGTATCAAGTATATATTCTTTGTGATCAATTTTTGGAATTTACACTATGTATGAGTTTTAGAAACATCCCAAGGTTTTTAGTGGAAACTACACCCATCATCAGGGGATCAAGAAAGTATATATTCATCAATCAAATAGCATTAGATAACTGGAAACAATTGAAACTATAATCCAAGGAGAAGAATCTCTGCTTACCTGATCAATGACCATCTTAACCAATTTTGCATGTAGAGTCCTCAATAATTAGCACTATGCCAAACCAGGTGATATTTTAGCTCTTTCTTCTATCAATTTATGTTCCACCCTCTCCTCCTCCTTATCCTACCTTTTAACAGGTGCACAAACGACATAATAGCCAACATAACAAGAAACAAACCCCCCAAATCGACCAACAATACTAGAGTCCATACTGCTTGGCCTTGCCCCCTTTTATTACCTAATTTTCATATTTTACTCAATTTCCTAATTATTGCATGGACGACACACTTGTGATCCATGCAACTAAACTAATTTACATTGCACATATTCCCTTTTACTTTTACTTTTTAACTGATCCTTTCACTATTATTATATATACTAATGTCCTAAGGTTGAGATGTTACATACTCCCCCCCTTTAGGAAAATTCGTCTTGAAGTTATAAACCCATAAAAAATAAATATAAAGACTTGCTTTTAATCAGTCATGTAGAATATGTGATATAGATAGCTAGTACTATTGTGAAAATGAGAGATTTATACATGTGGCCATCATGCATACAAATTTCACCTACACTATTACAATCCAAGTTCTCTAAATTACAAGATGCTCTTGATTAATTGCTTAGGTTTCTAATATGAAATCAATCATGCAATTGTGCATTAATTCCATTACACGCTCAAGCATCAATCTAGTCAAGGAAAAATAAAAGTACACATTCATGAAACTTCCTCCTTCCTTACTCACCCTCTCCCTAAGAATCATACCATCCGCAACCTCCATAATCCTCCTCGCCAATACTCTAGATGGTCCCTCTTGTCATGGAACAAACCCTCTACTATAACCTATCTGTGGATCATACAATAGGCATTAGAAGTTCCTTGGGAAGTTATCATGGAATAGCCACCCTCCCAACTTCCAATAATGTGCAGCCTCATAAGAATTAACCGGAATCTACGCCTCATTAGTATTAAATGGCGTACGCCGATTCTAATATCGATCTCACTATACCTCAAGCATGTTGAAAGGTTGGAATATACTCCCTCCTAATGCACCCATAAGGTAACAACCCCAAGCATCAGAAGTCCTTCTCCATATGCCTCCCCCTGGAGATGATACCTCCAGCCATGGACTTTTGGTAAAAGAGTTAAGAACCAATGGTGTAGAGTTAAATTTTGAGTTTGTCCTCCAACCCATAAGGTCTTTTGTAGTATCCATTCTCATTTGTGGTTATGGCCACCCACAAAATCCTAGAATTATTAGCCTCGTTAGGCTCATTGAGTGGATCACTTGAAACAAACTTCCACTCACCAAAATAAACAATGATTAGTAGTTATTCTTTTCAAGTAATAAGACATCATAAAATCAATTATGAATAATAAGCATTATAATTGGTTAGCATATGTGATCATGAAGAATGCATCATCACAAGCTAACATTATGCCATAAGCTGCATCATAAGTCATCATCATGGAATAAGATGCTTCATAAACTAAGTTTTCATTAAGCATTCTATTGAATACCATATGATATGTGATCATCATAACTAACATCCCATGAAATCATTAAGCATCTTATTGAACTAATATGTCATGAATTAACATCATAATATGTAATAAGGTACCATACCGAATATCAACATGAAATAGTAAAGTATCAAACTCAATATCACATGTCATTCATCATTAAATAAATAAGCATCATAAGCTAGAATCGCATGGCATACCATCATGAAATAATTAATCTAATCATATGTTATGTATCGCATGTCATCCTCACAAAGTGCTATCATGAATAATATTACTAATTATCTTCGGCCATGAAATACCATCATGAGATATCGTAACTAAGTATCACCCGCCATCAAATCATACTATGAAATCATTATGCAATAAAACCATATGCAATCACCACATATCACCAAGCAATATTATCATCACATGTGGGATGGGACCTTGTACTAATAACCATGTGGAAAAAATGAAATCCATAGAAAATAACATATACCATCTAGCCATTACCATATTACACCATTGGAAGATCGACATGAAACTATTATCATGCATAAAGTGAAATCATGGACTACCAACCATTAAACTTGAGTTATTAGTGCACATTTTGAAGGAATTCTGAAGTAGATTATGGGCATTTCTAGGAAAAGCAAGGTTCCTCATTCATTGGATATTTTAGAGTTATGTTACCATGACACGTCATAGGTGATCAATGATTGACAAAGTTTAAGTCAAAAGAGAGCGTAATGTGGATTCCTAAAGATGGTATATACAGTGTGACTTTGTACAAGGGGGTTATATACACATCATAGCGTATTGTCTAATTATATAAGTGAAGTTAAGTGAGAAACACACAATTCAATTGGAATAATGAGTATTTAGGTTAAAAAAGTATTAAATGATCTAGTGAAACTCTAGAGATGGTAGTATGGTATTTTGTAATTGATGAAGTTGAATGTAATTGGTAATTATCCCACACCACCCTTGGTTCTTAGTGTGCCATAGGTAGTTAAGTATCCACAAAAGTACTAGGCATTGGAATGGAATTGATTATAGCTTGTTCCTCAATGCCTCATACCATTGGAATTTGATGAGTTAGATAGAATGTGAGACCACATGTAATCAAGAAAAGAGAGACCAACTTTCATAATTAAGATAGGGATATCTCTTGTGTTAAAATAATATAAAGGGAAACATGGAACCCTTTCGATTAGGAGACGTGTTTTGGGGAATATTCGAGAGATCTATTTCTTCTTGAAGTGACTCAGGAGTAATATAGCACAACCCCATGAATATGAGGGAATCATATTCCAATGGGACTTTGCTTGAGAAACTACCAATCTTCTAAAAATTGGTCATTAAAATTATAATAATATATCTTGGATTATTTTCATTTGTACACTTCTTTATAGCCTTTTATGTATGTAGTATTAAAGTGCCCTTAAAAATAACAATCAATCTTGTTTAATAATAATAATGCTATAGAAATTTTGGAAAGAACCAAACCTTTGGCAATCCATTTTAGCATGGGTCCTTTTCGGGAGCTTATGCACAACATTTCCATTTCCCGTTTGCATATCCATCTTTTAGCTGGGGTAGTTTGATTATATGCAGTACCCAAGATCTTCTTAAGGTTGTCATGAAAAGTCACATAATTAATAATATCAAGTGTAATATGCATACTCCTTGTGCAATCAAGCAGGTCACTAAATCCATGGCATTGCAAATCTTCTCTTTACTCCAAAAATGCCACAAAGCCTTCTCTAATATCTCAATTTCATGGTACACATATCTCAATCATTTTTACTTTGAGAGGTGGCTTTTACTTACAACATTTTCAATATACAAGTAAAATCGATGTACATGAGCTATTTTGTATTTAAGCTCATAAGTTTGTAAAATCATTTTGGTCCTCAGTTTCCATAGTCTTATATTTCAATAATGGGTCACTTTTATGTAAGATGACCATAAAGTATGTTGATGATTGTGGAAAGAGAATACCTTCCTAGTTAAGAGAGAGTGTTGTTGTAAATGTAACTTCAGAAGATATTCACTTGTATTTTATATTTACATTTATTATTGTATTTTACTTGTACTTCTGACATAGATTTTTTTCCTCCGTTCGGGGATTTCATTATTATGTCTAGTCATGCAAGGTCATTGAGGTAAAACCTCCATTGTAATTTGGGGCATTAGATACCCCAAAGGTCAAATGTAAAATGTATTATTAAGTCCCCTTGGACAAGTCGACCTAGTTAGGTTAGTGAGGCTGACCTAATTAGGAATTAGGTTGCTGAAATGTTGACACAGTTCTATCAACAGAGGTTCACTTCTCACTGTTGTCAACAAAGACTGACTAGAAACCCTTAAGCATCAGCCTATAAAGTTTTTACCCTTTCCAGCAACACCCGCAGAGTGAGTGAAGTCTCACCTGAGATGTCTAAGGTGGGATGCAGGAACCAAGTTTCCGCAGTTGGGAGAAGACATGCGTTGTTCCACTCTCAATCGACAAAACCATAGATTTGTATTCGCATTAAAACATCACATTATCACCCTAGTAATCCTTAATTGCATTATCATCTCATACTTAACGAATTAAACAAATCAACAAAGCATGTTTGAGGAATCTTCCATACATAACCTATCTGCAAACATATCTAATGCGATCTCAAGAAAACATCATATTGCAATAAACAGAAAATACGTAGATTATACAAAACCAAACCTAGATAAATGCTCCATAGATCGATCCAAAAGACAGAAACACAACAGATGTGAATATATCATCTCATATTTCATGCTCAGGAAACTTCGCTTAGGCTTAGAATCGCATAAAAGGTTCTTCTCCTTAGATGTTCCTATCACACTATTCCTCCATTCAACTATATTTTCTTCCCTCCTAAAGCTTACAATTCTATCTCTATTTATAAGCGCACTTGGCCGTTACAAATTGTGATCCGGATTTATGCAGGAACGAAATAAGATAGCATATACAGAATCACATACACAGATATATGGAAAGGAACACAGTGATACAGTAAACACATATTCTATTAAATAGCGGAAATAGAACAGACTGTAAAATACAATAGCTGGAATGGTGGTAGCTATCTCTAAGAAGAGATGTGGCCGCTATGCTCATTCGTGCCAAGATGAATACAAAGAGAGGATGAAAGGCCTATTTATCATAAGCATGAGGGAAAGAATCCCAAACATCCAAAAACCTAACCCTAGAAGATGAACCATCATAAAGTTTGCGGCCCCAAGGTGGTTAGTTGAACAGTCAACTTCCCGGAGTCATAACTTTTGCATACGATCTCCGTTTGGGGTGCTCGGTAGCCCGTTGGAAAGGTCTATCCAAGATTTACAACTTTTGATTGGGGCCAAATGCATGCCAAAGGCAACCATTTGGCCCCCAAAATCGCCAAAAGAGGTCGTTTAGGGCCTCAAAATGGCTCCGAAAGTTTAGGACCCAAAAAACTGCTAAAAATAGCAAATTACTAAAAGTGCTAGAAGACTGTTTTGAGCCAGTTGGAAGAGGTGGGTCGCCAACGATATCCACCTGGATCAATCCTCCCTCCTTAGGAAGCAATGGTCTCCATTGTGTCAAATCCTTTATCATATGTCAAGCTGTGTGTCGAGTTGAGCTCCTGGTGCAGCATTTGCTGAAGTGGAAAGGTTGCCTTACTTTGACATCTGCAGAGGGTTGCAATTGTTGTTGATGGATGCGCTGGAGCTGTTCAACAGTTTCAGTTGTTGTGGTATCCTTGGTCTGCACAGGTGTGGATTGTTTCTTTTTGGAGGAGCACCTTGAATGCATGGCCTTGCACTGTAGAGGTACCCAAATAGGCGATGCTGCACTGACTTTGTGCTCTTCTTGTTTCTGCTGAGTAGAACGATAATGTGCAGAGGTTGTGGATGTCTCTGTGATCTGATGTTCTCCTTTAGTGGCAATTGTGAATAGGGAAAATTTCCCAGTGTGGGAGATTATATTCCTTCCCTTCTTATTTGGGGTTGGTGCAACTATCTCTGGTATCCGATAGAGTTGTCCTCCCAAAGTGACAATGACACTGCGAGGTCGTGATTCATATACAACATGATGCTTCCACATATATGGTTGTCCTAAAAGAACATCACATACTTCAAGTGGGGCCACATCACACAATACCTCATCTTTGAAGGGCTTGATGCCATATGGTAGGCAACATTGATGACTGACACGGATCCTTCATCCTTGGCTTAGCCATCCAATGGTGTATGGTTGTGGGTGTGTTGTTATCGGTAGTTCCAATCTCTTGATGGCTTCTGTTAAGATCAGGTTCTTCTGGTTGCCGCTGCCCACAACAAAGTGTAGGGGAATTCCCTTCACCCACATCTGTGAGTGGAAAAGGCGTTCCTCTGCCTCCAACTCTTCAGGTTCCTCTGGTTGAATCTATGTGGTGGAAACAACGACATTGGGTTCTGCATCAATGATCTGCTTCCCTTTTTGCATAGCTGTGAAATTAGGTTTTGATTCAGAATTGGAACTGGGATCTGATTCTAAAGCTTTGATCTCAGCTAGCAATGATTGTTTTGAGTAACATTCATTAGTGTTGTGCTAGGGGATTTTGTGGAACTCGCACCACTTCTCGGTGTCCTTCTTCGTCTTTTCGTTACCCTTCTTCGCTTGTGGTTGCGATTGGTTGTACTTTTCCTACCCCGTGTTCTGCGAGCCAGAGTTTCCCTTGCCCTGCTTCTGCGTAGGTCTGAAGTCATGCTTTTTCTTTTGCTGAAATTTCTGCTCAATTTTGACAGCATATCGATAGGCGGATCCGAGTGAATAGGTTTCTAGGAAATCCATCTCTGTTCGTATGTACCGGTGTAGGCCACTGCGATATTTTAGTACTAGGTGCCGCTCGGAGTCCTTGATACCCAGCTTTGTGTGCAAGGTATGGAATTTGTTGGTGTACTCTGACACCGTTTGGTCCCTCTCTTGGTGCAGAATGGTCCATTTTGTGTACTGGTCGTCATAGTTTCCAATAGGGTAATATTGTTCCTTGACGACATCTATAAAAGAGGCCCAAGTGGGATTGGAATATTCAAACAATCCAGACTTGTCTGATGAGTTTTGCTCACAATAAGTTTCCCACCAATTTTTGACATGGGGGACGGCCTTGAGGAGTGCAAAGACGATCTTTTCCCTGTCGAAAAAATTATGGACAGAGAAATACCCTTCTAGTAGATTCAACCATTTATCTAGGGCATCAGCATCGATTTGGCCTTCAAATAAAGGGATATCAAAATAAACTTGTACCTTGAAGGGAGTCGTATCTCCGAAATGGCTGCTCATTGAGGGTGCATTTGCCACTTTTGGCATGCGTCGAAGGATCTGGGTGAAATTATCCATCATCTCGTTCCTCTGTCGCACGAGGGCTTCCTTGAGCAACAAATTGATAGGATCTACTGCTCCGTCGCCTCTCTTTTCTTCCACCATGGGAGGCCGTTTGGGGCGGCGAGAGTGGTCTTCCCCAAGTGAAACTAGTTCGAGACCCAACTCTCTATATCCTGACCTCGTCGGGGACATGCACCGAGAAACAATCAAAGAACAGACCGCTCTGATACCACTGATCCGGGTTTATGCAGGAACGGAATAAGATAGCATATACAGAATCACATACATAGATATATGGAAAGAAATACAGTGATACAGTAAACACATATTCTATTAAATAGTGGAAATAGAATAGACTGTAAAATACAATAGCTAGAATGGTGGTAGCTATCTCTGAGAAGAGATGTGGCCGCTATGCTCATTCGTGCCAAGATGAATGCAAAGAGAGGCTGAAAGGCCTATTTATCATAAGCATGAGGGAAAGAATCCCAAACATCCAAAAACCTAACCCTAGAAGATGAACCGTCATAAAGTTTGCGGCCTCAAGGTGGTTAGTTGAACAGTCAACTTCCCGGGGTCATAACTTTTGCATACGATCTCTGTTTGGGGCGCTCGGTAGCCCGTTGGAAAGGTCTATCCTAGATTTACAACTTTCAACTAGGGCCAAATGCATTTTGATGGAAACCATCTGGCACCTCAAATCACCAAAAGAGGTCGTTTAGGGCCTCAAAATGGCTCCGGAAGTTTAGGACCCGAAAAAATGCTAAAAATAGCAAATTACAAAAAGTGCTAGAAGACTGTTTTGAGCCAGTTGGAAGAGGTGGGTTTCCACCAATATCCACATGGATCAAATGGTCCTAATGACCCATCACTAACGAACTTGGACCAAAAATTTCGCTTCCACCGGCTCCTAATTACCCTTCGCGAATGGTCCTTCTCCTTCGTCGATGACCCTTTCGTCGCTTGGGGTTCCGCACTTCCTACACTCTAAACCCATGCCAACAGCCCCCAACACAAACTTGGGGCTCTCCCTCGAGCCACCTTGGTTGGACACCTCTGCTACGGCTTTGTTGCACCAATTTGATCATCCTTCGTTGGGCATTGTGTTGATGATTCTCCTTCCGGCATGTTTGTTTCACAAATTTGATCATCCTTTGCTGGGTCCAGATTTCCCTTTCCATTGGTGATTCTGTGGTCGAAAGGCTCGTTGTTCTTTCAACAACTGAAATTCGCTTAGATATCTTGGGGGAAACTTCACCTCTTTTCTTCTTGATTGTTTGTGCACACACATCTGTCAGTTTCTCGTGAACACTTGTCATCCTCGCCCTTAGCGCACCTTGTATGTTTCCGCTGGAAATAAAATGCACCATCATAACCCTCTAATCTCACTTCTTCACTGGATTTCTTTGAATCGCGCATTCGGCTCAATAGCTCTCACCCGTAATGCACGTAAAACTTAATGAGTCTATCTATCCCTTTGTTTGGGTATTTATAACTCAACTTACTCATTCCCCGTCCATCTTGTCGTTCTCGAGTAATGATTACCAAATCCTTCATCGAATCTTTCACCGATTTATCAAATTATGTCATTGAGTGTGTCATCATCAGCCTCCGTCGCCTTCCGTCGTCGCTTAAATGATGTAATTATGATCTGATTTGACTCACGCATGTTAAACGTCGACAAGATTAAAGCCTCGTCACTTATTCTTTACTCTTCTATTGCTTCGTCGACAGACCCAATGTTGTCGACAAATTTCCAACCTTTAATCATCATCATCATTTTTTAATTTTTTTTTCGTGATCTCTGTTTCAGTTGCTATGCACCTAGATATGGAGATAGGGCTTCAACCGACTTCCATTCATTAGATTTGTCAACAGTGTCCCATCTAGCTTTTGTAACTGCACTGCACCTCTGTCAGTAATAAAATTTATGATATAGGGACCCACCCAATGCATCTGCAACTTACCTAGGTGCTTCGTAAACTTACTATCATACATCAGCACCATATCTCCATGCTAGAAGTGCTTCGCCTTAACGTGGCGATCATGCCAAGCCTTATGTCGATCCTTTTCTACACGCTGATGGAAACTTGAGATAAACTTGTCCTCATCAAGCTGTGCCAACCGTTCTTCAATTGCTCCGTCGTCACTCATTCCTGTTGTTGTTGTGATGCATAGACTCGGGAAAATATACTCCATTGGCATCACCACTTCCTGTCTATAAACTAGCTTGAATGGAGTTTGTCCTGTCAATCGTTTACAAGTTGTTCTGTAGGCCCACAGTATCACTGGAATACTCAAATCACAGTCATCACGGTTTGTGTTACACACCTTTGTGAGTGCATGCTCCAATACTTTGTTGAATGCTTCAACTACGCCATTCGCTTGCGGATGATAAGGGGTACTCTTCCTATGTTGTATCTGAAATTCCTCTATCATCGCTTTGATCGTTTGATTGACTAAGTGAGTACCCTAGTCACTCATGAGTATATTTTGGCACCCAAACCTGGTGACCACATTATCAAAGATAAATCGTGATGTTGGCACAGTCGTGCAATCCTTTACTGGTGCATCTTCATCCCATCGCGTTAAATAATCCATTGCAGTGATGATATATCGTGACCTTTTTCTTCTTCCAGGTGGGTTGATAGGTCCTACGAAGTTGACTGCCCATTTTTTGAAATCTTGTAATGTTAGTTGAGGTACTAGTGGCATTTTGTCCCTTCTCTATGGTTTCCCTGTTCTTTGGCATACATTGCAGCTCTTTGCGTAATTTGAAGCATCTCCATGTACCATCAACCACCATAGTCCAGCTCCAAGTATTTTTCTATAAGTGGCACGCCCTCCATAGTTTCCTCCTACGATCTTATTGTGAGATTCTGCTAATATTCTCTCCTATTCGTGCGAAAGTACATATCGTCGAAGTACTTCGTCCGGTCCCATTTTGTATAGTTGTCTTGCGATCAATTGGAAATCTACAGCTCTGACAACTAGCTGCATCTTTTGGCTGGTGGTAAATTCCTCGGGTGCCTTTCCTGTCGCTAAGAATTGAAAAATTTGCTCATAATGGTCGTCAACCACCCAATCCTGAATAAATGTGCGTCGGGCAATCCTTCGTCGATATTCCTTGGTTCTTCTCTTGATTCTATTCACGACAGAATATTGGGTCCTTCATTTAGTCTCCCAGGATTCACAATTATCTCAAAATCAAATTACCGGAAAAGTAATAGCCATCGACATATTCCCCCCCTAACACAAGCTTATTGACTAGGTATTTTAGTGCTGAATGATTAGTAAACATTTTGAAATGTCCTCCTAACAGATAATGTCAAAATTTTTGTAGGGCATATACCATCGCTAGACCTTCCCTTTTCCGTCGTCGTATAGTTCTTTTATGTAGTAGACAACTTCCTACTTGCGAATGTGATTGGGTGATCAATTGATCCTTCTCCCGGCTGAGCTAGTATCACCCCCAATGCAACTGATGATGTGTCGACATGAACATGGAATTATTTTGTCCAATTGGGAAACACTAGTATTGGTGCGACAACCATCTTTGCTTTCAGCATATTGAGGCTCTTCCGACACTCGTCATTCCAATCGAACTTAGCATCCTTTTTTAAAAGTTTTTCCATTGGTGCTGTGATCGCTGCACATCCCCTGATAAACTTTCTGTAATACCAAGTATGTCCCAATGTCGCCCTTAGTTGCTTCACCTTCGTTGGTGGCAGCAAATCAACGATTATTGCAATCTTCGCTGGGTCAACTAGCATCCCTTCCCTGCATACAATGTGTCCTAACAGAATCCCGAATGGAGCACAGAAGATGCACTTCTTCAAGTTTAGCGAAATTTGATGTTGTCAACATCTCTCCAGCATCAGCCTTAGCTTCGCAACATGATCCTTAATCAGTCAATATATGGTCAAATCGTCCATATATACTGCGAGGAATTTATTAATGAAATATTTGAATGCAGCAACAACTAATCTTGAAAAGATCGTCGGGGAATTTTTAAGCCCAAATGACATTACTGTATAAATAACATAATGGTCAAATTAATTTGAAGAATGGTAAGCATGTGTGTAAATAAAATATGATTATAGAATGGATTTTCTTATCCTCCCTGGCACCAATATTTGATTAGTGACAAATGAAAAACCTTGTGGGGTGGCCCAAATAGATGTAAAAGTCCAAGCACACTCTGTCAAAGTCAATACCTAGTAGTTGTTTGGAAATCAATGTGTTGCCACAATGATATACAAGAAAATGTGTATAATCTTGAAGGAACCACATGTTGGTTGTGAACTAATTCTGATGGAAATGGAAATGATGTGACAACAATGATGGTTTAAGCTTCCATACTTCCCCAAAATTGATGAAGTGGCACTGTTAACTAATTTGGGGGGGAGGGGGGTTGTAGAGATGCTTATTGTTGCATAGGATGTACACGGAGAAATCAATAGAATAATAGGAGAGGGGATTGACATGGAATGATTAGGACAAACAAATGGCTAGGAGGTCTCTCCATAAGCTTTATTAAGGGGAAATTACTTATGACATACCAACAATGATGAGAATACCAACTTGTGAGAAACCTTTAGAAACCAAGCAAGCCTTGTAGTTTCTTGTTACTCCATCTAAGACCATCTTTGTTCTGTATACCCACTACTTACATTGAACAAGATTCCTTCCATGAGGGAGAGAAACAAGCTCCCAAGTCTCATTCTTTTGAAGAGATTGGTACTCTTCATCCATAGTTGTTATCCATCTTGGATATTGGGAGGCCTCAAAGAAGGTTTTTTTATCAGATCCAACCATCAAAAACATCTATTAGGAAGAAAGGAATATGTATGAGAGAGTGCAACTCTTGCATTTTAAAACTCATATATGGTTCTTCTTGGATCTTGTGGATCTCCAACAAGGTCACCAGTAGATTCAATGGTCTTGGCAGCCCATCTTGGAGTGGTGGTGGATCTTCTGGTGCTAGATCTTCAAGTTCTTTTGGATCTGTATCTAGCATTCACTCATCTTCACTTTCTGAGTCAGAATTTGAACTTTCACGAGAGGATGATTCACTATCTTGCTCAACATGCTATGGTGGAGTAGTTGGTAAGCTATCTGCTTCGACATGGTGGGAATCATGCAATGGCCATTCTTCAAACTGGGCACTTCTTTCAGGGAAGGTATGCATGGTATACAGATCCAACAGTTTATAGGATTTTGCATTTGTGCATATCTGTTGGGAGGCCTAGGTCGGCCTGTCGACTAGGCCCTCCACCCGACCATTTGAAGTATATGTCGACAAGTCGCATCGACTAGCATAAGTCGGGTCAGTCGGTTTGAACGACATACGACTATGTAACTGTATTGAAAGGCATATATATAGGTTTTTGAGCTGATGTATTTGTTAGATCTGTTCTATGTTGTATACTGCTCTTGCTGGTTAATAAAGGTTGTGCTTCTCTCTATTGGTCTCTTGTCTCTTGTATCTGTATCATTGTGCATGCTTGCTTATAATGTATATAATGTATCTCTGGTAACTACATGACCCATGGGAATACAAAATCTGGTTCCGTTGTCAGGTGATGCATTCAGAAATAGCAGCATGACATATGATTTCAGAGCAGGAGATTAAGGATTGGTGGGAGAATAAAATCGTGAATTATCTGCAAAATTATGCGCGATGAAACAAGCTGACAATTATCCAAGCAAGGGAACGATTCTTCTCCAAGACCCATGAGAAATTTGTAGAGTCCGTGCTGACCTCCTTGAAGAAGCTTCTGGATGAAAAGACCAGTTGATGGAGCAGAGCGGAAGCTATTGTCGAAGTTGATCAATGAAGGACGCACGAACCTGTCGGAGTGGTGTGAAAATATTGCGGACGACTTCTGTGAAGAGGAAGCAATTGAAGACTGCGTATCTGTAGACGAAGTTAGAAAAAAGTTCTTCACTGAGCTAGCTAATCAATTTCAGTGTTCCCTGCCAACCTTATTGTTCAAATTTTTTATCGACAAAGGCATTGTGCACATTGTCGAGACACGACCGTTGCTGCTCCCCCCTTCCAAACTCTAATTGGGAGGAGAAAGAACGTCAGTGGGAAATATTTGTGAAGGAGCGCGAATGGGAATTATTTTTGAACAAATAATGGTCTGTACTTCCCAATGGTATAGAAAGCTTTGGGCCGGCATTGGGGGAGTGGAAAAGCATGTTCTGATGTATCGATTTTGATGAAAAACGACATATGACAAGGCAACATGACCAACAGTGGACGTAAATCTAACAAAGATAGACTCATGAGTCATAAAAGCACTCCGGATATCCAGAAAATCGAAAGAGAAAAAAGGAGACAATGGCGTGAAGAGCTGAGGGAGTAGGAAATTGCGCTCAGGAGGATGAGAGGATCAAGTGTCGCGACAGATGTAGAAGAAAATCTGCCAGAGTCAAGTCGAGCCTGCGATGATCGGGGCGTCGAAGAAGACCTATCGTCGATGGACGAAGACTTGTGGATAGAGCATGGTAGAGCTCTCCAAGTTTAGATACCTGAGACGGTAACACCTCCTTCTCCATTTCATTTAACACAAAGTGTCCGAGTGCAAGAAATTGTCGAGGAAAATCTTGGTCTCCATGCTGGTCAGTCGGGAATCTGGAGTCGTCAAAGTGAAGAAGGTGATGAAGTCAATATATTATTGATTCATCGGTCGGAGGAAGGAAATTGGGTATCCTTTCAACCCGAATTTTCGAATAGAAGCTTTCATCTAGTGTACTCAGAACATGAAAAAGCACCCCCCCTGCCAATACCAGATTTGAGTGACTCACCGAGTACGTCGGAGAACCTAAGATTTAGAGAAATCCCGTTCGAGCAGAACTTTACTTGGATTTTGACAGAAATAGCAGAAGAAGATAGACCCGGCGAAACATAAGAAGTTTGAGACACTGGTTCTGAAGATAGAGAACCCAGTCTTGATAAACATCTAGTTGAAGTCAAAGAAGAACCAAGTTCTGGTTGTGGAAATAATCCGCCTCGTCCACCATCTAATTCTCAAGTCAATACATGAGCAGACATGTCGCATTCAACAACACACCTTCCATTTTATGAAGGCGATGAAGATCCAATACGACACTGGTTTGTGTGTGAATCGATATGGACAACAAACCAGCTCACCTGTGAAGAACGGAAGATGGCCCAGTTTGTTGGCTCACTGAGAAAAAGAGCATTGACATGGTATATGGGATATATTGCAAAAACACCAATTGCAACTAAGGCGGAAGTTAAACAAAGTTTTCTGGCCTTTTTCATGATAGAAGATGCAACATATCTGGCAGCTGAACGACTGAAGACAACAGTCTAGAAGCCGACATAAACTATCAAGGAATATGATAAGAGCTTCAAAGACCTCCTCAGCAAACTTGACTATGAGATCGAAGAAAAGTTATTAATTAAATGGTTCATTTCCAGTCTCATAAGTAAAATTAAAATACATGTACGTCGACAGAGTGTCAATTCTTATGCAGAAGCATTGAAGGCAGCACTGGAGATTGAAATGGACGACGAATATCCTCTAGTCTCCATGGACAGACATGTCGACGAACGCCTTGAGAGTATGGATCAAGCAATCTGAAGTATGACTTTGAAAGGGCCATAGTTATGGTGTACTACATGTCGAACTGCAGGACACACTAAAGACTCTTGTCGAATTGAGGATCGACAACAAGAAGTCAAACTTATTCAAACCAGATGCTTTTATGATTTGTGTAAAGAATATGACTTGCATACCACAAATGATTGTCCATACAATTTGAAAAACAAAAAGCAAAATGGTGTCAAATATGCGAAGTCAATACCCATTCGATTGAAGAATGTCATCTGAATTTGAAAAATCGACAAAACTACCATGTAGTATATCAGACAAACTCTCTCGAGCAGCATCATGACAGAAACACAGGAAATGACAGGTTTGATAGAAATGATGGAAGAAATGGCTAGTACAATCGGAATAAGAATGAAAGATATCCGAGATATAATGACCGCAGATATGATCGACGATACGACATCTACAATAGGCATGGAGGATACCAGGGTCGTGGTCGTGGCGGTGGTGGTCGCGGTGTTCGACCTAATCGACCTGGCTTATGTTTCACATGACTTAGCGAGGATCATCGGCATGCAGAATGCACTTACAAAGAAAGAACTGATCTTAAGTTTTGTACAAAGTGTGGGGTAGGCGATCACTTTTTAGAGGATTGCCCTATCATGATTGAAAAAATAAATAATAAAAATAATGTTCATGTCTTATCTTGCGTACCTAAATATGATGTGCTTCGTACTAAAAACTTGCAAATCGTTACTAGGCAAGGTAACAACATTGGTCAAGATAAACCACAGATAAGTAAAATTGTAACCAAAGAGGATTACCCAAATCATGTGAAACAAAAATATGTGTATCAAAATGCATCTGACATATTTTGTGAATTGGTATCCCATGAAGATAAGGAAGAAACCAATAGGAAGCACTCAAAGAATTGTTCAATTTAATTTCAAATGATGAAGCTGTAGGGAAATTGATTGACCTGTTGCATAAACTCAACCATAAACATGTCGAGCGAAGACAAACCAAAAACATTTGCTGACTAAACCAAAAAGAAAAAAAATGATGCTGACCCGTTGGTCGACATCGATATAAATGGATATCATGTACGACAAGTCGTAGTAGACTTCGGTTCCCAAGTGAATATCATGACTCGTGATACCTGGGACCAACTCGACCAACCACAATTGCAGCAATAAGGCATTTATCTAAAGCTTGCAAATCAAGGATTAATTGAGCCAATTGGAGTATGGAAAGGAGTCAAAACATCCATCAAGGGCATCACAACAAAAGTTGATTTTGAAATCATTAATCCCAAAGATGATGCAAGTTATTTCCCAGCCTTGGTCGGTTGACCTTGGGGGAAAAAGATAATGGCTTCAATTTCCTTAGATAAAAGTCGCATCAAGCTCAAAGGCAATGGTCAGAAGGTTATTGTACCTATCTTCCCATCTCAGGGAGAACCATGGTAAGATTCTACAGAGGTAGATAATGATATTCAACAGCTTTATCGGATAGATAATAATGAAGACCATATTGAACCAAATTCCCAAGGAGAGCCTCACCTTGGAGATCCTGTTTCACTCGAATACAATTCCGATGCAGAGCTATATGACTAGAAGATAGAGAATTATGATTTGCATATGAAAGAATGCTGGACGGTGGAAGCCATCTCAAAGAAGAAAATGAAGAATTATCTCTCAATATCATATACACCAAAGATATTTGAGCAGAAAATGCGAGCATATCTGACTCTTATTCCAGATAGAAACTCACAGACATGTAACCCGACATTGAGATACAAAGAAATGTGATTCCCCTGCTGTACATGTCGAACAAGTATCAAAACATGTCAGAGAGCAAGGCTGACTACAGACTCTGGTTGAGACATTCACTGGTAAAGCTGCGAGATGGTGGGACACCCATCAGTCGAAACTCCAAACTTGGAACATTGCATCAACATTTTTTATAGAAATATTTGGAGGAAAGAAGCTGATGAATCAGACCGACATCCCTATGTTCACACAGGGACAAAATCTTGAAGTCCACATCGACTATTGCAAAAATGAATGGAGAAAATTGGGCTATAAATATGAAAGGACATGGCCTCACCTCTTTCCCAGCACACTTGATGATTTACCCAATAAATGGTATAAGATGGAAGAGGTGAGAGGAGAAACTTTCACATGGAAAGACTTGAAAGAAATTTCATCAAGGATTTCCAGTTTTCTCCGAAGGAGGAGAAGTTGGTCGAAGCAAGTAAACATATAAAAGAATTTCTGCAGCCGACAAAAAATCTAACACTTGCAGAAAAGAAGCAGACTGCTCGTCAACCTACTACATGTTATAACATCATGTCGACATAAAGCCAACATTCGACAAGACTAAGCTTAGAAATAGAGAAGTCAGTCTGGAAAAGTTTTCAATGGAGACAGGATCATCCTAGCACGTCGAAGCATGTAAAAACAATCTTTAGCACAAATATTTTCGAGAAAGATGACCCAGAGAGATTATTGGAAAAAGACTTTCCACCTGCATTTACACAAATTAAGGACGGCGAAAGACCGATAAATGATAGCCGTGCTCCAGAATGGATGGATGCCAAAATTAAAACAAAAGAAGTAGATATTTCAAATGACAACAGACCGAAAATGGAAAAAATTGGCGATTACTGGAATGAAGAACAAACGACAGAAATCACCAGTCTTCTCAAAGAATTTCAAGATGTATTTGCTTGAGATTACAAAGACTTGAAAGGACTTGTGCAGGAGATGGGAAAAATGAAAATTGATATCAAACCAGATTCCACACCAGTGAAGAAAAGACCCACCAAGCTCGCTCACAAGTACAAATACATTGTTAAAAAGGATATCGATAGCATGCTCTAGGCAGGAATTATAAATCCTATCGACCAATCAGAGTGGGTGAGCCTGATGGTTGTTCAGTCGAAGAAGCAAGATCCAACACGACTGAGAATCTGTGTCGACTTTCACGAATTGAACAAGGTAACACTTACAGACCCGTTTCCAACTCCTTTTGCAGATGAAGTTATTAATAAAGTTGTAGGGCACGAGTGTTATTCCTTCACTGATGGATTTTCTGGGTACAATCAAGTGACTATTGCTAAAGAAGACTAAAAAAAGACTACATTTGTGTGCGAATTTGAGTCATTCGCGTACAAAGTTATGCCCTTCGGTCAGAAGAATGCACCAGCGGTCTTTTCCCGGATTGTCGTCAAGGTGTTTCAGGAATATATCTACAAAACTATGGCTATCTACTTTGACAATTGGAAAATCTACACAATACTAAGAGATTATTGCAAATGGCTTTGACTGATGTTGGAACGTTGTCAACAGATTCAGTTAACGCTGAACATTAAAAAGTGCATTTTTGCGACACCTATTGGCATATTGCTGGGCCATGTAGTATGCAAAGAAGGAATCAAGGTCGATTATGCAAAGATAAAAATGATTCTCGACCTGAAGCCTCCAGTCAATCTGAAGCAAGTGCGGATCATGTTGGGTCATACGGGGTATTACAGGAAGTTCATCAGACATTACTCCGACATGAATTATCCTCTCAAAGAGTTGCTAAAAGAAGATTAGGATTACAAGTGGACGGAGGAATGTGATATTTCATTCAACACCTTGAAGAGAAAAATGGTTGAAGCACCTATCCTCCGATTTCCAAATTGGTCGGTAAAATTTCATGTGCATATTGATGCATCTGGAATAGCAATCCATGCTGTTTTAACACAACCTAGAGAAGATGGAATGGATTATCCTAATGCTTTCAACAATCGTAAGCTGAACAAAGCTGAAATAAATTACTCCATGACAGAAAGAGAAGCATTAGGTATGGTATTTGCACTGCAGAAATACCGTCATTATTTATTGGCTAATCCCTTCGTATTTTATACAGATCATCAGGCTTTGAAATACTTGGTCAATAAACCATTGCACCACGGGAGGTTATTTCGCTGGCTTCTACTATTTCAGGAATTTGAATTCGAAGTAATAGTCCGACCTGGGAAGGCTAATGTTGGGCCAGACCACCTGTCGAGAGTCGACACCAGAGAGAAGCCAAGAGGAATAGAAGATGATTTTTCAGATGCACAATTGTTTCGAAATGAAGCAGTCCTTTCAGATCTTGCAGAAATTGCACAATTTCTTGAGGATGGGAAAGATCCTGAAGGAATGACTGAGAAAAAAAGGAAGATCCTTACTATGAAAGCATCACCTTACACTCTGATCAACGGATTCCTCTATAAACTTGGCTTGGATGATATATTACGTCGATGTGCACTTGAGCATGAATGACAGAATATACTTTCAGAAGCTCGTTATGGACCAGTCGGAGGACATTATCATGCAAACATAACAGCAAGGAAGATTCTGCAAGCTGGACTTTGGTGGCCGACAGTTCATAAAGACTGTCGAGAGTTTGTATCTAAATGTGATAGATGTCAACGTATGGGACGACCGCTGCTTAGAACAAAAATGTCGTTAGTTCCAATCAATCCTAGCCAAACGTTTGAAATTTGGGTGATTGACTTTATTGGATCATTCCCAGTAATTGGAAGGCGGAAAGGTGCAAGATATCTTATCACTGCTATGGATAATGTCACCAAGTGGGCAGAAGAAGAACCGATCGAAACATGTTTGAGCGAAGTTGCTGCCAAGTTTATCTATGAAAATATCATAACACGCTTCAGATGCCTGTTAACATTGATAAGCGACCAAGGTATGCATTTTGTTTGCAAAACCATTGAAGCATTAACTAAGGAATTTGCAGTGGATCACAGAATAAGCACAACATATCATCCTCAATCTAATGGCGTCATGGAATCATTTAACAAAACACTCACAAAAGGACTGACAAAATCTGCAACATGGAGAAGGACGATTGGGATGACAAAGTATGTAATGTCCCTCCTATCCTACAAGGCTATGGAGAGGACACTAACAATAATACTGGACATCTAGTCCCATACTTAATCAAATAAGCATTCATATAAATTGTAGATGGAGATATGCAAATGCATAAACATTTGAAACCACAACAGAATTTAATTCCATTACACATCCATCACACATTCCATATTTTCATGTCATTCATCAATTAAGCAATATCAAATTAGCAAATGAGAATACTTATCTTAAACCAATTAGTCCCTGAGCAACCAGCTATGCTTCTGCAACGTTCCACCCAACCGTAGACCAGTGTGCTCCTCAATCTCTCAGCACCACTGCCACCCCCCGAGCTAGGCATGATCTCCATAAGGAAAAGGGGAAAGCAGGCTCTCACATAGCTAAAGATACACCAGAATCATCCAAGCCAATCAGCAGTGGGGTTTCTCAGGCTGCTAAGAGATGGACAGAGGTGAATTACTAGGCTAGTGGCTCAACCATTGAGCTATGGATACTTCATTGGTCTCATCAAGCCAAATCTGTCCTCTTCCACTCCTGAATCTCCTGCTCACAGGTTCAAACTGAACAGGGAGGGACATAACAACCAGAAATGCAAGTGTTGGGATTTTTTGCAGTAGGATGCTCAATGATGGGATTTCAACCAGTTTAGAAAAACGTGGGAAATCCCAAAACGAAAATTGGAAAATGGGAAAACAACCCCAGGAGCATAATCGTTTTCAAAAAAAACGTCCATGGGCAGAAACGGTCTCTATAACCCCAAAAAATCGTGGTTCTCTTCTCCCAACCACTGTGCTAACCAAAAACGAGTTCCCAGGCATGGGAGAATGCAGAGAAATGGTGAAAACGTGAAGGAAAAACCCCAATTCGCCCTAGGCTGCGTGAGAGAGGAAAGACTGTGGTTCAGAATGGCTTGGGAAGGCAAAATGTGGGTGATTTCTTGCCTTGCAAGCAAAATTTGAATTCCCAGATTGATGGCTTGCCCATACCCGAAATCAGCTGCCATAGCTCATCATTCCCAAGGCATTAACTGCCTCAACCAACTCTTGGAAGAATTTAATGATTGGGGCATAAGCCAAAATGGGTAGTTGGGATCTCATGGGTTTTCTCATTGACACATGGATTGACTCCATTGGCTCAAGGGTTTGGTTATTTTTCCTCCCTATTCCTTGTAAGATCATGCCCCATCTCTTTGTTGCATTGCATAGCTGGTTGTGGGTTTTTCATTAAAATTGCATATTTACATGATGTCCGAATTTACATTGTGCACGGCTAGCACAAGAACCATATGCATCTATTCTAATTGCCGATACATAGAATGATAAATCAATGGCGGGGCCTTGGACTTGAGCTCCTCACCATGACTAAATAACAATATTTACATCATTTACAATATTAATGCAATAGGGTCAAGATGGGGACATTACAAAGTACATGCTCTTCTTTGGGCATATAGAACAACGTACAAAAGAACGACAGGACAAACCCCTTTTTCACTTTTCTATTGACAAGAAGCAGTTGTTCCATTACATTTCCAACGACAAGCCCCGACAATTGCATCAGTACTACACATTGATGTCGAAGATGCATGACAAGAACGGCTATTACAACTATCAAAACTAGATGAAAGTCGACAGATGACAATAGAACATCAACAAGTCCAAAAGCAACAACAGAAAGCTTGGCATGATAGAAACATCAAACAAAAGAAGCTTGGCATGATAGAAACATCGATTTTGATGAAAAACGACATATGACAAGGCAACATGACCAACAGTGGACGTAAATCTAACAAAGATAGACTCATGAGTCATAAAAGCACTCCGGATATCCAGAAAATCGAAAGAGAAAAAAGGAGACAATGGCGTGAAGAGCTGAGGGAGTAGGAAATTGCGCTCAGGAGGATGAGAGGATCAAGTGTCGCGACAGATGTAGAAGAAAATCTGCCAGAGTCAAGTCGAGCCCGCGATGATCGGGGCGTCGAAGAAGACCTATCGTCGATGGACGAAGACTTGTGGATAGAGCATGGTAGAGCTCTCCATGTTTAGATACCTGAGACGGTAACACCTCCTTCTCCATTTCATTTAACACAAAGTGTCCGAGTGCAAGAAATTGTCGAGGAAAATCTTGGTCTCCATGCTGGTCAGTCGGGAATCTGGAGTCGTCAAAGTGAAGAAGGTGATGAAGTCAATATATTATTGATTCATCGGTTGGAGGAAGGAAATTGGGTATCCTTTCAACCCGAATTTTCGAATAAAAGCTTTCATCTAGTGTACTCAGAACATGAAAAAGCACCCCCCCTGCCAATACCAGATTTGAGTGACTCACCGAGTACGTCGGAGAACCTAAGATTTAGAGAAATCCCGTTCGAGCAGAACTTTACTTGGATTTTGACAGAAATAGCAGAAGAAGATAGACCCGGCGAAACATAAGAAGTTTGAGACACTGGTTCTGAAGATAGAGAACCCAGTCTTGATAAACATCTAGTTGAAGTCAAAGAAGCACCAAGTTCTGGTTGTGGAAATAATCCGCCTCGTCCACCATCTAATTCTCAAGTCAATACATGAGCAGACATGTCGCATTCAACAACACACCTTCCATTTTATGAAGGCGATGAAGATCCGATACGACACTGGTTTGTGTGTGAATCGATATGGACAACAAACCAGCTCACCTGTGAAGAACGGAAGATGGCCCAGTTTGTTGGCTCACTGAGAAAAAGAGCATTGACATGGTATATGGGATATATTGCAAAAACACCAATTGCAACTAAGGCGGAAGTTAAACAAAGTTTTCTGGCCTTTTTCATGATAGAAGATGCAACATATCTGGCAGCTGAACGACTGAAGACAACAGTCTAGAAGCCGACATAAACTATCAAGGAATATGATAAGAGCTTCAAAGACCTCCTCAGCAAACTTGACTATGAGATCGAAGAAAAGTTATTAATTAAATGGTTCATTTCCAGTCTCATAAGTAAAATTAAAATACATGTACGTCGACAGAGTGTCAATTCTTATGCAGAAGCATTGAAGGCAGCACTGGAGATTGAAATGGATGACGAATATCCTCTATTCTCCATGGACAGACATGTCGACGAACGCCTTGAGAGTATGGAGCAAGCAATCTGAAGTATGACTTTGAAAGGGCCATAGTTATGGTGTACTACATGTCGAACTGCAGGACACACTAAAGACTCTTGTCGAATTGAGGATCGACAACAAGAAGTCAAACTTATTCAAACCAGATGCTTTTATGATTTGTGTAAAGAATATGACTTGCATACCACAAATGATTGTCCATACAATTTGAAAAACAAAAAGAAAAATGGTGTCAAATATGCGAAGTCAATACCCATTCGATTGAAGAATGTCATCTGAATTTGAAAAATCGACAAAACTACCATGTAGTATATCAGACAAACTCTCTCGAGCAGCATCATGACAGAAACACAGGAAATGACAGGTTTGATAGAAATGATGGAAGAAATGGCTAGTACAATCGGAATAAGAATGAAAGATATCCGAGATATAATGACCGCAGATATGATCGACGATACGACATCTAGAATAGGCATGGAGGATACCAGGGTCGTGGTCGTGGCGGTGGTGGTCGCGGTGTTCGACCTAATCGACCTGGCTTATGTTTCACATGACTTAGCGAGGATCATCGGCATGCAGAATGCACTTACAAAGAAAGAACTGATCTTAAGTTTTGTACAAAGTGTGGGGTAGGCGATCACTTTTTAGAGGATTGCCCTACCATGATTGAAAAAATAAATAATAAAAATAATGTTCATGTCTTATCTTGCGTACCTAAATATGATGTGCTTCGTACTAAAAACTTGCAAATCATTACTAGGCAAGGTAACAACATTGGTCAAGATAAACCACAGATAAGTAAAATTGTAACCAAAGAGGATTACCCAAATCCTGTGAAACAAAAATATGTGTATCAAAATGCATCCGACATATTTTGTGAATTGGTATCCCATGAAGATAAGGAAGAAACCAATAGGAAGCACTCAAAGAATTGTTCAATTTAATTTCAAATGATGAAGCTGTAGGGAAATTGATTGACCTGTTGCATAAACTCAACCATAAACATGTTGAGCGAAGACAAACCAAAAACATTTGATGACTAAACCAAAAAGAAAAAAAATGATGCTGACCCGTTGGTCGACATCGATATAAATGGATATCATGTACGACAAGTCGTAGTAGACTTCGGTTCCCAAGTGAATATCATGACTCGTGATACCTGGGACCAACTCGACCAACCACAATTGCAGCAATAAGGCATTTATCTAAAGCTTGCAAATCAAGGATTAATTGAGCCAATTGGAGTATGGAAAGGAGTCAAAACATCCATCAAGGGCATCACAACAAAAGTTGATTTTGAAATCATTAATCCCAAAGATGATGCAAGTTATTTCCCAGCCTTGGTCGGTCGACCTTGGGGGAAAAAGATAAAGGCTTCAATTTCCTTAGATAAAAGTCGCATCAAGCTCAAAGGAAATGGTCAGAAGGTTATTGTACCTATCTTCCCATCTCAGGGAGAACCATGGTAAGATTCTGCAGAGGTAGATAATGATATTCAACAGCTTTATCGGATAGATAATAATGAAGACCATATTGAACCAAATTCCCAAGGAGAGCCTCACCTTGGAGATCCTGTTTCACTCGAATACAATTCCGATGCAGAGCTATATGACTGGAAGATAGAGAATTATGATTTGCATATGAAAGAATGCTGGACGGTGGAAGCCATCTCAAAGAAGAAAATGAAGAATTATCTCTCAATATCATATACACCAAAGATATTTGAGCAGAAAATGCGAGCATATCTGACTCTTATTCCAGATAGAAACTCACAGACATGTAACCCGACATTGAGATACAAAGAAACGTGATTCCCCTGCTGTACATGTCGAACAAGTATCAAAACATGTCAGAGAGCAAGGCTGACTACAGACTCTGGTTGAGACATTCACTGGTAAAGATGCGAGATGGTGGGACACCCATCAGTCGAAACTCCAAACTTGGAACATTGCATCAACTTTTTTTATAGAAATATTTGGAGGAAAGAAGCTGATGAATCAGACCGACATCCCTATGTTCACACAGGGACAAAATCTTGAAGTCCACATCGACTATTGCAAAAATGAATGGAGAAAATTGGGCTATAAATATGAAAGGACATGGCCTCACCTCTTTCCCAGCACACTTGATGATTTACCCAATAAATGGTATAAGATGGAAGAGGTGAGAGGAGAAAATTTCACATGGAAAGACTTGAAAGAAATTTCATCAAGGATTTCCAGTTTTCTTCGAAGGAGGAGAAGTTGGTCGAAGCAAGTAAACATATAAAAGAATTTCTGCAGCCGACAAAAAATCTAACACTTGCAGAAAAGAAGCAGACTGCTCGTCAACCTACTACATGTTATAACATCACGTCGACATAAAGCCAGCATTCGACAAGACTAAGCTTAGAAATAGAGAAGTCAGTCTGGAAAAGTTTTCAATGGAGACAGGATCATCCTAGCACGTCGAAGCATGTAAAAACAATCTTTAGCACAAATATTTTCGAGAAAGATGACCCAGAGAGATTATTGGAAAAAGACTTTCCACCTGCATTTACACAAATTAAGGACGGCGAAAGACCGATAAATGATAGCCGTGCTCCAGAATGGATGGATGCCAAAACTAAAACAAAAGAAGTAGATATTTCAAATGACAACAGACCGAAAATGGAAAAAATTGGCGATTACTGGAATGAAGAACAAACGACAGAAATCACCAGTCTTCTCAAAGAATTTCAAGATGTATTTGCTTGAGATTACAAAGACTTGAAAGGACTTGTGCAGGAGATGGGAAAAATGAAAATTGATATCAAACCAGATTCCACACCAGTGAAGAGAAGACCCACCAAGCTCGCTCACAAGTACAAATACATTGTTAAAAAGGATATCGATAGCATGCTCTAGGCAGGAATTATAAATCCTATCGACCAATCAGAGTGGGTGATCCTGATGGTTGTTCAGCCGAAGAAGCAAGATCCAACACGACTGAGAATCTGTGTCGACTTTCACGAATTGAACAAGGTAACACTTACAGACCCGTTTCCAACTCCTTTTGCAGATGAAGTTATTAATAAAGTTTTAGGGCACGAGTGTTATTCCTTCACTGATGGATTTTCTGGGTACAATCAAGTGACTATTGCTAAAGAAGACTAAAAAAAGACTACATTTGTGTGCGAATTTGAGTCATTCGCGTACAAAGTTATGCCCTTCGGTCAGAAGAACGCACCAGCGGTCTTTTCCCGGATTGTCGTCAAGGTGTTTCAGGAATATATCTACAAAACTATGGCTATCTACTTTGACAATTGGAAAATCTACACAATACTAAGAGATTATTGCAAATGGCTTTGACTGATGTTGGAACGTTGTCAACAGATTCAGTTAACGCTGAACATTAAAAAGTGCATTTTTGCGACACCTATTGGCATATTGCTGGGCCATGTAGTATGCAAAGAAGGAATCAAGGTCGATTATGCAAAGATAAAAATGATTCTCGACCTGAAGCCTCCAGTCAATCTGAAGCAAGTGCGGATCATGTTGGGTCATACGGGGTATTACAGGAAGTTCATCAGACATTACTCCGACATGAATTATCCTCTCAAAGAGTTGCTAAAAGAAGATTAGGATTACAAGTGGACGGAGGAATGTGATATTTCATTCAACACCTTGAAGAGAAAAATGGTTGAAGCACCTATCCTCCGATTTCCAAATTGGTCGGTAAAATTTCATGTGCATATTGATGCATCTGGAATAGCAATCCATGCTGTTTTAACACAACCTAGAGAAGATGGAATGGATTATCCTAATGCTTTCAACAATCGTAAGCTGAGCAAAGCTGAAATAAATTACTCCATGACAGAAAGAGAAGCATTAGGTATGGTATTTGCACTGCAGAAATACCGTCATTATTTATTGGCTAATCCCTTCGTATTTTATACAGATCATCAGGCTTTGAAATACTTGGTCAATAAACCATTGCACCACGGGAGGTTATTTCGCTGGCTTCTACTATTTCACGAATTTGAATTCGAAGTAATAGTCCGACCTGGGAAGGCTAATGTTGGGCCAGACCACCTGTCGAGAGTCGACACCAGAGAGAAGCCAACACGAATAGAAGATGATTTTTCAGATGCACAATTGTTTCGAAATGAAGCAGTCCTTTCAGATCTTGCAGAAATTGCACAATTTCTTGAGGATGGGAAAGCTCCTGAAGGAATGACTGAGAAAAAAAGGAAGATCCTTACTATGAAAGCATCACCTTACACTCTGATCAACGGATTCCTCTATAAACTTGGCTTTAATGATATATTACGTTGATGTGCACTTGAGCATGAATGACAGAATATACTTTCAGAAGCTCGTTATGGACCAGTCGGAGGACATTATCATGCAAACATAACAGCAAGGAAGATTCTGCAAGCTGGACTTCGGTGGCCGACAGTTCATAAAGACTGTCGAGAGTTTGTATCTAAATGTGATAGATGTCAACGTATGGGACGACCGCTGCTTAGAACAAAAATGTCGTTAGTTCCAATCAATCCTAGCCAAACGTTTGAAATTTGGGTGATTGACTTTATTGGATCATTCCCAGTAATTGGAAGGCAGAAAGGTGCAAGATATCTTATCACTGCTATGGATAATGTCACCAAGTGGGAAGAAGAAGAACCGATCGAAACATGTTTGAGCGAAGTTGCTGCCAAGTTTATCTATGAAAATATCATAACATGCTTCAGATGCCTGTTAACATTGATAAGCGACCAAGGTATGCATTTTGTTTGCAAAACCATTGAAGCATTAACTAAGGAATTTGCAGTGGATCACAGAATAAGCACAACATATCATCCTCAATCTAATGGCGTCGTGGAATCATTTAACAAAACACTCACAAAAGGACTGACAAAATGTGCAACATGGAGAAGGACGATTGGGATGACAAAGTATGTAATGTCCCTCCTATCCTACAAGGCTATGGAGAGGACACTAATAATAATACTGGACATCTAGTCCCATACTTAATCAAATAAGCATTCATATAAATTGTAGATGGAGATATGCAAATGCATAAACATTTGAAAACACAACAGAATTTAATTCCATTACACATCCATCACACATTCCATATTTTCATGTCATTCATCAATTAAGCAATATCAAATTAGCAAATGAGAATACTTATCTTAAACCAAGTAGTCCCTGAGCAACCAGCTATGCTTCTGCAAAGTTCCACCCAACCGTAGACCAGTGTGCTCCTCAATCTCTCAGCACCACTGCCACCCCCCGAGCTAGGCATGATCTCCATAAGGAAAAGGGGAAAGCAGGCTCTCACATAGCTAAAGATACACCAGAATCATCCAAGCCAATCAGCAGTGGGGTTTCTCAGGCTGCTAAGAGATGGACAGAGGTGAATTACTAGGCTAGTGGCTCAACCATTGATCTATGGATACTTCATTGGTCTCATCAAGCCAAATCTGTCCTCTTCCACTCCTGAATCTCCTGCTCACAGGTTCAAACTAAACAGGGAGGGACATAACAACCAGAAATGCAAGTGTTGGGATTTTTTGCAGTAGGATGCTCAATGATGGGATTTCAACCAGTTTAGAAAAACGTGGGAAATCCCAAAATGAAAATTGGAAAATGGGAAAACAACCCCAGGAGCATAATCGTTTTCAAAAAAAACGTCCATGGGCAGAAACGGTCTCTATAACCCCAAAAAATCGTGGTTCTCTTCTCCCAACCACTGTGCTAACCAAAAACGAGTTCCCAGGCATGGGAGAATGCAGAGAAATGGTGAAAACGTGAAGGAAAAACCCCAATTCGCCCTAGGCTGCGTGAGAGAGGAAAGACTGTGGTTCAGAATGGCTTGGGAAGGCAAAATGTGGGTGATTTCTTGCCTTGCAAGCAAAATTCAAATTCCCAGATTGATGGCTTGCCCATACCCGAAATCGGCTGCCATAGCTCATCATTCCCAAGGCATTAACTTCCTCAACCAACTCTTGGAAGAATTTAATGATTGGGGCATAAGCCAAAATGGGTAGTTGGGATCTCATGGGTTTTCTCATTGACACATGGATTGACTCCATTGGCTCAAGGGTTTGGTTATTTTTCCTCCCTATTCCTTGTAAGATCATGCCCCATCTCTTTGTTGCATTGCATAGCTGGTTGTGGGTTTTTCATTAAAATTGCATATTTACATGATGTCCGAATTTACATTGTGCACGGCTAGCACAAGAACCATATGCATCTATTCTAATTGCCGATACATAGAATGATAAATCAATGGCGGGGCCTTGGACTTGAGCTCCTCACCATGACTAAATAACAATATTTACATCATTTACAATATTAATGCAATAGGGTCAAGATGGGGACATTACAAAGTACATGCTCTTCTTTGGGCATATAGAACAACGTACAAAAGAACGACAGGACAAACCCCTTTTTCACTTTTCTATTGACAAGAAGCAGTTGTTCCATTACATTTCCAACGACAAGCCCCGACAATTTCATCAGTACTACACATTGATGTCGAAGATGCATGACAAGAACGGCTATTACAACTGTCAAAACTAGATGAAAGTCGACAGATGACAATAGAACATCAACAAGTCCAAAAGCAACAACAGAAAGCTTGGCATGATAGAAACATCAAACAAAAGAATCTGTCAGTTGGTGACTTGGCACTACTTTATAATAGCCGCGTAAAGGGGAAACCAAAGAAGTTGCACACGGAGTGGATGGGGCCCTATATTGTCGAAATAATAAATCCCAAAGGCTCAGTCCGTTTGAAAACATTACAAGGTAGTGTTTTCAAGAAAGTGGTAAATGGCGCCCGACTAAAATGATACAAGTCATGGAAATTAAAAAAATGGTTAGAAATAACTGAATGAGAGAAAGTACTATAAGCAATCAATCAAACAGCAAGGCAATTCAAATGCATAATGATGAGAGATTGGTAGAATAAGGCTAGACAAAGCAAAGAGAAAAGCTCGACGCACAACCGTCGATATTATAGACACCGACAAGAGCGACGATGAGTTACTGAGGAAGACCAGACACGACAGAAACAATTGAAGTCGCCACAATTCAAGACATTGAAGAAGCCACAACTCAAGATAATGCAGCTGTCACGACAGAATCACCTCAACAAGCTAGCATACAAGATACCAGTACACTCAAAGCTGACATATCTAGCACACCAGCAAATATTCAAGTACGTACCGAAACACTTGAGCACGAAGTTCTAGTTACCACAGAAGCAGAGCAAATCATATAGATTCAGACATAACAAGTTGTTGCTAACATACAAGCAGCTGTAGAAATTCATCCAGCAATAGCCGACAAGGAAAAAGGGCCAGAGAATCCAACTACAAATAAATAAAAAGTGCAAGAGAAAAGTCACATGAAGAAACACAAAGACAAGAAGCAAAAAGAGAGAGAACTTCAGCAGCAAATGCAACAAATCCAATCAGAAAGCAACCTCTTAGTTTATTATATCAGTTTGGATCTACTACCATCTACCAACCACAATTGGCATCTCAAATAGAGCTTGATTTAATTAAGGATGCAGTCTTCAGAGAGCAGAGAAATCACCGACAGGAGACAGAAGACCGGATCCAACAGCTACAGGAAGAAAAGAATGCATTTCTCGCTAAGTGTGAAGACTTAGCCCAGCAAGTCATTTGACTTCCATCAAGTCCTGACACGACATCACCCCTCGACAAAGCATATCAGTTATTCGAGTTTGTCATGTCAGCCCTACAATATGAGCTTATAAAGAATCAATAGGAACAGGCTGTTGGAATACCTTCCTTAATGGCAAACCGGTATACAACATTTACAGCAGCTCTTAGTCTGCTCAAGCAATATGAAACTCAAGCAGTCAAACTTGCTGAAATTTTGAACAATTGGTATGTACATTACGACAAGGTGTACAAGGAACATTAAAAGACACGAACACTTCTGGGAACACTTCGTCATCAACGTCTGACCGCAGAGGAAGCACTTACTGAAAGCTTTGACAATCAAATCATTATGGAAAATAGGAAGCTGGACAAATTAGAAAAATAGGAAGTACAATGGATCTCACAAGCACGCCTTGGCCTCTCCAAACTTGAATAAATCTAGCCTCGGCTCCAACATCTACTTACTGTTTCCAAAGAAACAGTTACATTCTTTGGCCCCGACATGATCAATTTACAAAATGCATCCACTCACGACAAGATGGATCACCTATCGAAGCTCACGACATTGACTGTGGATATCCAAAACTTGCTGCATACATGGGAATAATTTCAACACCATCTCTCTATCTCTGTTGAAGCTATTATCGAGGTCTGCATACAAACACCTGAGGCTCCCAAATCCAGCCTACCATAGCCATAACCGTCGAAGTCATTAATTTTGTTGCACATTTCTCATTTTTTTCTCTCCATTTCTTCGAGACGAAGAAAAATTTTGTAGCGGGGGAGATGTTGGAGGGGCCTAGGTCGGCCTATCGACTAGGCCCTCCGCCCGACCATTTGAAGTATATGTCGACAAGTCGCGTCGACTAGCATAGGTCGGGTCGGTTGGTTAGACCGACAGACGGTTATGTAACTGTATTGAAAGGAATATATATAAGTTGTTGAGCTGATGTATTGGTTAGATCTGTTCTATGTTGTATACTGATCTTGCTAGTTAATAAAGGTTGTGGTTCTCTTTATTGGTCTCTTTTCTCTTGTATATGTATCATTGTGCATGCTTGCTTATAATGCATATAATGTATCTCTGGTAACTACATGACCCGTGGGACTACAACAATATCCAACCAATATGCACTCTTTTCTTTAAGGTCCTAAGGCTCTCCTCTTCTCTGAAGGAATCCTTGCCCAAGCTTTGGAACCAAAGACTCTTAGATGAGATACATCTGGATTGTATTCCATCCATGCTTCGAAAGGAGTTTTTCTTTTTAGGACTTTGTGTGGAAATCTGTTCTGGAGGTATGCATCATAGTTGACAACTTCTGCCCAAAGTCTAGGAGCCAATGCTTTAGACTCAAGCATGCATGTAGCCATGTCTTTCAAAGTTATGTTCTTTCTCTTAGCTACACCATTCTACTATGGTGTGTAAGGAACAATGTGCTGCATTTCAATACCTTCGTCTACATAAAATAACTAAAACTCATTCTTCACATACTCTCCTCCATTGTCAGTACGAAAGACCTTGATCTTCTTGTCAGTGAATTTTTCTATAGAAGCTTGAAAAAAATTGAAATATTCAAAGACTTCTGATTTCAACTTTAGAAAATATACCCAACTGAATCTTAAATAATAATCTATGAATGTTAAGATGTATCTAGCATTATTCAAAGATAGGCGAGGAAGAGGTATTGATATGTCACTATGAATCAACTCGAGAGGAGATGAGGCTCTCTTTTCCTTTCCCTTTTTAAACTTGTGCTCCGGATGCTTACCAATCAAGCAACCTTTACAAGTGCCTCTAGAAAATCTGATGTTTGGGAGGCCTTTAACCATTTTCTAATCGTGTAGTTCTTGCAAATATTTGTAGTTGAGGTTCCCAAACCTCTCATTCCAAAGTATGCTCACTTCATTTTCATGGGTAAGAAGTGCACTTTGTTTTGAGTAAGGCAAGAAATGAGAGAACTCATAGAGTTTGGAATGGTGATCTGCAATGCCTTGTGCAATGATCATCCCTGTAACATCCCGAAAATACCAAAATAAAAAATAAAAAATTATAATAACAATAATTATCAGAATTATTTAATGCGGAATATATAAACTAAATTGAAATCATAACTAAGATAAATCAATTACGATGACACGTCATTGTCATCAAATAACATGGTTGTAATTTCTACTTCAGGTATAAACGGATGTTAATCCTCTTAAACGAAAGATCTTTGTATGCTTATGTAAACAAGTACAGTTTACAAATTTGTTTAAGTTCTTGGTTAATACTACATGGTAAATACAATTGTACTGCTTTAATATTCTTGATGGATTGCTGATGGTTTGTTTGTTTGTTAACAGAGGGGTCCTATGAGTCACCGTGGAGCTTACTTGGCTACGTAAGCTAAGGCATTTGAAAATGTTTCCATGTGCAGACCGCAGTTAAGATATCTACAAGACATCATAGTATTTAGAGTACTTGTGTTTTTCAATTCGTCGTTAATGTAAAATGCTAAGTACTTCTCTGCGACACCAGTGACTGGAGGTATGGGTACTTAGTTCTAAATCTAGTTTGTAAGATGGATTTTAAAGACTCTTAAGTGTTATGAAAACACGTCGTCAGTTGATTGTTATAATGCTATTTAATAATATCGTAAGACTCTGGTCTTTATCGTGAACATCTTTGAATTTATTATTAAACTAAGCATCTACAGAACTTGGATTATTCTAATCCTGAAATCATTATTTGATTATCAACCATTTGATAATGTATTTGAGTAGCCTAGTGACTAGTGTTATGAACTATGCATTATAATTTATAATGTCATCACTTAGAATATGCCTTGGGCATCACTTTTATTCATATAATTATGTGGTTAGTTCTATTCTATAGTTACTATGCATTCGCAAATTACAATACTATGTAAAAAAAACATTTATAGTACCTAGTCCTTGAACTATATGATTTATATACATAAATTATAATTGTATGATTGCAATGGTATGATTTTCATTTAAACAAAGTAACATTTTCATAAACAATACTATAATTACAAAATGCAATTTATGGAATGTGATGTAATTCTATCTAATTTAACTTTTAGCACTATCTTATAAACAAAAGCATGATGTATCCGAACTTATGAAAACTAAGGCTCCTGTAAGGGTTAGACTATACTATAACTTCCTAGCTCTTACCCTAAGATATTAACATGTATGCTAAAGTATTTGAAAGACTTGTTGAGGAGTTGATGGATCACCACATTAATGTTGGCAGGTTGTCAAAGTCTTATCGGTATTAAATGTTCTAACAACATTCCAAAGTGGAATGTATGGCTGTCAAGCCACACACTCCTTCCACGCGATCTAGGGCTGATGAAAACAAAGATGAGTCCTAGCTGGCATGGATAACAGGTCGAAGCTTCTCCGAGCTGTACACTGTAATACCTCTAGGAAGGCATTGCTGGCTCGGGTGTGGTTGGTGTAATTAATAGGTTATTAATACAAGGTTTCCTGGTTTTCAACGAGGCATCGTTGGCACTCCCTTTCTCGCTGATCTTAGCAATTCTCGATCGTTGATTCTATAACCCTAACCTCGTTGTATGTAAAGGATTTTCATTATTCCCGGTCTTCATTGTTATGCTAAGTTGAGGCCGATAGGCTGCCCAAATGTAGGTTGATGAGAGTGCTTCTCAGGGGGTTTCGACCCTTGACCTGTGAGTTGTTGTTTTTCTTGAAAGATATAGGCTTACGTCTTCTATCTTCAATCCTCAAAAGGCCAATGTAGTCTTGGAGATTCTCCAGTCAGTCTAATGCATGTGATTTAGCAAGGGGTTTGAATCTCCAGTGCGTGAGAAAAATCTTCTGCGTTATCTTATCGTTGCTGTCACGCATCAAAAGTTTCATCATTTGTTTTGATGGTGTAAATTACCACAGTTTCAAGCTTCCAAAAAGGTAAATGCTCACGATGATAAGAGATGAATTTACTGTACTGTTTGTTCTGTTTTTCCATAATCTCGTTTTAAACCCTTTGGATTTACATTTTTGTAGGTACCCACTTCAAATGTTAGCTCCTATGCAATCATAGAGAATGGAAGGTACTGCTACTTCTCCGGGTAAGCTTTGGTGGTTCCTGCAAGACCTCGTAGGTGCCCTTGATGTTGTCTCCTGTATGGCGAGAGTTGGAAAACCTCCAAAAAAATCAATGTTGGCCGAAACAATGTTTTAAGCTTGTTTTGGTTTTAAAGCAGACTGTACAGAGAAGAAAATAAATAGTTTCTCAGTCTTTTACGTTGTCTTTTGGCTCTTTAATGTCTGGTTGAAATGTCGATAAGGACTCCAGATTTTCGTTTAATCTACTAGATGTTTTTAAGGGTAAAAACTCTGTGTAGTTTTAATGCTCCATGACTCTAGTTTTGAGTTTTTGGTTGAAAAGGGGTAAGTCCCGTGCATTGTGAAACCTTGATGGTTCGTAATGAAAATTCTTTGATATGAAATGTTAAAATGAAAAACGAGGGCCGAGGGTTCCCTTACACTCGTATACTATGGTTTGTTCATATGCAATGGAAGTTATGTTTTTTTTAAGAAAATAAATGTTGAGAATACTGTGAAAAGATGTGAACCTATACATCGTGCTTGTTATGGATATTTTACGTTTGGAAACGAATCCAAATGTTGTTTAACTGTTAAGTGGTTTTGTAGAAGTTTTGTCTCAAGATTCAAAACGTTTTATGAAAGCTAAACCTTACCAGAAACTTCAGATTAATATCTAGTTTTTGTACTGCGTTTTTGTACTTGTGTTAAAAGATTTTGATAAAATACGAAGGATTCTTAATAGGGTTAAGAAATGAAGAGTTTAGGAAATAGCCATAAGAAACTTGTGCAAAAACAATGAAGAACTATATAAATATTCTAGGGTTTAGAAAAATAAAACAATAGGGTTCGATACTAAATGAAAGATTGGATATTGAAACAAAAACATAAGTAATATATAAATATTTGTTTTTAAATTGATACAAAACTATTTATGGAAACGATATAGTGATAATGGAAACGTTCTACGACACTGTGAGAAAAGTAGAATGTAATTGCTCAAAATAAATAATTTTATGGGAATAAATTGCAACTGTTATATTTTGCAAAATACAAGCACTTTGAAAATATGAAATGTTTGATTCTGATTACAATTGTTTGCTAACTGGAAGGAATGGAGATAAGAGGAATATTTATGACTATACAGAAAATAACTATGTTTTCTTTCAAGTATTAACAGAGAGTTTTATATTGCTATCGATGCCATACAGTAATTTCTGCTTTGTTTTAAATATATATAACATAATGGTAAATAGAACACCTACTGTAATTGTTTATCCATTCAACGACAAATCTGCCCATCTCTTATCTATTACTTAATTTGCTTCTCTATACTAGAGTACTATGCAAAGAACAACATGGGAAAAATATAGGGATGATTATCTAATCAATAATTTCTAAATATTTTATCATCCAATATTAAACATAGATCAGAAAATAAATTATTTTACTAAACAGAGTTAATAATTCTACTAACAGAAACATTGAACTGCAACAAATTAGGAACAAAAAAACCTGGTTAACTATAGAGAAACAAATAGTCCAAGGAGCCTGTTCTACCCAACCAATTCCTGAAGACAGCCAAGTTACTTGCCTGAGGACCCCCGAGCCAGTTCACTGAACCACCAGGAGGAAGAAACTTAGAAGCTTAGGCTCTCCACTTGCAATAGCAATAGTTATCTAGTCTTAAAGAATCAACAGTCAAAAGGACCTGCACCAGCACCTCTGGTTCTCCTTCTCAGAATAATTTGCAGACTTACAATGCACTCACATAGCCTCCCTATTCGAATCTCTCAGTCATCACTTGATGCACATGAGAAATATTTCTGTAGAAAATATTGTGTAAGAGCTGCCTGCTCAATTTGAATATGCCTTATGTAGGCTTCCTATGCCTTTCAGTTGTTAACTGGTCATTAAATGAGTTGCCTGCTCACTCCCTCCACCTGGGGGATAATGCCACATTTGTAGTGGTAGTTGTCCCATAACCAACATCTAGTGTTGAAGTGCAATTGCTGCCATCTGTCCCATGCCTTCTAACAGCTTCCATTCCTCCTAGTGGGTCAGTGAACACTCGTTTTAACAGTTCCCTTGGGTGTTTGTCTCCCACTTTAATTTATTAAATAATAATAATTCAGTAATTACATTCATCCTTGACCAAACTTGGTCATAATTACAAAAATTTGTAATTAAAATTTAACATAAAGTATTTTGCTAATAAAATAATAATTTCAGAAATTGGGTAGATGACATACACCCCCCCTTAAGTCTCAACATCGTCCTCGACGTTGTTCATCACTGTCTAAGTGTTCCTGAAACAGATTTGGGTATGATGCCTACATACTACTCTCCAACTCCCAGGTTGCCTCTTCTGGGCTAAGGTGCTTCCATTGCACCTTCACTTGCCCAATGGCGTGATTCCGGAGCAGAGTTTCCCTCCTTTCGAGGATACAGTCCGGTTCCACTTGAAAATCTTCGTCTTGTCCCACCTGTACATTATTCCAGTTTACAACATGAGTAGAATCATGTACATACTTCTTTAAAAATGATATATGAAAAACATTATGTATTTTTAAATTTGGTGGCAAAGCCAGTTGGTATGCCACTGGTCCAACCCTAGACAATATTTCGAAAGGACCACAATACCTGGGTGCCAACTTGGCACAACTTCCCAATTTCAATGAACCCTTTTTCAGTGTTACCTTGAGGAACACATGTTCACCAACCTGGAACTCTTTATGAGTCCTTTTTAGATCTGCTTGGCTCTTTTGCCTATCTTTGGCAACTTTTAAATTTCCTTGTACCTGTTTCACAATCAGTTCTAACTCCTGCAATAATTCAGGTTGTAAAACAACTCTATTTACTGGGTCATTCCAAGAAACATGTGTATCACATTTCCTACCATAAAGAATTTCAAGTGGGCTAAGTCTGGATGATGCATGATAATGGTTATTATAAGCAAATTCTGCTAAGTGTAAGTAGTCTTCCCACTTACTGGGATGATCCTTAACATACATTCTCAGTAAGTCTTCCAAAACTTGATTCACCCTTTCTGTATGTCCATCCGTTTGTGGATGAAATGTTGTGCTGAAATTTAAGGTTGTATTCAACCCTTTAAACAAAGATCTCCAAAAGTTTCCAGTAAATTTAGAGTCACGATCTGAAATGATCACTTTCTATATACCATGTAATCAAAAAATCTGTTTCATGAAGATTTCTGCAATGTCTAGAGCCTTATGAGTATACTTCACAGGTATAAAGTGTGATGTTTTGCTTAGTTTGTCTACTACCACCATGAAATAGTCATTTTGTTTCTGATTTTTGGGTAGTTCAGTAATAAAGTCTATGCTTATCACTTCCCATTTCCAACTCGGTATAGGTAATGGATGTAACAATCCGGCGGGATGTTGGTGTTCAACTTTCACTTTTTGACAATACAAACATTTAACTATGTACTCTGCTACTTCATCTTTCATTTTGGGCCAATAGTATTCTTTCCTGAGCATAGTAATGGTCTTCTGATAACCTGGATGGCCAGAGTAATGGCTTTTGTGCATCTCATTTAAAATCAGAATTTTTATTTATGGTATGTTAGGTACATACAATCTATTTTTGTATAGCAATAGTCCATTTTCCTTCATTCTGTAATCTACCATAGAATTATCAGAACTGTTGTTTGCTGTCTTTTCCTTTAATTTTCTGTATTCTTCATCCATTTCACTCCTTTTAAGGATCTGATTTTCTAAATATGTTGAGTAAGTACTGATGGCTAAAATAAAATTCAGTTTTGCTTTACGACTCAATGCATCTGCAACCTTGTTCTCTTTCCCTTTAATATGCTGAATTTTGAAATCATACTCACTTAAGAAAGTTAACCATCTAGCTTGTCTAGCATTCAGATTTGTCTGATCTAATAAATATTTCAGACCCATGTTGTCTGTCAGTAAGATAAATTTTCTGCCAATAAGGTGGTGACGCCACATTTTTAAATCATGAATTACTGCTAATAATTCTAAATCATAAGTAGAGTAATTCTTCTCATGTATTTTCAGCTTTCTTGATTCGTATGCCACCGCACGCCCTTCTTGTGTTAGGAATCCACTGATTCTGTCATTACAAGCATCTGTGCAAACTATGAAATCTTTGTTAGGATCTGTTATCCTCAGAATATGTGCTGTAGTCAACAATTCTTTTAACTTCTTAAAACTGTCAGAACATTTCTGATCCCACACAAATTTTTTCCCTTTCTTCTGCAAGGAGGTTATGGGTTTTGCAATCTTTGAAAAACCTTCTATAAAATTTCTGTAATATCTAGTAATACCCATAAGTGATCTTACATCCGACACATCCTTAGGAACCGGCCAATCATTAATGGATTTTATCTTGTTGGGGTCAACCGAGATTCCTTCTTTAGAAATTATGTGTCATAAATACTGAATTTTGTCCTTGTGGAAGTCACACTTACTAAACTTAGTGTATAGTTTATGATCTCTCAGAACTTGTAAGATAATCCGTAGATGTTCATCATGCTCTTCTTTGCTTTTTGAATACACTAAAATGTCATCTATAAACACAACAACAAACTTATCTAAGTATTTGTGCAGAATATTGTTCATCAAACACATAAATATAGCTGGGGCATTAGTCAAGCCAAATGGCATGACTACGAACTCGTAATGTCCATATTGAGTTCTGAAAGCTGTCTTGAAAATATCTTCATCCTTAACCCGCACTTGATGATATCCTGACCTTAGATCAATCTTTGAAAATATCGTTGCTCTACGCAGCTAATCAAATAGATCGTCTATGCAGGGCAACGGATACCGATTCTTGATTGTCATCTTATTAAGTTGGCGATAAT
This sequence comes from Larix kaempferi, assembly GCA_027924585.1. Lineage (NCBI taxonomy): Eukaryota > Viridiplantae > Streptophyta > Pinopsida > Pinales > Pinaceae > Larix > Larix kaempferi. The sequence goes on along the minus strand of BSBM01000502.1, from coordinate 24,213,996 downwards.
CTATGCATAGTCTTAGGGTTCCATCTTTCTTCTTAACAAATATAACAGGTGCTCCCCAAGGAGACACGTTGGGTCTTATATAATTCTTATCAATCAGTTCCTTCAACTGTGATTTCAATTCGTTTAATTCCAGTATATTCATTCTGTATGGAGCTTTAGAATTTGGTATTGCTCCTGGTATTAACTCGATGGTAAAATCTAAATCTCTTTTAGGAGGTAATCCTGGAATCTCCTCAGGAAATACATCCTTGAAATCCCTTAGGACAAGTATGTCTTCTAATTTCTATTTGTCCTCTTTACAAATACACTCATCATTTACTACATTTACTGCAAACAACTGACATCCTTTCCTAACTGCCCTCTTAACTTGCATGGCTGAAATCTGTCTAAGGGTTACCTTTCTTGGAATAATATCATAGGTGATCCAGATGGATATCGGTGGCCACCCACCTTTCCAACTAGCTCAAAACAGTTTTCTGGCAATTTTAGTAATGTGCTATTTTTAGCAGTTTTTCGGGTCCTGAACTTCCGGGGCCGTTTTGAGGCCCTAAATGACCTTTTTTGGCGATTTGGGGAGCCAAATGGTTTCCTTTGGCATGCATTTGGCCCTAGTTGAAAGTTGTAAATCTCAATCAGACATTTCCAATGGGCTACTGAGTGCCCCAAACGGAGATCGTATGCAAAAGTTACGACCCCGGGAAGTTGATGTACTAACTTACCCAAATGGGGCCCACATGACTTTTGGCACTTCATCTCCTAGTGTTAGGTTTTTGGATGTCTAGGGTTTTTGACATTCCTGTTTATTGTAAAAGGCCTTGAGAGCCTCATTGTAACCATCTTCTTGCGAAATGAGTGCAGACGTCACATCTCTTCTCAAAGATAAGCCGCCACCATTCCAACAAGCTTGTTTTCCGCTGCATTTTACCGTTTTAGCTTATTTCCTTATTGAATAGAAAACTAGTTTTACTGTATCTCTGTTATTTTGTGTTAAGCATATGATAATAATCTGTATTCATTTCATTCTTCTCATAAAATCCGAATCAGTGGTATCAGAGCGGTCTTCTCCTTGTCGTCTTAATACATTTCCCCAACGAGGTCAGGGTACAAAGAATTGGGTCTCGAGCTTGTTTCTCTTGAGGACAAAAGCTCTTGCACGCCCAAGCTACCTCTCATGGAAGGAGAAAAGAAAGATGATGAGATAGGAGATCCTATCAAAATGTTGCTTGAGGAAGCCCTCACACAACAGAGGAATGAGATGATGGATAGTTTCGCGCAAATCCTTCGGTGACTACCAACAAGCAGCGCATCTTCCTCGAGCGGAGGCACCGCCCCCTTCAAGGTACAAATCAACTTCGATATTCCTATATTTGAAAGGAAGATAGATGCAGATGCTGTAGATAAGTGGTTGAATCTCCTAGAAGGGTATTTTTTTGTCCATAACTTTTCGAATAGAGAAAATATTACTTTTGCGCTCCTCAAAGCCGTTCCCCATGTCAAAGATTGGTGGGAAACTTTCTACGAACAAAAGGACACAAAGGAAGCCTCATTATTTTCAATCATGGCCACCTGGGAATCCTTCAGGGATGCTATTAAGGAACAATACTACCCCGTTGGAAGTTATGACAACTTGTATACCAAATGGACCACACTGCAACAAGAAAGAGACCAAGGAGTGCCAGAGTTCACAAATATCTTCCATACCTTGCACACCAAGTTGGGTATCAAAGATTCAAAGCGATATCTGGTGCTCAAGTATCGTGGTGGTATGCATAGATACATCCAGACCGAAATGGAATTTCTGGACATCTCTTCCTTTGGCGTGGCCTACCGATATGCCGTCAAAATCGAGCAGAAGCTCAAACAAAAGATGCGGCAATTTGGGCCTGGGAACCCCTCACAGCAAAAGACAGGAAAGGGCGGCCCCAACCCATAGAATAAAGGACAGAGCAAAGATGGACAGTATCAAGACAACCAGTCCAAGTCGCAAGCAAAGAAGGACACTGGAAAGATGAAGAAAGATACCAGGAAGTGGTCCGACTTCCATAAGAGCCCTTGGCATAACACTGCTGGCTGCCGCTCAAAGCAATCGCTGGTAGCCAAAGTGAAAGCATCTGAATCAGATGCGGGTTCTAACTCTGATTCCGAACCAAAAAGGGGAAGACGGATCATTGACGCAGAACCCAGTGCCACCATTGCTACCACCAAGCTCCAGCCTGATGAACCAGACGAGCCAGAAGAAGGAGAACGCCTCTTCCATTCATAGATGTGGGTAAAAGGCACCTCGCTGCACTTCACCGTTGATAGCGACAGCCAGAAGAACCTCATATTAGCAGAGGTTGTCAAGCGCCTGGCCTTGCCGACAATGCCACACCCACAACTCTATACCATTGGATGGCTCAGCAAAGGAAGCGATCTTCGCGTCAGCCAACAGTGCTGATTGTCATACGGCATCAAGCCCTTCAAGGACGAGGTATTGTGTGGTGTTGCTCCTCTCGAAGTTTCAGATGTTCTTTTGGGCCAACCTTATTTATGGAAACGTCATGCTGTATATGAGTCTAGGCCTCGTAGTGTTATTATTTCTTTGAACAGGAAATTGTACAGGATACCCGAGGCAGTCCCTCCTAGTGCCATTTCCTTGATCTCTGCCAAGCAATGCAGGAAGGTCATCTCTCAGACTGGGAAATTTGTCTTCTTCGTGATTCGCTCTCAGAGTGAGAGAAAGATCGCAGCCACATCCAGGGCCTCCACGAACGATCTCTCCACACAATAGAAGTAAGTGGATAAGGTGGTGGAAGGATACTCAAATATCTTCTCCTCTCCTACCGGGGTACCTCTGCACTGTCAGGTCAAGCATCCCATCGATCTGACCCCAGGCGCACCGCTACCCAATCTCTGTTGGAAAACAAGGAGATCAAGAGGCAGATCCAAGAATTGCTCCACAAGGGGCACATCCATCCCAACTCATCACCTTGTGGGAGCCCAATCGTGCTGGTGCAGAAGAAAGATGGGACCTGGCGACTCTGCATTGGTTACTGAGCCCTGAATAGAATCATAGTCCGCAACCAGTACCCGATTCCCCGAATCGAAGACCTCCTTGATCCGCTCACGGGGGCCAAATACTTCAGTAAGATTGATCTGAAGTCTGGCTACCACCAGATCCCAATAGAACAGACAGACGTATGGAAGACTGCCTTCAAGTCAAAAGAAGGTCTTTTTGAATGGCTAGTCATGCCTTTTGGTTTGACAAATGCTCCAGCAATGTTTATGAGGATGATGGACGATATCCTATGAACTTTCACTAATACTTTTGTAGTGGTGTATCTGGATGACATCCTCATCTGCAGCAAGACTTGGGAGGAACACTTGCAGCATATTCAACAGGTTCTGCACACCCTGTGGCAGCACAAACTATATGCAAACTTGGAAAAATGATCCTTCGGCATGGACAGGGTCCATTACCTAGGCTACATTGTTGATTGACATGGTGTGCATGTGGATCCAGCCAAGTTCTAGGTCATCCGTGACTGGCCAGCCCCAACCACACTCACTAAACTTCAGAGCTTCTTGGGTCTTGCCAATTTCTATTGTCGGTTCATGCTGGGATTCTCTCATATCGCATGGGCCCTCAGCCAAGTGACCAAGGGTGGTAGTAAGGCAAAATTTGTGTGCGGCCTGTCCCAACAACAAGCCTTTGATGACTTGAAGAAGCATTTATGCTCATCGCCGGTACTCTCATTACCGGACCTGCAACATCCCTCTGAGATCGAGACAGATGCTTCAGATTATGCTGTGGGCGCCGTTCTCACTCAACACGACCACCCCGTGGCATATCATAGTGAGACACTATTAGATGCTGTCTATAAGTACCCTACCTACGACAAAGAAATGTACTCCATTGTACAAGCCTGCCTCCAGTGGAGACATTACATTCTTGGGAAGGAGAGAGTCATCCACACTGATCACAAGCCACTACAGTTCATGCAGACCCAAGGAAAGTTGCAGAATGACTGCCATCAAAAGTGGTCAACATATTTACAGCAGTTGCACCTCAACATTAAATATAAAATAGGGAGTACCAACCGAGTCGCTGATTGCCTCAGTCGACCTCTAGTCGCGGCACTCACCATGGTGCTAGACTCTTGCGGCCACGAGACCTCCAGATGTCCCCACCTCTACGAGACAGACCCTGACTTCTCCATCTTCAGGACGGGTTGTTGTGTCGTCTGGGCCATCTCTGCGTTCCATCAAGCAAGCGCGTGAAGATGATTTGGGAAGCTCACTACAATCAGGTGGCAGGACACTTTGGCGTCGAAAAGACAGTGGCAGTGCTGCAGAAACATTTCTACTGGCCGAAAATTCGACAGGATGTCGGAAAGTATATTAGGTCCTGCACCGCTTGCGCTATTGCCAAACCGACTACTAAGAAACAGGGCCTATACACCCCTCTGCTTGCTCCTGACATGCCGTGGGAATCCATCTCAATGGACTACATGTCGGGCCTCTCGTCCACCAAGAGGGGAAACGACTGTGTTTTTGTGGTTGTTGATTGCTTTTCCAAAATGGTGATTCTAGCCACCTGCAAGAATAACATCACAACAGAAGCCACTGCTAAGCTCTTCTTTGAATGAGTATGGGTACATTTTGGGATCCCACAGACCATTATCTCAGACCGTGATAGTCAGTTCCTCAACTCATTCTGGTCGAGCCTCTGGTCACTGTTGGATACCAAGCTCACCAAATCCACTGCCTTCCACCCCCAGACCGATGGCCAAACCGATGTTGTCAACCGGATGGTCATACATATCATGCGCATGTACAATTCAAAACACCCCCACACATGGGCCGAGAGTCTTCCCTATGTCCAACATAGCTACAACCGAGCCCTACATAGCTTAACTAGCCACAACCCCTTTCAGGTGGGGTTGGGATTCCAACCATTGGGCCCCATGGATGTTGCACTTCCCCTTGCGACCACCTCGGTCGACTCATCCCCAGAAGCTGACAAAGCTGCCCGGTTGATTGAACGGATCCAACATATCTTCCAATAGGTTCAGGATATTCTACATAAGTCTAATGCCAAGTACAAGCAGCGCCATGATCAACATCGGGTGCCACATAAGTTTTAGGTGGGCGACAAAGTTTGGTTGCATTTGCAGAAAGAACGCCTTACAGGGTCCCATCGAAAGCTTCGCCCACTTTGTTATGGGCCATACACCATCACCAAGGCAGTGGGTGACAATGCTTTTGAGCTCAAGATTCCCCCCTTCCTTGGTCTACATCCAGTCATTAACGTGGCTCTCCTTCGACCATATTTCCCACCATTATTAGACACCTCAGAGATAACAAAGAAGTTGACACCAACAGAGCTCAACCTTGACTGCCTACAACAAGCATCCAGTGATCATATTGCAGAGACACAGATCAAGGGCACTCGACATCAAAGGATCCAGCTTTATCGAGTTGTCAAAGCAGGGCAGCTCCTGCACCAAGGAAAGTGGCTCACCCAGGGCCAAATTCAGCTAAAATTTCCTCATATGATGGGGAAACTCAACGCAATGGAGACCATTACTTCGTAAGGAGGGAGGATTGATCCAGGTGGATATCGGTGGCCACCCACCTTTCCAACTGGCTCAAAACAGTTTTCTGGCAATTTTAGTAATGTGCTATTTTAGCGGTTTTTCGGGTCTTGAACTTCCGGGGCCGTTTTGAGGCCCTAAACGACCTTTTTTGGCGATTTGGTGGGCCAAATGGCTGCCCTTGGCATGCATCTGGGCCCCAGTTAAAAGTTTTAAATCTCGCATAGACCTTTCCAATGGGCTACCGAGCACCGCAAATGGAGATCGTATGCAAAAGTTACGACCCCGGGAAGTTGATGTACTAACTTTCCCAAACGGGGCCCATATGACTTTTGGCGCTTCATCTCCTAGTGTTAGGGTTTTGGATGTCTAGGGTTTTTGACATTCCTGTTTATTGTAAAAGGACTTGAGATTCTCATTGTAACCATCTTCTTGCGAAATGAGCGCAGCTGTCACATCTCTTCTCAGAGATAAGCCGCCACCATACCAGCAAGCTTGTTTTCCTCTACATTTTACAGTTTTAGCTTATTTGCTTATTGAATAGAAAACTAGTTTTACTGTATATCTGTTATTTTGTGTTAAGCATCTGATAATAATCTGTATTCATTTCGTTCTGCTCATAAAATTTGGATCAGTGGTATCAAAGCGGTCTGCTCCTTGTCGTCTTAATGCATTTCCCCAACGAGGTCGGGGTACAAAGAATTGGGTCTCGAGCTTGTTTCTCTTGAGGACAAAAGCTCTCGCACGCCCAAGCTACCTCTCATGGCAGGAGAAAATAAAGATGATGGGAGAAGAGATCCTATCAAAATGTTGCTTGAGGAAGCCCTCACGCAACAGAGGAATAAGATGATGGATAGTTTGACGCAAATCCTTAGGTGACTACCAACAAGCGACGCATCTTCCTCGAGCGGAGGCGCCGCCCCCTTTAAGGTACAAATCAACTTCGATATTCCTATATTTGAAAGGCAGATTGACGCAGATGTTGTAGATAAGTGGTTGAATCTACTAGAAGGGTATTTTTATGTCCATAACTTTTCGAATAGAGAAAAGATTACTTTTGCGCTCCTCAAAGCCTTTCCCCATGTCAAAGATTGGTGGGAAACTTTCTACGAACAAAAGGACACAGAGGAAGCCTCATTATTTTCAATCATGGCCACCTGGGAATCCTTCGGGGACGCTATTAAGGAACAATACTACCCTGTTGGAAGTTATGACGACTTGTATACCAAATGGACCACACTGCGATAAGAAAGCAAGGAGTGCCAAAGTTCACAAATATCTTCCATACCTTGCGCACCAAGCTGGGTATCAAAGATTCAAAGCGATATATGGTGCTCAAGTATCGTGGTGGTCTGCATAGATACATCCAGACCGAAATGGAATTTCTGGACATCTCTTCCTTTGGCGCGGCCTACCGATATGTCGTCAAAATCGAGCAGAAGCTCAAACAAAAGATGCGGCAATTTGGGCCTGGGAACCCCTCACAACAAAAGACAGGAAAGGGCGGTCCCAACCCACAAAATAAAGGACAGAGCAAAGATGGACAGTATCAAGACAACCAGTCTAAGCCGCAAGCAAAGAAGGACACCGAAAAAACGAAGAAAGATATCGGGAAGTGGTGCGACTTCCATAAGAGCCCTTGGCATAACACTGCTGACTACCGCTCAAAGCAATCGCTCGTAGCCGAAGTGAAAGCATCTGAATTAGATGAGGGTTTTAACTCTGATTCCAAACCAGAAAGGGGAAGACGGATCATTTACGCAGAACCCATTGCCACCATTGCTACCACCAAGCTCCAGCCTGATGAACCAGACGAGCCAGAAGAAGGAGAATGCCTCTTCCATTCACAGATGTGGGTAAAAGGCACCCTGCTGCACTTCATCATTGATAGCGGTAGCTAGAAGACACTCCAAAGTGGAATGTATGGCTGTCAAGCCACACACTCCTTCCACGCGATTTAGGGCCGATGAAAACAAAGATGAGTCCTAGCTGGCATGGATAACAGGTCGAAGCTTCTCCGAGCTGTACGCCGTAATACCTCTAGGTAGGCGTTGTTGGCTCGGGTGTGGTTGTTGTAATTAATAGGTTATTAATACAAGGTTGCTCGATTTTCAATGAGGCATCATTGGCACTCCCTTGCTCGTTGATCTTAGCAATTCTCGATCGTTGATTCTATAACCCTAACCTCATTGTATGTAAAGGATTTGCATTATTCTCGGTCTTCTTTGTTATGCTAAGTCGAGGCCGATAGGCTGCCCAAATGTAGGTTGATGAGAGTGCTTCTCAGGGGGTTTCGACCCTTGACCTGTGAGTTGTTGTTTTTCTTAAAAGATACAGGCTTACGTCTTCTGTCTTCAATCCTCAAAAGGCCAATGTAGTCTTGGAGATTCTCCAGTCAGTGTAATGCATGTGATTTAACAAGGGTTTTGAAGCTCCAGTGCGTGAGAAAAATCTTCTGCGTTATCTTATGGTTGCTGTCACGCATCAAAAGTTTCGTCATTTGTTTTGATGGTGTAAATTACCACAGTTTCGAGCTTCCAAAAAGGTAAATGCTCACAATGATAAAAGATGAATTTACTGTACTGTTTGTTCTGTTTTTCCGTAATATCGTTTTAAACCCTTTGGATTTACATTTTTGTAGGTACCCACTTCAAATGTTAGCTCTTGTGCAATCATAGAGAATGGAAGGTACTTCTACTTCTCTGGGTAAGCTCCGGTGGTTCCTGCAAGACCTTGTAGGTGCCCTTGATGTTGTCTCCTGTATGCCGAGAGTTGGAAAACCTCCAAAAAAATCAATGTTGGCCGAAAACAAAGTTTTATGCTTGTTTTGGTTTTTAAGCAGACTGTACAGAGAAGAAAATAAATAGTCTCTCAGTATTTTACGTTGTCTTTTGGCTCTTTAATGTCTGGCTAAAATGGTGATAAGGACTCCAGATTTTCCGTTTAATCTACTAGATGTTTTTAAGGGTAAAAACCCTGTGTAGTTTTAATGCTCCACGACTCTAGTTTTTAGTTTTTGGTTGAAAAGGGGTAAGTCCCATGCATTGTGAACCCTTGATGGTTTGTAATGAAAATTCTATTATATGAAATGTTAAAATGAAAAATGAGGGCCGAGGGTTCTCTTACACTCGTATACTATGGTTTGTTCTTATGCAATGGAAGTTATTTTTTTTTTAAGAAAATAAATGTTGAGAATACTATAAAAAGATGTGAACCTGTACATCGTGCTTGTTATGGATATTTTACATTTGCAAACGAATCCAAATGTTGTTTAACTATTAAGTGGTCTTGTAGAAGTTTTGTCTCAAGATTCAAAATGTTTTATCAAAGAAAAAAACTTACCAGAAACTTCGGATTAATATCTGGTTTTTGTATTGCGTTTTTGTACTGGTGTTAAAATATTTTGATAAAATACGAAGGATTCTTACTAGGGTTAAGAAATGAAGAGTTTAGGAAATAGCCATAAGAAACTTGTGCAAAAGCAATGAAGAACTATATAAATATTCTAGGGTTTAGAAAAATAAAACAATAGGGTTTGATACTAAATGAAATATTTGATATTGAAACAAAAACATAAGTAATATATAAATATTTGTTTTTAAATTGATACAAAACTATTTATGGAAACAATATAGTGATAATGGAAACGTTCTATGACACTATGAGAAAAGTAGAATGTAATTGCTCAAAATAAAAAATTGTATGGGAATAAATTGCAACTGTTATATTTTGCAAAATACAAGCACTTTGAAAATATGAAATGTTTGATTCTGATTGCAATTGTTTGCTAACTGGAAGGAATAGAGATAAGAGGAATATTTATGACTGTACATAAAATAACTATGTTTTCTTTCAAGTATTAACAGAGATTTTTATATTGCTATCGATGCCATACAGTAATTTCTGCTTTGTTTTAAATATATATAACATAATGGTAAATAGAACACCTACTGTAATTGTTTATCCATTCAACGACAAATCTTCCCATCTCTTATCTATTACTTAATTTGCTTCTTTATACTAGAGTACTATGCAAAGAACAGCATGGGAAAAATATAGGGATGATTATCTAATCAATAATATCTAAATATTTTATCATCCAAGATTAAACATAGATCAGAAAATAAATTATTTTACTAAACAGAGTTAATAATTCTACTAACATAAACATTGAACTTTAACAAATTAGGAACAGTAAAACCTGGTTAACTGTAGAGAAACAAACAACCCAAGGAGCCTGTTCCACCCAACCAATTCCTAAAGACATCCAAGTTACTTGCCTTAGGACCCCCGAGCCAGTTCATTGAGCCACTAGGAGGAAGAAACTTAGAAGCTTAGGCTCTCCACTTGCAATAGCAATAGTTATCCAGTCTTAAAGAATCAACATTCAAAAGGACATGCACCAGTACCTTTGTTTCTCCTTCTCAGAATAATTTGCAGACTTTCAATGCACTCACATAGCCTCCCTATTCGAATCTCTCAGTCATCACCTGATGGACATGAGGAATATTTCTGCAGAAAATATTGTGTAAGAGCTACCTGCTCAATTCGAATTTTCCTTATGTAGGCTGCCTAGGCCTTTCAGTTGTTAACTGGTCATTAAATGAGCTGTCTACTCACTCCCTTCACCTGGGGGATAATGCCACATTTGTAGGGGTAGTTGTCCCATAACCAAAAGCTAGTGGTGAAGTGCAATTGCTGCCATCTGTCCCATGCCTTCTAACACCTTCCATTCCTCCTAGTGGGTCAGTGAACACTCATTTAACAATCCCTTGGGTGTTTGTCTCCCACTTTAATTTATTAAATAATAATAATTCAGTAATTACATTCATCCTTGACCAAAGTTGGTCATAATTACAAAACTTTGTAATTAAAATTTAACATACAGTATTTTGCCAATAAAATAATAATTTCAGAAATTTGGTAGGTGACACTCCTAGAAGAGATCTCTTGAATTTCAACCACATTAGGAGTAAAAATTACTTTCTTTGGAACTCCTGTATGTGTCATTTGATAAACTGAAAGGAGGTTAGCTTCCAAGGTAGGCACATAGAGCACATCATTGAAGTATCCATGATCCAGATTGATCCTTCCAATCCATTTTTGAAGGAACTTCAGAATCATCTCCCATTAAGATAGAATCCTCACCCAGTAGTTGGTTCGAATTCAGAGAATAGATCCTTGGATGTAGACATGTGTCTAAAGGATCCATAATCTATGATGAAGGAGGATGCATTCGAAGTGCCAACCATGAGTGCATGACACCTCTCTTTATCCTCTAATTTAGGATCAACTTCTTTTCTTCTTGCACCTACAGGTACTATAGGGTTTTTTTCCTCTAGAAGTCCGGCCATCAAATCAATGGTCTTCTCCATGCAAGCACTTTCTGGGTGAAAACCTCTGTTGTAGTATGGAAATTTGGTCTTCTCCTTCCAGTTTTGCTTGCCTCTCTTTGGATTCGAGGTTCCCTCTGACTATTTGGGAGACTCCTTTGACTTCTTCTCATGTTGTTTCTTCTCCTTTCCATTGTGCTTTCCTTTCATGTTCACATTCTTTCCTTCTCCTGCGGCAAGAGATTGATCCCTTGATGGTTTTATTACTCCCATCTGCACCAATTTGTACTTCTCCTTTGTTAGGGATAGGATGAATGCATCTAGAGTGGGAATTTTCCAGTTTGGGATGGATAGATTTGTTGTTTGGAAGGTGGATACAAACACATAATAGTATGATCCTAGTTTTGAAAGAATAGAAAGAATAAGCTTCTTGTATTCCTTCTCAATTCCACATACTTTTAGCTACACAACCAAGTTCTTGAATCTTGTGAAGAAATTTGTGATGGGTTCAAAGCTCCTGAGGCTCAGAGAGATCAGCTCATTTTTCAATTGATTTCCTCTCAAATCATCCTGTTGCCCAAATAAGGATTCGAGCTTTGTCCAAACCTCCTTAGTAGTTTTTAGATCGGAGAGATGAAATATTAGATCTTTGGAAATGTTGAGGCACGACAATCCATACGCTTCATCAAGCTTGTTTAGATACTTGGCCTTATCTGTAGCACCATTTGGTTTGACCTCAATCCCCTTTAGCACCCTGTAGAGACCTCTGCTGCGCATGAATATCTCCATTTGGTCTTTCCATTCAAAGAAATTGAAGGGATTTAGCTTGGGAATCGAAGTTAAATCCATAGTAGATGACTGAATGCGCTTCTGATGATGGAATAACTTGCAAAAACAATGGAAAAATATCTAAAGGATTGTTACTGAATCTACTGAGCACTGCTTTAGGAAAATAGGCACTTTTATCCAGATCCTTCACACTTGGATAGACCTAAAAATATTTCTCCAATGAATTCAATGCAATGGCACCAGGATTTGCTATGGAAATCCAGAGGCTTCTGGTGCACTACTGAAAGCAATTGCTCAACCTAAGCTCTCACAATATCTCACAAGCTCTAATACCATGTGAATGTTGATGTATATGTAACTTCGGAATGTATTTCATCTATGTATTTGATATATATTTATTGTACCCTTATTAGAGATGTGTTATTCCTCTATAAGGAAGTGTCGTCATGTGGATTGACAAGTGTCGCAAGTGTGTGTACTTGCCAATGGGTTATTAGACCACCATGTGTGGGGTTGGCCCTGAAATATATATATTATAATGTGGATGTACCTATGTAGACAAGTCGGCCCCATAAGGTCACTGGGAAAACAGATTAGTATAAATAGAGATCAGGTGATCTCTATTTAGATCATTCGAAAAGTTATATCTGTCTCACTCAGAAAGTGGCGCACTAGTGAGGAGGAGGATCATCTACTACTAGGAGACTATCTTAGTGTATTTTGGTTGTACTTTTGTTGAGCCATTGCTCTCTCTATCTCTGAGGAAGTTGTGGGGTTTTTCACCTTAGGGTTTTCCCCACGGAAACTCTGTGTCTCTTGTCTCTCATGATTTTGATTCTTGTGATGCTTGTCATGCTTATTGTGATTGTCATGCATTGATATACTGTATATGTTATTCTCTCAGTGAAGATCCTAGAGTATTGTGAATTAATGCTCAAAATTTAACATGGTATCAGAGCTAACCTGAGAAGAAGACATTTTATAGTGACGGAAACTTGAGTTTCTTGTTTATTGGGTTTCTCTCCACCGATTTTGGAAAAGTAGTATAGTAGATTGACTCTACTCATCAAGGTGCATGTATCTATCCAATCAGAATTCAATTCCGAGCATTTTCAGATTTGACCCTAAAAATTAGGGTTTCCACAAAAATAGGAATTTCTGAAATCTGAAGACACAGCTGGAAGATCCTTGCAAAAATTGAAGTTTAGAGCTTTGGATCGAAATTTTTGGCTGGGTATATCTCCGGGAAACTCAAACCCTAATTCAGGGCTCTCCCCAGTGAACCCGGGAGGAGAAAAAGACAAATCTGAAGGGTAAAGCTTTGCTGATCTCAAATTCTGAATGCACCAGGATGATCAGATCATCAAAGCGCATCTTTCTATCCTTTCAGAAAATTGAAATTCACATTTTGAATTTTTAGGGTTTTTTCGACAAACCCTAATCTGGGACCAGATCCAGTTTTCAGCATTTCAAGTGGTAAGACCTAAATCTTTTCTATTTCCATTTGAAGTACTCTTTAAGATGTCTCACCACACCAAGCTTGAGGATAAGCTTGAAGGGGCTAATAACTTCCGAGCTTAGAAGTATAGGATTGGGTTAATCCTGGAAGAGAATGAGTTGGACTTATATATAAAAGAAGACATCTCTATCCCAGAGGATGAAGAGGCCAAGGTATTGCATAAGAAGAACTTGGTCAAGGCAAAGAGAATCATTGCTGATTCTATCAAAGACCATCTCATACCCCATGTGTCCTCTCTAAAGACACCCAAGGAGATGTTTGACTCTTTGACCAAGCTATTTGAAGGGAAGAACATAAATTGAAAGATGACACTGTGGAATCAATTGAAAGGGGTCAAGATGTTGAATGGAGAAACCATTCAATCTTACTTCTCCAAGGTCTCTCAGATCAAGGAGCAACTTGAAGCTGTGGATGAAGTAGTGGACAATGGTGAAGTTGTTATGACCACTCTGAATGGCCTACCTATGTCATGGGACTCTTTTATTCAAGGAATCTGTGCAAGAAAGAAATTGATCTCTTTCAGTAAACTATGGGATGAATGCTCTCAAGAAGAAGCTAGACTTGTAGCTCGTGAAGAAAAGATGGGAGGTGAAGATCAAGCTCTCGCAGCTCACACCAAAAGAAGCAATCCCCAAGAAGGAGCACACTCGCTACAAGAGATCCTATCACAAGAATAAGAAGGATCTAAGATGCTTCACATGCAATGAGAAGGGTCACTTTGCTTCAGATTGTCCCAAGAACAAAAGGGATAATATCAACAAATCCAACAAGAAGAAGAAGGGCAGCAAAAGAAAGTTTCATGCTCATGCTGCCGAGGATGATGAACCTCCAAAGAAGAAGGCTAGGGCAGAAAGTGATGTTAGTGATGATGACTCATCAAGTGAAGAAGAGTATGTTCTAATCTCTGCTCTCACAAGTACTATCTCCCATGGTTGTAATGATTGGTTGATTGATAGTGGGGCTTCCAAACAAATGATTGGGTTTAAGGAATATTTTGTGAATCTATCTGAACATGAATCACCCCATAAGGTGAAACTTGGGGATGATTATCAATACCCAATCAAAGGAAGTGGTGAAGCCTCCTACAACCTAGATTCTGGAAAATCTTTGAAGATGAAAGAAGTCCTTTATGTACTTGGGCTTAAGAAGAACTTACTCTCCATCTCTGCATTGGATGCAAAAGGTACGAGGGTTGCATTTGTGGATGGCCAAGTCCTAATGTGGCCAAAGGGAAAGAACATAGATGATGCAGTAGTGATTGTAGAGCAAGAGGGAGGTTTGTATAAATTGAAGGGACAACTTGAACATGCCATGGCACATGAATCCATGGAGCCAAGTGAACTTTGGCATAGAAGACTTGCTCATATGCATTATATGGCACTTCCAATTGCAAGCAAGGATGTAGAGGGTCTTCCTGAAATTAAGACCAAACATGAAGGTGTTTGCAAAGGATGTGCAAAAGGTAAGAATATTAAGAAGGCTTTCCCAAGCAGTGAAAGCAAGGCAAAAGATATCCTGGAAATCATCCACTCAGATGTATGTGGTCCTATGTCATCCAGTTCTCTAAGTGGGTATGTTTACTATGTCTCATTTATTGATGACTTCTCCAGGAAGACTTGGGTATACTTCTTGAAGAACAAAGATGAGGTGTTTGATAAGTTCAAGGAATTCAAAACCTTGATGGAGAATCAAACTGACAAGAAGATCAAAACATTCAGATCCGACAATGGTGGAGAATTCACCTCAGGTGACTTCAAGAAGCTTTGTAGTGATTCAGGGATTAAGAGGGAGTTGACTTCTCCTTATAATCCTCAACAAAATGGAGTTGCAGAAAGGAAGAACAGAACTATCATGGAAGCAGCAAGGGCAATGCTGCATGACCATGATCTACCTATGCATATATGGGCAGAATCAGCTAGAACAACTGTATATGTGTAGAATAGAACACCCCACAAGATATTGGACAACAAGACACCAGAAGAGGGCTTTTCTAGGTTCAAGAAGATTGATGTCAGCAAGGATGAATATAAGTTCAAGGACAGGTAATCCAGGAAGCAAAGATCAAGAGGGAGCACACTCCAGCAGCTCCTACAAGGATGCATATTTTCAGAGGGAGTTGACCATCTTCCTACATTCCACAACAGAAAGGTGTAGAAGAAGCTACTTCAGTAGCTCCTGCCAGGAAGCAAAGACTTAGAGGGAGTCCACCAAACAAACAAACAAAGATAAGTATTTCAATTATCATTTCTTGCCTATTTTGTTTGTTTAAATAATATTATGCTTATGTTCCTGGACTTAGGAGATGTATTGTGCATATTAGAATGGTTGCATTAATGAACAATATATTACTAACATGCATGTGATGGGTAAGTGGCCTATGGCACTGTACAACATTCCAGTGCTACTTATCTAGAATGAAACCTCTTTGCTGACATGTTGGGAGTAGTGCAAACTCTTAACAATGTTATGTTAGAGACTGGAAGGCATCTAGAAAGTTGTGGAACATGGATAAATGTTGTATTGAAGCATTGGCTAAGATAACTGCATTACTGCATGACATATTTCTTTATGTGTAAATAATTTGTTCTGAAAATTATGAGATGTTTCTAATCATGAAATTTAACTTGTTTTGTAGGAAAGACCGTATATCTTCACCTACAAAAGAAGTACTACAACATTTGTTCCAGCAACAAAGATATTTATTGAAGATATTGAAGTTCCCAGGATTTGGGATGAAGAAATGGAATGCCATGATCCGTCGATCATGAAGATGATGTTTGGGATGCAGTCCCAAGATCTGACAGGGAGTCACATGTGTGTAGATTGAAGAAAGCCTTGTATGGCTTGTAGCAAGCTCCCAGAACCTGGTATGGTAGGATGGACAATTTCCTATCTAGTTTGGGCTTTACCAAGAGTAAAGAGGACTCCAACCTTTACTACAAGGTTGAGGAAGGGAATCCTGTGATTCTACTCCTGTATGTGGATGACTTATTTATAACAGGAGATGACAGATTGATTGCAGATACGAAGAGGAAGCTTGCTGCTGAGTTTGATATGAAAGATTTGGGAATGATGCATTATTTCCTAGGTATGGAGGTGTGGAAGAGTGCAGGGGGGATCTTCCTTGGTCAAGGGAAGTACACAGTAGATATCCTGAAGAGATTCGGGATGATGGATTGCAAGGCCATGGCCACACCTATGGCATCGAATA
The DNA here is from genome assembly GCA_027924585.1 of Larix kaempferi. Classification (NCBI taxonomy): domain Eukaryota; kingdom Viridiplantae; phylum Streptophyta; class Pinopsida; order Pinales; family Pinaceae; genus Larix; species Larix kaempferi. Next base: position 24,197,568 of record BSBM01000502.1, on the reverse strand, counting down.
TGAAGCTTCTATGTGATGCTTCATTTGAGCCGGTTGATGTCTCTATGTATCGTCAGATGATTGGTTCCTTGATGTACCTGACGAACACGAGACCAGATATTTGCTTTGTGGTGAACACATTGAGTCAGTTCCTGAAAGATCCAAGGAGTGTTCACCTAGTTGCTGTAAAGCATGTTTTGAGGTACCTGAAGGGTACAGTGGATTATGGGCTCAAGTATGAAGCGAATGAAAAGTTTAACCTACAGGGTTATGTTGATTCAGATTGGGCTGGAAGTGCTGCAAATAGGAAGAGCACATCTGGGTGCTGCTTCAGTATGGGATCAGGTGTGATCTCTTGGTTTAGCAGGAAGCAGTCCTGCGTAGCACTGAGTACAGCTGAGGCAGAGTATGTTGTAGCTTGCTCAGCTAGTTATGAGGCAGTATGGCTACAGAATCTACTGTCTGAGTTATTTGATCTCCCGTTGGATGCTACTAGTATCTTCTGTGATAACCAGAGTTGTGTGAAGCTATTCGAGAACCCAGTGTGTCATGACAGGTCGAAACACATAGAGATCAAATATCACTATATCAAGGATATGGTGCAGAGAGAAGCTGTGAAGCTCCTGTATGTTGCGACGGACGAGCAGATTGCAGATGTGTTGACAAAGCCACTAGCCAGGGTGAAGTTCGAGTACTTCAGGGAGAGGCTTGGCATTCTTCAGATCGAGGACACTTCAAGGAAGAAGTGATGGACACATTTGTTGAAGCCATTCCAAGCATGTTGGAAGGAGGATCCTTCACATGGCCGTGGATGTAAGCGCTGGATGATGAGCATCAGGATGATGTTCTGGTTTCTGCTTTGTATGATTAGTTGGATAATTTTCATGTATGTATGTATGCATCATGTTGGATGCTGGATATGATCAGTTGGATCATTTTTATGTATGTATGTATGCATCATGTTGGATGTTGGATATGATCAGTTGGATCATTTATATGTATGTACGCATCATGTTGGATGTTGGATATGATCGGTTGGATCATGTGTATGTATTTTTGTATATGCATCATGTTGGATGCTTGGACCATGTATCTGTATATGTATTAGGTGGATACATTGTATGATCAGGTGGAACATGTATGGTGATATGTATCATGTATTTGTAGTTGTATCAGGTGGATACACTGTATGATCAGGTGGATCATGCATGATGATATGTATCAGGTAGATACTTGGTATGCATCAGGTAGATGCATTGTATGATCAGGATGATCATGGATGACCAGCTTCAGGATGTTGCTCCAGATGACATGCAACAAGATGTTGCAGTGATGATGATCAGGATGATCATGTGTACATCAAGATGATGTATGGTGAGTATCAGGTTGATACTCTATGGCCGTGGATCAGGTTGTGCAGATGAGCATATAATTTTTCCCTGGGAGATTTGCAGATAGTCTTTCGAAGTTTTGCCTATGGAATATAATTTGGCCCTGGGATATTTGGCAAATGCTCTTTCGAGGTTTTGCTCTGGGAGGAGATATAATTTGGTCCTGGGTGATCTGCAGATAGTCTTTCGAGGTTTTTCCTATGGCATATAATCTGGCCCTGGGATATCTGGCAGATGCTCTTTCGAGGTTTTGTCCTATGGCATATAATATGTCCCTGGGAGATCCTATAGGTTGGGCTGTGTGCCTGTAATAAGTCTTCGGATGCTCTTGTGAGGTTTTGCCATGACCACATATAATCTATCCCTGGGAGATCCTATAGGTAAAGCTATGTGCTTGTAACAGCCTGGGATGCTCTTGCGAGGTTTTGTGGTGACCACATATAATCTGTCTCTGGGAGATCCTATAGGTAGAGCTATGTGCTCGTAATAGCCTGGGATGCTCTTGCGAGGTTTTTTGGTGAGGTCACATATAATATGGCCCTGGGAGATCCTATAGGTAGAGCCATGTGCTCGTAATAACCTGGGATGCTCTTTCGAGGTTTTGTGATGCACGTAATAAGTCCCGAGGCTTCCACAGTATGGCCAGTGATGATGAAGACTTGTAGGTGGTGGGCCTACATCCAGTATGAAAAAGGAATGGCTCTATAGAACTTCCTATGACGAGTAGAGTCAGAGATTGGTTGAGATAGCAGCAGCAGTGACGATGACGATGATCCCGAGAAGAAGACTTGTCTAGTAGATCTATGTCGAGAAATACATTCCTAGTTAAGCGGGAGTGTTGATGTATATGTAACTTCAGAATGTATTTCATCTATGTATTCCATATATATTTATTGTACCCTTATTAGAGACGTGTTATTCCTCTATAAGGAAGTGTCGTCATGTGGATTGACAAGTGTCGCAAGTGTGTGTACTTGCCAATGGGTTATTAGACCACCATGTGTGGGTTCGGCCCTGGAATATATATATTATAATGTGGATGTACCTAGCTAGATAAGTCGGCCCCATAAGGTCACTGGGAAAACAAATTAGTATAAATAGAGATCAGGTGATCTCTATTTAGATCATTCGAAAAGTTATATCTCTCTCACTCAGAAAGTGGCACACTAGTGAGGAGGAGGATCATCTGCTACTAGGAGACTATCTCAGTGTATTTTGGTTGTACTTTGGTTGAGCCATTTCTCTCTCTATCTCTGAGGAATTTGTGGGGTTTTTCACCTTAGGGTTTTTCCCATGAAAACTCTGTGTCTCTTGTCTCTCATGCTTTTGATTCTTGTGATGCTTGTCATGCATTGATATACTGTATATGTTATTCTCTTAGTGAAGATCCTAGAGTATTGTGAATTAATGCTCAAAATTTAACAGTGAAATTCTACATGGATAGATCACTAAGCTTGAACAACCCTCACAATTTCACAATGTTATTACTGAGAAGAATTAGAAATAAACATTGATCAACTCACTCATAAAACTGAAACACATATGAAAAATTGTTGTTGATACATTAATCAACCATAAGTTGGAAATCAAAATATGTTACAATAGAATGAATTCGATAGCCTTTGATAGGATTCGAATTCTTCTCAAGTCTGGGCTTAGTTTGCATTGGAACCATCTCCCGATAAGGTTTAGTGGCCACCAATGATGAATGATCAGTTAACTGAGGTAGAACTGAGCATGACTAAGTCATGTGGGCACCAAAATAGGGAAGGAGAGTCCAAGGGGGTGCATAACTAACTTTCAATGGTAAAAAAGGGTACTCCTACACTCAGTAGCAGTCAAACTAGGTGTAGCAGTCAGTTAATTGAGAAATCAAGGGGACAAGGCGCCCCAAATCATGGAACTGACTATGTAGACTCATAAATATGTGCATAAGGGCGCATTGGAACTCCAGTGATGTAAAAAAGGTGCTCTAAGTGGATAGGAGGGCTAATGATGGAAAAAAAGAATCTCTAAGGGGGCCAAAGTAAGGACTAGGTGCTAGGAGACTCAACTTCCAATACATGGATGCATGGAGTGCTGCATGGAATGCATGCATGCATGCAAAACCAAGATAAGATGGTAAGAATATTCCAACAGTTAGAATATTTGTCTTTGTATTTCTATAAGTTGAAATTATTACTAAGAATTATATTAGTAATTATATTTACTAAGATATATTATAGTTTTTGTATTGTCCCATGCTAGCTATAGAGGGGGGTTCATGCTCCCCCTAGGCTCTATTTCTCACCACTTTTCTCAATTTTTTTTAACCTCTTGGTAAAATTTGTAGGGAAGAAATCTAAAACTTCTTGATGTGGACCTTCTCTTAGGTTTGTCAAAAGGAGAGAGGGTTCCATGTGTCTTCATCTTCATTCTAGGGTTTCTATCCAAAAAGCTTTTCTCTTTGCTCAAAATGCCTTGATTAGAAAATTTAATGGAACATGTCCTAGCCCCAAAACCATGGATTTATGGATTCAATCTCAATGGATCCCATTTGTGAGGGAAAAATTAATCATTTCTATTGTGGTAAAGGATTTAACACCTTTTTCTTCGAGACAAAAAATGACAAGGATAAAATATTTAGAGGGGGGCATCTTCTTTGGCACTAATTGGTTATATTTGAATATATATATATATAAAGATATATAAAGATCTCAAATTTAATGGAGATCCAAATCATGGATTGGGTTTGTATCCAAAAACTCGACTGTGAACAAATCTTGTTCAAGTTTAACTGTTTTCATGATTTTTGTCATGGATTGTTCCAAGAACAAGACACCTCCATAGTGAATCCACAAACTAATGGAAAATATGGTTTCAAGAAAGTATCAAAAACACTAAAACAAGAATCCATAAACCCAATCCCATAACAAAAGGGAATTAATTCAAACACAAAATAAGTATCCACATTTAGAGACAAAGTCACGATTCATACCTCAAAGCAATAGAGAGAAATAACAAGGATATGCAAGATACTGAGCAGGGGAAATTACTTGTACAAATCCTTGATGTTTTTATGAGGAAAAAAACTCCCAAACTCCCAAATATAATACACTGAAACACTCAAAGCATAAGGAATATGACTCTTCTCAACAATCGCAAAGGTGGGAAATCCCCACTCCTTCCTCTTTGGTATCTTTAGGTTTAAGAAAGGAGTGGCCTCCCATATCTCAAAAGGAAGATGAAATCAACCTAAAAACTAGGGTGCTGAACATAAGATTCAAGGAAGAGTGAGAATAAGAAGCTATAGAAAATAAAGCCCTAAAAAAGAAATCATTAATAAACTAGGCTTTTGAGATAGGTAAAATATTTTAAACCCTCTAACTCATGAAATTATTATCTTCAAGTTGCAAAGGGTTGGAAAAACCATAAATACAAATTACATCAAGATTATTAATAAAGAAGAAGAAGTCAATAACTGTACTCCTTTAAAAGAAAAAAGTTAAGTTTCCATTCAAAATTTGATAGAATAAAAAAATTCATATGAAAAATCTTGACATGGGATTATCAAAGAAGATCAAGGTTTCTCTGAAAGGTTGGGAATCTTATGGTACCTAGCCTCTATGGTGGTGGAAAACCATTATTTTTCATATCAATAGATAATGATCCAAGCTATATTAGTGGAGAATGATATACCATTTTAGGTTACAAATGTCTCTTTCCAAACTAATTATGAAACTCTACATCATGATCTATTTAAGAACCCTCTTTCCAATATAATAATTGTAAGACATCTTAATTTGGTTTTATTTGAACATGGTCAGGATGGTGCACCATGTAGAGGAACCTTTCATTTCATAATACATGTGGTTTCCCAAGAAAGGAAAGGAGACACTTATGGGGATGAGAATATTCAAAGAGTTCTCAAAAGGATAAAGAAAATGTTGCATCAATGTTTTAAGATTACCCCACTAGGTTGCGCTCCAGTATGTGTGCTTAAGGGAGGTGCTTCCAAAGAATAAATATGAATGGTTATGGTGCCAAAAAGACATCGCATGAAGTTGCATCCCTATCAAAGGTTTTGTTCAATCAAAGTCATGAGAGTGTTAGTTAGTATGCATGTATTGGCTAAGAGAAAACAGTGCTCCTTCAATACAAAGAATAAGGGAATATTTCTAGTAGGAGAACTTCTTTCATAACTAAAGTGAGTAAATATTTTATAATAAAGGGTGGTAAAAAACAACCAAAAGGTTACATAATTTCCTAGATTACAAAATTGCTCTTGTCCTAAAATATTGATGTCCCAAAAACTCCTTTCGGTTTGAAGATATATAATAGAGAATAGATATATAATATAGTATTTTAAATTATAAACTCTAATGAATTGTCCTAGGATAGATATGCAAAAAATAACACCTTAAAGGAGAGCTAGGGTGGCCTGCACCTCAATTATTTCCTTTGCAAGGAGTTTGATAGAGTTCTTGTCCATAACTTTGGAGTCAATAGTCACGTTGTTCCGTGAGAGACCTCCCTATGTCACAATCAACGACATGTTTGTGTGAACTTCCACATCAAGCACCGACTTTTCTATCATTTCCCCTGCAATCAGACCTGGGTTTTCAAGCATCGAACTTTGCATCCATGTGATAAATGTGAGAAGAGTGTTTCTCCATGACCACAATTACAACCTCCAATTGTAGGTGAAGCCTCCTCATCACGTTCTAAATTTCCCTTATTTCCCCTTGAACTTCTCCGTCCTTGAACTCTAAATCACTCCTACCATAATTGAATTTATATATAAATTTATCACCAGTCCCTTAGACCAGCACCTAGGAAGCACAAAATAGAGGGAAGGTAGTTTGTTGGTCTTCCAGATAGATCAAGAAAACTGAGAACCCAACACTATTCTTTGTACTTGGATTATTAACTTTGTTTGAGAGAATTCCATCACAAACAACATTTGATCCAGAATGGTAGAAATTGTACATAAGTTAATGCATGGGTAAATTTACATGAAAAATACAGATACTGTTGATCTGAATCTCACTGAATTTTCACAGGGTTACTAAATACTTGGATCTGAACATTGTCGAAAATATATATTTTCATTTACTGCTTAGTTCGGTGTTAGAATGGTTTATATTTGAGAACTTATCCATCCTTATCTTGGATTTTAGAGTGATGATCATGCACAACAGTCGGACTTAGACGAGGAAGGGTGTGCATCCACTTTATATAGGAAAGATAATAAATTGTGACATCTTCTAAATCCATTATATATAACATTGTTTGAGCAGTTGAGTGTGCATCTTGATATCTTAAATTTCAAGTTGATCTCCGAGTATATTTGAATGCAACTATTGAGTTAAATGGTGGAAAATATTTGGTGAAGCATCGAATTTGAAGGAAAAGTCCAATAGTCAAGTGATGATGAAGAAACTAATAGGGAGGATTGTAGTAAGAGGGCATCACCAAATCCCACGAAGATTCTAAAACATTACATAAAACAATGAATGAAGCATGATGTAAATAAGACCAGAACAATTAGTTGAAGCACGATGTAAAGAAGACCAAAACAATTAGCTTCATGCTTCGCAATATGTAATCATGGATTTATTTCTTTATTCTACCATAGTAAGGGTATGGCCTAAGAAAGGAACTTGTTCTGCAACAAGAGATATGGGTTCAAATCCCAACACCCACAAAAATATCTTGCTTATTTAATAGATTGGATATGTTAGGTAGATGTGGCCCTTAAGGACCATAAGTATTTGAACCTTAGCTCCAATAAAAATGTGAAAACCCTATTTCAATAGCATATTTTAACCCCAATTAAATGTAGATTTACAATTTTTTTAGAAAGAACTAATCTATCAAGTATATATTCATTAATAAAATAATATTAGATAATTAGCAGAAATTGAAATTGTAATACAAGGAGAAGAATATCTACTTGATCAATGACAAGCTCCTATATCCACAACAATAGTTGGGGGGTGGGGACAACTCTCCATCCAATCATCTCCCAGACAAAGTTGAGGCCTTTGATCCCTCAACAATTAACACTATGTCAGACCGGGTGAGACCTTAGATTTTTCCTCTATCAATCTATGTTCCACCCTCTCCTCCTCCTTACCCCCCCTCTTAATAGACACACAAACCAAAAACCATCATAATAAGCAATAAACCATCAAAATCAACCAATAAGACTAGATCCCCTACCTCTTGGTCTTGCTCCCTTTTATTTCCTAATTTTCACATTTTACTCAATTTCTTTGTTGCATGGAGGACACACTTGTCTCCATGCACTTAAACTAGTTTACAATGCACATTTTCCTTTTTACTTTTACTTTTTAATTGGTCCCTTCACTATTATTTTACTTATATTAATATATTAAGTTTGGGGTGTTACAGTAAGACACCTCCCAAGTGAAGCCACAAACTAATGGAAAACACGGTTTCAATAAAGTCTCCAAATACTAAAACAAGAAGCCACAAACCTAATCCCATTACAAAAAGTAAGCAATTCAAACACAAAACAAGTATGTAGGTTTGGAGAGCAAAGTCATAGTTCATACCCCAAAGCAATAGAGAGAAACATGAGGATGCGAAATATCCTTAGGAGGGAAAATTTTCTTTCACAAATCCTTCACCTTCTTAGGAGGAATTTTTTTGTGAAAATGAATAAAGATAATCTAGTGAAGCACTCAAAGCATAAGGAAGATGACTCATCTCAACAATATCAAAGGTGGGAATCCCCCCTCCTTCCTCTTTGGTCACTTTAGGTTTAGGGAAAAAGTGGGCTCTGATCACTCCAATGGAAGAATAAATCACCCTAAGAAAATAGGATGCAAACATAAGAAGGAAGAGGGAGAACAAGAAGTGATAGAGAACAAATCAACCAGAAAGGAATCAATAATAAACTAGGATTTTGAGATTGATAAAAATCTAAACCCTTAAAATCATGAAATTATTATCTTTGAATTACAGAGGTTGGGAAACCATAAATAAAGAGAATTAATAAAGAATAATAAGTCAATAATGGTACTCCAAAATACAAAGCTAAGTTGCCATTTAAAATTTGATAGAATAAAAAAATTCATACAGAAAATATTAAGATAAGATTATCGCTAATGAACATCAAGGTTTTTTTGGAAGGGTGGGAATCTTATGTTACCCAACCTACATTGGTGTGGAAAACCATTATTTTTTCAATCAACAGATAACGATTGAAGTTATAACAATGCAAAATGATATACCATTTTAGGTTACAAATCTCTCTTTCCCAATTAATTATGAAAGAAGGAAAAAAATGGTGGAAATCTCTACATCATGGTCTATCCAAAAATCCTCTTTCCAATATAATAACTGTAAGGCATATTAATTTGTTTTTATTCAAAACAAGGAAGAAGGGCATATTTCTATTAATTCACTCTTACAAATAAATTGTAAAGGACATTATGCAAGAATAGAACCTCATGAATATCGACCGTAAGTATGAAAATGTACTTGGGCCAACGAAAGAATTAAGTTGGTTTATATTGTAGAAAGATTGAACATTTTTTTTGGTGGAGGACTCATTTCTAAGGGAATTTTTTCATTAACAACATTCACTGTCCCGCAAGAATATTCAAACCACATTCCCATCTTTTGGAAATTTCCCTCTTATTGTTTGGCCCTAATTTCCTTGAGGTCCTCACCTTTTGGCAGGGAGAAATAGCTTCTCTAAATTAGTCTTTGAATCATGGAATCTCACTTTATATGCACATGTTTTCTCATCATAAAAAATGAAACCCCTAGAGATGGCCATAAAAATTTGGGGAAAAAATCACTAGATTAATCTTATCATGAACAAACGGGAGGGTAAAAATATATTAGCGAGTATCTAAGACAAAATTGATGCAATAGGATATTTTAAGGCTCTAATTCACGAGGAAAGAGAGGCTAACCAAAGGTTGGTGCTTATTCATCGACCAAAAGAGGAGTATTAGCGAATGAAATACCACATTATGTGGATAAATGTGGATAGCAACATACACAGTATTTAAACATTATAAAAGTTAAAAGAAGGAACCAAAACATAATAGTAGAAATAAAATTGACTAATGGAAATATAACATTAATTTTCATTTATTTAATTGGTCATGCAAAAATTTTCTTCAAGGGCCCACTTTTATAACCTATAGTTAAAGAGATGAAACTCAACATTAACTCCTTTCCCATATCCGTATAGTGATGTATAAAGAGGATAATGAGGATCTATATGATCTAGTTTTAGAAGAAGTTAGGAAGGTGGTGTTCTCTGATAAAGGTCATATGTAAAATGGATTGAAAAACAAATGCGATCTCAACAAATAATATATAATATATAAGTAAGATGGATGAAGAAGCCAAAGTGCAAGGAAAGTTGGGAGGCAATATAAATTCCACATTTGTATCTCTAATTCCAAAATAAACAAATCCCTCCATTTTTTCCATATTCTTGTTCATCTTCTTGTGTAATGTATCATATTAAACACGCACAAAGGTCATTACGAAAACAATAAATAAGTCCATATTAAAATGTTTGACACTAAATTTCTATATGATATTTATATCTCATATAACCCTTGCACATGCACTTAATAAAAATATAAATAACATAAACCTTAATTCAAACATAAGATTAAATAATGGGTTTGAAGATAATGGTTAGCTTAGTTTGAAGAATTGTAAGCATGTGTGTAAATAACATATGATGATAGAACATTGCTTCTTATCCTTCGTGATTTGAAATGGATCAATATATAATTTATCATATATTTTGGTGCTTTTGGGGTCAAAAGATGTTAGAAAAATAGGATCGCAGAGCAATAACAATAAACATAAATGCAAATATAATCACACACACATTACAAGAGAGACACAAATATATCGTGGTTTACCCCAACTTGGGCTATGTCTATACTGAAGTTTCATGTCCTTATTATTATTTCATTCAGCAAAGTGAAGGGATACAACCTACATCACAACTGTTGCACTTCCTCTTCACTGTCTCACAGTCTCTCTTCTTGATCTCAGAGATCTTTACAATGCATAATACCTAATACATCAACCTTAGCCGTATTACAATGTCTTTCTTTTATAAGGAAAATATAATGGGAAAATACCATGGGATACCCAAAACCATGGGCTTGAATACTGTTGGTGAAAACAACCCCAAATTTTTTTCTCGGGGGCGTTGCCCCCGAACCCCAATGTTGGGGCATGAGTGTACAGTCCTTTGGGGTGCACGGCTGAGACAATATCATCTATGAGACTAGAAGATCTGGCTCCACAACCAACAATCTCCCATTTGGAGACTGATCACAACAACTCCACCGTTGCTGCACTTGTTGGACTTGGACTTGGAAACTTTCTCCTCTTCACCTTCATGCTAGAAGGCCAACTGAAACTGAGCAGAAACTCAGTTTCTCTCTGGTCACTACCTTTGTGAACATGTCAGCAGGATTCTGGGTAGTGTGTATCTTTTTCAGCTTCAATAGTTCATCTTCCATAACAGAGCGTATGCAATGGTACTTGAGCTGTATATGTTTAGTACTGGAATGGAATGCTGAGTTCTTTGTAAAATGAATGGCACTCTGGCTGTCACTATACAACCTGCTATCCTTCTGCTTCTTACCCACTTCCTCCATAAATATCTGCAACCAAATCATCTCTTTACTAGCCTCTGTAACAACAACATACTCTACTTCTGTTGTTGAAAGTGCAACAACCTTCTGCAATCTCAAAATCTAACTTATTGTTGTTCCACCTACAGTAAACACATACCTTGTGGTGCTCCTTCTGCTATCCTTGTCACCTGCCATATCTGCATCAACATATCCCTGTAGAACAATGTATGAACCTCCAAAGCATAATGTCTGAGTGGTAGTACCTCTCAAATACCTGAGAATCCACTATATTTCCTTCCAATGTTATTTACCTGGATTGTTCATATATCTGCTCACAACTCCCACTGCTTGTGCAATATTTGGTCTTGTGCACACCATTGCATACATCAAACTGCCAAATGTTGATTGATAGGGAATCTTGGACATGTAATCTGTCTCTTCCTGTGTCTTGGGACACATTTCCTTACTTAGACTGAAATGGCTAGCCAAAAGTGTACTTACTGGTTTTGCATTCTGCATTCTGAATCTCTCCAACACCTTTTGTATGTACTCACTCTGAGACAATGTCAATTTGCGATTGTTCCTGTCTCTTGTTATTCTCATACCAAGGATTTGGTTTGCAGCATCGCAAATGAATTAGCTAGCTTCCTTTTGAGTACATTTATATCCTGCATGTTAGACCCTGCAACAAGCATGTCATCCACATACAATAACAAGATAATATATCTTTAATTGTCTAGCTTCTTGAAATAAAAACAGTGGTCAGAATGATATCTACTATAACCTTGTTCTGTCATAAACCTGTCAAATTTTAAATACCACTGCCTTGGAGCTTGCTTCAAACCATACAAGCTCTTCTTTAACCTGCATACCAAATCCTCCTTCCCTTTGACCTCATACCCTTGTGGCTGCTGCATATATATCTCTTCCTCCAAATCGCCATGGAGAAAGACTGTTTTTACGTCTAACTGTTCAAGATGCAAATCTTCTACTGCCACTAGACTTAAGATAGTCCTAATTGAAGTCATCTTAACAACAGGAGAAAATATTTCATCAAAATCTATAACTTTCTTCTGTGCAAACCCCTTTACAACAAGTCTCTCTTTGTACCGCTTCTTACCTCCTTCTTCTTCCTTCAACCTGTAAATCCATTTGTTTTGCAATGCTCTTTTACCAGCAGGCAACTGAACCAAATCCCAAGTCTGGTTTCCTACCAATGAGTCCATCTCCTCATTCATGCCTTGCTCCCACTTCTTTCTAGTTTTCACCTACATTGCTTCTTCATAACATTCTGGATCACCAGCATCAGTCATCAACAAATAATACATTGAAGGAGAGTATCGTTCAGGGAGTCTACTTAACCTGGTAGATCTTCTTGCAGTTGCAGGAGTTTCAGGCACTTGTTATTGTTCTTATTTTTCTGGCACCTTTGGAACTTCATTTTCTGTAATTTCATCAAGTACTGTGTACTCTATGTTTTCCTTTTCCTGTTTCTTTCCCTGCAACTGATCTTTATACATGACCTTTTCATTGAATATTACATCTCTACTTCTAATGATTTTGTGATTTTCATAATCCCATAAACGATAACCAAAATCATCAACTCCATATCCAATAAAGGTACATTTCTTGGATTTAGCTTCAAGCTTTGTTCTATTTTCTTTATCAATATGGACAAATGCTTCAAAACCAAACGTTCCAAAAAATGAGTAGTTTACCTTTTTATTTGTCCATGCCTCCTATGGAATACCACCATCCAAAGCACTTGAAGGTCCTCTATTTATTAAATAAACAACAGTATTTACAACATCCGCCCAAAACTATAAGGGTAACCCTGCATGTAGTCTCATACACCTTGCACGCTCCATGATCGTTCTGTTCATCCTTTCTGACACACCATTTTCTTTTGGTGTTCCTGGGACTGTCTTCTCTCTACGAATCCCATGGTATGAACAGTAACTATCAAATTCCTTCCCGCAGTACCCACCTCCATTATCAGATCTGAGACACTTCAACCTTTTTCTTGTCTCATTCTCAACCAAAGCTTTCCACTTCTTAAAAGTAGCAAAACATCAGATTTCTGTCTAATGCAATAAACCCAAATTTTCCTAGTTGCATCATCAATAAATGTAACATAATAATAAGAGCCACCAAGAGATTGTACCTGAGCCGGTCCCCATACATCTGTATGCACAAGCTCTAACTTTTCATTCTTCTTCTGTTTCCCAACCCTGAGAAATATGATTCTCTTATGTTTTCCATAAACACAGTTCTCACAGAATTCCAAACTTACCTACTTCAAATCTGGCAGCAACTTCCTTGAGTGGAGAATCTGCATCCCCTTCTCACTCATGTGGCCAAGCCTGTGATGCCACAATGCTGTATCTGTTCCTGTGGAAGCTAAAGAGATAGAATGGTCAGTATTATGTGGACATAAATACAACGTACCTACCCCGTCTCCTTTTTCTATCACCATTGATCCTTTAGTGATCTTCCACCAGTTTTCTCCAAATGTAGATAGACAACCGCCATCTCCCAACTGCCTTGTTGAGATCAGATTTCTTTTCATAGCAGGAATATGCCTAACATATTTCAACAACCAATGAGTTCCATTCTTAACTTTTATCCATACCTTATCCATTCCAACAATTTTACATGGCTCATCATCACCCAATAAAACATGTCCAAAATCACCTGGAACAAAATCATGAAAGTATTTCCTATGGGGTGTAGCATGACATGAAGCCTCTGAATCTACTACCCAATAATCACTAGTATTATCTAATGCAAGAATCAAAGCATCTTGTAACACATCACCTGCTACATTTTCTTCCTGGGTAGTTTCCTGCTGTGCATCTCCTTTCTTCTTTAGAGATCTGCAGTCTTTCTTCAAATGTCCTTTCTTTCCACAGTTCGAGCACTCTATCTTTCCTAGTCTGGACTTGGATCTACCCGTTTTAGACTTTCCACGATTACCTTGGCTCTTTCCTATCTCCTTTTGTCTTCCCCTGCTCTCCATGGTCAACGCATTATCTGATGTCTCACCTGTGCTTTTTCTTCGCATTTCCTCACTAAGAATAATACCAATAACATCATCAAATTTCAAGGTGTTTGAACTAGAGACAGAGTTACTTACAGCCATGACCAAGCTACTCCAGCTTTCTGGCAATGAACACAAGATTAGAAGAGCCCTAACCTCATCATCAAAGTTCACAATTACAGAACTTAGTTGATTTGTAACCGTATTAAACTCATTTAAATGATCAGTAACAGATCCACCTTCAGACATCTTCATATTAAATAAATGCTTCATGAGAAATACCTTGTTGGAGGCCGAGGGTTTTTCATATATCTTACCCAATGCGCTCATCAAACCCTCCATTGTCATTTCTTTTGAGATATTGAAAGCCACCGACGAAGCCAGGCTCAGCCGTATTGTTCCCAGAGTCTTTCTGTCAAGAACTTCCCATTCTTCGTCCTTCATAGCCGCCGGCTGCTTTGCTCTTCCTCCCAACGGTAGGAATAGATCCTTCTGGTACAGATAGTCCTCCATTTGCATCTTCCATAACTGGAAGTTTTGGACATTAAACTTCCTGACCTTAAACTTTCCTTCTTCTGCCATTGCTCCCACTCGAACCAGAAACCCTAGCTTCCTGCAGGTTTATCTGCCAAATAGACCTTTGGCTATGATACCAATTGTTAGAAAAACAGGATCGCAGAGCAATAACAATAAACATAAATAAAAATATAATCACACACACATTACAAGAGAGACACAGATATATCGTGGTTCGCCCCAACTTGGGCTACGTCCACAATGAAGTTGCCAGTCCTTATTATTATTCCATCCAGCAAAGTGAAGGGATACAACCTACAACACAATTGTTGCACTTCCTCTTCACTGTCTCACAGTCTCTCTTCTTGATCTCAGATATCTTTATAATGCATAATACCTAATCCATCAACCCTAGCCGTATTACAATGTCTTTATTTTATAAGGGAAATACAATGGGAAAATACCATGGGATACCCAAAACCATGGGCCTGAAAACTATTGGTGAAAACAACCCTAAAATTTTTTCTCGGGGGTGTTACTCCCGAACCCCAAGGTTGGGGCATGAGTGTACAGTCCTCTGGGGTGCACAACTGAGACAATATCATCTATGAGATTGAAAGATCTGGCTCCACAACCGACAAAAGATTGGATGAATTAGCTTGTAGGGCTCAATCTATAGGTAGGTTCCACTTTGCATATTTTGGGTCCAGAACCTTTCAGGGCCTTATTGAGGGTCTAAATGATTACTTTTGTTGTAAAAAATCCAATCACTTTGAAATGGATCTTCACATGATTCTACACTCCAATATTTTTCCAACGGTCCAAGAATTGCCTCAAATGGAGTCCGTATGAAGAGGTTATGCCTCCCACAAGTTGTCCAATCCAATTGACCACTATGGTACCATGTGGATTCCACATCATATCCCATTTCTAACACATGTGGAGATAGTAATGTGTGGACCTTCAAGAACATTCTATAAGGTCCAAGACCCTAACCCTAATTGAGAGTTGGGGTATGCAAAAACCCTAACATTAACCTTACATGACTATTAGACTATGTTAAATACCAAGCCGTTAGGAGGAAAAGGGGTTTCATTCTTTTGATGATATTGTATTGTTCCATAGTCGAGAAACAACATGGGAATGGATATTAGAGAATAATAGAGGATGGAGGAGATCCTGTAGTATCCATTTTGGCCGCAGATTTATAGGTAACTCCATAGAGTGTACCACTTTCTTTTTATTTGCATTCTATATAAAAGGGCAAGGCCTAGTCCTCATTTATGGATGGGTTTTTTCCCATAGTGGGTTTTCCGAGGGTAAATCGTATGTTTATTGTATGGATTGTGTATTTATTTTCTCTAGTTATCTTGTATACAATTTTAGTATTCATCATTCAATGGAAGTAAGCTAATAAAAAGAGATGCGTTGTCAGATTTGTTGTGATGAACGGTTAAGTGGAATATCCATGCTAGTTTATGGATCACTTTGGTATCACAACAATTTTGTTTTGGAGTTTTGTGGGAAATCGCAAGATCTAGTGGTGGAATAATAATAAAAAAATTCTTCAAATTCTATCCATGGTGGACGAGTCTGGTCAATGCGATGGACGATTATGAGCAATGATTTACAAAGTTGGAAATACAATTCATCGATATCTCATGGAACATGTCAATCCTCATGGCGAATCTGGAGAGAAAGTCTGGACCTTTGGGCATTTTGGAGGCTATAAATCAGAGATCGAATCAAAGGGGAAATCAGAAGATAAAAGTGACCCAGAAAAGGAGGTGACGAAAGAGCCTAAGAAAGAGATGCCAAGTTCTAGTACCAACATTCCTTCCCAGTCTCTCTGCAAGATGGAAGCAAAAGTCGATATCAACCCATACCAAGGTGAGATCAATGCTTTAAATTTGAATCATTCGTTGCAGCATTCATAGGTCTATTTTAGTATCCATTAAATAGACAAGGAGTAGAAAAATTCATTTGCTCGAACGAAATTAGAGGGCCATGCATTAACCTAGTGGGAAAACCACATAGAGGAACTTAGGCTAGAGGGAGATCCACTAGTAAATAAGTGGTGGGACTTCAAAAGCTCATCAAGCCTAGTTATATACTATTAGGTATGAAGAGGACCAATGGATCTTCTAGCATTACTTCATACAAAGGCAAGAGTAGAGTGTGCAAGTGTACACCACCAAATTCACGAAGATGACTATCATGTTGGGAATCTCACCCAAGAATCTAGATATACTCATCAAGTATCTAGGGTATGTACACAGTAATTTACAAAAGAAAGTGATGGTCTTCGAGCCCAAGACAATTGATGAGACCTGTGTGAAAGCATACTACCTAGAGAATATATTCCAAGTGGTTCCAAATAGAAAGAAAGCCGAGATGCTTCCAAGGAGGGGAAGAAGAAGTGGAAAGGAAATGATAAGAGGACTACAACCACGACACATCAGTGAAAGGATTCGAAAAACCACTGTAACCATTGCGACATTAATGGTCACATTGATTTGGAAGCTACATCCATAGCTGAACCCTAAGAACCGCAAGAATGATGCTAAGAAGAAGAACCTTCTAGCTATAGATTCAAGAAAAGAGGTAGAGAGCATATCAGATGTGTATGAGAATATTTCCTGCACTTCAGTGCAGAAGGAGGTGAATCTGAGTATCCTCCATCACAAGAAAAATAAGGAGATAACAAAACTTTTGCATATCAAGATCCATATCAAGAAGAACAAGATAAATGCCCTATTCAATTCTGGTTCACAAGCCAATCTCATAGAATAATATCTGGTAAGTAAGATTGCATTGGAAGTACATGATCACTCTAGCCCCTATCCATTGGGATGGGTAAATAAGGATACATAACTTAGGGTCACAAAATAGTGCGAGATTAAATTTTCCATAAGTGCAGATTATATTAATGAAGTGGAGGTAGACGTAATACCCCTTGATGTTTGTGATGTAGTTTTTGGAAGCCCCTGCATGTATTAGAGGGATGCAATCTTCAGGAGGAGAGAAAACCAAGACCGCTTGATCACAGACAAAAGATATTTCATCATCAACATGCACAAAGGTAAATCAAAGATCTCAATAGTAAGTGTCAACCAAGAGAAAATGTTGATAAGTTAGAGTGGAAAGTTTGTGTTTCTTTCCTTAATACATAATCACGCTACAAGGAAAATGCCTTGTAGCGGAGGTTTCTAGTGTTACAATATTGGTCAAAATTTTCAAAAAAACCTCCACTATAACCTATGCCAATGGTAGCAGATGTTTTGGAGGAGTCTTTTACATAAATTTATTATAACTAAAAAAAAATTGACGACCGAAGGAAGAGGTTTTTTCATCGGTGCACTTTGTTGATATAAATGCACTTGTGCTAACAAATACAAAATGCATTGGTGCCTTTAAATACAAACAAGCACTAGTGCACAACACAAATTTTAATGTCATCGGTGCTTTATAATAATACATGCACTTGTTCTTGATAATAAATATAGCACCGGTGCACACCAAAAAATTTAACACTACTGGTGTTTTATAACAATATATGCACATGTGCTTTATACTAATTATAGCACTGGTGCTTATGAACTATTTTAAAGCACCTGCGCAATTAAAATAATCAAAGGCACCGATATTCATTTTATCTTTGGTGAACAGTGACTAGTGACATTGCATTAGAATATCTATATAGTTTTTTTATTTTTTAAATTCCATTATTCATCAGAAATTGAAATATTTTTTATAATATATTCATATAATTTTAATTTTAATTATTGCGTTTGGATATGATGTTTGAATTAATTTGTTATATCATAAATTTTCGTGCCTATTGTAACATTTAATCATTCACATATTTCATTAGCGATGTAACATTTCACAACAACATTGGATAATGCAATAGAATAAGAAAATTTATTTTATTTTATATGAATAAGAGGCGATTTGTCATACAAAATGGGACAAAATAAAGGTCCATAATAATCAAAATGTCAACATGCATGTAATTATTAGACTTATTGGTAACCCATTGTGTTTCGACTATCACACTATGTCTAATACATTATACAAAATGTCTGATTTTAACAAAGAATTATTTCAAAATATACAACATCTTGAATTAACATCCAAATATATTGTTCATCATTCTTTATTGGAAATATTGTTAGTGCTCGAGCAATTTGCATGAATTGGGTTATTTGGATGAATGTTTTGTTAATTGCTTCAAATTTTTTTCTCATCTTCATCTTCCATCTACAAACATAAAAATAAAGTGTAATGACTGTATCTACATTGGTGGGAGTAATGAAAATTAAAATAGATAATATACATGAATGTAAATTGAAAAGCAATGTACCATAGAAATAATTGAGTCTTGAATGATACACATTCTTTCAAAACCAAATCTCATGCCTTCAAGCTCAACAACTCTTATGTTGTATCCACTCCATACTTTGTTTCTTGCAAGTTTTATAACCCATAACAAATCATATATTTAATATAAAGGATTTTTGTTGCTCCATTAATTATAAAATGAGAGAAGTAAAACAACATGGGTACTTACAAATTCCACAATTAATTTTTGATACACCAACATATATTCACAACCCATACTTAACCCATTGCTAATCAATTCTTCAGATGGGTCTTCTTTGTATGTTAACACATATTTGAAGACATCGAAGGATGGTCGGTGTAATATATATATCACACAACCAATATGAAACTTAAGATGTTATAAGGAAATCACAACTACTTACAAACTTTGCTATAAACCCCTTTTTTCTTTGTCGTCATGTCTTATGTGTTGAATGGGTTCCATTTTGTTTTTTTTTGCAACAAAAAAATTGAAAATTAATTCATTCTATGTACACAATAGAAAAATTCAATGATTTCATACATTTGAAGCATGTTGCTGGTGAGATGGCTCCTCCTACGATGCAATTATGTCAATTTCCTTGACCATCTCCTTGTACACTGTTTTGGATATTCATACTAGCATATTTCAGATATAACCTTGTTCATCCTTTGGGATTTTCATAATCTTCCTAAAAAATTAAAACGACATTAAACTATTCTTATACTAATATGAAAAGTAAATATAGCGGAATTAATATTAATAAATGAATGCTTTATAGTAATAGATACATATTTTATAAAAACATATTTCAAAATATTACTTTTTGAATGATTCTCTTTTGTTGTTGTATGTTTTGCTATTGCAAGTCTGACAGGTCTCATTGACCATTTCTCTAGAAATGACTCATGTAGTTTAGATATAACCCGATTTTTGGTATTATTGGATTGATTTATGTACCGTAAGTGGAAAGTACGTCTATACATTTTTTCACTATATCCCTCATTTTTTTTATTAAACCTTCCCCCCATTTCATTAACTTCCAGCACCATTCCAGATGAGCTAAGGACCAATTCATCATCATTTACATCTTCCACAATTTGTTTTTCTTATGATAACATTCCCTTTGTTGTCGTGAATCCTTGCATAACATTCAAGATATGTGAATACATTGTTTTAAACATATTAGTGTAAATTCTTAAGTATTAATGAAAATTCAAGAAAAAATTCATATTGATTACTTTTTTATTCATCTGATTCATTCCCCTGCAACTTTTCCATCAAGTTTTAATGCTCTTTTGCACTTATATTGCAAAGAAGCTTATTGAGCTTCCTCATTTTTTGGCTCTACATGATACACATTAACCAATACATATTAGTTAAACGTACTTATAATTCAAAGATATTAATTTAATACAGTTCAATTACAAAGAATTTGCCTTCTTCGCATTTTTGGATGTGATCTCGTCGTGTCGATTAGAATTATTGTTCATTGAATTCTTATCACACATTTTCTATCAATAAACAACTTGGACCATTAAATAGAGAAGCTATTAAATATATTATACAAATAAATTATATCACTTCCAGATAAAAACGTATTCTGTCATTTTGGTGCGCTTCAATAATACAAATGTCTTGGTTCACTTGCAATGAGAACACACCGATGCATCATAATTAAACACATTGTTAAGGATAAATAAATAAACAACTTGAAAACGCCCCTTTTAGTGCAATATTTTTAATCTAAAGTGTTGGTAATGAATAGTGCGCTTTACTACAAGTGAACTAGTGCGTTGTACAAAAACAAACACATCGAAAACGATGAAAGTGCTTTTTAGAAGAAAAGAAATGATAGGGTTGACAGGGTTTTGGATCCGACACAATAAGTGGCCCCATTGCACTCAATTCCTTATATATAAAACTAGAAACTCATTAAATCTAAAATGCCTAAAAAGATAAAATTATACACTACAATAAATCCCTGTGATTAGCTTCCTTTTTTGCTTCCACCAATTGTTTTAATGTATTTTTCTCCACATTTTTGAACAAGTCGACGCTATTTATCAAAGATGGTGCTATTTTTGGCATTTTTTGCACCAATCAAAACATGTAGGTGCTAAATTCAACACTAACTAGTGCCTAATTTAGTGCCAAATTTAGCATCTACTCTTGTATGCATATGAAGGTCTTGCAAAAGAATTATCGGAACTAATTCACAATAATGATGACCCTTGATACTGTGTTTTGGAAAGATGGACAATGCCATGATAAAAAAAAACTTGTTTTTTTCATTTGTTGATCAATGTTAGGGATGCAATGCCAACTATAGAAGACTGGATATTACTTATGACTCGCACAGATACATACTTGGATGCTTCCACAAAATATTCATTTGATAAGGCAATACATTTGTTTGCAATGTAAATAATGATGTGCAAAATCATAATAAGTGTTGTCTGAGATACCTAGATTGTCTCATTGCAACATGTGTTGCTAAAAGAGTAAGAAGTAACAATTGAATGGAAATAGATGAGGAGGACTTGGAGCTTGAGTTATGTATTGTAGTTGGAGCTAGGGTGATACTTACATCAAACTCATGGAATAATGTGGGACTCATCAATGGTGCTCTTGGAGTTGTATAAGAAATTATGTATAACCCTAGAAGTTTACCCCCTGATCCACCTACATAAGTTTTAGTAAGACTGATAATTATGTGAGGGTTCCATGGGATGAATCATTCCCTCAAATTGTTCCTATTACACCTATTGAAAGATGTATTAATAAACAAATTCCATTGAAAGTAGCTTGGGGATTAACAATCCATAAGTCACAAGGATTGACACTAGAGAAAGTGAAGTTAATAATATTGGGAAGAAAGAGAAGCGGGGTATGACATTCATTGCAATATCTCAAGTTAAAAGTTTGAATGGTATTTGATTTCAACCCCCTTTTTCATATGATTGATATGAAAAGATGACAAAGATAGCAAGTGTGGCTATAAGAAGAGATGAAGAAGATAGATTGAGATTGATCACTATGCAATTTATTTGTAAATTTTATTATATGTGTCTTATCACTTTCTTACTATTCACATTTATCATCATTCAAGATTGTTACTTTATTAGTATTTGGTTTATTCCCCACATAAATTTTGAGGTGGCATTCTTTATAGTACATTCTATATTATAAATGATACTCATTAAATTTTAAATGACCAGATCCATTAAAAAATATACTTTTACAAAATGTATCTCATCTATAATTTTTATCTACAAATACATAAGGATAGATTCATAGTTAAGATGGATCTCATTGTTTGCATTAATACTCAATAAATTTCAAATGATCTAATTATTCTCAAACATAAACATATACAAAATAGTGATCCTTTACAATTTTCATGTGGTTGCCCACAACTGGAACCAACCTAGATCCATCTTAACTCTGGATTTATCAAGTGCCAAGAGGGATCAAATCCCTTGAGGTGAAAACCTAAGTATTTGGTTTATTCCTCATGTAACTTTTGAGGTGGCATTCTTTATAGTACCCTCTATATTATAAATGATACTCATTAAATTTCAAATGGTCAGATCCATTAAAAAAATATTATTTTACAAAATGTATCTCATCTACAAATACATAATGATAGATTCATAGTTAAGATGGATCCCATTGTTTGCATTAATACTCAATAAATTTCAAATGATCTACTTAATCTCAAACATAAACATATACAAAACAATGATCCTCTACAATTTTCACATGACTGCCCACAACTAGAACCGGCCTAGATCCATATTAACTTTGGATCTATCAACCGCCGAGAGGGATCAAATCCCTCAAGGTGCAAACCTCTCCTCAAGTTTTTCACTCTGAGCAAAGGTTTGCACCTCGAGGTATTTGATCCCTCTTGGTGCTTGATAAATTCAGAACTAAGATGGATCTAGGATGGTAATATTCAAAAGTGATCATATCCCAAGTTGAACCCCATTATGATCACAATAAATGTGAGATTTATTCTTTTAATGAGTAAAGGTAGTGATAATATAAAGTACTTGTATTTATTATTTAAGGATATTTAGCATATCTCAAGAAGATCTCACCAAGATCTTAACCAAGGTGGGGTTATATCTATTTAATTATTGCCAAATAAAAGCAGGACATATAGTCATGTTTGACTTATAGCTCCAACTCAATGATCATTATTAACATAATTTCTTGATATTCCACTAGTTATTAAATGTCTCACTCATCAAAAATATTTTTTCAAATATGAAACTTATTTTAATCATCAAATTTCCTCTATTGTCACAAGTTAAACACAATCTCTTTAATAAATACAATTTAACAAAGTTTGAAATTAAGCCAAATTTACTCCACATACATAGAAAAATTTGCATTCTACATATTTTCCTTCACATTTTCATAATTGTAATTTTAATTCATGTTAAATGAGCATAAAAATTTCAAAGGAGCAATATCTCAATTTGGTAAATATCAGCCCATCATTTGTTATTGGCCCACTTCTACATCTTGAACCTTTCTTTGTCCAAGTCTTGCATAGGTAAGATGGTCATCTCTAATATCGAGTTTCATGCAAGAAAAAATAAAAAGGTATACCCTAATTCCATGAAAAGGTAAATACCTAATTTCCTCATATCAATGATATTGTAACAACTCATACACAGGCTGTCCATGGAGATGCCATCTCCATGAGAGAGGATCAACCACTTTGTTAGTGTTACCCAGGCTGTCCATGGAGATGCCATCACCATGAGAGAGGATCAACCACTTTGTTAGTGTTACCTAGTAGATAGTAGATAGAAATTGTAGAGTTGCAAAAGAAGAAAATACCCATTGTACGCAATCGTATACAAGTAAGTGTACATTATGTAAGCAACCCAAAAAGTGAACATCAAACCACACTATATATAGCCTTTTAAATACATTCTTACTATAAACTTTAATTATTTTCGTTGGTTTTATCTTTTGAAGTTAATTTCTTTTTTAATTTTCTCCATAGGTGTGGAGCATAGCAAATGAAACGGCATTACTCAAAAGATTAATACTAATAAGATTTTAAAAAAATGACCCTAACCAAAAAATCCTAAGTCATGTTTGAAGACTTTTGAAGGCTACTCCCAAAAGCTTGCCTAAACATCATACATATAATTGAAATTTTTTCTTCCATGTTGGATCTTATGAATACAAATTTAGAAAAATGATCATTGATAAAGTGGCAAAATGCTTAGTTTTTAATGGTTATATACCTACAAAGCGATATGCATTGATGGGAAGAGCTTCTTGAATTTTAAATTAGTGTTTATCTCATTCATTTTCTCAGTGAAACAATGATGAATTACATGTACCTCTATTTATCAATATTATATATTTTTTTCAGAGGAAAAAAAAACATATTTTTGATATTCTATTAGAATAAAAAAGTATAACACTGTTCAATACAATTAGTTTCAAAGCTGATAATCAATAAGCATAATACTGAATTTATCTAAAAAAGGAATGCAAGTTAGAGTCCTTTAAACAAAATAAAAATCAGTTCCATACAATTATACTAACTTAGAACATGAAGGAAATACTAATCAACGAAAAAAGGAAAACTCCCCATATCAGAAAGTTTATCATCCAAAAATTCTTCCCAAAGTAAGGTCCCTTCAATACCTTTCAAAGCCTCCTTCGAGAGAAAGTATGCCAACCTGTTTTGTTCTCTGTAGATATGATTAAGTTCCAGATGCAAAAAAAAAATGAGTTCTCCGTTGATTATGTGGCACCAAGGAAGAAGATTGATCACTCGAAGCTTATAAACACCACTTGCCCATTTGATAGTAACTCTGGTATCTCCAAAAATTGCCATAGACATAATGTCAAAAGTTGATGCCATTTTGCAAAGGACCCATAAGGCTAACAACTCAGCCTTCATATTAGTGCCAGAGCCACAAAAGAGTTTGAAGCAGTATCTGTGATCCTTATTGATAAAAAGAACAACACATGCAGCACATCGACCTTCTTGTGCTTCCCTGTCAAAGAAACCTAGAGCTCCCTTGTGGAATTGGATTTGTTTTGGGATTCTAGATTTGCAAATTTTTAATTTTCCATAATTGAATTCTTTTACCCAGTTTAGAACCTGCAAAACAATATTCAAGGATAATTTTAGGGGCGAAATTTAGCCCATGGGCTATTTTTCCATGTTCTTTTCCAAAAAAAGATTCGCCAATTTGCATTTTTTGAAGTCCCATTTCACCCAATTTTGATGGGGTAAACTTTTTTCGCACTAAAAGTCGTCAAATTATTATAAAAACTATATAAAATCCTTATAAATTGAAATAATGTTAGAAAAATATCGCCAAATATTTTACAGCTGACATTTTAAGAATTGGTATACTTTTAAATAAGTATGTGTCTTTAAAATTATCCCTGACAATATTATCCGGCTGATCGAGATCATTTTCAATGATATAGTTGTTTCTGGATTTCCAGATTCTCCAAGAGATAATAGCTGGAAGAAAATCATAGTCTTTGCAAGAGTTTTTCAGTGTTTCACAGGATTGACTAAATTGGTCACCATGCCAAACCTGATTGATATTAAGGGAAGTTCAAACCCTATTCCTTACAGATGAGATAAAGCTACAGTTTATCAGAAGATGATTGACCAATTCTGGATCCTTTTTACAGAGAAGACAAATATTTGGACCATGCTAGCCTTTTCTTTGTAAATTATCCCAAGTCTTGAGAAAGTTTTGAAAAGCGAACCACATAAAGCATTTAAATTTTAGAGAAATGCTTCATTTCCATAGTAATGTCCCCCATTTTGACCCTTGTAATATTTCGGGCTATAATGTAAATAATGTATGCATATTATGTATGATTCCTAGCGTGGAGCTCAAGGCCAAGGCTCCGCTAGTGAACGCTCGATCTAGAAGAGGCAAGTATTTGATATCATGCTACCCATGTGCTAGTGAACCAAGGGAATTGTAAATATGCATTTTAATATAAAAGCCCACAACTAGCTATGCCATGCAACAAGAGATGGGGGCATGATGTTACAAGGAAATTGGGAGGGAAAACATTCAAACCCTTGAGCCAATCAGGTCAAGCCAAGTTTCAATGAGAGAACCCATCAACCATCAACTACCCATGTTGACTTTGGTGCCCAATCATTCATTTCTCCCAAGAGTTGGGTGATGTAGTTAATGCCTTGGGGATTGGGGAGGTATGGCTGTCCAAATTCAAGTGTGGGCAAGCCACCCTCATGGAAAATCATGTTTCTCCTTCTTGGGCAAGAAAACACCCATGAATTGCCTTCCCAAGCCATTATTCATGATCAGTTTTTGCTCTCTCACATTTTTGGAGCTTGTTGGGCGTTTCTCTCATGGAGTACGTTGTAAATTCACTGGTTTTCAAGATGAGAATCCCATTTTTGTGATGGCTAGACTGTGGGGAAAGAAGAGAATCCATTGGGAAGATCAACAGATAAGTTTGATAGCTTGTTGTTTCCTTATTGTTGTGAAATCATTTTTGAATTTCCAGAATTGGTTTTCATTATGGAAAAATCGTTTTTGTGAACCCAGTAGTTATCTCCTACCTCATAAATCGTTTTTGAATGTTTCCATCAATTGTGTGACTATGCGAAGGTCGTTTTGGACCTTGAATGCCCAAGCCTTTGCCCTCTCACTCAGTTTGAGCTAACTGGGACTTTCCCCATCACGTTTTTCACCATTTTTCCTACATTTTCCGTGCCTGGGAACTCATTTTTGTATTGCACAATGGCTGGGAGGAAGGGAGCCACGGATTTGGGGTTTATGGAGGTTGTTTTTGTTCCTTGAGTGCCCACAAACATTTTTTGGAAACGATTTGTTCTCCCAGGGTGATTCCCCAATTGCCATTTCGTTTTTGGTTGCCAAACGCTTTTTCTTCATGCAAAAAATTGTGATTTTGCTGTTATGAGTATCCATGCTCAGCTTTTGAGTTGCTGTGTATTAAGATTGTTGGGGTTGAAATGGATTTCCATTGTTTTGGCTTGAGCTTGAGTGGAAGCATCCACAAATGAAGAGGGTTCAGATTTATCCTGATAAACCCAGCTGTGGACTGGTTTGGCTTAAATGCAAATGATTATTTGGTTGTGTATGAGCTTGAAATCCCCTTTTCCTTGTAGATATCATGCCCAGCTCGGGGGTGGTCTCTGAGTGCTGAAATAATACAGGCTGGGCAGAGACCTACGGTTGGGAGGAACGTTGCAGCGACATAGCTAGTTGTTGGGGACAACATTATAGTGAGATAAGTATATTCTCTGTTTGTATTTAATTCTGCAATGTGTTAAATTGAACGGAAATTGTGAATTGTGTGTGGATGGTGTTTATTCCATTGTGCATGTTAAATTGATTTACATCTGCACACATGGATTTTTAATTGTATGAATCTAATGAATGGGCTGGGTTTGCTTAAAAAGCCCCATATATTGACATCATGTTCCCTCCCTTGCCATGGATGGATGGGTGGGTACGTTACATTTGGTATCAGAGATTAAGGTTCAACACTACGGCTGTTGGGCCCTTCATAGAGATATAAATAATTATGTGTACATGTATTTTGTATTTGGAATTAAAATGCATTAAAGAAACTTGAAGATCTCATGGCTTCTATTTGTTAGAATGGGAAATCATTTCCATGACTGTTTTGGGGATTCTTGCAAAACTGTTTGCATTGATTCCATTCTATGAAATTGAGGAAGGAGGGAGAAAATCCCTTTTCAGCCTGAATGCTTGCTTTAAATTGTTTCCAATGCAGTAGCATTCAGTTTTGTATTTGTCTGTTTGCCTCCATGGAGGAGAGAAAGGAGGCGCAACCTCTGCCATCTTATATTATTTTTTTGTTGTTTTATTATTGACATGAAAGAGGTGCAATTTTCTTGACATACTTTTCTGTTTTGTTCTATGCGAGTATGATCTCTAAGAGGCTTCCCTCTGTAAAGAAACAAAGCAAATATTTTCAGAAAAATTCTAACTATCTTTGAAAATTTGCAAAATTTTTCTAAGTATTTATGAGTTCTGTTAAAGGCTACAGCGGCGGAATTAATGATAAGTTTTGTGCGCGGTGGCTGCAATTTTATCTTTAAAATCTGCGATGCGCACGGGGAAAGTAATGTTACATTCTACAACACTGGCGGTGGATCTAAGCTTAAAATTTGTGCGCAGCGGAAATTTTAGGCTTAAAAGTTGCGATGGAGGCTTGCGCGCGGCGACGATTTTAGCCTTAAAACCTGCGACGCGGTCGCAGCGACGAAGGGCTTGCGGGTGTAGAAGTTAAGGTTATCTTTTGTGACACAGTCGACGGAGAAGTTGGTAATTCTGCGCCAAAAGGAAGAGAAAATCTCAAAAAAATTTCTAAGTGTTTTCGAATTTTGCCTAAGGCTGTAGTGGCGAAAATTAAGCTAATTTTCTGCGCGCGCGGCGGTGAAAACTAGGCTAACTTTCTGCATGGGCAACGGCGAAAATTATGTTAAATTTTGCGACGCCCGCGGAAAAGTTAAAGTTAATTTTGTGACGCCATAGCGAAGTTAAGGATAAAAACTGCGACGTGCGCGGTGGTGAAAAAACCTGAAGATCCATGACAAGGGCAGCGAATTTTAGCTTAAAATTCCGTGGCATTGGCGGTGCTTTTTAAGCTAAATATTCGTGACACCGGCGGCAAAAATAACGATAAGATCTGCGACGTTCGCGGCGAAGTTAAGGATAAATTTTGCGTGCGCGACGGAAAAATTAGCGTTAAATCTGTGACGCGTGTGGCGGGAAAATTTGCGATAAGAGCCGTGCCACCCGCGGGAATTTTAATCTTAACATCCATGACAATGGCGACCATTTTAGCCTTAATATTTGCTCCAAACGGGGAAAAGCAATGGGAGCAGTAAGGCAATGCTGATGAAAGGGAAATCTCTCACCTTAAACCATTTATGTTTAAAACATAATAATTGCATGTTTGGAAAATATCAAGAATGAATGATTACAGGTATGTATACGTTGAATTGCTAATTCATGAGAAGATCATAGCTAATGGTTGCTCGTATTCTTGGTAGGAAAGCCAAGAAAAGGATCAGCTATGATGTGGAGGAGGAACTCCATGTTATGACGAGGAATGGGAAAGGGAGAATTCCTTAACTCCTCCATTGTTATTATATTTATATTCCCTAAGTTTATATACTGAAAATCATGGCATAGGGATGCTGAAAATGCAAGGGATTATATAGATAAGAGGAATATGCACAAGATGGCATATTAATAAACATTGCATAGTGCATGTGAAAATGTTTTTGAATGTATATGATATTGCATATCGGTAAAATAGTTAGGTTTTGCATATGCAATGAGCCACTTAAGATAATGATTGTGGTTGCTAATAATTAGTTGTGTTCGCATTGGTTATAGGACCAAAGGAAACCGAAGCATGGCTAAAGATGAGGATGATGTTGTTGCATGTGACCAACGACCTTATGAAGAGAGGATGGTGCAACAAGTCCGTGATCATGATGTTGGCAAAAGGACTGAGTAGCCTTGGTAAGAGGCCAACCGATCAGGTAACATCAAGCGATGTTAATAACATCCATGCAGGTAATGGTTAATTGTTCTTAATTGCATGAATGTTGAAAGAGGATTTGGTGAGATACCTTCACTATGTTTAAACTATGTTGAATTGTTTGCATGTGGTATTGAGTGCCCGAATGGGAACGTTAACCTACTGAGTATGGTGAGGTGTGGGAGAATGATTGCATGAAGAAGGTAGACATGTGATGGGCTACCAGAGTGCTCTGTTGGAAGGACAGAATTGCATGGAATGTGAAGTAATGAGTATTTACAGTTTATTTAAATTGCATGGATAATGTGACCGTGTCTTGCAATTTTATTGTGACAATGATACATATATGGGAATGAAGATATTTCATTGCATTTCAAATGTTAACAGTTGAAGGTGTTTGAATTATTGAGTGCCATAATTCTGAGATCACTTGAGTGACTGTTGTGGCAATGAAAAGATTATATGCATAGATACTCACAACGTGTTTGGCTGATTGAAGTTTCAGTTTTCAGGTAGAAAAGTCTTATGTATGGCAATGAGGATAAGTCCATAGCAAAGACCGGGATCTACCATGTGCAGAAGCCAAAGGCTATGAGAAGGTTCTCATGGTTGTAAAATATGCATGAAACAAATATGAAAATTTTATGGTTTAAATTATGAGAATAATCTCATGATTGCAAATCTAATTTCTGTAGGAAAACAGATTTGTAGATTTCAGATTTGAGAATTTGCTTATAATTGCTAATAACTGTTTGGATTATATAAATTGTGTCAGGAGGACATGTTGTAGGTGGATGTTCATGTATGGTAGCAAGTGTAAAACCATAATGGACAGAGTGATACCACTTATGAGAGCCAAACAATATGAGGATGGCCTCATGGTTAAACAAATCAATTTCTGTAGGAGACAGAGTTGCAAATTCATGTTGAATTAATTATTAATGCTAATGATTGGTTATGGAACAATCATACTTGAAGCTTATTTCTAAATGCTGCTAACTGTTTGGATATTTGATAAATGTGCCAGGAAGACACATTGCAGGAAGACCAGGAGTGATGGCCTGCAAAAGCCAAACTAGATGGGAAAGACCTCATGCTTTGGAAATGGGTTTCGGGTGAAACGCCATTGACAATATCTCAGCTAAACCGCATGACGGTAAACCATGAGAGTGAGATGGTAAATCTATGCCCAGAAGGCATGTGAGATACATCTGCAAAATGAATGAGTATTCTGTGACCCTAGACAAGAACATGCATGTCTAAATTATTAGGGTTAATATGCAGAGCATGCTCTATCTTATTTATATCATTGCAGACTGCTTGAGTATTATTAGGGTCTACATGGCGCACATCGGAAAGGGGGTTCACACCTTTTCTGGTGCTGGGTCATGATAGGGTTTTCAATATTGACTACACCCTAAGGGAATGGACGCATTCCTGGTGTTTCAATACTTGATAGTGAATGATATGGATTATGGTTACAAAATTGAACAGCAATACTAATGAGCTTGCTTATCCTTCTTGTGTTGTCAGCCTACACAGATGCAGATTGATACTGCACATTAAGAGGCAAAGTGAAGAAGGGCACGCAAAAGGACTGTATAGGAATTGGTAACCTTTCTATGCTCACACGAAATATTACCAGAAGGGATGGACAGGCCCGAAGAGCTGTGTAGTAAGAAGAGGTATCATCCTTGTGTGAGTGGGGTCATGCTAACTTGCAGTCAAGAAAGTCACCTATAAATTTCCTAAAAGGAACCATCGATTTGCACCAGAGAAGGAGTGACGTCCTTGTATGAATGAAGAGTTGTGTGTGTGAAGGGTTGTGGTGCAAGAAGGTGTGGTGACATTGGTGAAGGCATAAAATCTCTATTGGGACAGCAGTAGGAGGGCGGGCTCCAAGACTGACTGAAAACCCTGAGATGCCTATGGCTCCATAGTAGAGCCTTGCCCTATAATGGTCAGGTGGCGTAGTTTCCTTCCATTGGTCGATGAACCAGATGAATGTGTTGGCTTGGCAATGGAGAGGGCCAACTAAATATGAGACTAGTTGGGCACCACCAAATGCTTGGTAAATCCAGTCGGCGTGAAGGTGTACTGGTGAAGCATTAACTACATCCAAGTCCATAGGCGATCCTAAGGCTTGCAAAGCAAAGCAGGATCTTGTGGACCAGAGGGGAAACGCACAATACAGATAAGTATTCATTTTCATTTATGTCTTGTTTGGAATAATGAAGATTTCAAGTATAAGTCTTCTAACAGCTAAGCTGATACATTATTGTTTCTTTGTTGGAAACCTTGGTCATTGCAGGAAAGAAAGACCTTGAAAGAACTATAAGTTACTGGTAAATCCAGAGAGTAAATGAGTAGGCGATATAAATTACTGGTAAAATCCAGAGAGTAAATGAGTGGGCGATATAAATTATGGAGAAATCCAGGGAGTAACTGGCTGAACGCTATAAAGTTCTTGATAAGTCCAGAGAGTGACTAGTTGGGCATTAACTACTTGATATTGTAAAGCAACGTGTATGCTGGCCCAACATTCCTTAATTAATTAATAAAACCAGTCGGAGTACTGGCCTAGCATATTGCTAAAGGAAATGATTGATAAACCTAGTTGGCGTGCTGGCCTGGCATTTCCTATTCGAATGATTGTGGAGTAGCCTACTTGCTGGCCCAACATTCATAATTGTATCCACGAGAAATCCAAGGCTCATAAAGCAAAGAAGGATCCCGTGGAATAAAGTGAAGACATCCAATACAGATAAGTATTTGAATACCTTGCAGCTTCTTGCTTATATATATATACGTGTGTATATGATTTGGTTATGATTTCCTCAACTATTGTTTAGAGATAAACCCTATGAAAATAAACTAAACATGTGAATTGATTCAATGTTTGAGTGTAGGTATTGTTGGAAGCAAGGACTAGGAAGGCATCATAGGGATGCAGATGGACATGTGACTATCCTAAAGAGCTCAGTATGAGCAGTAACGAAAGATGGTGCTAGTGGACATGAGTGGGTCATAGCAGCCAAAGGTTCTGTAGGCAACTATGGAGAAGGGTTCCTAGTTGAAAATCCTTAGACAGACCTTAGACACTAAGTGTTATAGCCAAGAAAGGAAAGTCAAAGCATTCACATTGAAGTGAAAGAGACTAAGGAGCATGAAACCACAGCGATGGTGTAGCTCCATAATAGAACAAGACTAAGAGGGAGAAACTCCTACTCTTCTCTTTTCTTTCGATTGATGCATTTATAAAACAAAAGATTGTTGAGTGCATGTCATTGCTGAAAATAGATTGTGTTTAATTTCTTGAAATGAATTGTGAATGCTGAAATAGTAAATTTCCTGTGAAAGGATGAACATGAATGAGTTCATGTGTATGTTGGGAAAGCATGAAAAGTGTGGAAGTCCCATGAATAAAGCGTGGACATTCCATGTCAATTGGGAAAATAATTGACTAATTTTAATGTTTATGTTATGCTTGTCCTAACAAAGGATTTCCATGATGAATTTCACAGGTAAGAAGGTGAAACAATTGGTTGCAGCCGGCACAAGAAAGTGTTGCTAGTAAGCAAAGTGTGGTTAGTTGTTTCCATTTACCATGGCAACAAACCGAGGTCTATTAGAGTTGGCTGAAAGTATTCTTCAAACAATTGCCAGGACCCAAGAAAATCTTGGAGAGATGCTCAAGCTACAAAGGCAACAGAATGAGATGAACCACAAGGTTTTGCAGGACTCTATTCGCCTGCAAAAAGAGGTAAAAAGCATTCCGGGAGCAATCAGTAAAGGAAAAGAAAGTGGATCCATGAAGAAGCATTCATCCAATCGACCGATTAAAAAACGTTCCAGGTGGGAAGACTCAAAGGAATTTGAGCAGAAAAGGGTGAAATGCAGGACAGACCTACCATATTTTGTGAATTTTGGACATGTATATAGCGTGTATGTATTCCTGGGTATTGGAACACCGAGGACGGTGTTATTCCAAGGGGAGGGGAATGTAATGTCCCCCATTTTGACCCTTGTAATATTTTGGGCTATAATGTAAATAATTTATGCATATTATGTATGATTCCTAGCATGGAGCTCAAGGCCAAGGCCCCGCTAGTGAACGTTCGATCTAGAAGAGGCAAGTATTTGATATTATGCTACGCATGTGCTAGTGAACCATGGGAATTGTAAATATGCATTTTATTATAAAAGCCCACAACTAGCTATGCAATGCAACAAGAGATGGGGGCATGATGTTACAAGGAAATTGGGAGGGAAAACATTCAAACCCTTGAGCCAATCAGGTCAAGCCAAGTGTCAATGAGAGAACCCATCAACCATCAACTACCCATGTTGACTTTGGTGCCCAATCATTCATTTCTCCCAAGAGTTGGGTGAAGTAGTTAATGCGTTGGGGATTGGGGAGGTATGGCTGTCCAAATTCGAGCATGGGCAAGCCACCCTCATGGAAAATTGTGTTTCTCCTTCTTGGGCAAGAAAACACCCACAAATTTCCTTCCCAAGCCATTATTCATGATCAGTTTTTGATCTCTCACATTTTTGGAGCTTGTTGGGCGTTTCTCTCATGGAGTACAATGTAAATTCACTGGTTTTCAAGCTGAGAATCCCATTTTTGTGATGGTTGGACTATGGGGAAAGAAGAGAATCCATTGGGAAGCTCAAGAGATAAGTTTGATAGCTTGTTGTTTCCTTATTGTTGTGAAATCATTTTTGAATTTCTATAATTGGTTTTCATTATGGAAAAATCGTTTTTGTGAACCCAGTAGTTATCTCCTACCTCATAAATCATTTTTGAATGTTTCCATCAATTGTGTGACTGTGTGAAGGTCGTTTTGGCCCTTGAATGCCCAAGCCTTTGCCCTCTCACGCAGTCTGAGCTAACTGGGGCTTTCTCCATCACGTTTTTCACCATTTTTCCTGCATTTTCCATGCCTGGGAACTCATTTTTGTATTGCACAATGGCTGGGAGGAAGGGAGCCACGAATTTGGGGTTTATGGAGGCCGTTGTTGTTCCTTGAGTGCCCACAAACATTTTCTGGAAACGATTTGTTCTCCCAGGGTGATTCCCCAATTGCCATTTCGTTTTTGGTTGCCAAACGCTTTTTCTTCATGCAAGAAATTGTGATTTTGCTATTAAGAGTATCCATGCTTAGTTTTTGAGTTGCTGTGTATTAAGATTGTTGGGGTTGAAATGGGTTTCCATTGTTTTAGCTTGAGCTTGAGTGGAAGAATCCACAAATGAAGAGGGTTCAGATTTAGCCTAATAAACCCAGCTGTGGACTGGCTTGGCTTAAATGCAAATGATTATTTGGCTGTGTATGAGCTTGAAATCCCCTTTTCCTTGTAGATATCATGCCCAACTCGGGGGTGGTATCTGAGTGCTGAAATAATACAGGTTGGGAAGAGACCTATGGTTGGGAGGAATGTTGCAGCGACATAGCTAGTTGTTGGGGACAACATTACAATGAGATAAGTATATTCTCTATTTGTATTTAATTCTGCAATGTGTTAAATTGAACGGAAATTGTGAATTGTGTGTGGATGGTGTTTATTCTGCTGTGCATGTTAAATTGATTTACATCTACACACATGGATTTTTAATTGTATGAATCTAATGAATGGGTTGAGTTTGCTTAAAAAACCCCATAGATTGGCATCATGTTCCCTCCCTTGCCATGGATGGATGGGTGGGTATGTTACATCCATAGAACAAGAAACCACCAATTTTGAACAATACATAATTTTTCTCTAACTATAGCCATATACGCTGTCTTAGCAGTAATAGAACCATTTTAAGAATTTGAAGTCCAAATTAATGTATCCAAACTGTTATTTAGTCTGCAAACAAAAGCATCTAGTCTATTTATGAAGTTATCCCAATCTGTAACCCAACAACCTCCAATGCCTAGTTATTTAGCCGAGAGCCAGTAATTTTTCTCTTGATTAATCCATCTATGCTTTCTTGTATTTGCTAAAGTAGAATAACCAATCTCTGAAATATAGTTTACGATACCTGAAGGGAGCTTGTAGTCTTCACCCATGCCAATAATTGGATTAATTACAATTAGAACATTTCGACCATTACCTACTCTCCAGGCTAGGTCCTTACCCATCCAACTATAGATTTTAAAGAATCCATTCCACACAGGTGAGGAGTTCCTACCTTTTTTCTTTTCATTCATAATCCACTTATAACTATCCTGTTTGATGTATTTTTCTTTCAGGACATAAGACCAAAGATTATTTTCAAAGAATCCTCGCCAGAAGATTTTCATCCTTAAATCCATACTGAACCAACATAAGTACTTTATACCCCAGCCTCCAAATTCTTTTGGGATTGAGAGTCTATCCCAGCTAGCCATAACCAGTTTTCCTCTTTCCGAACCACCTGACCAAAGGTAATTGAAAATAATATTTCTCAAAGAATTGATGATGGAGCTAGGAACTTGAAGAAGCAAGAACCAATAAACAAGAATACCTGTTAGGACCACTTTGGTGAGAGTAAGTCTACCTCCTATAGAAAAAAGACTGAAAGTCCAATTTTTTATTCTTTTTTCAAATTTTTGGAGAAGCCATAACCAATCTTGAACTTTATATCCACTCAGGTTCAAAAAATATCCTAAATATTTGAAACCTTCCTCCAGATTATGAACCTTATATGGGAGAGTATTTCTGATAGAATCCAAGGTAAAAGCACTTAAATTGTGTATAAAGAGCGTAGACTTCTTCACACTAACCTTCATGCCATAGGCTAGACAAAAAAATTGAATAATCTCTAAATATGAATCCCATTACTTAGAAGAATCAGAACCAACGATTAAGACATCATCAACAAACATAATATGAGTGATGAATACAACTGTAGAAATTTTCACACCCTTGATTTTTCCTTTCTGTTTGGCATCTAAAATTAGTCTACTAAGACCTTCAATGATGAGAAGAAATATCAGAGGAGAAAGAGGACAACCTTGTCGGATTACTTTACTGCTTTTCAAAAAATCAGAAGGTGCACCATTTATCAACACCGCAAATTGAGCTGAAGAAACACATGCAAGAATCCATTGATGACAAGAAGTGGAAGCCCAATTTGAATTAGGATTAATCTAAGAAAAACCCATTTTACTCGATCAAAAGCTTTTTCCAGATCCATTTTCAAAAGAATATCCTTCATATTTTTATGTTTGATAGAATGGATCGCTTCATGAGTAATTCCAATGGCATCAAGAATCTTCCTGTCATGGAGAAACCCAAATTTCTCAACTGACAAAATTTTTGAGAGGAAAGGTTTGATTCTGATGGAGATGATGTTTGTAATTAGCTTGTAGACAAGGTTACATAAAGTTATATGCCTGAAATCAGAAAATTTGTTTGGCTTCTTGCATTTAGGAACCAAGGTAAGAAAAGTTGAGTTTAGAGCACCTGAAACAACACCTTTAGTCCTAGAGAAGTCAACCATATCTAGAAGATCCTTCCCCATGATATCAAAGAAATGGATAAGAAGTTCAACCATCCAGCCATCCAGGCCAGGACTTTTTTCTTTTGCAAAAAGATGAAGTGTCGATCCAATTTCTTCGATAGGAACCTCCTTTCCCATTTCTTTACCTTCATCCTCCTCGAAAAATTTAGGGAACAATTTTATAATTTGAAGCTGAGCTTCCATAGAACTCTGATCTTTCTCCATAAAAATTTCTTTAAAATGGCTCAAAGCAAGCTTTTGCAATTCCGATTGACCTTTTATAGGAGTACCATTTTCATCAAAGAGATCCTAGATGGCATTAGTATTCCTTCTTTGAGAGGCATAGGAATGAAAAAATCTCGTGTTATTATCTCCTAGTTTTATCCAAAGTGCTCTACTTTTAAGGCGTCAGTCCATATCTTCCTGCTTAAGCAAGAGAACGGAGATTTAGTTTAATAAGACATACATGTTGACAAGAGTACAAAGATTTAGTTTAATAAGACATGTATGATATTGTGTAGAGATGTATTTTTTTATAAGTTTAGTTTCAATAAGGCATCTAACTAACTTATTGTGTTCAAGTGCAATTTGATGTCATAGAAGCAGAGAAGTTCATTGAAAAAAACAATGAAGAAGTTGTGAATGGTGGAAAGAAACCTAAAGGATCTAGTGTGATAAGCGGTAATGATCACCAAGATCATCAATAGATAGTTGGGGAGAGACTATGTGGGTGATGAAGCTAGTTGAAGGTTTAGACTTGAATTTTGAGAAAAACTAAGAGTTCTAATTACTCTTGAAAGGACTACTCAAATTAAATTTCCAAATTAGAGGTATGAATATAATTTTGTTGCTTTGAGAAGTACCTTGGTTGATTTTGACCAAATACTTTTGATAAAGTATCACATTTCAAATAGTGTCTTGAATCCTAATAAAGTGTAACATTTCAAATAGTGGATTAAAGCCATGTATGGAGAAGTTGACATCATGAAAAATCTGTTGTTGAAGACTTTCAAAAATCTATTGACATCATGAAAAATGATGCATGGTATTTGGTCCCTATGCATGAGGGGAAGAAGGTAATTTATAATAAATGGATATTCCAATTGTGGTAGTTCCATAAAAAAGTACAATGAAATATTTCTTACGAAATATTTCAGTGACAAAACTATATATTGGTTATGATGTCACCTTTTTTTATATTTGTTGGATATATTAGCAATAGAGATTTATTATTTACCTCGTGTACTTGTTATGGTTGGGTTCCTAACCAAATGGATGTGAAGATTGCTTTTTTAAAGGTGTTTCTACCAGAGATCTAATGGGTGGCAAGGGGGGCTACCTATTTGCTCTTGCCCCAACTAAGGACATTTTTTTATCAATAAATCCCATCACATTCCATCCGGACATAGTATTTGAGTCTCTCTATTATATTAATCTTATAGTAGTAGTATTAATTAACATGCATCTTGATATAATACATCATGGTGGAGTTGCTCCTTGAACTGTAGGTGACCTAATAGTTGGTTGGAGTCTATCTTCTTACTCGTCTTCCAATACTCTTCCTGAAGTACACAAGTGTGCCCACATTACCTACCTTATGCCCACATTACCTACCTTATCTTATATGTTGATCTCCTCTTCTCTACTAAGGCGCATACCCAATAACTGCTCTATAACCTTTTTCTCAATTCATTTTCTTAATATCCCTCCTTGTTGTATCGGAATGTGTTGGTCAACCAAATCTACATACAACAATGATAAGATTTTGAATTTATTCTTAAAGAGGACCTTTTGTGCAATGTAAAAAGGGCCCTTTATGGTCTTAAACAAGGTTCCCATGCATGAGACTCAACTTTAAGGCATGGTTCCATCAAAAAGGCATAAAGAAGTATATGGATTATTTCATTTTGGTTTTGTATATGGATTATTTCATTCAAATTAGTAATGATGATGATTTGAGTCATTAGTGCAAAAATGTGTTTGTCTCGTGAATATAATACCAAATATTTAGGTAATCGTCATTATTATCTTAGTTTGGAGGTGTGGTAAGATACAAATAAACTTATTTTATCTCATACCAAGTATGTAGTCAAGATTTTGAAGTAATTTAGAATGAGAGGTTTCCAACCTATTTCTACATCCATGGATCTTTCTATGAAATTACAAGTCAATGTACAAGTAAAGATCAACTTATTTTGTGTTGGACCAAATATATTGTGGATATTTTGAAGTAATTTAGAATGGGAGGATGTAAACCTATTTCTACATCCATAGATAGTTTTGTGAAATTACAAGTTGATGTCCAAGTAAAGATGTCAATGCTACCTTGTATCATTTGTTGATTGCTATTCTTCTTTACTTGTGCAATGTTCATCTTGGATGATTGTATGTAATGATACCTTAAATGAATTCATGGTGATGCATAAAGAGGTGGATTAACAAGCTAGTGAAAGAGATCTCATATTGGAGTGGTATGATTTCCTATGGTCTTGGCTATGAAAAGGGAAAAAAGTTTCCTTATATATCTTTTGTGGATTTCAATTGAGCAAGAAATGCAAATTTAATGATGTCCACTATAAGTTAATGTTTCTCATTAAGATCAAGTGTAATATCTTGGAATAGAAAATGATATGTTTGTGTTTCTTTTTCATCCTATCAAATGTAAATACTAATATGACCAGATAAGTTACTTGGAAGTTATATAAAAGAGTTACTCTTTGTTGGTAAGGGATTAGTCTGCATGAAGTGTGGAAGCCGACAACTGCAAAGAGGACCATCCGTGGAAGGAAGGGTCATTCGCGGAGATCAAGGAAGTGCCAGATTAGTTAGTTTGTTAGAAATGGGTCATTTGGACCGTTTTGTAACCAATTAGTTGATATAAATAGGAGTATGAATGTAAGCCTAAGGTCATCAATAAAATACCAGATTGTAGAATCATTATCATGGTGATTATGAGGTTCGATTGTGTTTTGCTATGTTTTCACAGTTTTGGATGGATCCGCAATAATATGTTATGAACTATTTTTGCGAAGGTTATACCGTAGGTTTTGATGAATGCATGAAGATGTTCGGTTATGGTTATATCTTTTGTCTATGTTTCTGTTAAATGATGAATACAAGTATTTGTGATATGTTTAAGGTTTTGTGGTTCAGTAATTACTATTGATGCGAATGATCAGTTTAACCATGTTGATGCAAATGTCAATTATGTAATGCGAATGGTGAATATGTGAATGATGAATGTATAAATGTATGCGAATCTAAATCTTTGGTTTCTATCGCGGTAGAGTTGAAGTGATTGCATGTCCTTTCCCCACTGCGGAAACTTGGTTCCTACAGCCCCCTTAGTCATATCGGGTGAGACTTTACTCACTTCGCGGGTGTTGCTAGAAAGGGTAAAACCTTTCTAGGCCAGTGCTTAAGGGTGTTTGGTTGGGTTTGTTGACGACAATGCGAATTGAACTCTTGTCGATAGCCGTTGTGTCAACGCTCTTTTATTGTGATAACAAATACCATAATAAACTTATATTTCATTAAATATCTATACATACAAAGAGAGAAATAATTTTGATTAACAAAAAGATGTACATTAGTTATTTTTCTAGAAATGACATTGACATGGTAAACGTAATCGCTAAAGTGATTATTAACCAAAAAAATACAGAAATACTTTCCTTACATATACCTAGCATTATCTTCAAGAGAGTGTTTAAATGTGTATCAATTCATACTAGCTAACATGTTTTATTATTTTATCATATGATCTATCAATTATATAAAGTTGGATCTTTACTTTATAAAGACTAGTTAGCTAATCAATGGAGTAATTGGATGAAATAATCTAACCTAAATTTATCTATATTTTATTTGTGTGGTTGAATCTTTACATATAAGGAGTAGTTAGCT
This sequence comes from Larix kaempferi, assembly GCA_027924585.1. Classification (NCBI taxonomy): domain Eukaryota; kingdom Viridiplantae; phylum Streptophyta; class Pinopsida; order Pinales; family Pinaceae; genus Larix; species Larix kaempferi. The sequence continues at coordinate 24,156,677 of BSBM01000502.1, read as the reverse complement.
AATCAATGGAATCTTAGTTGGATGAAATAACCAAAAAAAAATACATAAAGACTTGGATGGCATATATCTAGCATTATCTTCAAGAGAGTGTTTAAATGTGTATCAATTCATACTAGATTGCATGTTTCGTTATTTTATCATATGAAGGCTATCAATTGTATAAAGTTGGATCTTTATTTTATAAAGACTAGTTAAATCAATTGAGTAGTTGGATGAAATAATCTAACTTAGATTTATCCTTATCTTATGTGTATGAATCTTTACCTTGTAAGCACTAGTTAGCTAATCAACTTAGTATAATATAATCTATCCTAGATTTATCCTTGTGTGTTTTTGAATTTTTACTTTGTAAGGACTAGTTAGCTAATAAATGGAATCTTAATTGGATGAAATATTTGGCCTAGATTTATCCTTATCTTATATGTGGTTGATGTTATGTGTGATTAAGATATTTTTCAAAAAGTGGTTGTCATAAATATTTTATCCTTATCTTATATGGGGTTGATCTTATTTATGTGGTTAAGATATTTTTCAAAAAGTGGTTGTCATATTATTCTCTTCAACTAAAATAGTTGAAAATAATCCTTATCATGAATGTGTGTGGGGTTATCATTAATGTGTGGGTTTCCATGTTATTTCAAAAAATCCTTATCATGAATGTGTGGGTCATGTTATTTCAAAAGATAGTTTTCAATGATATTGTTTATTTATTTTTTAATAAAATATTATACAGATATGATTTTGAATTTAATGAAGTATATATGTATATATATATGGGGTTATCATTAATGTGTAGGTTGTCATGTTATTTCAAAAGATAGTTTTAAGTGATATTGTTTATTTAATTTTTAGTAAAATATTATACAAATCTTATTTTGAGTTTAATGAAATATATATATATATATATATATATAAAAGAATGAGTAATAATTGTATTAAAAAGAGGGGGATTGCATATGAATTGTTTAGTAAAAAATATATATAGAATAAATTAAAAAATGGTTGAATTGACTCCCAAATTTCAAAATTTGCAAAGACCTTTAGCTTAATCAAGCTTATGCTTGTTCTATTTATCTTACCTACTACTTTTTGGGTATGAATTCTTACAAAATAGTTACAACAATGCGGCCGGGGGTGGTGGTGGGTGTGGGGCGGGGGCAGTGCTTCATCTAAACACCTCTGTTACCTACCGGATACATTTAAACCTGGGTCCTGGTACTAACACTCGCAGTGAGTTATGTGCACTCTGGCTCCTTCTATTCTTTGCCCGGTGCTTACATGTTTCCTCTTTTGTTGTTATGGGCGACTCTTCAACCATTATATCTTGGGCTCTGGGGTCTTCCTCTTTGAATGTGTTGATACTCACTGAATGGATGGCAGCTGTAAGGAAATACATTTGTGAATTTCAACATATTCATTTTGCCCATGTATTCCGCGAGTCTAATATGGAGGCAAACTTCCTTTCCAAGAGAGCTCTGAATTTGCGGGTTGGACATATTATGTGGGAGGAATGGCATGAGGACCTTCTTTCCTCTCGGGGCTCGATTGACCTGCTTTGGAGCTGACTTATATATTTGGATATGTTTGGGCTTTTTGGTATTTTTTCCCCTTGATTATATACAGATATATTTTGGTGCAGGTACATAGTTTATATTTCTCCAACTACTTGTTGGACTTTTGATCTGGTTATGGATTTGCGGCTCTATTGGACTTTTGATCTGGTTATGGTTATGCGGCTCTATTGTATATATAGACTTTTGTGTCCAGGCCTATGGCTGTTTTGGACTCTATTTAAGCAGACTTTTCATGTATTTTTGTATTGACACCTTGATACATTGCTACTTGCGGTCTGTTACCTTTTGGACTGGCAGCTGGTGTGTGTATGTCCCTACTGGGAGATACCCTTTTCAGTTTTTGGCATGGGATGTCATGGTAGATGTTGATGTGATGGGGGGCTCATGTGCCCGTATGTTTTTATGGGGCTCTTGTGCCCGTGGATTTGGGGCTCATATGCCCGTATGTTTTATGTTCTTATGGTTTTAGACCTGATGTATTTATTCCTATTTACTATTTCACTTTATTAATAGTAAGATAGATTTATGTGTGGAGAAAAGTTACAACAAAATTTACTTTGCATTGCATTGTATATATCAAATAAAAACATGCTAATTTGAAGAACCAGTGGATGATTGGGGCACATTGGGGGTGTTGAATTCATGGTGCTCTCTACAGGGAATTGATGTTGCATTTGTATCTGATCAATTGTAGTCTCCTCTCACTCAGGTCCTACAGATTCCCCTGGTGATCCAACTGAATAATTCACAATTGTACCGACTCTGCAAACTCTCGGAGCCAATTCCTTTTTTATTTTGATGCATCTCTACATGCGATCCTTAGATGCTATCATTTTGATCCATAATCCCCCCCTCCCGAGGCATCTAATTTCCATCTCCATCATAGCGTTCTTGGCTTTGGAGCAATCAAGTTGCAAACTGAGGGCCAATTCATGGTGTTTGAGATCCTAGATTTCTTCTTCCATTCTCCTTTCGATGCTTTGCTCCCACCACTCTACATTCGAAGTGAAGAAATCGACATTCTCTTCTAGTTTGACAAACCTTCTCTCGTGTCTGCATTCGGTCTCTTTTGAAGGAGTATTAGGATCAACCATGGCTCGGCTCCTTTGTACACATCTCTGGCTACGTATCACATGGTTTCTCTTGGTGGCAATAAACTAGATTCATTCAGCAGGTTGCTTTATTCCTTTTCTCCTTCTCCACGTGGTGGTATGATGGCTCATCGTGGTACCGTGATATGGATACCCTTCCTAAAATCCCACACACAAACTAAATTGAACGGGGGATGATGATATAATCTCCGAGGATACAAAGGATAAGTGTTGACACTAGTCCTCCCCAGTTGCCATGAGTTCGTTATGTCCTTCAATGATTGTTGAATTGATTGATGGAGATATCTATATTCATTAGGGGATGTGGGCAAGGTTAATAATCCCCCTTATATTTAAAGTTCCCGGATTTAGCGTAGAAGCTAAATTAGCTTGTTGATTGACTTTTGTCTTCAAATTTATTCTAACATGGAAAGAGTTGATTTCCTTTATGTCCTCACATTTTTGCAGGATTCTTATGACGACTAACCCTAGAATGGCATCCTTAGGAACTGTTTTCTGAATTAGGCACTGTTTGATCATCTTTGAACCCCTAATCACTATTATCTTTGAGCAGCCTTCTGCGGCTACTATCTCTAGTCCTTTCCATAACGCAAAGGATTCCACATGATTGTTCGAAATTATTCCTTGGGATAACCAAGGAAACCTGCATCTTTACACAACGGAGCTAGAGCTGGAGTAGATCATTGGGCCAATGCCCATGAGGTTTGAACTAATGACTTTATGGGGACTAAACCCCACACAAACAAATTGGTCTACACCTCATGGGTGTGTGTGTGTGTGTGTGTATATATGTGTGTGTGTGTGTATGTGTGTGTGCGTGCGTGTGTGTTTCCTACATCTTTACAAAACGGAGCTAGAGCTAGAGTAGATCACTGGGCCAGTTGATTAGCAGTAAACCAATTGGACGAAACAACCCATGGGATAGTGACGTCTCCCATCCTCAACCTCTACCCATGAGGTTTGAACTAGTGACTTGGTGGGGACTAAACCCCACATAAACCAATTGGTCTACACCTAATGGATATATATATATATATATATATAGAGAGAGAGAGAGAGAGAGAGAGAGAGAGAGAGAGAGAGAGTTATGGTATATACACCTCTGTAGTAGCATTTACATTACTATGTAGATGGGGTCTCTTGTCTCACAAATAAGGGGGTCTCGTACACCAAATTGATGTTTGGCTTCACTATAACCTTAAAAAATATCATTATTATCATTAATAATAATAAAAGTAAAAAAGATCAACAATTAAATAAATTTAAAATGTGTAATTTTTCAATAATTAAAAAAAAAAAAATTAAACAGCTCATGTTTCATGTAATTATGAAAATCTAAACTTTAAAACAAAATATTAAAAATCATTAAATATGTAATACAATTGATTTTAAAATTATAAAAGAAATATTAAAAATATTGTATATGAATTTAAAAATAATAGAATTTATAATATTTTGGATTTAACTATGTTATCTAGATGAATATGCGTTATATGTTCAATTATGAAAATCTAAACGCAAACAATTTTTTTAACATTATATTAAATTAAATAAAAATATAAAATAAATATATATTTATATTAGAATTTAATATATTTAAATAATTAGATACATGTTTAATTGTAAAAATCTACACTTTAAAACAAGTTTTTTTAGAATTTAGTAATAATATAATAAGTAAATTGTAAAAATCTACATCTTAAATATATCTATATAATTAAATATAATATAACAAAACTCTAAAACAATTTCTTTGATTGAATATATCATATTAATTAAAAATATATTAATTAACAATAAATTTATGGTTTTAAAGTAATTCTAAAAATTCAGTAAATACTAAATTTATTTTAAAAATATAAAATTTATAATTCTTAAATATATAAAATTTGAAAATACAGAATTTAAATATAAATTAAAATATAAATTTTTTATTTTACCAAAAACCCTAGTAAATATTAAACTTACTTTAAAAACATAAAATCGATGTATATATAAAATTTGAAATAGATTATTATATTAAATCATTGTATATTAATATTAAATTTATTTTAAAAACATTGAATCCATAACTCCATATATATATAATTTGAAAATACAGAAACAGATTACTTAAAATATATATATTTTTATTGTATTAAAAAATTTAACTTAAAAAATCAATTCAATGCTATTTATAAAGAGAGAAGAGAAAACAGTTTATTGTAATTTGAATAAATGAGAAACATTGAAAAAGCATATGGAACGATAAGCATAAAAACTTTCGGGCTCGCTAAGTTTAAAGATAGAGGGAAAAAAATCGGAAGACTGTAAAATGAGTTGTACATGAATAAATGAAATCCACACAGCAGTAACTGTCCGGTATTCGGATGTGACCGATTAAAATAAAATGCATGCATCGTCTCGGCTTCCAAACGTCAAAGCGAAATAGAAAAATCCACATAGCATATAGAAAAATCCACATAGCATATCAGGATTCCGATTTTTCACCTAATCTATTTCATGCAATTTTGAATTTTGACATATTGGGCATATTTATATTTAAATATTTATCTATGTACATTTTCTTCATACAATTTTGATTTATTAGACATATTTATATTGAAATATTTTTCAAAGTAAATGTTTTTCATACAAATTTGATCTATTAGACAGATTTATATTGAAATATTTCTCAATGTACATTTTGTTCATACAATTTTGACCTATTTTCTTTATACAATTTTGATTTATTAGACAAATTTATATTGAAATATTTCTAAATATACATGTTCTTCATACAAATTTGATCTATTAGACAGATTTATATTGAAATATTTCTCAATGTACATGTTCTTCATACAATATTGACCTATTAAACAAATTTATATTGAAATATTTCTTAATATACATATTTTCATATAATTGGCCAATTAGACAGATTTATATTCAAACATTTCTCAATGTACATGTTCTTCATACAAATTTGACCTATTAGACAGATTTATATTAAAATATTTCTCAATGTACATGTTCTTCATACAAATTTGACCTATTAGACAGATTTATATTGAAATATTTCTCAATGTACATGTTCTTTATACAATTTTGACCTATTAGACAGATTTATATTGAAATATTTCTCAATGTACATGTTCTTCATACAATTTTGACCTATTAGACAAATTTATATTGAAATATTTCTTAATGTACATGTTTTCATACAATTGACCAATTAGACAGATTTATATTGAAACATTTCTGGATATACATATTCTTCATACAAATTTGACCTATTAGACAGATTTATATTGAAATATTTCTCAAATTTATATTGAAATATTTCTCAATGTACATGTTCTTCCTACAATTTTTACCTATTATGTACATGTTCATACAATTTTGACCCATTAGACAAATTTATGTTAAAATATTTCTCAATGTACATGTTGTTGTTCATACAATTTTGACCTATTATACAGGTTCATACAATTTTAACCTATTATACAGATTTATATCAGAAGCATTATACAGATTTATATCAGAAGCTGTCAAATGCTCAGTGGTTTATTCCAAAAATAAAATTTAATAGCTTCTTAGTAGATTCAATATAAGACATCGGATTGCCCTTAAATATTAAAAAGTCAAAGAAGAAAAGAGAGATCCATGTAACTTGTCCATTCGTTCACCGATTCTAACCTGAAACAACAGATGTTTCATCTAAAATATTGACCTAATATACATATATGTACACTCGAATATTTCTCATTGTACACAGATGAATCTTCTCGACAAAAAACTCTCATATTGTTTTTTTCAAGAATAAAATCTTAACAACGTCAATCCAAGATCGCATCATGTTTGAATATTGCAACAAAACAAAAGGCAGAAATCCATTTAACATTTCCATTTTGCAACCATAGTAACAATAAAACACAAATGTTTCATCAAATTCTGATCGTATAATATAAAATGTGCATAGCTCAATATCTTAACATTTCTTGTGTACACAGATGAATTCTCTGGGCTTTTCAAAAGGAACAGGACCACCAGAATTTCCTGACTGTTGCCAGATAAACATAAAAATACCTTAGACTCCACTTTGGCGTGACTTTTGAATGAATCCAAATTTGAGTTATTGTGGTGAAGAAATCGTTCATTGTTAGGATTAATCTGTGCTTTTCTGGGCAGCTATGATTTAAAACACAGATTTTCACACGTAGCTGCGATCATCCAAAGCTTCCAACGCAACCCGTTTGACATATATTCTATCCATTGCACATATATGCATATATTACCATACTTTTTCTTAGTGCAGTAATGCTTTAACTATTCCTCACAACTAGCAAAAATATTTATGATTTAACTATTCCTCACAACTAGCAAATTTTTTTACCAATCTTACTTATGGACCAGAGTATTAACTACTAAAAAGAAATCGACCAATCTGATCTATGGATCATAGAATCTATTTAAAGGAAAAACATTTTCGTATGATTTGGAACTGTAAGTACCAAACAAACTTGTAATGAATGTAGGTAAAATCTTTCCAAGGTTTCGGACAGAAACATGTTACATCAATAACATTTATGACAAGTCTGTCTAACAATGTTAGGTTGAAATTTGAAAGAAACAGCAATTTATTATAGAAAATTGATCATTTTGTTTGCTCTATAATTCCATGAATACTCTAAACACTTAAAACATTTATGACAAGTCTCTCTAACAGTGTTGGGTTGGAATTTGAAAGAAACAGCAACTTATTATAGAAAATTGATCATTTTGTGTGCTCTATAATTCCATGAATACTCTAAACACTTACAACATTTATGACAGGTCTGTCCAACAATGTTAGGTTGGAATTTGAAAGAAACAGAAACTTGTTATAGAAAATTGATCATTTTGTTTGCTCTATAATTCCATGAATACTCTAAACACTTATAACTGGCTGAAAAATGTAAATTATGCAGTTAAAACTATAAATATTTTTCATAAAGCACACACATTATGGACTTCAATCACAATCACTATAAATTTTGCAGGGTTATATTAAATGTAATCTATACATGTGTGATATATTAAATATAAAAGCTATTTGCCTCATGTAGTCAGAGTGTTTTAAACGTAACATAGGATGCAGGCATATGAAAATCAATATGGAAATAAATGCAGTACTTATTGAATGAGGATTACAAACCTAGCCTATAAGAAGAAGAAAAAATATAGAAAAAAGGAAGACAAATGACTCAAACCCTAGATTTAAAGATTGAATTATACCACAAATGACTCAAACATAGGATGCAGGCATATGAAAATCAATATGGAAATCAATGCAGTACTTCTTGAATGAGGATTACAAACCTAGCCTTTAAGAAGAAAAAAATATATAAAAAAGAAAGCAAATGACTCAAACCCTAGATTTAAAGATTGAATTATACCTGATTAATGGCCACCAGATAGCTGAATTTGGTATTCATGATATGCCCACGAGGGAGAAGCTGAGGCTGCCACATGATCTGGTGGATTAAATTTTGAAAACCAGTCATTCATGATATGCCCACGAGGGAGAAGCTGAGGCTGCCACATGATCTGGTGGATTAAATTTTGAAAACCAGTCACCAGATCATGCTGGCAGCTTCAGCTGTTCCACCGGACAAAGAACTCCAGAAATTGAAGTGCCCCTCCCTCTTTCACAAGATGCAAGGGCGGGAGGGGGAGGGGGAGGGGGAGGGGGAATAGCCCATCCATGGCAGTCGGTGCTCAGGATTCTACAAACTGTAAATGGGAAGTTGGAACTACTGAATTTATAGGACGGAAGGGCAGGAAATTTGACTTCGTGGGTCTGTAGAATCTCAAAGCCTCACGGAAGGGAAACGTACACACGTGATGGGAAAAAGAACTGCAATACGGTATTGAATACAGACTGTTGAAAAAAGGACACCCAGCTGATGAGACTACGATGTTTGGCCGTAACGACAAGAGTGGGTTTGCTCCTGCAGGGATCTGTAGGGTTGGAATTGGAGCCGGAAGGATTCATCCAGAGAATCTAGACTTGTCCATTCTACCATCTATACAAGTCCAAATCTCGATGAGGAAGCGTACAGCCTGTAAAAACCTGCCAAAGCCCCAGGCCTGGCTGATGCTGAGCAGGCTTCCTCTGGCATTAAATTTTTGAAATAATGCAGGACCTGAGGGGCGTACAGGCCTGCAGGTTTACAGCATGATGAAAATTACGGCGACAGGGGAGCAGTGGGCAGTATCATTACTGTCCAAAGACGTGTGCAAGCTCGATAGGGAAACAAGCTTGCCTCCGCTCTTGGCTCACCTAAATAATCGCTGTAGAGATTTCGAAATTTAAAAGATCGTGGTGTCATGCGTATCTTCCGTAGTCACATATTCTATTTTGAGAAGATTCAGACAGATATCTATCGTGAGCCCCAGGTCAAGAGATCCATTCCCGTTGTTCCAAGCTGCTCAAGTAATCTCTCTGACCAAATCGACGCATTTATCTTTTTAAGAAATGTTGTCGTAACGTGAGATGACATGTGAGTGGTGACTCGATAATATAGGCCTTCGGCTACAAGGGCTACCACCCCTATTACAACTACAACTACTGCACTGCAGGCAACTTGTTAGCCTTGAAAACTACAATACTACCGATGGAGACGCAACGGGTCATTTTTGTCTCCTACTCTCGACTTTCACCCTTTTTATTATTATTTCGAAATACCTAAAAATAAATTATAAGTTCAAACAATTATATGTTTGTTTATTGGAGATATTTTTTCGTTATCATCCGTGATGGGATATAGTCATTTCTGAAGTTACCAAAATGGACTGATGTGAACTATATTAGAAATGTTTGGCCTATACAAACGTTAAACATACAGAAGGGTTCCAGAAGATGATTTCATTAAATTGTACACTATAGTTTATACAAAGGTGTTTTGGATTTGTACAACTCTCGATTATTCATGTCTATAAGATATAGCTGTTAGCTGTTTATACAAAGGTGTGGAATTGTACAACTCTGGAGTATTCATGTCTATAAGATAGAGCTGTTAGGTGTTTATACAAAGGTGTGGAATTGTACAACTCTCGAGTATTCATGTCTATAAGATAGAGTTGTTAGGTGTTTATACAAAGGTGTGGAATTGTACAACTCTCTAGTATTCATGTCAATTCTAACTCTGGAGTATTCATGTCTATAAGATAGAGCTGTTAAGCTGTTAGGTGTTTATACAAAGGTGTGGAATTGTACAACTCTGGAGTATTCATGTCTATAAGATAGAGCTGTCAGGTGTTTATACAAAGGTGTGGAATTGTACAACTCTCGAGTATTCATGTCTATAAGATAGGGCTGTTAGAGTTGTTAGATGTTTTTGGAATTGTACAACTTTGACGATAGATTTTCAAGATAGATATATCATTGTGATGATGACGATGATGGTTAAAGTTCATTTATATCAACTTTGAGAAAAATAAAAGAATTAATTGATTTGTTGTAATTTTTTGTTTTACCTAACTAATCTAGTAAAGTCAAAGTGAATCTAAAAATGGGAGTCCTCTTCATAATGACATGTGTCGAGAATGATAAACTAGCATAGCCACAAGTAAAGTGGTCGGTGAACACCCATAGGTGTAGCTAACTACTTAGTTTTGTGGAGATGGTTGGTTGTTAAATAAAGACTAAACATTAAACTATTTAATATAAACATTAAACTAACATAAACATTAGACTAATACTATTTAATAAGCATACCCCTTGTCTTATTTAAATCTTAATCAAGATGCATTTGAGCATAACAAGATACGACCACTCAAGTTAATCTTGTTGATACATTCAAGGAAGTCCAAAATCTCATATAATATATAAACACCTATTGATATAAATATAAGTTCCAAATTTCTATAAAATAATAAGATGTATTATTATTAAAAAAATGTTTTTGTTAATAACTTCTAAACTAAATATTTTAATCTTATTAATATCCTTTAAATATACAAAATTATAATTGATGTATAAATTTAGTTAGTATCACATTAAAGTAGTAGTAATAGAATTAGTTCACTTAATAATAAATTATCAATAATATTTTTTATAGAAAGTAATATATTTTCTATAATTTAAATATATTTTGAATTTTTTAATTGTTTTTTAATCTTTTAAAATTGTATTTTAATGGTTATTCTTTAAATAAATATTTATAATTGTATCAGTATGATGGGGTTTAAGTGGTTCAAAGGTGTTAGTTGTAAGCATAAGGTTTGGGAGTCAAATCCTTGGATGAGTATGCATTGAAAACAAAATTAGTCAATTTGAGTGTAGAGTGAACCATCATTTTAAAATATTTATAATTGTATTGTTTTAAAATTTTATTTCAATGCTTATAAAGCTTAAAGAAAGAAGCATTCCTAGATCACCATAGTTTTGACATGTTAGAAAGTTCGAGATGTTTGTATTGTGACAAAGATTATGAAACTGCAATCTAATGTGGGCGTACGCAAGGCATTATAAGATAAAGTGACTTTCATCCCCAACCCTCATAGTTTTACAGAGATGGTAAGTCCTGTCCACCCAGTGTGTTTTAGGAATCATTCCATTGTCATGTTTCACTATGAATCTCATGACGGTTCATTCTTATGTTGGCTATACTAATTTTCTTCTTCGAACTAGTCAACACAGAGATATACTTTTGATCTTCTAGATTAGGGTTAATGACCTCCTTATATTATCTTAATTTTAGATTTTAATCTCTAATTCTTTCTCACCCCACATTCTCTTTAAACTTAAATGTGATAATATTTTTAATGTTATCGATATCTTGCAAAGTGGAATTTTTGTCAATCCCCCAATGGTTTAACCAGGCTATGGCATCTTTATACCAGCCTCTCTTGAGCCGAAGTTGGTCTTGACTGGATTTTAAATTAGGATTTCTCTAGTCTCCCATGTTATTTATCATGTAATTTTGAATCAAGTACTTCGTCATAGCGATGCTCTCGATGGGGGGAAGACCCACTTCTAAAAGGAGAATATGGTAGGGTTTATTGCATTTAATTTTGAGGTTATACATTATGAAACACTTATGGATTTGTTCAATCTTTCCTCGGGATTCTCTAGAGATGTTGCAGCCCTAAACTTCATAGTCGTACAAGATAATGGGAGTGACATGAGTTTCAAAAGAAACTTCTTTTTATCCCCCATCACAAGGTTTGTAGATTTACAAACGTTTTCGAGACCGAAATTAGCTTTCCACCCTCCATTAATAATTTTCTCAATGTTATAGTTTAAGTTGAGCTTGCGATAAATATCAATTCTAAGATATTTGTAGGAAGAAACTTCCTCCATTTTGCTATTGTCATATACAAAATTAGAGTAAGTGACCTTCTTGGACTTGATAATCATAACTTTTTTTTTGTCGATGTTAACACTCATACCCATAGTAGAGCATAAATCCTTGAGAATGCTTAATTGCTTATCAAAATCAAAGGGGCACCTTGCCATAAGAATGATATCGTCAACATAGAGAAGGAGGATGACAACTATTCCAGCTAAGGTCATGCCACCAACGCAACCTGCTTTTGCTAAACAACCTTCCAGCTTATCGATATATATGATGAAAAATGATAGGAGAGGTGACAACCTTGCTTAACTCCAATATTACAATTAATATCTTTCAACCACCCCTTAATACTCTTAAATTTTTCAGTGTCGTACAACCTTATCGCAACTCGAAAAGAACCTTTAGCTCTTCTAATCTATTCCACAAGTTATTTATAACCATTGTATCAAAGCCATCATAATTTTAACCTACATTATAATTATTTAAAATTTAAGGCTTTATATAATCCACATACATTTTTCATTATTTTAATGTAATTTCATTAATTCCATTATATAATTAAACCTAAAATTTTATAAATACAATATTAACTTTAACAAATTCAATACTTTTAATTAATCACAATATATTATTTAACATAAAATTTATAAATACATATATTAAACTTAAAACACTCAATACTATTTCAATGAAATCTGGGTAACTTTACTTAAGATTTTATAAATACATATTTTAAATTAAAAAGACTCAATACTACTTGAACGAAATCTTGATTAGTGTACCTTGAGTTATACCATATTAATGTCTACATTGTAAGATGATACATCTCCCATTTTTTATCTTGATTATTAAAAGCAATAAAAGCTTTACCGTAGTGGATAATATTGGTTAGGTTATCTCGATTACTTTACCGTAGGTTTTATTTATTTATTTTAAAGCAGTTTTAATCAGTAAGAGTTATTTTTATAACCTGTTTAAATAAATAAAAGTAATACGATGATGATAGTCTAGTATAAATTAAAATATTTTTATATAAAAGAGATATAAGTTTGTTATAAAATAGATAATTTAAAAATAATAAATTTATTAATATTTTTTTAAACCATTTTTATTATCAATAAACTTTAATATATTATATAAATTATTCAAATTCTATTTTCCATTTATTCTCATTTATCTTATCTTATTTATCACTTCCAAAACACTTTAACTTATTATACAAAATTATAGAAATTTGATTTTACATTTGTTCTCACTTGTCCTATCATATTTATCACCTCTTAACCTATTCTACACAAAAGATCTTTTACTTATATGCATTTGTTTTTCATAGGAAAAGTATGGCAATTCATTTTATTGATATAAACCAAATCACATTCTTTAGAGCCAGTGACCTTGTATACAAAATTATATATCAGTTCTTTATTTTCTTCTAAGGATGTTTGTTTCCTCGATATAAATAGGTCATATATAGCCTCAAGATTGTTCATTCCTCACCATATAACATCATCCCAAAAACTAGGAATAAAACAAATAAAATATCATCTCCTTGTCAAAAGGCTTAAAAAACAGAGTTTTTATCACTGTTGCATGAAAGATGCCAAAAAAGCAGTAAAAGAAGCCTAAGGAATTGTTGATAGTCACTGAAAGAAGATCCCGGGGCTTTATAATTTAGAGAGATATAGGTCCCAGGTCATCTTCTGTAATTGTGTCATTTGTGCACTCCCATCTCTACCAGATTCCACCCCCAAAATGAAGCCTAGTTTTCAATAATCCATCTGCAAGTTTGTTCCTTTCTCTGTATACATGTTGAAAGTTGATGTGAGAAAAAATTGTTGAAAGCTGATTGAGTTCCTCAAATATAGGCTTCAGGAATATATTTTGGGGGGATGCTTGTATTTCATCCAATTAATAACCATCTTTGAGTCTCCAATAACTTGTAGACCTTTATAATACCTTTGGAGAGTGTTAGTTGTAGAGTGAGCTTCAAAGATAACATCTCAGCTTTGTTGTTAGAACAGGGGCCCAATGCAGTAACAAATTTTGACCAATCATTTGTAGAAGTGTAGATGATACCCCCTTGCACCCCCATCCATGGATCGCCTTGTGAATCCCTGTCGAAAAAACACCATGGATGTGTTTTGTCCACCTGTTCCTCTAATATCACTTTGTCAGACTTTTCCTTCTTCATAAGTGGCAGAGGATCCATCGAGGAAATACTTTTAAATGCATACACTCCCGGTGGAATTAAATGATCCTAAAAAATTGCCTTATTACGTGCCAACTGGGTGTGCCATATATAAAAGAATGGGAGTGCTGAGAACTTAGTGGATATGGGATCATCCAACCAAGATTTTAGAACCTCCTACACATTAGCCCCAAACTAGTCAAACAAAAAACCTTTCACCTTTTGCGGTAGCTTCCACATATATGTTGAATATAGGAGTAGAGGATAAATAAATGTTCAATAGTTTCATTGTTAGATTGGCATAAAGCACATCTTCCTGGTCCCTCGTAAATTTTCTCGCAGAGAAAATTCCAAACTAGATTTTTTGTGACAAAGCAGACCAAGTGAATAATTTGACCTTTAAAGGGCAGTTGATCTTCCATATCTCAATATTCCACTAGAAAGTTTCGGGGATGTCCATTTTTTCTCTCGGGACTTTATATCCAATGCTCGGAATGTATTTTCCCCCAACTGGGTTTCCGCACCATAAGATTTAATCGGTGTTTCCATCCAATCTAATATGGGAGGTCTGTAATGAAGTAATGTAATTTTTCTAGGGGGCCTAATCTGCCTGTTGCATGTCCAAGTGATTAGCTGAAAGCGAAGCTTGTCTGTACTGATTTGAATTCACTCCATCACTGATTTGAGAGAGGAGGATAATACCTTGTTCCTGTAGGTGATCTAACATATTATCTGGAAGAATATGTCCTCCCATACACCCTATCCATAGATCAATGCCTACTCTTAGTTTCCTACCATATCTAATTTTCCATTATAACTAGTCTGCACCACCAAATCAAAATCCTCGAGAGTTGCCTTCCACATTGTAGAGATATTCCTGTAGCATAAAGTCCTACTTCTGAACCATTCTTCAATGGTGAGGGGGGGAGTATATTTATGATAAACCATTTGAGTCCATAGAGTATTCTCAGTAAGTATTCTCCAAACATTTTTTGTAGAGAGGGCTCTCGTAAAAAACAAAGGGTGCTTCAAACCCACCCCCCCATATTCTTTGGCCGCATTATCTTTTCCCAAGTAACCCACTGAAAAGGGTTATTCACCTTATGTCTATTCCAAAGAAATTTGAAACAAAATTTCCTGATGGTATTCATGGTATTCACAACACCTTTGAGAATGTGAGCTATAGTAACCCTATAGACAATAATATATTCCAAGATTGATGGATTATGTTTTCAACCCTGCTTATCAACCAGGTCCAATCCTTTTTACCATAATCTTGCTTATTCATGGTACTTATATGCACTTATCCATATTTTTATTATTAATAATATTTTACTAAACAGTAACATTCAAATTAAAAAAAAAAATCAAAATTAGAGAGTAGTCATCCTAATGTTCCATCTTCTAAAAAAAATGAATCAAAGTAAAGAAAGTTTTCATGACTGTAAATAAGGACCCACAAGATTGAGATGTGAAGCGAGTGCCAACAATATAAAGATGTGATATCTTGTTTTTCCGACATCCATTTTACAACTAGTAAAGAATTCCCAAAAATTTATGTATAATAGAAATAGTATAAAGATACTATTTAATAAATAAAAATTAATTATTATGTTTTTTTAAAATAAAATAACTTGCAAACAAATTATCTAGTTTTATTTGATTTTTTAGAATTAGCACATTATAAATATACATGTATGACCTAAATATTAATCTTAATTTTATTATAATTAGATGGAATTTTTATTAATAGTTTATTATTGTTATGGTATTTTTTTTAAAGATGATAAAATCTATTATAATCTAGTTGTTAATGGCAAATAAGACAACTATCTACTTAGCCAATAAAAAACAATTTTAGGTCTTACTTCACAATCTAAAGGAAAGTTTTACCTCTTTTCCCCAAAAATTGTGATATTTATATATTAAAATAAAAATTTAAAATGATTAAAAAATTAATTGTCATACAATTAAATATGAAAATTCATCATTTAAAATTATATAAAATTTGGAAAATAAAATAAAATAATTATTATTATAATATGAAATTTAAAATAAACAAATTAAAAAATAATTATTTATACCTCTATATTATTATTATTATTATTTATGTTATTATAATTTATATTACTAATATTTATATTTGAATTACTAATATGGATAATTTTTTTATAATTTAATATTATAGTTATATTTATTTGAATATGATATTATTATTTAATTAAAATGATAAATAAATTAAATATTTATATGAAAATAAATTTACGAGCGTCAAAGATAATTTATGATCTCCCAATAAAAAGTGAAAGTAAATTTTGTTTGGAGACTTTGTTACTAACAATAAAGCCAAAAAAAAAAAAAAATTACAATAAAAAATAAGATTTACAATGACATAAGACCAACCACACTAGCTGATAACTTAAGAACAATAAACAAAGATACAATAATTTATAATCAAGAACTACACTTGTTATGGCATAAGACCAGCAATACTAGTTGATAACTCAACAACAATAACCAAGTACCTTTTTCAACGATGACCGAACGTCTTATGACTTAACCATATAATCGAAGCAAAAGTAAAGAAATTTAAAGGATGAGAGCTTGAATGTGTACCATTATCCCAAGTTGGAATTGGAAGCCAAGTACCTTTTTCAACAATAATCAAGTACCTTTTTCGACAATAATAAACACTTGCCATGAGGATCATTTTGTCAACATGTCATGAAGACTTCAAGCATAAATCAAGGTGCCAAAATATGCTTTTTCATGGATTATATATATTTGGGTTATATATATATATATATATTGAAAATGATAAACAAATTAAATGTTAACATGAAAATATATTTAGGAGGATAATTTGTAATCTCCAAAGGAAAAGTGGAAATAGATTTTGGTTAGGGAATGGGAATTGTTACTATAATAAGGCCAAAGGCGAAAGAAACAATAGTTTATAATTAAAAATTAATTTGTGATCTCCAAAGAAAAAGTGAAAATAGATTCTGGTTAGGGATTAGGAATTGTTACTAATAATAAGGCCCAGGAAACAATAAATTATAATTAAAAATTAATATTTGTAAAGACAAAAGCAATAATAATTAATAACTCCAAGTACCTTTTTCAACCATGACTCATCAAACCCCCAACTTCTTATGACTCATAGAATCCTAGCAAAAGTAAAGAAACTTAAAGGATGACAACTTTAATGTTGCTCATTATTCCAAGTTGGAATTGAAAGCAAATATTGATCATTATCCCAAGTTGGAATTGGAAATAAACACTTGCCATGAGGACCAGTTTGTCAACATTGCATGAAGACTTCAACCAATAAATCAATGTGCCAAAAGATACATTTCATGGATATGCATATAGAGAAAGGATAACTTATATTCTAAATAGAATATACATTTTGTGGTTTTTTCGGACTGATCATAACAAACTAGGTTATTTGACATGTCGCCATCATATCCTTAATAAAAAAATGACAAAACTCAAACAAAGCTTGTGATCTCCATTCAGAAGAGACACAGTCTGAGCTGTCAGTGATAATGGAAACTCATTATGTCTACCTCTTGATTATCAACAAACATCAGAAGGTCCCCGGACTCAAGGTAAGAGCATCCTTCGACAGTTCATCTACCTTGTTGTTCGATTCCTTGTTTACATGGTGGAACACATTCATTGAAGGTCCACCATATACCAAAAGTGCAAGAAGTATATATATTCCAAGTTAAGTTACTTTTAGATTAATATATTCATTAGTATACTTAATATATTTTGGAATTAAAAAAGGACTTGTTTCATTTTTTTTTGATGATTTGGTCAAATACGAGGAGGGTTTTTTTTTGGGGAATCTCGCTTTTTTATTTTGCATATTTTGAAGTTAATTGTGTTTTGATGATGATTTTGATTGTAAAAATGAATTCAACACCATCAAAAATCCATGTGGCACTCAAAATTTCAAAGTTTTGAAAGTTGTAACTATGATTTTTAAAAATTTCTCTAGAATTTATTCAAAATCGTGTGGGAAAAATCAAAATTTTCTATTTAAAATCATACAATGAATCCACATTTATTTCCTAATATAAAGATAATTATTATTATTTAAAAAACCATAAAAATAAATTTGATTTTAAATAATTTAAAAAGAATTTTTTAAAATCAGGTGGGAAAAATCAAAATTTTCTATTTAAAATCATATAATGAATCTACATTTATTTCCTAATATAAAGATAATTATTATAATTTAAAAAGCCATAAAAATAAATTTGATTTTGAAATAATTTAAGAAGAATCATCATCATTATTGACGAAAGAAACTAAATAATTTAATGTATATAGAAATGTCAACAATTAAAATCAATATCTATATATTATTATTATTAACGATACAAACTAAATAAGTTAATATATATAGAAATGTCAACAATTAAAATCAATATCTATATATTAAATAAGAAAATAAAAATTGTAAGACATCAATATCATTGTTTAAGAGTTAATGCATATAAATATTATTGCATGCAAATATCATATCATCATTACAATAAACACGTCAAATTGTAATGAGCTCATGGCTAGTCAAAAGTCAACATCATCATAGCAATAAGTCAAATGGTAATTGGCTTATGCCCATGAATATCTATGATGTGATGATGTGCACCGGTTATGTGCAAGTTAGTTCGAAATTTATAGGATATGGTGGAGTAATCTGCAAGTTAGTTGGAAATTTATAGGATATGGTGGAGTAATGTGTAAGTTCGTTGGAAATTTATAGAATATGGCGGAGTAATGTGCAAGTTCATTGGAAATTTATAGATATGGTTTCGAATATGAATATTTTACAATGATGTTTTACATATATTTAAATAAATCATTGTTAGTTTAATGTTTATTGTTTTTTGGTTAGCAGGACTAGTAGGGTTTATTATTGATTGAGAGACTATGAACCAGGGGTATCTAAGCCATCAAAATTACATCGCATCCGTCCTGGACCACACCAACCTTTAGCATGGTTGGATTTTAGTATATGTGGGGTTTTGAATCACGACCTTTCCACTTAGGGATGTCTTAACCATCACCCGCCACCGAGTGTTCTACATCTCACAGATTTAGTTTAATGTTTATTGTTAATTAATGTTTTAGTTATTTTTAATTATATTTTTATAACGATGTATATAGTAGTATAAATTTATTTTAAATTCAGGATCAATTTTTTTGGTATATATTTGATATTTTAAATAAATTATATTTTAATAAAAAACAATTTTTTGATATGAACATTATGATTCAAAGATAATAGTATAAATCTAATCAAGACGACATATAAATAGATTTTACCATATTTTTAAAGATTTCAAAAAAAGTCTTAAAGTAGACTATCTTTAAATTTATTTTTTTTCCAGAAGAAAAAAATTCTTTGCTATCCATAGAGTGAATCAAAGAAACTTACAAGTATATCCTATCACTTGGATAAATGCAATTCAAAAGCATCATTACAATATAAATGGAACTTTCTACCCCGAGAAAGTATTAAACTAGGAGACCAAAATACATTTGTTCATGTGTAAAACATATTAATAACTTCTAATACAGATTTACATATATGTCCATACCATCTACAAGTCGAATACCTGCATGACTGATGTCTTTTATGTAATCCGCCCATTTCGTTGATGTTGATCCCACAAGATTAAGGTCTGTAGAATTTAGCCAATAATGGCC
This sequence comes from Larix kaempferi, assembly GCA_027924585.1. Classification (NCBI taxonomy): domain Eukaryota; kingdom Viridiplantae; phylum Streptophyta; class Pinopsida; order Pinales; family Pinaceae; genus Larix; species Larix kaempferi. The sequence continues at coordinate 24,136,753 of BSBM01000502.1, read as the reverse complement.
AGCATAACCGGTCGAGTCTCGACTGCGAGCATTGTTGAGGAAGTAAATACCACGATGATGTAAAGCTCGAACAATTTGTGATGATAATGAACCAATGTGCTGGCCCCCGATAATGGGGTCAATGCCAATCTTGACCTGAAAGCCATTACCAATGAACCATGCGAGCCATTTATTCAATAATGAGAAAGTGGCCACCAGTCTCGACTAAATGGAGGAGCAACCTCTCAGCTTTTTATTTTCTTTGCAAATCCACTCGATAACCGTAAGTGACTTCAAGTATTTCCCTCTAATAATCACGCCCCACAAACCGTCATCGGTCAAGCCCATCCACAAGCTTTTAAGGTGAAGTTTTGACATGTTAAAAAGCTGGGTAAGTTTGTATTGTAGCAAATATTATGAAATTGCAATCTAATGTGGGTGTACTCAAGGCATTATAAGAGAAAGTGACTTTCATCTCCAATACTCATAGTCTTACAGAGATGACAAGTCCTTTCTACCCACAGTGTTTTTGGAATCATTCCATTGTCATGTTTCACTATGAAGCTCATGAAAGTTCGTTCTTATCTTGGCTATATTAATTTTCTTCTTCGAACTAGTTAACACAAAGATATACTTTTGATCTTCTAGATTAGGGTTAATGACCTCCTTATATTATCTTAATTTTATATTTTAATCTCTAATTCTTTCTCGCCCCACATTTTCTATTTAAACTTAAATGTGATAATATTTTTAATGTTATTGATATCTTGCAAAGTGGCATTTTCGTCAATCCCCCAATGGTTTAACCAGGCTATGGCATCTTTATACCAACCTCTCTTGAGTCGAAGTTCCAGTCTTGACTGGATTTTAAAGCAATTTTAGGAAGTTTCTAGTCTCCCATGTTATTTATCATGTACTTGTGAATCATGTACTTGGTCATAGCGATGCTCTTGATGGGGGGAAGACCCACTTCTAGAAGGAGAATATGGTAGGGTGTATTGTTTTTAATTTTGAGGTTATACATTATGAAACACTTCTAGATTTGCTCAATATTTCCTTGGGATTCTCTAGAGATGTTGCAACCCTAAAATTCACAGTTGTACAAATAATGGGAGTGACATGAGTTTCAAAAGAAACTCATTTTTATCCCCCATCACAAGTTTTGTAAATTTACAAACGTTTTCGAGACCGAAATAAGCTTTCCACCCTCCATTAATAATTTTCTCAATGTTATAGTTCAAGTTGAGCTTGTGATAAATATCAATTCTAAGATATATGTAGGAAGACACTTCCTCCAAGTTGTTATTGTCATATACAAAATTAGCATAAGTGACCTTCTTGGACTTAATAATCATAACTTTTGTTTTGTTGGTGTTAACACTCATACCAATAGTAGAGTAGAAATCCTTGAGAATTTTTAATTGTTTATCAAGATCAAAGGGGCGCCTTGCCATAAGAATGATATCATCAACATAGAGAAGGAGGATGACAACTATTCTAGCTAAGGTCATGCTAGTGCAACCTGCTTTTGCTAAACAACCTTCTAGCTTATCGATATAAATGCTGAAAAAGGATAGGAGAGAGCCTGGAAAAACCTTGCTTAACTCCAATATGACAATTAATATCTTTCAACCACCCCTTAGTGCTCTTAATTTTTTCAATGATAGTCTCGTACAACCTTATAGCAACAACGCTTAACTCGAAAGGAACCTTTAGCTCTTCTAATCTATTCCACAAGTTATTTATAAACAATGTATCAAAAGCTTTCCTAAAATCCACAAAACAACAAAAAAAGATTAGAAATACTAAAACAAACACACACACACACACACACATTGTAAGTACCCATAGAGAGATTTGAACTTATGATCTATTTACAACTTCTTATATCAATTACTCATTAACAATTGCTCTAACGTGTGACAATATCAATATCAATATCAATATATATATATATATATATATATATATATATATATTAGTGTTTCAAATTTATTTTAATAATCTCTTTCATAAAATAATTTTAGATTCAAAACGACAAAATCATAAAAATAACGAAAAACATAACATTTCAACCTTAAAAATGATAAGTAGAATAATATTATATTTTTATTTTTATAAATATTAAAATAAATTATTATGTTTAGATATTATTCATTTCATTTCTAAAATAAATATTATTATGAATTTGAATATACCTTTTATATAATTATTTTCAATCATAATTTTATCCTACATCATAATTATTTTCAATCATAATTTTATCCTACATCATAATTATTTAAAATTTATTGTATAACTTAAAATTTAAGGATTTATATAATCCACATACAAATTTCATTATTATGTTTTTGACATATATGATTTGGTATGAGTTATTAAACTCATCGTACAATACTTTATATTCTCCAATCTAAAGTTTAACTTTTGAAATGTAAATTTTATTTATTCTAATTTTCTATTGGTTGAAAAGATATGAAGTCAGCCTCGAAAACAACGAGTCAATTTCACTTGACATCTGTCCATCTTGATGTCATCTCCATTATTCATGCTGCTGCTTACTAACAAGACCAGGGAGTGGGCTAAATCGTTGAGATGTGAGCCCCTCTTCACGCTGTCTTCGCTTCCGTCAGTTAGGCTTCTCCGTCTCCGCCGAGATCCCCAGCTCCCGCAGGCCCTATCCCTTGACCCACTCCAGGATCACGTAAGGATCTTCAACAATCCACTTAGCCTGACACGATCCCCTCGATGCATTAATGTAGCTGAGATTTCAATTCTGCTCCAACCCCCTGTTGCTGCGGACCATCCTCCGCTACGAGAACTCTGCCTCCGCGTAGCTCCTCCCTCGTCCTTCCAGCATCGCGAAGGACCATTGTTTCCAAGGAATAGATCGTTGTTGCACAAATCCTCCACTTCTGCAAGCATGCGAACACTCCTTCTCCACTCCCAAGAACAAGCGGACACTCCCTCTACTTCCTTTAGGTATGATATGAAAAGTTTTAATTTGCAATTTCTTCAGGGAGTGGGCTTGCAAAAACTATTCTGCTTCATCATCTTGTTTTGTTTCCCCCAATGTTTGAGAGAATGAGAGACTCCGGATTTCATTTTCGAGCTCTCGAGGCTAAAGCATCTAGATCTCTTTGGAAATAACTTAAGCGGTCTGACTACCCCTACGTTCGGCCAGCTACCGGAATTGCAAGTCTTAAATCTTGTGTCCAATATTCTCAACACTACGATTCTGCACTTTTTAGGCCACCTTCTGAATCTTGTACAGCTTAATCTCGCCTACAATTTTCATCTCACTAGAACTCTACCTCCCGAACTTGGAAATTTGAAGACGCTGCAAAATCTATGGCTGGTGGACTGCAACCTCATCGGAGAAATTCCAAAGACATTAGGCAATCTTGCCGAGCTAACAAACTTGGATTTGTCGATGAACTGGTTCTCAGGTTTGATTCCCGGGAGCATCACGAAGCTGGAAAAAGTTGTACAGATCGAGCTTTAATAGAACCTTTTGTCGGGTTCCATTCCAATGGCCATGGGCGAACTAAAAGCTTTAAAGAGGTTCGATGCTTCCATGAATATGCTCAATGGTTCGATTCTTGCTGGACTGGGGAGCCTGAATCTGGAATCCTTGAATATTTATCAAAACTATTTGGTTCACGAAATACCTCCAGGCTTGGGTTCTTCTACGAGCCTCCCGGAGTTAAAGCTCTTCTTGAATAAATTAATTGGTACTTTACTGAAGAGCCTGAGCAGAAATTCGGAACTTCAAGCACTGGATCACAGCCAACCAGCCCTCCGAAAACCTTCCTCCGGTGAGCGAGTACCCTTTTCTGAGAACAGGTGCATGAATCAGATTTTACAAATTGACAAGTTTTCAAAATTTACAAATTTTAATATTGTTTATAAATTTTTAGATTCTATTGTAATTTCAATCAATAATTTTTATGATTAAAAAATGAAGTGATTTCATTATTAGAATTGTAAAGATGGCATGTTTTCTATTGAGTTTAGTTTTAGTGGGATAAAGAATGAGTGTCATTTTCATCACTTGAAATCAATTTTATGAGTATATTGTTACGTGATAGAGGGGTTATCATCTCTGCTTTTCTAAAAGAATAAGAACCCAACACAATATGAAATATTTTTATTGTATCCAGCCTTGAAAATCAGATTGCTTCTTCCGCTAGATCTTGAGCAGCTATGAACTTTGGTTTCCAGAGCCCGGGAAATCTGAGGCAGAGACAGAATTGTAAGCGGCTGAGTTAATCATCGGGACTCTGGATTTGGCCATTTATCGTAAAAGGTAGAACGGAGGGAATGAACCTTAATAAGAGAAGGATCGGAAAGTATGAGCTAGGACAAACTCTGGGAGAGGGAAGTTTCGCCAAAGTGAAGAGCGCAGTTAACGTGGAAACATGGCAGAGCTTTGCAGTAAAAATTTTGGACAAGGACAATCTTTTCCATTACAAGATCGTCGACCATGTAATTAAAACTTGCTCAATTGCATCCTTCCTTAATTAGTGAAGATATGATTCTCCGGGCCGTCTAACAAGAAAGTATGCTTTCTGTGTATCTTTGTTATGTGTGCAGTTCAAGCATGAAATTTGCAATTTGAAGCTCATAAAGCATCCAAATGTCGCAAGATTATACGAGGTATGCTTCTTCAGATTGTATATTTTGGAAGCAGGCTGTCACTTTGTTTAACTAGTACTGGTTTTGGCTCTGAAAGTACAGGTATTGGCAACTAAGAAGAGGATATACATTGTTCTTGAATTTGTCAATGGGGGTGAATTGTTCGACCAAGTCGTGAGTGTCTGTCGGCCGTATTGTATGTGTTTGCAGTTTTTAGTATTTACTGTTTATGTCATTTCCTAAACTTCATCTCCCTTTTTGGTATGCAGTTGCGTAATGGAAAGCTGGAGGAAAACGAAGTGAGGAAGTATCTCCAGCAGCTTATTGACGTTGTAGGATATTGCCACAGCAGGGGTGTTTACCACAAAGATTTGAAGGTATATAAATGCAGTAAAAGGAAATCTATTTGAAGTCCTTTCAGAGATTTGGGGTGTTTACTACAAATATAATTGCAAGCCTCTTATAACATTTTAGGCCTTTCAAGTGCATTTCCCAAGGTAAATTGACATTTGGGGTTGACACAGTCGATTATCACATTCTGTCAAAATGGTTAAGATCTACATCTCCACCTTCTACTTGTACAGAATGTGAGAATCCAATTCTAGCTTAACTACAGAATTTTCGGAAGCAGAGTCATCTCCGTTACAAGAATTATAGGGTTGACAAAGAATTCATTGGTAAACCATCGAATTTTCAAGGTGAAAGTAATATATATATATATCATTAGTTTCATATGTATAGATAGGTGTCGTTGGGACCACATGGCTGAAGCAAATCCCTAGTGACCCTTTTCTGGTCTAACTACAGATTTAGTGCATTTATGTTCCCTCACTTTTCCTCTCAAGATAGATGGTCTATTTCTTCAGACAAGTCATGGAATGCACCTCATTCAGCTTCCAACTTCACATATCTACACAAATATAGTGAGGATAATTGTCCAAAGTTATCTTAGATCTAACACACATATCATTCTTAGTTTTTGGACATTAGGCACTTCACAGCTCTAGTACTACACCTCACTAGAGCTACTTCCACTACTTGTCAACAACATTTTGTATGGTGTCATTCTTAAACTACGAGGCATTGGAGGTACACATCATATAATTTATGTCACAACCCCAATATCACCACTCGCCTCAGAAACAACCACTTTCGTAATTTTTCAAAGGACATCGACACTTTAGGATCGCACCATTCCAGAGTATTAATTTGAGGAAGTTGAATTCATCAATGCATTATGCTATTTTGTCATCCCTACCCATGTTCGAAAGTAGGGTGTAATACCCTAATTTTGACCCTTAGGAAATATTGGCTTTCATGTAAATAATGTGTACATGTGATGTATGTTTTCCTAGCGTGGAGCTCAAGGCCAAGGCCCCACTAGTGAAAGCCTGAATTTTGATTGAAAGGCAAGCATTGATATTTTGATGCCCATGTGCTCTTAAGCCATGGAAATTGTAAAAAGGATGTAATTAAACATCATGCAATATACAATACCAAAACTGGCTATGGAGGCAACGAATGAGAAGGGGCCACATGTATCCACTAGGGAGTGGGCTATGGGATTGAACCATAGGCTGCCATATGTCACCTTGAGAACCCATTTGACTTACCTTGCTGACATTTATTTATGATTGTAAGGAAGTGGTTGAGGAATTCAGTCCATGGCTTCAATGGAGCATGGGCAGCCCATAAATTCGTATGGCAGAGTATGGGCTCTGTTTTCTTGTACCACAAGCCACTCTACCTCATGGGAGTTGCTTCTTCCTCATCCCCATTCCATTGTGAAAACTTACCAGCACCATTTTCCATCCAAAAAAAAAATGAATTGCCAGCAGAGGGAAAAACCAGAAATGGCGACTTTGAAAGAACCCGCGTTTTGGAGAGCCAAAAATGCCCAGATTTGGCATTGGATAGTGAAATCCAATGGGGGATCCATTGGTATAAACCTTGGGGCAAATTTGGGAGCATTAGCTATCCCAAAATCCATTGGAAATCCCAGTTTTTACAGCCCAGAAATGAAGTGACGGGATTGAGTTATTGGATAACAGAATTGTGAGAAATCCAAGTGTGAATGACTGAGCAGAGGTTTGGTTTACTTGATAAACCCAGTGAAGGCTAGAATCTCAAGGAATTAGCAGCTGGACCTTTCTATGCCCACCCTGAAGAGCATTGGAGGGAAGGGACGTCTGAGGGACTGTGCAGCAGAGAAGGGGACCTTCCTTGTGTTGGGTGCGGTAGGTATTGTGGGTTCCATGACTGCTGAGATCATTTGAGATGCCTGTAGCTTTGTGGTTGAGCTCACTGGCTTAGCATCCTCCTCATTTGTCATCCATATGCTTGATAAACCCAACGGTGTGTTGGCTTAGCATAGCTGATGACCGAAACCATGGCTGTGAGTGAGCCCAACTAGTTCTTCCTTAGTGGATACACAGCCCAGCTCGGGGGTGATCTCTCAGCTGAAAGAATATAGGCTGGATAGAGATCTATGGTTGGGTGGAACGTCGCTCTCACGTAGCCAGTCGTTGGACATTTGTGTTAAAAGATAAGTATTCTTGTGAATTAATTTATATACATTCTGAGTTCTGTAAAGTGCTAAATCTAAATGTTATTTATTCATGAGGTTGAAATTGAAATGAAGTCTGTGCATAGCATAAGAATGGGATTGAATCCCTGCATATGGAATCATCTTCTGTTTGTGCTAGATGTGTTGAAGCATTGTTGTTGGTGTGCGTGCAAATGTGTTTTAATTCCGCTGTGCTTATATTGAAGCTCGAATCTGCACACAGAAGTTTTTAATTGTCATGAATTTTTGAAGTAATGAAATATTGGGGCTAAGTCTGCCAAAAGCCCGGTGTGTTGTTAATGTTTTCCTTCCCTGCATTTGTTGATGGAAGGGGACGTTACAGAGTGGTATCAGAGCTCTAGGTTCAACACTACAGCTGTTGGGCCCTTCACAGAGATATAAATCATTGTGTGTACATGCATTTTGTATTTGGAACTAAAATGCATTAAAGAAACCTCAAGATTGCATGGCTTCTATTTATTGAAATGGGAAATCATTTCCATGACTGTTTGGGGATTTTTGCAAGCTGCTTGCATTGATTGCATTCTATGAAATAGAGGAAGGAGCGAGAAAATTCATTTTCAGGATGAATGCTTGCTCTAATTTGTCCCCAATGCTGTAGCATTCAGTTTGTATTTGTCTGTTTGCCTCCATGGAGGAGAGAAAGGAGGGGCAACCTCTGCCATCTTATATTGTTTTGTTGTTGTTGTTGTTAATTCCTGTGCATAGGAGATGATGCATCATGTGCTTAAGACCTTGATTAATGATGAATCCATGTTACTTGAATGTCCATGATGCTTTGAATGCATGAACTTGAATGTTGAGCATGGCTGGAAATGAGTTCTGTTTGTTTAAAAGCATGAATAATCAGTTGTTACAGCCCCATGTCTTAATGATGATTGTTAATTACAATGAATCCACATTGTGTGGCCAATTGATGGTTTTCAGAAGTGAGGAAAGCCTGCAAATTACGCCCTTATGCTCATGAGTCTCCTTACCCATGCTTGTTGGCTGCTTGGAGATTAATTGCGAATCCATTGGTTGGATTGTTGAATGTGAAATGAAAAGAAAATCCCTTATTAGAGATGCAAGTTCTTGTCATTCTCTTACTGTTTTATGCAAGTTTTTATGCAAGTCTGATCTGTAGTAGTTCACCTCTGTAAGGGGATGAAAGGGCACATTCCAAAAAAAATTCTAACTGTTGTTAAAAGTTGCAGGCAAGAGACAGAATGGTTTTGATGTAAAATTGGGAAGTTGGGGGCAGCATTTTGATTGGAAAAAATGACAGGGCCAAATTTCTCAGATGTAGTAGAGGATCACACCATTGCATAGACCTCTCCAAGAGCTTTCCAACGGTACCAAATTCGTCCAATTTGGTTAAGGGATGAGGGAGATATGACCCCCGCAAGCACGCAGGTTGCGCACAGATTACGTGCAGATCGCGTACAGGTAGTGCGCGGATTGCGCGCAGGTCGCGCGCGGATTGCGTGCGGGTTACACGCGGATTGCGCGCAGATTGCGTGCGGATTGCGCGCAGATTGTGCACGGATCACGCACAGATTGCGCACAGATTACGCGCAGATCGCGTACAGGTAGTGCGCGGATTGCGCGCAGGTCGCGCGCAGATTGCGCGTGGATTGCGCGCGGATCGCGCACAGATTGTGCACGGATTGCGCGTGGATCGCGCAAAGATTGCGCGCGGATTGCGCGCAGATTGCGTGCAGGTTGCGCGTGGATAGCGCGCGGATTGCGCGCAGATTGCGTGCAAATTGCGTGCGGGTTGCGCGTGGATTGCGCGCGGATCGCGCACAGATTGTGCGTGGATTGCGCGCGGATCGCGCACAGATTGCGCATGGATTGCGCGTAGATTGCGTGCAGGTTGCGCGTGGATCGCGCGCGGATCGCGCACAGATTGTGCGTGGATCGCGCACAGTTGCGCGCAGATTGCGCGCGGATTGCGTGCGGGTCGCGCACAGATTGCGCGCGGATTGTGCGCAGATGGCGTACAGGTTGCGCGTGGATTGCGCGCAGATGGCGTGCAGGTTGCGTGCAGATAGTGCGCGGATTGCGCGCAGGTTGTGCGCAGGTGGCGCACAGGTGGAGCAAAGGTTGCAAAGGGAGTTAAAAAGGAAAAGTAGTTAAACCCAAAATTTTATAAAAGATGAATGGTGCATCAAAATTGAGATCCGCGAAGTGCTGAGTGTTCCTTGTTATATGGACTAACTTTGCCCGATATAAAAGTTTTTGCGATTCTTCATAGATTCTCTTCCACAGGTGGCTGAAGTTGGCATTCTGGGCCAAAATACAACTGTGTAAAATGTGCAGAATTGGAGTAAAAGTTGTCATTTTTGAATAGATGCAGTTCCCGCACCTGATGTCGGAATGGAGCATGAAGACAGGCATTGGAAAGCTTGTCCAGCAGGGAACAATGATGCATGACCAGAGTTTGAATGAGGTCTACATATATCACAGATATTTAGTGTAGAAGAGTGCCAGCGGCTGTTTTAACAAACAAATTTTGTTGTCAATGTGGGCAATTTCTACAATTGCATGATATGGAAGAGGAATTCCATGTTACAGTGAGGGATCGAAAAGGGAAGAATTCTTTAAACCCCTGTTTGTTATCATACTTATAATTATGAAATTGTCATATGGCATAAAAATGTTAAAAATGTAAGGGATTACATAGATGTATATGCACTAGATGGCATCTTAACAAACATTGCATAGTGCATATGGAAATGCTTGTGCATAAATTGGATATTGCATATTGGTAGAATAATGAAGTCTGCATATGCAATGAACCACTAATGGAGAATATTGTGGTTGATAATCACTATTGATGTTGGTATTGGTTGTAGGACCAAAGATAACAAAGAGCATGGCTAAATGTGCTGAGGATGTTGCATGAAGCCAACAACCTTATGCAGAAAGGATGGTGCAACAAATCTATGATCATAAAGTTGGCAAAAGGACCGAGCAGCCTTGGTAAGAGGCTAACTGATCAGGTAACATCAGGCGATGTTTATGGTAACCATGCAGGTAATGATTATTGGTGCCAAATTGCATGAATGTTGAAAGAGGATTTGGTAAGATCTCTTCAACTATGTTTGAGCTATGTTGAGTTAGTTTGCATGTGATATTGAATACCGATTGGGACTGTTAACCTACCAAGCTTGGTGAGGTGTGGGTAAGTGAAGGAAATGATCCTTACACCCTATGACTGTTTAGAAATCTCAATGCATTCATATGAATTTATATCATGCCATGTGTATGTTGGTTATGTGCTTAGTAACCAAAGCAAGTGAGGACTGGTGGTCCTGATTATGGTAATGCAAGTTATTTGAGATAGTCATGTTTCGATCATAATATGCTTGAATGCATAGTACTCATGAAACAATGCAAGGTAGCATTGAGTAGATGTGCATTAAGAGATTTTATAAATCTTGTGATGCATTGTATGAATGCATAGGGATGATGCATATGTTATTGCAAAATAAATAATGAATGAAATGATGAATTGATGATAATTCTAGGATCATTTCATGGGCTGTTATGAATGCAGAATAGTAAGTGCATGAAGAGCCCAATCATGATCGATGGGTTGCTAGAATGCTCCGTGGAAGGACCGAGTTGTATGAATAATATCACAATTGCAAATCAAATTTATGTGAGAAACAGATTTGAAAATTTGATCTAGAACTTATGAGAAGGAATCTCATGGTTGAGAGCTCTAAGTTCTGTTAGTAAGAACAGTTGTAAATATCAGATTTGTAAATGTTTCAGATTTGAAATTTTGCTAATAATTGCTAATGACTGTTTGGATTATATGAAAATGTGTCAGGAGGACATGCTGTAAGTGGATGCTCATGTATGGCAGTGGGCATAAGACCATAACGGGAAGAGTGGTGTCACTTACAGGAGCCAAACAATATGAGGATAGCCTCATGGATAAGAAAACTAATTTCTGTAGTAGACAGAGTTGCAAATTCATGCTGAATTTAATTATTAGTGCCATGGATTGGTTATGGAACAATCAGATTTGAATGGTACTGTTAAATGTTGCTGATTGTTTGGCTGTTTAATAAGTGTGCCAGGGAGACACATTGCAGTAAGACCAGGAGAGAGAGGTCCTGCAGAAGCCGAACTTCATGGGAAGGGATTCCATGATTTGAAAATGGGTTTCAGGTGAAACGCCATAAGACATTATTAATGTCTCATCTGCACTACATGATTGGTAAACAATATGAGTGAGATGGTGAAGATTATGTCAGTAAGACATGTGAGAGGCATGTAACGTCAAAAGGAATTGGGATGGAAAACCGAGGGACTGTCAACTCAGAGAAGGAGCCCCCATTCCTCATTAAAGGAGAGAAATAACATCTGCAAATGGATAAGTGTTCCATAAACCCTGATTGATATATATATATATATACATAAATGCATGTCTAATTATTAGAGTTAATATGCAAAGCATGTTTTGATTTTATTTCCATTATGGCAGACTGCTTGAAGTATGATTAGGACCTTCATAGTTCACATCAGTAAGGAGTGCACGCCTTTCTGGTGTTGAGTTATGTTAGGGATGCCAATATTGACTACGCCTTAAGGGAATGGACGCATTCCTGGTGTTTCAAGGTTGGATAGTGAATGTTATGAAATATGTTTACAGTCCTAGAGCAGCAATACTAATGAGCTTGCTATCCTTTTCGTGTTGACAGATTATACATATGAAATTCAGTGCTGCACATTAAAGGGAAAAGTGAAGAAAAGAATACTCAAGAGGACTGTATGAGCAGTGGTAACCCTTGTGTAGGGTGAGTGGGTATCATGGGGCCATGATAGCCTGCAGCTAAGAAAGTCACCTAAAAGAATTCCTAAATGGAACCGCCGGCTTACACAAGAGAATAAGTGCCACCCTTGTGTGGGTGAAGAATTGTTATGCGCATTGAGGGATTGTGATACATGTGAAAGGCTGATGCAAGCCTAAGGCAAGAGTAGTGGAGCCTTGACCTGTAATGGTCGGTGGCGCAGTTACCTTCCATTGGACGATGACCCAGACGTATGTGCTGGCTCAGCAATGGAGAGGGCCAACCAGGTATGGGACTGGTTGGGCACCACCAAATGCTTGGTAAACCCAGTCGGCGTGAAGGTGTACTGGTAGGGCATTAATTATTTGATGATTTGGAGCAGCCTGTGTGCTGGCCAAACATCCTAGTCCGCAGGAGGATCCCAAGGCTTATAAAGTAAAAGCAGGACCCTATGGACCAGAGAGGAAATGAACAATACAGATAAGTATTCAATTACATTTATTTCTTGTTTGGAATAATGAAGATTACAAGTATAAGTCTTGTAACAGTTAAGCTGATGCACTATTGTTTCTTTGTTGGAAACCTTGGTCATACAGGAAGCAAGAACCCTGAGTGGTTGGTCGGGCAAGAATTATTAATGATTTGGAGCAGCCTGCGTGCTGGCCAAACATGCAAGATTATTGATGATTTGGAGCAGCCTGCGTGCTGGCCAAACATGCAAGATTTTTGATGTTGTGGAGCAGCCTGCGTGCTGGCCAAACATGCAAGATTATTGATGATTTGGAGCAGCCTGCGTGCTGGCCAAACATGCAAGACTATTTGATGTTGAGGGGCAGCCTGCGCGCTGGCCAAACACCCAAATCCATAGGCGATTCCAAGGCTTGTAAAGAAAAGAAGGACCCTATGGAATAAAGTGAAGACATCTAATGCAGATAAGTATTTGGTTATCTTGTAATTCTTGCTTATGAATATACATGTGTATATGATTTGGTTATGATTTCCTATGAAAATAAACTAAACATGTGAATTAATTCAATGTTTGAGTGTAGGTATTGCTGGAAGCAATGACTATGAAAGCATCTCAAGGATGCGTGTGGACATGTAACCACCCTAAAGAGCTCAGCATGAGCAGTAATGAAAGATGGGGCTAGTGGAACTGTGTGAGTCCTAGCAGCCATAAAGTTTTCAGACTTATGGATGAGCTGGAAGATCCGAATCAGCAGGAGCATCTCGTGAAAATCAAAGGACTTGGTCCTGAAAGTTCAAAGTAAAGAACAGAATGCAGGGCAGATCTGCAAATTTTTTGAAGTTTTGGACATGTGTAAATTGTATATGTATGCCTAAGTCTTGGAACACCGAGGACGGTGTTATTCTAAGGGGGAGGGGATTGTAATACCCCAATTTTGACCCTTAGGAAATATTGGCTTTCATGTAAATAATGTGTACATGTGATGTATGTTTTCCTAGCGTGGAGCTCAAGGCCAAGGCCCCACTAGTGAAAGCCTGAATTTTGATTAAAAGGCAAGCATTGATATTTTGATGCCCATGTGCTCTTAAGCCATGGAAATTGTAAAAAGGATGTAATTAAACATCATGCAATATAAAATACCAAAACTGGCTACGGAGGCAACGAATGAGAAGGGGCCACGTGTATCCACTAGGGAGTGGTGAGGGGGCTATGGGATTGAACCGTAGGCTGCCATATGTCACCTTGAGAACCCATTTGACTTACCTTGCTAGCATTTATTTATGATTGTAAGGAAGTGGTTGAGGAATTCAGTCCATGGCTTCAATGGAGCATGGGCAGCCCAGAAATTCGTATGGCAGAGTATGGGCTTTGTTTTCTTGTACCACAAGCCACTCCACCTCATGGGAGTTGCTTCTTCCTCATCCCCATTCCATTGTGAAAACTTACCAGCACCATTTTCCATCCAAAAAAAAAATGAATTGCCAGCAGAGGGAAAAACCAGAAATGGCGACTTTGAAAGAACCCGCGTTTTGGAGAGCCAAAAATGCCCAGATTTGGCATTGGATAGTGAAATCCAATGGGGGATCCATTGGTATAAACCTTGGGGCGAATTTGAAAGCATTAGCTATCTCGAAATCCATTGGAAATCCCAGTTTTTACAGCCCAGAAATGAAGTGACAGGATTGAGTTATTGGATAACAGAATTGTGAGAAATCCAAGTGTGAATGACTGAGCAGAGGTTTGGTTTGCTTGATAAACCCAGTGAAGGCTAGAATCTCAAGGAATTAGCAGCTGGACCTTTCTATGCCCACCCTGAAGAGCACTGGAGGGAAGGGACGTCTGAGGGACTGTGCAGCAGAGAAGGGGACCTTCCTTGTGTTGGGTGCGGTAGGTATTGTGGGTGCCATGACTGCTGAGATCATTTGAGATGCCTGTAGCTTTGTGGTTGAGCTCACTGGCTTAGCATCCTCCTCATTTGTCATCCGTATGCTTGATAAACCCAACGGTGTGTTGGCTTAGCATAGCTGATGACCGAAACCATGGCTGTGAGTGAGCCCAGCTAGTTCTTCCTTAGTAGATACACAGCCCATCTCGGGGGTGATCTCTCAGCTGAAAGAATATAGGCTGGACAGAGATCTATGGTTGGGTGGAACGTTGCTCTCACGTAGCCAGTCGTTGGACATTTGTGTTAAAAGATAAGTATTCTTGTGAATTAATTTATATACATTCTGAGTTCTGTAAAGTGCTAAATCTAAATGTTATTTATTCATGAGGTTGAAATTGAAATGAAGTCTGTGCATAGCATAAGAATGGGATTGAATCCCTGCATATGGAATCATCTTCTGTTTGTGCTAGATGTGTTGAAGCATTGTTGTTAGTGTGCGTGCAAATGTGTTTTAATTCCGCTGTGCTTATATTGAAGCTCGAATCTGCACACAGAAGTTTTTAATTGTCATGAATTTTTGAAGTAATGAAATATTGGGGCTAAGTCTGCCAAAAGCCCGGTGTGTTTTTAATGTTTTCCTTCCCTGCATTTGTTGATGGAAGGGGACGTTACATAGGGACACTTTCAAACTAAATTGAGAGGACCTAATGTATGTAGAGCCTTGGGTTCCCCAAGTAGATTGTACCCTTCATACGAGCCACACACCGCTCCATTGACCCAAGAAACAACCTAGGCATTATTCTTAAGGAGGAAGCACCCATCTAGCTAGTATTTTCCAACTTAACAAGTAGTCATTGAGTCAATTTCCTTATTTCTTACTTTCTGTTATGATTTGTGTTTATTTGCATTCAAAATTATGGATAACATTTTTATATGTGGAAAAATTTGTATAAACCTATTTTCCAAAGCAACCATATATATCATTTTTTGAGTATTTGGTACTAAAATCAATTTTGATTGATTGAATTTTAAGGTTTGGATTTATCTCAGTTTGCAAAAAAATGTTTCCAAACTAATGATATCCACTTTTAAGAGCCTTGTTTACATAGTATTAAATAGTACTGTATTAGCTGCAATTCAAACTTCGACTTGTGTTGTTGGTTGAAGCTCACATTACTATTATACTCACTCCAAGGTTTCAAGGACAACTTTATATTTGGATGCAAGTTCGATAAGATTTTCCTCTAATTGCATAATGGACAAAATTTGAATTTGTTTCTTGAAATCTGGTCTCCAACGTCAAAACAAGAAATAACTATATTCTTAGAGCAATGTTTTTATTTCTTTATTAGTTTGTATTTATATTTCCCATTTTTGCTGGCTACTCTAGATTAAAGAAATAATATTCGATCCCGAGATATGTTCCAGAGTTGGTAAATATTGACTTTATTTGCTTGAAAGTCTTGACATTTTCACTCAGTGTTATAGATTAAAACACTTGTCTTAGAGACTTGACTTTGTTCCAGATTTTGCAAGATTTGATTCTATTTGTTCAAACATCTGATTTTAATTACAGAGTTGAGCATCTTCCCATTTTATTTCCTTAGTCCAAAACCTACTAAGAACTAATGACAAGTCCATTGTAATTGAGTTACTGGTTGGACATATGCATTGAAGTTAGTGAGCTTGAATTGCTAGCTGCACTTTGCTTCTCCTCTAGATTTGTAATAGGTTTTAATGTTTTATTTTATATATTTTTACATTGTGATGGTAAATCAAAACTGAAAATAAAAATAAAAATTATAGAATCAAATATTTTAGACTTTTGTTAATAACAACTTTCAAAAATCATGTGTGCTATTCTATTTTTAACTGTATATACAACTTTAGAAAAATTGATCTTAACAATATGTTCTCTCCAAATGTCCAATAAGTTCATCATGGATAAAAAAAAATCTTAGAAAATCTACCCCTAGTTCAATTACACTTGAAAAGTTGCAATGGCAATTAACATAACCAAGCATTCTCTACAGAGCCCCAGTGTAAGCAATTGTAACACTGAAGGGAGGTAGGCGGGGGAAATATATTCGGACGCAGAAAAAACAAACTTTACTGCAATGAAATATGCACACTTTCATATTTGCAAATATTCTTTTTATATTTAAAACAAAGCAAAATCTATTGCACACTTTCAGATTTGCAAATATTCTATTTATATTTAAAACAAAGCAAAAACAAAGCAAAATCTCTGTTACAACATGCTACATCACCACATATGAAATCTCTGTTTCATACACAGGGCTCCAGACTCCAAAATTACTGCCATAACCCAAATAAAAAATAAAAAGATACATTTGCTCCTTCTAGAGTTCGAACTCTACAACACATATGACTCTAGAGACTTCTGGTCAAAACTTTTCAGAAAATTATTCATCCACCACATTAATTATAAGTATGGAAGTTGAGTTGATTAGGTCAATAACCACAATAAATGCGGTGTATTCTAACAAATACAACACCTCTTTTAACATTATGAAATTGAGAAGGATCTAGTTTGACATAAACGAGTAAATCGAGATGGAATCTTATTATTTGAAAACTTTGTTTTATAGATTTTAGTCTATTTAAAATTATTTATATAATTGAAATTAAAAGAAAAAATTAGATATACTTTATTAATTTTTTTTCTTTCTAAAAAATTGAATTTATTATGTTTTTAAAATCTCTTATCTAAAAATTTGATTGCATATGTATTTATGCTCTCTCACCAAATTAGCAATAAAGTAATTGTTTCATTGAATTAAACCTTTTTTGACCTCCATCAATTGTCCACAATTCAAAGCAAATAGCTCATCCATACAACTTTTTGTAAATAGAATATATGACAATGTCAAAGACATTGCCACCACATGACTCTTGTTTTAATGTAATTTCATTAATTCATTTATATAATTTAACCTAAAATTTTATAAATACAATATTAAATTTAACCAATTCAATACTTTTTAATCAGAGTATATTATTTAACATAAAATTTATAAATACATATATTAAACATTAAACTTAAAACACTCAATACTATTTCAATGAAATCTTGGTAACTTTACTTAAGATTTTATAAACAACGAAATCTTGATTAGTGTAACTTGAGTTATACCATATTAATGTCTACATTGTAAGATGATACATCTCCCATTGTTTATCTTGATAAATAAAAGCTTTACCTTACTGGATGATATTGGTTAGGTCATCTAAATTACTTTACCTTGGTTTTTTTTTAAGCGGTTTTATAATATGTTTACCTAAATAAAGGTGATATGATGATGATAATATACTATAAATTAAAATATTTTTATATAAAAGATATATAATTTTTTTTATAAAATAGATAATTTAAAAATAATAAATTTTCTAATAATATTTTTTTTAAAACCATTTTTATTATTAATAAACTTTAATATATTATATAAAATTATCCAAATTCTATTTTCCATTTATTCTCATTTATCTTATCCTATTTATCACTTCTTAACCACTTCCAAAACACTTTCACTTATGATGCAAAATTATAAAAATATGATTTTACATTTGTTCTCATTTGTCCTATCCTATTTATCACCTCTTAACTTTTTCTACACAAAAGATCTTTTACTTATGTGCACTTTTTTTTCCATACAAAAAGTATCGGAATTCATTTTATTGATATAAAACAAATCACATTCCTTAGGGCGAGTGGCCTTGTATACAAAATTATATAACAGTCCTCTGTTTTCTTCTAAGGATGTTTGTTTCCTCTATATAAATAGGTCATATATAGCTTGAAGATTGTTCATTGCTCACCATATAACATCACCCCAAAAACTAGGAATAAAATAAAATAAAAATATCATCTCCCTGTCAGGAGGCATAAAAAAGGTAGAGTTTTTATTACTATTGGTAGCATGAAATATGCCAAAAAAGCAGTAAAAGAAGCTTGTTAGAATTGTTGATAGTCATTGAAAGAAGATACCGAGGCTTTATAATTTAGAGAGATATAGGTCTCGGGTCATCTTATGTAATTGTGTCATTTGTGCACTCCCATCTCTGTTAGATTCCATCCCCAAAATGAAGCCTATTTTCAATAAATCATCTGCAATTTTTTTATTTTCCCTATATACATGCTGAAAGTTGACGCGAGAAAAGATTGTTGAAAGACGAATGAGTTCCTCAAATATAGGCTTGAGGAAGATATTTTGGGGGCGGCTCTTGTATTTCATCCAGTTAATAACCATCTTTGAGTCTCCAATAACTTGTAGGTTCAGAATACCTTTGGAGAGTGTCAATTGTAGAGTGAGCTTCAAAGCTAACATCTCGGTTTTGTTGTTAGAACAGGGGCTTAGTGCAACAACAAATTTTAACCAATCATTTGTAGAAGTGTAGATGATACCCCCTGCACACCCATTCGTGGATTTCCTTATGAAGCCCTATCGAAAAAACCACCATGGATGTGTTTGGTCCACCTGCTCCTCTAATATCACTCTGTCAGACTTTGCCTTCGTTAGAAGTGGCATATAATCCATCGAGGAAATACTTTTAAAAGCATACACTCCCGGTGGAATCAAATGATCCTCAAATATTTCCTTATTGCACACCAACGATCCTCAAAGAATGGGAGCGATGAGAACTTAGTGGATATGGGATCATCCAACCAAAATTTTGGAACCTCCTATAGATTATCCCCATAACAGTCAAACAAAAAACCTTTCACTTGTTGCGCTACCTTCCACACATGTTGAATATAGGAGTAGAGGATAAATAAATGTTCAATAGTTTCATTGTCAGATTGGCACAAAAGACATCTTCCCAGTCCCTCGTCAATTTTCTCTTAGAGAAAATTTCAAACTAGAATTTTTTGTGACAAAGCAGACCAAGTGAATAATTGGACCTTTAAAGCGCAGTTGATCTTCCATATCTCAGTATGCCACTAGGAAGTTTCGTGGATTTCCATTTGTTCTCTTAGGACTTTATATCCAATGCTCAGAATGTATTTTCCCCCAATTGGGTTTCTGCACCATAAGATTTCATCGACGTTGCTATCCAATATGATATGGGAGGTCTTTAATGAAGTAATATAATTTTTCCAGGGGGCTCAATCTACTGTTGTATGTCCAAGTGATCAGCTGAAAGCCAAGCTTGTCTGTACTGATTTGAATTCACCTCGCCATTGATTTAAGAGAGGAAGATAATACCTTGTTCTTGTAGGTGATCTACCAGATTATCTAGAAGAATATGTCCTCCCATATAGCCTATCCATGGATCAATGTCTACTCTTAGTTTCTACCATAACTGATGTTCCATTGTAACCAGTCTGCCACCAAATCAAAAGCCTCAAGAGTTTCCTTCCACATTGTAGAGATATTCCTGTAGCATAAAGTCCTACTTCTCAACCATTATTCAATGGTGAGGGGGGAATATATTTATGATAAACCATCTGAGTCCATAGAGTATTCTCAGTAAGTATTCTCCAAACATTTTTTACACAGAGGTCTCTCGCAAAAAACTGAGGGTGCTTCAAACCCCATCCCCCCATATTCTTTGGCCACGCTATCTTTTCCCAAGTAACCTAGTGAAAAGGGTTATTCACCTTATGTCCATTCCAAAGAAAATTGAAACAAAATTTCTTGATGGTATTCATGGTACCTTTGGGAATGTGAGCTATAGCCAAGAATAGATTCTAGGATTGCTTTCAATAGAAGTAATCTTCCTCCTTTAGAGATCCATAGGTTGCACCAGTAATGGATTATATTTTCAACCATGCTTATCAACCAGGTCCAATCCTTTTTACCATAATCTTGCTTATTCATAGTACTTATGTGCACTTATCCATATTTTTATTATTAATAATATTTTACTAAACAATAACATTCATATTTAAAAAAAAATCAAAATTAGAAAGTAGTTTGTCTCGGAGAATAAGAGTTGTTATTAACAATAAAGCAAAGAAATAATAAATTATAATCCAAAATCAAGATTTGCAATGATAAAAAAACAAACAATGATAGTTGATGACCCAATAACATCAAAACCCCAACCTCTTATGACTTAAGCATATAATCTTAACAAAATTAAATAAATTTAAAGGATGAGAGCTTGGATGTGTATCATTATCCCAAGTTGGAAATGGAAGCCATCGAGTAAACACTTTCCATGAGGATAATTTTGTCAACATGTCGTGAAGACATGAAGACTTCAAGCAGGAAATCAAGGTGCCAAAATATGCTTTTCATGGATTTTATATATTTATTCTTTGAAAATGATAAATAAATTAAACGTTAACATGAAAATAGATTTAGGAGTGTCAAGGAAGGATAATTTGTGATCTCCAAAAGAAAGAGGAAGTAAATTTTTCTTGGTGACTAGGAATTGTCATTAATAATAAGACCAAAGAAATAAGAATTAATATTTGTAATGGCAAAAGGTAAGCAATAATAATTGATCACTCAACCACAATAACCAAGTACTTTCTTCAACACTGAATCATCAAAACCCCAACCTCTTATGACTGACCATAGAATCCTAGCAAAAGTAAAGAAATTTAAAATTTAAAGGATGACAGCTTGAATGTTGATCATTATCCCAAGTTGGAATTGAAAGCCAATGTTGATCATTATCCCAAGTTGGAATTGGAAGCCATCGAGTAAACACTTTCCATGAGGACCAATTTGTCAACATTGCATGAAGACTTGAAGCAATAAATCAAGGTGCCAAAATATACATTCCATATATAGAGAGAGAAACTTATATTCCAAATAATCAAGGTGCCAAAATATACATTCCATATATAGAGAGAGAAACTTATATTCCAAATAGAATATACATTTTGCAGTTTTTTCGGTCTAATCAAAACAAACTAGGTTATTTGACATGTCGCCATCATATCCTTAATAAAAAAAATGGACAAAACTGAAACAAAGCTTGTGAACTAGCCCATCAAGATTATATCCATTCAGAAGAGACATAGTCCGACATAATGAAAACTCAAGGTCCCCGGGCTCGAGAGTTCATCTACCTTGTTGTTCGATTCCTAGTTTACATGGTAGAACACAATCATTGAATGGCCACCATAAAACCAAGAAGTATATATTCCAAATTAAGTTACTTCTAGATTAATGTATTCGTTAATATATTCATCCATATACTTACCATATTTTGGAATTAAAAAAATTGTATTATGGTGGATATATATATATATATAATTCAAATTAAGTTACCTTTAGATTAATGTATTTATTAGTATACTTAATATATTTTGGAATTAAAAAAAAGGCTGGTCTAAAACGTTTTTATTTTGTATATTTTGAAGTTAATTGTGTTTTGATTCTCAAATTTATTCAAAATCATGTTGAAAAAATCAAAATTTTATGTGTAGAACTTTTAGATTACACTAAAAAAAAATTGTTATTATATTATGATGGTTTTTTTCAATTCTTATTACATAATATATACCGT
The DNA here is from genome assembly GCA_027924585.1 of Larix kaempferi. NCBI lineage: Eukaryota > Viridiplantae > Streptophyta > Pinopsida > Pinales > Pinaceae > Larix > Larix kaempferi. The sequence continues at coordinate 24,114,917 of BSBM01000502.1, read as the reverse complement.
AAATCCACATTTATTTCTTAATATAAAGATAATCATTATGATTTAAAAAGTCATAAAACTAAATTTGATTTTGAAATAATTTAAAAAAATTATATCATCTTTATTATTATATTTAATGTATATAGAAATATCAACAATTAAAATCAATATATATATATTAAACAAGAGCCACGAGGTGGCAATGTCCCCGATATTGCCACCTGGGCTAGTGGTTAGTTTTTTGTAATTGATATGAAAGGATTGAACAAAGAGCACTTTCGGATAGCAACATGTTATGATGTTTGATCATTTTGGATTGGTAACACTCAATTCTCATCTATCATTGTTCATCTATCATTCTAAATATGCTTGATGCTATTATGAGGTTCATCTCATCCATAATTGGAATATACCTTTAATAGTTTTGGATGACTAACAATGAATTCCCATCTATCATAATTACAAAATTTAGTAGTAGTTACAATGTGTTTAAATATGACAAATACTTATAGTTTTGAATCGCTAACAAACAATCAATTCCCATCCTATCATTGTTTCAAGGTTTAGAATTCCCATCCTATCTTTTTGTAACTATTAAATAATAGTTTTGAAACTAAATACAATTGATCAGATATTTAGATCTAGGGCTGATCGGCTGTAGGTTTTCTTTAAAAAAAAGAGATAAAACAAAACTTATTATCATTATTTCAAAAAACTTCTTTTCATTGTGCTACATGATTAGAAGGGGTTAACTGAAGCATTAGCCCAGATTTGGAAACCTTTTATCAAGACATTGTTCCCTAAACCTAGAGAACTTTTCAAATATGATTTTTAACCATTAGAAATCAAAAAATTAAAATACAAATCGATTTGCAGATCCAGCCGAGAGGCTCGCTGCCTCAACACAAATAATAATATCGATTAAGTGAATCTCTTAACAAGATCACTTTATATTTATATATATATATAATTTAATCACCAACCGAGTTTCATCTTTCACAAGGGTCTTTTCCAGAATCCAATACTTAAGAAACAAACGCCTTAAACTAGGTATAGATTACGTTCAACGCTCACTGTGTATGTTAGATTTACAATGAATTTCATAATCATTAAATATTAAAGTAAAATTTACTAATACCCTAAAACAGAATATGCATACACATAAGGTGAAACGATTTTAGCATAAACGACTTTCAGTATTTAAAATGTATAAATATGAAGAATAGTCGGCGGTCATTAGAGCAGTAAAAACGAAGCTAACTGTGGCAGTGTAGTTTGAAAACAAACAATTATCCTATTAACCGGTAGAAACCACATTGCATTAAAACCCCATATAAGAATGACCACATAGAAACTTCTTGATGATTATCCAGTTCTTATACATTCCTTTGGATTCAAAATTGAAACGCAGACATTCACTTTAAAAACATAAATTTATATATTTTCACACAGCGTTGAATTCGAGTCTTTTAGTGGTAGCATTGCAAAACTAAATTTATGGAAAACCACAATTACACCTTGGGCGAAACCCCAAGTTAGGCGTCAAAGCCATTTCAGGTCACAAGTAAAATTTCTGAAGTACAGCCCGGCTTCACGACTCAAAAAGAACCAAGTCTATGGCCACAGGGCCAGTAATAGGGCTTCACAACCTCCAAAACAAGACTCGTCAATTTTTTTTAACCCAAACATTAATATAGCCAGCAAACTCAGGAGCTGCCAAAAAAAACACATGGAAGCGGGAGCTGACAAGGAATCGACGAACAAGGCCAGGGCTTACCTCGAACGTTAAACTCCATAATGTTCCGCATCCACCTTTCCATGCCAGTTACAATTCGAGAACGCATGAAGACCTATTGTCAGTCATTTTCATACCAGCATAAACGAATACATAAAAGAATGGTGATTGGAAGAGACTTCATCTAAAAATAACGCTTGGAGGCCAACCTTACCTTTATCATGAGTGTTCGCAGCCGAATCTAAAAGACACCTGGAGCTCCCCACGTAGCAAACTTGGTCACGATTAGGTTCTTTTCGTGGTCATTTTCTCAGCTCAGATAGGGTGCAGGGCTGTCATGGCAGCCGAGCGTGAGCTCGGCTCTCTAAGCTCTATGCGAATAACCGGTGCAATTACACCCTAGTGAGGGTTTTGTGATCGCACCCACACCTTCTGAAAAGCACGACCTTGAAAACCCTCAACGCTGGAATGGAAGCACAGGCCCACTGCCATATCCAGAAAATAAAGCAACTTCAATGCGGGACTGAGAACAACCCCACCCACGGTCTGGAAATGAGTAAATGACGAGAACCAGCTTGAAACCTTGCATCAACAACAACATCAGACTGGTTCGACTCTGAGAGCCACGGTGGAGACCGGAAGCACTGGCTATGCGTTCAAACCACGAAGCGAAAACGCCATTCCTAAATCTAAAACCTAATACATCCCAGGCCTCTCGACCATTCCTTCAAACCACTCCGAAACACAAAACAAGCAATGCCATTCATACAAAACAAGCTCGATGAATATTACCAGGGATATAACATCAACAACGAAGATTTCGACATTATAGCACAACCGCCTACGAGCTACTAAATACATTAATATCACATTTATTACTCACCATGCTCCATGACAGGTTGCAAGCCACATTAGTCACCACGGAGATACTCCACCCAGGGAACCCGCAGCAGAGTTAATACTATGACAGGACACCCTTGCTCGCCAGCATTGAACCACTAAAACATTAATTACCCTGTCCTTACTCTCGTTTGACACGTCCGCCACCTGGGACGTTAGACTTGTTCCATTTTCCTATGATAACCATAACCATCGCATTGTGCAGAAAGCGCCGAAGACATTTCCCGGCACAAAAAACTAGACAAGTTTATATGCCACGCGTTGTTACACCCACCACCTGTTATTTACACTAAGCAGCAACCAAGCCTTAACTCGGATGACGCACCTTCCGCCGCCAAAACAGGAAGCGATTACCAAGGCTGACGTTATCAGCTCTCATCCAATGAAACGTTAACAAATTACCACTATTTAAAAATTTATATAAATAATTTTTTTCCCAACTATTTACAAATAACCCAAAACCATAGTATGGAGGAATTTTTTTTATAGCCATAGGTGCAAACTAGGTGCAAGTAATAGAGTCTGCATGAAATATATAATATCCCCTACGAGGACATAATAAAAAAATAAAAATTGTACAAACGAAAAATACTAGATACATCGATATCATGGACCATGGTTTAAGAGTTAATACATATAAATATTATTGCATGCCAATATCATATCATCATTACAATGAACACGTCAAATTGTAATGAGCTCATGGGTAGTCAAAAGTCAACATGTCAAATGGTAATTGGCTTATGCCCATGAATATCTATGATGTGATGATGCTTTATTTTTGAGAATTATGATGTTTTATTTTATGAGAAAGTGAAGTGATTTTGAAAAATAAAGTTCAGTGATTTTGAAGAATGTAATTTTTATTTTTCTTATTATTTTTGTTTTTTGGAAAAAGAATTCTATGATGATGATGTGACGGTGAAGTAGTGTGCAAGTTAGTTAGAAATTTATAGGATATGGTGAAGTAATGTGCAAGTTAGTTGGAAATTTATAGATATGTTTTCGAATATGAATATTTCACAATAATATGTTACATACATTTAAATAAATCATTATTAGTTTAATGTTTATTATTAATTAAATCATTATTAGTTTAATGTTTATTATTAATTAGTGTTAGTTATTTTTAATTATATTTTTAATGATGTGTATAGAAGTATAAATTTATTTTAAATTCATGAATAATTTCTTGTTATATATTTTGTATTTTAAAAATATTTATATTTTAATAAAAACAAATTTTTGATATTTATTATGATTCAAAGATAATGGTATAAATCTAATCGAGATTACATATAAATAGATTTTATCATATTTTTAAGGTTTCTAAAAAAGTTTCAAAGTAAATTATTTTCAATTTTTTTTTTTTTCAAAAGAAAAAAGGACTGTCGGTATCTCCTGAACCACTTGTACTTGTAGTAGGAATTTTTCCAGTGTGCCATGAGACCACGAACCAGTGATATTATATCTACATGCGATCTCCTCCCAGATCTGTAGAGTATTCAGACAAGTCATGAATATGCGGTCCACGATCTCTTCCGCCATAAAACACACTTGGCAGAAAATATCACCAGTGAGTAACTTCTTGTTTATTGCAAACCAAATAAAACACTTGATATTTATAGGCATCTTTACGTGCTTTAAAATATGTTTAGTGATTGGAATTTTAAAAAAGTTCATATAAAAATTGATAACGAATTTATTGTTTGAAATTAATTAATTAATAAATAATATTTATTAATTTATTTTTATTAATAATATTGTTGAGAATATATATAAAAATTGATAATGAATTTATTATTTGAAATTCATTAATTAACTAGTAATATTTATTAATTTATTTTCATTAATAGTATTGTTGAGAATATAGTTAAAATTAAGATTTAAAAAAATGGATAAAATTAATTATTTTTTATCGTTTTATTTTGAAATTATTTTTTTAGTTCTTATCAATTATTCTTCACATAATTGAATTGAATTATTGATGATTATATGTAGTTTTGAAATTTGTGATTTTATTTTTTAAGTCTTTCAAAAATTTGAGTTTTACACTGATGATAATGGTGGTGTGGTGATGGTTATTAACATCTATTGAGGTCAACTTTGGTCTATTAGATCTTAAAAATGGTAAGAAATCACTTTGGTTTCTTTATAATTTTATTTCTTTGCTCGAAAAGCTTTAAGACAAGCATTCCTAAGTCACCATAGTTGTGATGTGTTAAAAGGATAGGACGGTCAGCATCGTAGCAAATGTTTTGAACTTGCGATCTAATGCGGTTGTACATAAAATATTCTAAGAGAAAATGATTTTTTCAACCCTGTTAATGTCACAAAATGACAAATCCTTTTGTTCTATGACATTGTAGGAATTGTCCAACACTATGTTTCACTATGGAACTCGTGAGAGTTTGTTCTTATTTTAGCAATGTTGATTTTCTTATTTATTCTAGTTAAAAGAGAGAGAGAAAGAGATAGTCTTGATATTCTAATTCATTATCGTACCACAACTTCTCCTTAAATTTCAATGTAATAATCATTTTAATATTATCACTATTATGCAAGGTGATCTCTTCCTCAACTCCCCTTGATTTAGCCAAGACTTAGTATCATTATGCCAACTTTTCTTAAGCCATAGGTGGTTTCAACTGGTGTTTGAAACATTCTTAGGGAGCCACTTGTCTCCAATGTTGTTTATCTTGTTCATGTATATTAGGTACATAGTCATAGCCATGCTCTTAATGGGGGAGAGACACACTTCTATGAGGAGGATAAGATAGGGTGTATTTCCCTTAATTTTGAGATTATTATTATAAATTACTTTAGAATTTTCTCTATCCTTATCCATGATTCTCTAGAGATGTTGCAGGGCCCCAAACTTCACATCTGTATAGTATAAGAAGACTAGCAAGAGTCTCAAATAGGAGTTTCTTCTTATCCCAAACCTAAAGTTCTATTGATTTACAATTGTTTTCAAGTCCATGATTAGGTTTCCACCCTCCATTAATCCATTTATCAATGTTATAGTTCCAGTTAATGTTGTGATGAATACTAATTTTGAGATATTTGGACGGAGTCACTTCCTTCAATTAGTTGTTGTTATCATACATGGAATTATCATACGTGACCTTTTTGGATTTGATTATCATAACCTTTGTTTTATTAGTGTTAACAGTATAACGAACAAAGTTCGTTACTAAATAAATATCCATTGTAAATAACATAGATCGTCCATAAATGGAAAAGCATATATAAATGTATAATGAGTAAGTGATGATTACAACACATGTAACGGTTTACACATATATGCATTGACTAGTCTCATAGATGTTAAGCTCTAAATATGAACACATTCCCTCCTATATTGTGGTTCATTACATTAGTTTTGATGTCGGCTTTGGTCCGTTAGTGGTAATTGTCATTAGTATGGTTGTATTAGTTACGTTGTATTGGGTTAGTTATTTGAGATTGTACCCCTTAGTCTTCTGTATATAGGAAGGAGACCTTTTCATTTGGAGTATCTTGTCTTGTGTACTTAGTACATTGTATAAGGAGGTTCCCCCCCCGAAGAGGCTTGTTATTCAGATATTTTATTTAATAAAGTCGTGGAGTACTCTTTCTGATCTATTTATGCTATTTTCATGCTCTTTTTGGAACATTGTTACATAACATTCAGTATCAGAGCCCTTTCCTTGGGAATGGTTTCTTCAAAACGATTCATCTTGGAATTTCCGATATAATATTTTTTCTACAAGGGTTCAGTGAGTAAGACTTAAAACCTGTTTAGAAAAATGTATGAACTAATTGTGGTCCAAGTTTTAGATGCTGAAACATTACAGGCTCGTAGATATTCACTCTAGAAGCTAAGGTTTCTGGCTAATCCAAAAACTATTCTAAAACATGTGTTATGGGAAAAAATGTCATAACTGGGGCATGCAATATCCAAATTGAGTGAGACTTGTTGTATTTGAAATAAGACAAACCACAATATATGTGGTAGGGTTTTCAGCCTCATATTTGAAATATTGGACACGTGGAAGACCGTACAAGTTCACTATATTGGAAATACAAAAAATAAGAAGTGTTGGGAGATTCACAATAACTTCTTATTGGTACATCCAAAGTAGGTCAGAATTGTGTCATTGGAAAGATGACACATCAGTATACAACAACACAAAGTTTCAGACCTAGAGGAACAAAAATTTCAAATATATATCGGTTTCAAGTCTGCCCTAAAACAGTCTTCCAATCAGGGTTTGAAAATGTATGTCATTTTTAATTTTGAATAACTTTGAGTAGACGGATCTAATTGTGGTAACACCTAAGGTGTGATATCTATTTATATTGTTAAAAATTCCACTAAAATGAAGTGTAAAGACTCACAATCTATCCAAACCATTAGAGGATCCATTCTCGACGTATGCTGAAAGGGAAGACCTCTCTTTTCGAGTGTTCCAGTTGAAAGATATGATTAAAGGGTCTGTGAAAAAAGTTGATTTGGATAATTTAGAGGAGAAGTTGAATAAATTGGAGGAAGATATGAAGGGTTCGGTGAGAACAATTGATTTACTCAATCTAGAGGATATGTTGATGGGAAATATGAAAAATACTGCTAATCTCATACAAAATTCAAGGGATACTCTTCCTACAGGTGATGATGTGTTCTCGGATACTCAAGAGGATAAAGATAATTCTCATTTTGAGAAACCTTCTATGAATGAGAATAATCCAAGAGGAAATGATTTTAGTAATGGAAGTCACCAGGGATGGTCACCAAGGGGTACCCAACTTCCCATGATTGACATGAGCAAGTTTGATGGCAATGATCCAATAACATGTATATTCCAAATGGAGCAATTATTTGATCTACACAAGGTTCAAAATTTGCAAAATGTAACTATTGCATCATTATATTTAGAGCCTGATCAATTTGTCTGGTACCAATGGATTTGTGACTGTAAAAATGACTCTATTATATCTTGGTCTATATTCACCGAAGAATTGATTGGACATTATGGGGATATTAATAGCAATACTTTCTTCATCCAGTTAATAAATCTCAAGCAAAAAGGTCCAGTTACAAAACACATCAAACCGTTTCAGAAGCTACGTCTTAGAGTGAAGAAAATTCTAGAAGATAATCTATTGGATCTCTTTATTGGCACCTTGAAGGATACCATTCAACATGACGTGCGTCTCTTTGAACCACCATCCTTGGAGAAGGCCTTCATGATTGCAAGGAAGGTTGAAAGTAAAAATATGACGAGGGTTACTGGAAATACCACCTCCAACACATACCGAGAGAATAATGTTACTTCTTCTAACCCACCTCACAGGTTGACACCTCAACAACTAGAGGAAAGAAGAACAAAAAACCTATGCTTTAATTGTGACAACAAATATAGTAAGGGACATAAGTATAGTGAGAAGAAATTATTTTACATAGATTGTGAACAGGAAGAACAAAAAGAACAAGAACCATTTCCAGATGAAGAAATAGAAGATACTACTTCAGAAAATATTACTCCCACTAGATGTAACTTCTCTGTATTGAGCTCGTGATAGTTTTTATTTGTGCTTCAATCAATTTCCCACTTTATGGCATGGAAGATTTGATTGAGGATCAATTTTGGTGATAACAAACTCGACGTTTAACATCATTATAGAAGACATTGTGCATAACCGATGACACGACCTCTGAAAACTCCATCAATATTTTAATGGCATGACAAAAATTATCCAACCATCTCTTTATTGAGTTTTTAAATGGTCTCTTCTTCAAGATGTGTTGATAAAATAGCAAACTAATGGGGTGAAACTATATGTGAAGTAAGCTCCTCAATACATTCAAGGAAGTTTCATAGGCATGAGGTATCATGGTGACAAACAATCTTGTGCTATATTCCCTCGAGTGAAGAAGCTTGGCATGCTATTCTTATGACAAGTAGTTTACTCTGATGTGGAGACATGAATAAGTGATGAAATGACTCGAGAAATCTCTGTGCTTTCATGATAATCACCAAACAAACTCCATTGCAAGGTGTCTATGCATTGATTCCTTTTATCTTTACGTCTCTATAGAATTCTTTTGCCGCCCAACAATCGCGAGATCTTTTAACAGTAATTTGCTAAAAATCTTTGCCGGCAATCTTTAACATAGTTTTCATCACACTTTTAATTATGCCTTTTCTATATAATCTCTTGAAACCTGCGAAAGTAAAAGTAAAAATACTGAACGTTAAAAAAATGTAACTCATATTTAAATCCAAAAGTATATACAAACTATCATGTTTCAAAATAAAACTTTTAACGTGTGCAACTCAATCGTTCATGACTCATCACAACAAATAAATCTTTATATCCATTACCATGTGTTAAAATAAATAATAATTAACAATGATAAACAATCGAATTCGTACGAGAGAGACACATTTTATTTGTATGCATTTTTTATGTTAACCATCTATGATATTGACAAATTAACATGTATGGTGATGAAATAAGTACATGCATGATGAACTTGTAATTTTAAAAAGATATTTAAACCAAGTTTAGTATCCATCGTGCTCTTATTGAAGTATAGATATTCAATTTAAAATATAAATAATATTATGATACCAAAAATCTATAAAGGGTAGATATATTTGTTTTCTCAATTCAATATGAAATAAAAATTAGGAAAAGATAAAGAAAATTATTAAACAAAGTTTAAAATTTATATAGCTTAATACTTTGTTTAAAAGAATTATTACTTCCTTTCATGTTTTTTGAGGAGCCAATTGAGTTGCAAACAAAATAAGCTTCAACTGAAATGATTTTGAATTTTTTAAAATTTAATGATTTCAAAATGTAATAACTTATCCAAATTAAAAGTTTGTTTCCATAACTTTAATGCATGAATTGAAATTGAGTAATTAATTAAAATACCCCAACCCATAAATATTCTCTTTCATGTATTAAGGAAACGCTAAAACACTGTGTAAATCAAATATAGATAGAGGCAAAATGAAAACATTAAATCAATTCAGATAAGTGCCTTGTAAGGATGATGAAATAAGGAAATCACAAGATTGAAAATCACCAGGTTCCGAGAAAAGATAAGCCCAAAGAGGTGTGCGAAAAACCATTCACCAAAATCTAAGCATACACAAGACATCAATCCAAAAGTGAAATCAAATAAAATACAACAAAGCAATAAAAAACAATTTGTTTACAAAATTATAAATGGGGGACCTTTTGATTTTTGCAAAATCTAAGGGAAAGTTGTCGGGGGGCCAACAAATGGCGACATGTTGGACGAACCAGTTATCTCTGTATGTTTACAAGAAGATTATAGACATAGGAAAAATAGGATAAAGGCTTCTAGAAGTATCAAATTTCACACTACATGACATTCTCTTCTCATTGGTCTATATAGTAAAATTTGAACTTTTAATACTGTCATAGTCAAATGAATTATCATGGTCATTACTTAGATATTTAATAAGGATAAATTATTTTCGAATATATGCACAACAAATAAACCATAGCAAGAATGCTTTATCACTATTTAAAGGTAATTGGATAAACATAAGCATAAAGATATGACCTTCATATCTTAAGAAGATATCTAGATAAGTTCCCCATCCATTAGACATAAATAACTGAAAGATAAAATTTGTTTTTTCTCATTTTCTCATATCATCATCATTTTATTTATTTATTAAACAATATGATTATAAGGACATTAACTAAGGACCACTTCCCTAGCATGGTAACTAGATAACAAAAGTGTCATTCACAAGCACTAATAGAAGTGAGCAGGCTGGCTCGTAATGAGACCCCCTGTCCCCCAATATTTTGAACCGAGAGCCACTACCATGGATTGGTAACCATATATTGGCAATGTCAGTCTAATAGAGCCCATGATCATGATCAGGTTGGCTCGTAATGAGACCTCATGTTCCTTAGTTAATCCCTTTTAATTATTGATGTTTTAATTTAATGAAAAATTGATAATGATGAGACACTAGTTGAAGACTACTGCCCTGTCTTGGTGACCAGATAATAGCAACATCATTCACAATAACTGTCGAAAGAAAATACCGGATCAATGGCGAGACATTCTTTCTCCTGATTAGATAACCAAAATTCATCACCCTGGTTTGGTAGCCAGATATTGGTGATGTCATTTCAGTAGAGCTTATGATCATGATAGGTCTGCTCGATGATGAGACCTCATATTATCCAACCAAGGCCTTAATTAGATCTATAAAATTTGTCTATTGGATGGGAAGACAAATCCAGATAATACTCCTATAATATAATGTGGAAGGCCTAAGGATGGCTGATGTTAGTTTTTCATCATTTAATTCAATAGATCTAGGATCTTAACTGAAAGAACAACATGTATAGCATATCAAGCATAAGAGACAAGAGACAAGAGACACAAAACATTTCACCGGGGAAAACCAAGAAGGTGAAAAACCCCGCAACTTCCTCAAAGATAGAATAAGCACCAATACAAAGATCACAAAGATCAAACCCCACGATAAGAGATAGTCTCCTAGCAGCTTATCCTCCTCCACTTGTGCGCACTCCTCCTCTCTCTCACTAATGCGAAGTGAGTGAGTGAGTGAATGTATAAATGAGAGAGTCACACTCTCTATTTATACTTTACTTCACTTGACTTTTAAATATAACTAGGTTGGCCCCAACTTAACCACTTAACATAATACTAACTGGGCTGACCCCACTAGGGTGGTCTAATAACCCTTTGACCCACACAACTTATACAGGGCCGACCCCACCAAGGTGGTCTAATAACCCATCAGGTATAAGTTGCGACACTTACAATAATACTTGTGACACTTGCAAATAAAAATGACGACACTTCCAATTGGAGGAATGATACATCTTCATTGGGGATACAATAAAGTACAAATGTAATACATAGAAGAATATCTTCCGAAGTTACAAATACGTCAACACTCCCTCTTAACTAGGAAGGTATTCTCTAGACACAGGTCATCAATACATATTGCCATAAGTATTCAATTCTGGAGCTGGATCATTGTCACTGGATCACAGAGCATCATCATCACTGCTGCTGTACTTGTCATCTCAATCACCGGGCTATCTCTCAATTCTTATCGTCATAGGAAGTTCTACAGAGCCAGCCATTTTTCATGTTGGATGTAGGCCTAGCCTCCTGTAGGTCTTCATCATCTCTGCGAGTGGGCCATCCAATGGAATCCTCAGGACTAATTACGTGCATCAACAAAATCTTGAAAGAGTATCCCAGTATCCTTTATGTGCCTAAGCACGACCGACAAAATATCCCACGGAGCTATTACATGTGACCATCACAAAACCTTAAAAGAGTGTCCCAGGAACATTTATGTGCATAGCACAACTGGAAAGAACTCTAAAGAGCATCCCAGGATCATTTATGTGCCTAAGCACGACCGACGAGATCTCCAGGACTGATTACATGTGACCACCACCACAAAACCTTAAAAGAGTGCCCCAGGAATGTTTAGGTGCATAGCACGACCGACAAGAACTCTAAAGAGCATCCGAGGACTTTTACATGCCTAGCACAACCTGTCCGAATCTCCAAGACTTATTACATGTGGTCCTCACAAAACCTTAAAAGAGTGTCTTTCCCAGCAAGAACTCTAAAGAGAATCCGAGGACTTTTACGTGCCTAACACAACTTGTCCGGATCTCCAGGACGTATTACATGTGCTGTAGCAAAACCTTAAAAGAGTTTCTTTCCCAACAAGAACTCTAAAGACAATCCGAGGACTTTTACATGCCTAACACAACCTGTCCAAATCTCTAGGACGTATTACATGCTACCCTTGCACAACTTGTCCATGGCCACAGAGTACCATCCTGATACTCAAGATCAACCCGATCATCCTCGCACATAGCATCATCCTGATGCTCATCATCATCGCATGATCATCCTGATCATCGTCATAGCATCATCCTAATGCATGTCATCATCGCATGATCATCTTGATCATTGTCACAGCATTGTCCTGATGCATGTCATCATCGCATGATCATCTTGATCATCGTCACATCCTCGTCCTGATGCATGTCATTTGGAGCATTGTCCTGATGCTCATTACATAGTGCTTACATCCAAAGCCATGGGAAGGATCCTCCTACCACCATGCTTGGAATGGATCCTGCAAATGTGTCCCATCACTTCTTCCTCGAAGTATCTTCTATTTGAAGAACACCAAGCCTCTCTTTGAAGTCCTCGAACTTCACTCTGGCTAGTGGTTTGGTCAACACATCTGCAATTTGCTCGTCCATCGCAACATACAGAAGCTTCACTGCTCCTCTCTGCACCATATCCCTGATATAGTGATATTTGATCTCGATGTGCTTCGACCTGTCATGGAACATAGGGTTCTCAGACAACTTCAAAAAACTCTCGTTGTCACAGAAAATATAGATAGCATCCAACTGGAGATCAAATAACTCAGACAATAGCTTCCTAAGCCATACTGCCTCACAATTGGCCGAACAAGCTGCAACATACTCTACTTCGGCTGTACTCAGTGCTACGCGGGATTGCTTCCTGCTAAACCAAGAGATCACACTTGATCCCATACTGAAGCAACACCCTGAAGTGCTCTTCCTATCTACAACACTGCCTGCCCAATATGAATCAACATAACTCTCCAAGTTAAACTTTTGATTCGCATCATACTTGAGCCCATAATCAATTGTACCCTTCAGGTACCTCAGAATATGCTTTACAACAATCAGGTGAACATGTCTAGGATCTGTCAGAAACTGGCTCAAGGTGTTCATCGCAAAGAAAATATTTGGTCTCGTGTTCGTCAGGTACATTAAGGACCCAATCATCTGATGATACATCATGGCATCAACCGAATCTGAAGAAGCATCACTCAATAGCTTCAGGTTTGATGCCATAGGTGTGGCCATGGCCTTGCAGTCCATCATCCCGAACCGATTCAGGATCTCTACTGCATACTCCCTTTGTCCAAGGAAGATTCCATCTGCACTCTGCCACACCTCCATACCTAGAAAGTAATGCATCATACCCAAGACCTTCATATCGAACTTGGCAGCAAGATTCTGCTTCGTATTAGTAATCAATCCATCCTCACCTGTTACAAACAGGTCATCTACATACAGTAGGAGTATCACTGGATTGCCTTCCTCAACCTTGTAGTAAAGGTTGGAATCCGCTTTACTCTTGGTAAAACCCAAACTGGATAGAAAGATGTATATCCTATCGTACCATGTCTTAGGTGCTTGCTTCAAGCCATATAAGGATTTCTTCAATCTGCATACATATGAATCCTTGTCATGTGTCTCAAAACCAAGTGGCTGCTCCACATACACTTCCTCTTCGACTACACCATTCAAGAAAGCTGTCTTGACATCCATCTGGTGTATCTTCCACTTCATCACTGCAGCCAGAGCAAGTACTGTTCTGATGGAAGTGTATCTGGCTACAGGTGCAAAAGTCTCTTCATAATCTATCCCCTCTTTCTGGGAGAAGCCACGAGCTACAAACCTCGGCTTGTATTTCTCTATGCTACCATCTGCAGCATGCTTGATCTTGTAGATCCATTTGAGGGTCACAACAGACTTCCCTTCTGGTCTCGAGACCACATCCTAGACATCATTCTTCATGATCGACTGGTAATCCTCGATCATGGCATCCTTCTATTACTGTATCCTGGATCCTGGGAACTTTAGATTCTTCAATATCTTCAGTAGATATTTTTCTCGAACTTCGTTGCTGGAACAAATGTTGTTGTCCTTCTTTTGTAGGTGATTGTACACAATCTTTCCTACAAGTCAAATTCAATTGCATGATTAGAAACTTCTCATAGTTTTCAAAAAACAAATTCTTATGCATAAAGACATATGTCATACAATCATGCAATTATCTTATTCTATAAAACATTTATCCATATCCCGTATTCACACGGTAAATTTCTAGATGCCTTCCATCTCTACCAGAACATTTGTTAAGAGTGTGCAGAACTCCCAACATGTTAGCAAAGAGGTTTCATTCTAGATAAGTAGCAATGGAATGTTGTATAGTACCATATGCCACTTACCCATTACTTGCATATTAGTAGTATCTTGTTCATTAATGCAAATTTTCTAATATGCATAATACATATCCTAAATCTAGGAACATAAGTATGTACATGACTGGACAACATCATTTAAGTAATCATATATACAAGAAATGACAATTCAAATACTTATCTTTGTTTAGTTGTGGGTGGACTCCCTCTCAATCTTTGCTTCCTTGCAGGAACTACTGCAGTGTGCTCCCTCTTGATCTTTGCTTCCTGGATTATTTGTCCTTGAACTTATATCCATCCTGGACCACTATGCATGCTTAAGTGTGCACTAGTGTCATCATTGTGTCATCCTCGAGATCTCATACATAATCATACATCCATTAGTATAATCTCAATACTATCAAAACATTATGATTCTAAGTAATATTAAACATGTATGGTCATGATCATTTCATACACAGGTAATTTATCACAAGCGTTAGTATTCAAGGTTTCAGGGAGTACTTCTTTTACTCATGCATATTCTTATTTGACAATAGGACTCTTCTGGTTTTCCATATCATCAATCAAAGTAAGAAGTATAATATGCATAAACCCATGATTACTCAAACCTATAACTTTATGAATGATCATAATTAATCATACAAAAGTATACTTATATGAGGTCCTAACACAAAGTAGGATTCTAACTCAATATAGGAAAACATACCTGGATTATCATGCTTGTCTAACATACCCAAACAATGTCTTCTTTGTTCTCTTAGAGACCTTGTGTTAGCAACCTGCATATCTCATAAGTTAATAATTGTAGAACCAAGTTATACATACCTCGTAAGTGGAGATTCTATGTGGTCCATGACTATGGATGAGTCTTTGTCTTCATTTCACCATGGTCATATGTTCTTGATCTAGAATTTGATTTGTCTTTCTTGATGTACCCTTCATGTTAGTGGACAACATCATCCTCATACAACAACATAATGTATTAGTACAATCATAAGTGTCATACCCCTAATCAATGAATGTATTCACATGCATTCATACTTTTACTAGGGTGATAAGACAAGTCTAAAACTTAATCAAGATTGTACTAACCTCAATAATATGAAGACAAACATATCATAAACTTAATCATGAACAAATTTCAAAACATACCTGTATCTCTTCAAGTCATACCTGTTGGGATTGCTTGTAGCCTTCTTATGTAAGGCCATAGCCTCATATCCCTCTGGAACTGGAACTTCTTCACTTATGCAGGTGTCCAATTCATTCTCTTCTAGGATTAACCCAATCCACTTTGATTTGCTGAAATTAGATCTGGAGCTGGATTAGGGTTTGTCAGAGAAACCCTAAAAATTCAAACTTTGAATTTAAAACTTTTGATTGGATGAAAAGATGCACCTTGTTGAGATGATCAAGCTGGTATACTTCAATTTTGAAATCTTCAAAATTTGACCCTCAAAAATTGCCTTTGAAACTTTCAAATATTTTGGTCAAAATCCTGAACTAGGGTTTGATAATGCCTGGGGTTCTACCAATCCAAAAGGTTCAATCTTGTGCTCTAAACTTTGATTTTGCTGAGGAGAGTAATCCTATGCTAAGATAACTCCAAAATTCCACTTCTGTCAAAAGCCCTAATTTCCCGCAGAAGTGATAAGCCAAAAATGAGAATGCTTAGAATCCAATTCTATTTCATAGAAATATGTGCCTTGTTGTTTATGGTGCATCTCTGAAATTTCGGATCCACGGGGTATGAAACTTCATCCTGTGGTATCTTGACCTGTCATCTTTCCAACCCCACAGGTTTGACCTCAAATTGATTCTATGAGAGAGAGATATTCCAAATGTCACAACATGACCTGTTTATGGGATTAAACAGTATAACGAACTTGTATGGAGTGCCACGTGTCACTGTTTCAACTTCGGCCTCTGAAACCTGGACCTGTGAAACTAAAGTCCGTGCTCTTACTTTCACTTTTTACAGAATTCCATTTGTAACTTCCTAGCCAGAGATATGGACTCTGGAAGAGGCAGAAACCCTAACTTGTACGGATCATATCTCACAAAGTACAATGAATATGAGGCTTTCCTTCGGAAACAAGGTACATGGACATTGCATATTCAACCTGTAGAATTTTTAGATCCTGAACCTTTGCCAAAATGGAGTTATAGCGAAAGTGCCATGATGACTTGTTTTTACTATACCAAGCCTTAGCTTCCAATTTGTCGCAAGTGCAACAAGTGTCATAAATGCCATACCATGCTTTCCTTCAGGATAGCTCTGATACCATGTTACTTTTTCATTATTTAATTCAATAGATCTAGGATATTAACTGAAAGAACAACATGTACAACATATCAAGCATAAGAGACAAGAGACAAGAGACACAAAACATTTCACCGAGGAAAACCAAGAAGGTGAAAAACCCAGCAACTTCCTCAGAGATGGAATAAGCACCAATACAAAGATCAATACCCAAGATAAGAGATAGTCTCCTAGCAGCTTCTCCTCCTCCACTTGTGCACACTCCTCCTCTCTCTCACTAATGCGAAGTGAGTGAGTGAGTGAATGTATAAATGAGTCACACTCTCTATTTATACTTTACTTCACTTGAATTTTAACTCTAACTAGGTTGGCCCCAACTTAACCACTTAACATAATGCTAACTGGGCCGACCCCACTAGGGTGGTCTAATAACCCTTTGACCCACACAACTTATACAGGGCTGACCCCACCAAGGTGGTCTAATAACCCATCAAGTATAAGTTGCGACACTTACAATAATACTTGCGACACTTGCAAATACAAATGACGACACTTCCAATAAGAGGAATGATACATCTCCGTTGGGGATACAATAAAGTACAAATGGAATACATAGAAGAATATCTTCCAAAGTTACAAATACATCAACAACTAATGCCACTTATTCATAAATATTTTGAGAGAAAATTTCTCAACAGGTTAACTTTCCTAGTTAATGATATCATTCACAAGATAAAATTTGAGAATAACTATTGAGAGTTGAACTGAATGATTGGCTAAGTTCATAAGAAATGTTTCAAGACTAGGAGTGATTTTGTCACAGTAAGAATATTTGATACAACAAGAAGCCACTTACAATAGTCCCTTTTAAAAGATATCAGGTTTATTAGTAGAGAAACATATCCACACCAAGCAATGTGCCATTATAATATTATTTATTTACAACACCCCTTTTGAGAATGTTAAACAAGCAAACCAATTAAAGGCAACCTAGCAAACTTGGAAAACTTAAAAAAAAAAATGAAAAATATGCAAAAACAAAACTAATCTAAGATGTATATCAAATAATAAAACTTAGCCTTAAATAAATGAAAATCTTACTTAGAGAAATATGTGACAATTACATCACAAGAGAAATGAAAAGAGGGAAAGATCATATTCTTAAAATGAAAAATGTGTCCCTCTTTTTAACTATAATTTGTGGCGTAAAAGTTACTGTTGAAAATGAATAAGGTGTTTTTAACAAATTAGGACATGTTATTTAAAATTAAAAACAAAACAAAAATCCAAAAGGAAAATTTTTGAAACTAATTAACAGGGAAAATCCAATCCACTCAAAATTTAGTCAATAAGCGTAAAGTTGAAACCATATGAAATCCAATCATCCATCTGTCAAAAGATGAATTTTTTTTTTTTTTTTGTAATGCTTCAAAAGTTCTATTAAGCTAAAAGAGTACAAAATACATGTGTTTTTACAATCTGTGTTGTCTTGAAAGAATATAGCCACCAACCCAGAACCATGAAGAGATCAGAGTGATTCTTATCAAAATTACAAAAAACTTGACTTGTGTAAGAAGTCTAGGGTAGCGCTGAAAAAAAGAGTTGTCTATGCGGACTGGAGAAACTGTAAACTAAAAAACGATTGAGCATAGCGAGAAATAAAATTTGGGGGCCATAGGGAGGGGCCCGAACATTCTCAGCTGTATACATCCCGAGAGGCATTTGCAACAGTAGCCTGCGTGTCAGTAGGGAATTCTTCCAAGATGGGGAAGGGAGGATACTCCTCCATGACGGGGTCATTCGACGATAATTTCATAGGAAGGGGTGTTGTCTTCTTGAAGGGAATGAACCCATGGTCATTGCAAACATGTTTAGACAGAATAGAACCCATGGTGGTGGGGATGGAGAAGGTCAGAGGTGCTTTCGCTTTGGATGGAATCAGATGGATAGCCTTACTTGTTCCTGCGGAGGAGAGGTCTCTGAAGCCGGTCTTAGCAGTGTTGTTGCAAGGGGAGGGTCTAGAAGGGGCATAGTACTGCCAGTTGAAAGTGACCTCCAAGCTTCCCATAATGGATTCCATCTTGGGCATGGTGGCCTTCAAAGTCTGGGTGGCATTTTTGTAGGTCGCCCAATTGGCGAGCAAGTCCTCCATTAGTAGCCCAAGCATATTCTTAACAAGCCAGTAGGGGTAAATTTTTGTACCAGGACTTCCGGTGGAGAGGCGTTCCACAAATATCCTATCTTCCCAATTGTCTATCAGTAGGCGGACTGGGACGGTGACCTCCTCTCTGTAGCCTTTTTCCATATTCTCTGCATCATTCTTGGTGGTACTTTTCTTTCCTTTTCCTCTGGAGCCTTTCGGCCTGCCCATGGTTGAATACCAGAGGGAGAGCACTGCAGAATGGGCTGGAAGCATTGCAGAGAGGGTCGAGTATGCTGTTTGTGGAACGTCAGTTTGGAGCTGAAGCCAATTTGCAAGAGGAGCTAGCAGATGGATGGCCGCGAATAGCAAGAACCAAAGAGTGGGATGCACCCAATTTGATGGTCTGTGGGAATGGTGAAACATTGCACTGGTGCACTAGGGATGGGGTTGCATGGTTATCGACGAGTCAAGGTGATGACAGTCAGGGTTCCTTAAAACTGCATGTAGGAACATCCTGGAGCAGGTACGTCGAGG
This sequence comes from Larix kaempferi, assembly GCA_027924585.1. Taxonomy (NCBI): domain Eukaryota; kingdom Viridiplantae; phylum Streptophyta; class Pinopsida; order Pinales; family Pinaceae; genus Larix; species Larix kaempferi. The sequence continues at coordinate 24,095,286 of BSBM01000502.1, read as the reverse complement.
TTGCCTCCAGCAAGATTGAGGGGACATCACCAAAGAGGGAGTTAATGAACAGGGATTTGGGGTGGCCACCAAGTTATGTGCTCACTTTTTGGAGCACCACGGGGCCCATCCATATGCCTATGTGTCTCTTTTCTGGGTTAGCGTGTTCTCTAGCTCATCCCATCACCCGCATCCAGGGGTGAAAAGATGAAATTTGAAATGAAGAAGCAATCTGAATTAAATCAAGCTCAATATTGATTTTTGATGACTAAAGAATTAATCTTTGCAAATCATAACGCCATATTACAACATCACTAAGTATCGGAATGAGAGAAAATCTTAAATCGAAGATCAATATAAAATAATATCTTACTAGAATTTAATTAATCTGAAATTTTAAAGGAATTTTCCATCAACCTAATTATGTTTCTCTTAATTTGTCGTTATGACAAGATCAAAATAAGACTTTTTCTTAATGATAAACATGGTAATTATTCATAGAACAATCTAAATGATTGATTACAAAAATTTGTATAAGATTCATCAAAATAATATTTATGTGCAAAATCAAGTATCAACATGAATGTTCAAAAGATCTCAAGGATTTGAATTAACCAACTCAAATTCAAATGAGAATCATAATTTTAATGAAAATTTTGAACGATAAAAGAGAGCATCATGAGGTTAATTTACACATTAAATAAATTCACGGGTCAAAGTCTAGTTATGGGAATATTTGAATATAATATTAGATAATTATAAATGACATCGACTCAAACTCATGTAAAATATAGCCTAATGATTAATTTGAAGAGATAATATATCATCATTCAATTATTGTAGTTTTATGATTGCCCGCAGTTAAATTCCAACTTCAATACTTGTTTTAAAAGAACAAAATAGAAATACTTAAAACAAGCATGAGAGGATGAGTTTGTGGTTCAAAAATGAAATTCAATATATAAACCTTATAATATTTCAAAGTTTAAAATATAAATAAGAACTATACAAATTTTGAAATGAAAATGAGATAAAGAATCTGCTTCCCTGATATGAAACCATAGTCACAATCATGCTCTCCTAATCGTATCGCTTGCTTCAAAATGTTTTCTAACTAGTGAATCCAACCATATGCGCCTGACCAAAAATTAAGTAGAAATTATTTTATCCCTAGGAAAGCTATTTATAATAATGAGCTTATTCAAAATAATATACCTGCTCATATTTACTACTATTTACGAAATCAAAACTTAAAACTAAGAAGCAATAAAAGAAACTACTCTATCTTATTCCCATCCTACTTAGGTACACTAAATCAAATTCACAATAATAATCAAGTAAAGTAAAAAATCCAGTGAATCCAACAAAGCAACCTTAAACCTGTGGATATATGTACATCTCGAATTAGAAATAGAAATGATAAAATGGAAAGATGCAAATTAAAACTATGTAAATCTATATCTAAACAATGTTGAGATGAGAGGACCATTATTAACATAAAATATTGCATGGAACGAGTCTTCTAACCAAGCTTCTATTGGATTGTGATATGTACAATGATCAATATTTACATGTTGATATAAATCTACAGTGAAAGGATAATCATCCCGGGAATTATTTATGACTACAATCCCTTCTTCGGATGTGAAATATGGATAAGGTATAAAACCAGGACATTTGTATGGTGAGATTTGATCTTGTTTAAATTTTATGTCTAATGTTTGATTTGCAAAAAGCAAATCTGAAATTTGTTCTGAACCCTTTAATGTATGATGACTAGTTGAAAAATCTTTTCCTTATGAATGTTTTCTTATAAACAAATACATCTTTCATAAATATTGTCAAATTGAGACACAATTTCAGTTAATTCATCATCGAGAGTGCTTGTTACAATTTGGAAATTGGAAGGAAAAGAATATTCAGGCAAAATTTGTTCCATATAAAATTCTTGTGGGCAAATTGGGTAATTATACAAATCTTCTAAATCGGATGAAAAATTACTTCCCAAAAATTTCCTCTCACCATCTTCCAAACCTTGCTTTATGGTAAGAATATTATTATTATTCAATTTGTGTTCCTATAAGACATAGAATTTTGATTTAACACAAACTTGAGTTTTAGGAGTATATGGAATTTCTGCTTGACATTCGTAATTATTACCCAATGTTTTAGTCGTAGGTGAGTTCATAAAATTATCTTTGCTCACATAATCATAAGAAATAGAACTACTATCTTTTCCTGGAATTGAAAATCCAAATTCATGACAGCTTAAAAATTGATTTAATATTAAGATGTTATGATTAGATTAATTAATCAAATCCAGAGCTCTTACTATCTTAGATGTTTAATTTTCAATATCTACTTCTGACTTGTAATTAGAATTAGGGAAAGATTGATGAATAAGGGGATTAGATTCTAAATAATCTTTAACTCTAGAAAAAGATAAACCAGGAAATGAACTTGATTCCATTTCAAGGTTAATAGTGCTTAGAGTAGGATCGATGGTTTGTAAATCGATTTCATAATTATTACAAGGTTGATCAAAATGATTAAATGATGAACGATTTTTAGCTAAAAAATTAAAAGAACCTGAATTATGATCTACTTCAGGGGTTTCATGTGTGGATTTAAAACTATGAGATTTGGAATTAAGGCATTCCTTATATTCAATTTCAGATGGAGGAAAATGGTAATCAACATTTTTCAATGAATTCACAGCTAGGTTTTGGTTTTCTTGTAAATAAGATGATGTCATATTTATGGCTGCAACTTTTCCATCATCAAGTATAATTGATTTATTTTTATGATTATGTAAAGACATAATTTCATCATGCAAAAGTTTAACTTGTTTGCTCAACTTAGAAATTCTAGATTCATTATCCTCTTCATCATTATTTTCATCATTATTATTATCGAAAAATAAAGAGGAAGAAGGGTCATGGAATACTTCTTAAAATCCTTCTCAAGAGCTTGTGCATGCTCGCATGCTTGATCAAAATCAATTATACCCTTTTGCGCAATAAACATAGATATAGATTTGGGTAAAGAACACACATACCAATCATATAGAATGTCATGTAAAGGTTTTTGATTGTCTTTGAGTTGATGATAAACTTTTTGAAAGCATGTGTTAAAATCACGTATAGATTCACCTTCTTGAACTTGTATTTCATCTCTCTTTCTCTCTCTCTCTCTATATATATATATTAGTTGCATTATAAATATCTTAAGCATTTTGAAAATTTCTTTTAAAATCAGACCAACCATGAATAGTGTTAATAGGAAGAACATAGTACCAGTTTGATACCTTACCTTCAAAAGTGAAGGGGAAAATCCTACATACAACATCTTCACATTGAATATCAAATAAACGTAATACAGACTCATATTTTCTAATGTGTTCAAGGGCTGTTATATTCCTTTCACCATCAAACTTTGGAAAGAGAGCAACTGCCTTTCTAGGGGCTCATGCAACGACCCATGCAGACTCAATGCCATGTTGGACTCCCATGGAAGGATTTGGGAATGAGACATAATTCATAAGACATAATAAAAGTGACTCAGGTAGGCCATCTTTCCGACTAACCATCCCTATGGTGCTTGTGTGACAACATAGAAGAATAAAATATTAAAAAAACTGAAATACAAGCCAAAGGATAATGGTTATTGAAATAATAAAAACTTAAAATAGAACCACTTATTTACCTCATGGCTCTCCTTCTAGCGCCATTTGTTGGCCGAATTTTTTGTCCAGAGGCCAACAAGGAGAGATAACCCACTCAGATTGCTTAAAGAAACTCCTTGAATGTTTGAAATAGCTATCCCTCGCAGGTTTGGGTCCTGCTACCTTATGATTTTGCTCTGAAAAGAGAGTCTCAGTTTGTTTGGTTTTACTGTGTAAGGATACTGTAAAAAGATGCACATTACTCTACGATAGAAAACTAATCTATATGGATTCCAATAGATGAAACAAATAGTTTAGTAGCTGCTAAACTGAAAACAGTTTTAACGGCTGCTAAAAACTTGTAGGTTTCCACTATGAAATAAAATCATAATTCTAAAATTAAAACGAAATTCTAACTAATCTATTTTCTAATCTATCCCATGAGAGCAGTGATAAAATTAACAATTAAAACTAATTTGAATTTAAAGGTAAATTCCATCTTGATAAGAACCAGAAGTAAAGTTGAATTACAAACCAAAATGCATTATATAATTTGCCATATTCTCAGAACTGGTAATCAAAATAATAATTACTATTTTGAAAATACAACTATTGAAACAAACTAGTTTAACGGGTTGTCAATGGACTATTAATAGGTATAAAACCAAGACCATAAAAGACCATGATGATATTAAAAATAAGCAGGATTAAATCAAAAGAAGGTTGTGTGAACCTGAATAAAAAATTCAGATTACATCTGATTGAATAACCATCCATAGGTCCAACCTCAAAAACAAATATACTTGAAGTTATTTACAAGTTCTTTTGTATCATCCTTGCTATACATTAACTAGCAGTGCCTCCTCTTTCTACAAACATCTCATGAAAATTACAGAGAGAAAACAATTCCTTCTCATCTATAGAGACCCCCCTAAACACAATGGAATTGCCTATGCTTTTATAAGCCAAAGGAGTCATAACAGTATCCAAAACAATAGTTATAGCTAGACGTAACAGAAAATTTCTGGAAAAATTCGGTTCAAATGGGAACGAAAATATCCCAGATCCTTCACAATTTTCGATTATAACAAAAGCTAAATCGACCAATTTGTGAAGTGGGCTTTCAACCGTTTGAGCTAATTCTTCACGGTTTGCTCACAACCAGCCCCGAAAAATCACCTCTTTCAACTAGTGCACATCCGTTTTGTGACTTTTTGTTTCTTTAATCCAAAAATCGTGATAGCTGGGTTCATCTAGACACGATTCACGCCTTCAACTTCGATGCTACCTTCATACGAGTTTTGTTTGATGAATTGAACTCTTAATAAATGATCCCATCGTAACTTTCTCCATATGTATCGCTGTGTCTGCAAAAATAAACAGTAAATGAGAAAATAACGTGATAGAAAAAATAGATAAGAGATTTCTCTCCGAAAAATATAAGATAATGAGTTAAAAAGGAAGAGTAATGAACAATAAAAAAAATACATAACATCTCCCTTCTTGGTATTATATTCTCTTTTGCGATCTACATGAGGAATCGTTGTAACTTCTCCGTATTGAGCTCACGATAGTTTTTTTATTGTGCTTCAATCAATTTCCCACTTTATGGCATGGAAGATTTGATTGAGGATCTTACATACGTATGAAACAAACACCAGCATTGGTTTAGCTCTTTGTATACTAATATAATAGTAACTATTGCTGTATAAGCCGACGGTTATGTACAGGCCATGATGTTATGACTAGACATTAGTGTTATGTAATATTTGATTGAGGATTGATTATGGTGATAACAAACTTCGCGTTTCATATTATTGTATAGAGTGAAACGAGGTGTTTTACAGCCCAGTATGATGGAGATGTTGTAACGTTTGTGATGTAAAGTTTGTTACTAACAAAATAATTAAAAAAATTCATATAGACTCATAAAATAAAAAATTATGGAAAGTATTTAAAAAAAATCCACATTGATTCATAAAATAAAATATTATGAAAAGTAATTAAAAATTAGATATTCCTTTATAAAATAAAAACTTAAAACTTAAACCCGGATCCTTCGCAAAACTGATGACACGACCTCTACAAATCCATCAATATTTTAATGACGTGACAAAAATTATCCAACAATCTTTTTATTGAGTTTTTAAATGATCTCTTATTCATGATGTGTTGATAAAATAGCAAACTAATGTGGTGAAACTATATGTGAAGGAAGCTCTTCAATAAATTCAAGGAAGTTTCCTAGGTATGAGGTATCATCGTGACAAACAGTCTTGTGCTAATGTACTCTACGATATTCTTATGACAGGTAGTTTACTCTGATGTGGACATGAATAAGTGATGAAATGACTCGAAATCTCTGTGCTTTAATTCCTTTTCTCTTTACGTCGCAATAGAATTCTTTTGCCGCTCAACAATCGCGAGATCTTTTAGCAGTAATTTGCTAAAAATCTTTGCCGGCAATCTTTAACATAGTTTTCAACACACTTTTAATTATGCTTTTCTATATATCTCTTGAAACCTGCGAAAGTAAAAATAACGAACGTTAAAAAAATGTAACTCATATTTAAATCCAAAAGTATAGACAAACTATCATGTTTCAAAATAAAACTTTTAACGTGTGCAACTAAATCTTTTATGACTCATCACAACAAATAAATCTTTATATTCATTACCATGTGTTAAAATAAATAATAATTAACAATGACAAACAATCGTATTCGTACGAGAGAGACACATTTTATTTGTATGCATTTTTTATGTTAACCATCTATGATATTGACAAATTAACATGTATGGTGATGAAATAAGTACATGCATGATGAACTTTTAATCTTAAAAAGAGATTTAAACCAAGTTTAGTATCCAACATGCTCTTATTGAAGTATAGATATTCAATTTAAAATATAAATAATATTATGATACCAAAAATCTATAAAGGGTAGATATATTTGTTTTCTCAATTCAGTATGAAATAAGAATTAGGAAAAGGTAAAGAAAGATATTAAACAAAGTTTAAAATTTATATAAATTAATACTTTGTTTAAAATAATTATTATTTCCTTTCCATGTTATATACATCTTGTTTGAAGAGCCAATTGAGTTGCAAACAAAATAAGCGTTAATTGGAATGATTTTGATTTTTTTAAAATTTAATGGTTTCAAAATGCAATAACTTATCCAAATTAAAAGTTTGCTACCATCTCTTTAATGCATGAATTGAAATTGAGTAATTAATGAAAATACCACAACCCATAAATATTCTCTTTCATGTATAAGGAAACGCTAAAACACTGTGTAAATCAAATGTAGATAGAGGCAAAATGAAAACATTAAATCAACTCATATAAGTGCCTTGTAAGGGTGATGAAATAAGGAAATCACGAGTGAAAATCACCAAGTTCTGAGAAAACATAAGCCCAAAGAGGTGTGCGAAAAACCATTCACAAAAATCTAAGCATACAAAGGACATCAATCTAAAAGTGAAATCAAACAATATACAACAAAGCAATAAAAAACAATTTGTTTACAAAATTATAAATGGGGGGACCTTTTGATTTTTGGAGGGCCAATAGACACATGTAAGGGAAAGTTGTTGGAGGTCCAACAGACACATGTACATTATTCTCAAAATAACATAATGGCACAAACATCATCAATCATAGGCCAATAATACCCTCAAGAGGCCACCTGTTGTTGGTGGAGGAAACGTTCTTATCCCTAGATGGTTAGAAGATTAATTCTTTAGGGCTTGAGTTTCAAGTCTCCTCCATTACCATGTATAGGGCCCTAATACCACAAGACCTAGATATGTAGCACCATGGATACCCATTCAAAGTCATGTGTGGCTCTTTGAGGCATTGTGAATGGCTCTAGATGCCTCAATGGTTTCTTTAGAGCCAAAGGTATGGTCTTCATCCCTAGAATTCCATTTTGAAGGCTATAGGACACCTTCATAATTATCAAACCACTTAATGGCACCAACATCCTAAATCATAGGCCTATCATAGCCTGAATAGACCATCTATGATCTATGGAGGAAACCTACTTAGCTCTAGATCTGTAGAATATTCCTTTAGAGCCTAAGGTTTAGGTCTCCTCCACTAACCATGTCCAAGGCCTCAAGGCCACAAGATCCAAACGCATAGCACTATAGATACCACTCCAAAATATTTCATGGTACTTTGAGGCAATGTTGATGTCTTTGAATGCCATGAAAATTTCTTTAGGCCCAAAGGAATGGTATTCCCAAGGTCAATTCCCCTAACCATGTGTAAGGCCCCAAGGCCACAAGACCTATATACATAGTGCCATATATAAGCCTCTGAAGTAATAGTGTTTATGGCTCTATATGTCTCAATGATTCCTTTAATGCCAAAAAAATGGTATTCTTCCATGGAACATAATTCCCAAGGGATTAATGCATGTACATTGTAGGGACCCCCCAAAAGACTATCTATGTAATACTAACATCATATAAAGATTTTAAATCTTGAAAATCAAATATGAAATCGTAATAAAAATGCATAAACTCAAATTGTACATAAAAATGGAACATTTTACCTGATTCCAATGGTTGTAGGTTGTTGTAGCTGAAATCCCTTGCTGCTTTGATCCAAACATCCAATCTCTCGATTTACCGAAGACCTCTCGGTTGACCTCTCCACCATATCGGGGGTACTCTTCTTTCCTCTGAACCCCTGATCATTTTGGGGTCGTAAGAATACACAATGCAAGCTTTCCATGGGGATCCCCCAATCCCCAGAAAGCTCAACCCAACTCACAAGAATCACAAGATAATTTCCCAATTACGACGCCCGTCCAGCGCAAGAGAGTCCATTCTTCTTCTCCTCCCTTTCTTTTATAACCAAAATATCCATGCCAAGTGTCTCATCATGCAAAAATATTATTTAATTTAATAATTCTCTAATATTTATTCTCATAATACAAGTGTTACTTTATTTTTAAGTGTGCACCTACATCCCTATATTGTCTCCTTAGTTAATTTCTTTAATCCCTAAATCAGTGGGATGTAGGTGGAGTGGTTTCTACTAGAGTGCTAGTTGTGATTTGCTTACTAATAAGTTTATTCATTAATATTTTTGGTCAGAAGTTTTCTAGTAGATGGACATCATGTCTTCTAAGTTTTTCTCTTTTCTAAAATAAAAAGAAATAATAAATACTCTTTTACTAAAATTATTTAATCTACCTTTAATTATTTTTTCCTTTTTCAAAATATCTACAATGAAAAATAAATTATCTCTTCTAGTAGGAACTTCAACCTAGATCAAGTTTTCCTTTTTTAAAAGAATAATAATAAAGAAATGGATTAAAATATTTCTTTTCCTAAAACTTCTAATCTATTTCAAGTTTTCTCATTTTCTTCAAATATAATAAAATAAATCTATTTCTCTTATTATATTTCTTTAAACTTTATATTATTGATTGATAATATCTTCCCGTTCCTGTCTAGGTACTCCTTCGGCGGGCCCTTCCGACAATTCCTTTTCTTTCTTCTTGTGAGGAGAACTGTGTAGCAATCGGGGATTCGTTACCGCAATATCTCGACTACACTTATTGGAGACTAAGGGATGCCAAGGGATACGGTTCTCCTTATCGTGCGTCCCTCAACTCTCATACGCGACCAAGTCGGTATGGCCTCATCCGTATGACACACACTTCCCCGGGCCAGCTCACAAGATTCCGACCCGTGTGTGGAGTGCTAATTCAGGGTTGACAATCTGTCGTCGTACCCCTATGTGTTCTTTCCGTTCTTACGACCCCTATAATTCCATTGTGGGTAAATCGTCTTACCTGCCACTGCACACACACACTCAAAGCGCGCATTAGTAGCGCTGCACTATGAAATTTTTCATCATCCATCTTGATATCTCAGTCAGTCGAGCATATATTTCATTTATCATTTTCATTATAAAGTCATTTCGTCATTCATCATAATATCTCAGTCAGTCGAGCATTTATTTCATTCATTATTTTCATTATAAAGTCATTTCGTCATTCATCATAATATCTCAGTCAGTCGAGCATATATTTCATTCATCATTTTCTCTCAATTAGTCAAGCATATCTACCATTCATCATTCTATCTCAATCAGTCGAGCATATCTAACATTCAGTCATCATTCATTTTCTAAATTTGCAAATCATTAAGCAGAGCATTCATTTATCAAGTAAAGTATCAATTTCTATAACTCTCGTTCATGGCATCGTTTTCGTTTATAATTTGTTGTCATGCAAATCATCATGCTTTCCTCAGTCGTTCAAGCATTTCAAATATTCAAAGGACCATTTTAGTAAATTTTATTCGGTCGGGTCACTAGGCAAGTGTCTTCAAGTGTATGGTCAGTCAATGTACTGAGGCAGGCGTTACATACACCCCCTCTTAATAAAACTTCATCCCGAAGTTAAATTTTGTTCTCGTACCTTCGATGCTAGGCTTTACGTTAGTTTCCCATTATCATCTTCTTGTCATTTTCTTCTATTTTTCTCAAGCAATCATGACCATAAGCACTAGTGGTTCAATCATTAATTTTCCTTCTCATCCAACATGGTTCCAATAGATCCTCAGGATCTCCATCGTAGTTTCATAAAAAAAATATCAATCCGGTAATACAGTCAATAATTGTGAGTCCCAACTAGATTTCCTATATCTCTTATTCCTTCATGAAAGTATACGATGTCAACATTTTCAACAAGTTGCATTGTGTCAAAAGCCACCCATTAGTTTATCCAAAACATAACAAATCCAGGGAAGGTTTCAAATCTATTTGGTTATCCTTTCCTCCAAGACGAGAAGGTAAACATCATAAAATATTCCTTCATATATAGATGGGTAAGATATAATATTGGTTTTAACAAATCAAGAGAGACCCTAAAATATTCTAAAATCAATTCCCATAAAACTACTTCCAAATACCTTTAAATGTTTTAATAATGTTGGTTCTCAATAAGATAGGAATAGGATTCGAGTCATCGAAATTTAGTGAGTTAGTCAAACATATTGAATTTTTAACTCTTAGTCCTTTCTTCAGTAATATCATGTCCAGATCAATGAGCTTATCACATCCTTCATTTCATCATTTTCGTAGTCTATTTATCAAGTAGTATAATTTTATCCCTTAAACTTCTTTCTTTTCTTAAAATATATAACAAGACAACTTCACCTTAATCAAAATCATTCACTTACAATTACAATCTAAAAATATATTATCATGATGGTCATTATCCTTTATATTTTAGTGCTATAATCATCAATATAATATTTGCTTTAATTTGAATCTGCACTACAATTCATATCTTAACAATAATATCTACTTATGCATATTGTAACAATTACCAAATTTGGTCCTTGTATAGAGATCATAATCCGGCCCAGAATATTCATCTTGATATTTTTCCTTTCAACTATACATGTATGTACTAAACCTTTATATTTACACAACTTCTTTCTTTTAACTTCAATTTATATGTATGTTATAAATACAATTTAACCCAAAAATATATATATAATTTAACCCATGACCTCTCCTTACTCAAAGTCCACACACAAATGTTTTGTTTCAAATATCTAAAAGTATATACTATCATATGTGTTAAGATGGTAGTTTTCCCCTTTATCTTTATACATAAATAATTTTATTTCCAATGTTTTAAATATGTTTTCTAGATTCACACTTCTTCCTTTAAAGGACACATGTGAGATTATATATCTTGTAAGAAGATAATAGTTATATATCACCTAAGGTTTAGAGTTGTCATTTTCATGCTTCTGTGTATAAGTGTATAATTTACCCATAGTACACCACCCATCTATTTAACTCATAGCAAATATCATTAACTGTTCAATTGAATAAAGGTTAGAGTTTTCTCATTATATATATATATATATATATATTGTCACGTTATCTTTTAACTAAGCACAACGTATATATATATATATATATATATATATCCATAGTAACACTTCCTCTAACTAATAATATTTTTTTCCAACAAGAAAAAAACATACCAATGTTATTCCATAGAATCAAAAGGTACATGAAAATAAGCTTAAGTTCACAGGATTTCTTTTGCCATTTCTGTCCAAGAAACCCCAAGCTATCACCGATATAACAAAATGATTTACTGATAATCACGCAGGATGTCAGTCAAATCACCCATTCCTCAAAAAGACAAAATGCTAACAACATTCTTGGATATACAATATAATTACTCAAAAAAGTTCAGAACCCCATAATTCAGAATCTGAGAATTCTGAAATTCTTCCCAAACTAGTACCCCAACATCACCCAACAAGGCCTGTTTAGACAATTTATTTGCCAGAGAATTATGTTGTCTATAAATGTGCTGAAATGATATCTCCTTGAACCCCTGAATAATTGATCTGATTTGCTGGCATCAATGGACAAGGGCTAATACTTTGAGGTCACATTCACCAAGTGCCCATTTAATTGTGACCCTAGAATCACCAAAGACTTTCAGATCATCTATACCAAATATCTTTGCCACTTTTAAGACACACCACAGTGCAATGAGCTCATCTTTCATATTTGTTCCCAGGCCACAATTCATTTTGAGTGAGAAATGATGAGATTTATTAAGAAAGATTGCTCCTCCAATAGCACAGAGTCCATCCTGTGCCGCACCATCAAAGAATAGAACATAGTAGTTAAAAACAGGCTCAAATGCACCAATCCTCCTTACCACAGTTGGTTTCTTGCCATTAAAAATGGATTTATAAAGAGAGAGAATTTGCTCAACACCATTTGATACCAAAGGAGCCAAATCTTCGAAAACTGTTTTGTTTCTGATATACCATACAACCCATGATATAAATAGAGGTAGCACAGGGTGAGTTCTGCATTCCTTGAACCATTTTAGGAAAGAGAACTCAAAAGACTCCCTACCCCAAGCCAACTTTATATCCAGAGCAAAACAAACCTTTTCCCAAATTTCTCTAGTATACCTGCAATGAACCAGTATGTGTTGGGTAGATTCTGCCTCTGATTTACATAATGAGCACCTATTAGGACTAGTCCATCCCATACGAACCAATATGTCCCAAGTTTTCAGCTTCCCTTTAAAGGAAAACCAACCAAAGCACTTGAACTTAGTAGGAATCTTCCATCTCCACAGCTTCTTGAACCACCAATGTTGGGGACAAAAATTAATGTATGATATAATATAATTATAAGCTGATTTGGCAGTAACTTCACTAGATATAGGGTTTCCATTCCATTTCAAAATATCACACTGGGTCGAGAGTCTACACCCAATTGAATTCAAACAGGAAAATAATAAATCTGATTCTCTTTCATAACATCCCAATAATCCTAAATCAAAACCTTTTATCCAGTAGGATCCCTCATGAAGTGAGACATAATTTCTCATCCGATCCAAAGTAATGAAATTTCTATCTCTGAGAAAATCTAGAATTTCATCTGACAGCATGAAATCCTGATCAAGACCCAAGATTCGATCAACACCAACTTGAATTTTCTAACCATTTCTTGTTTGCCAAGACAATTCACTACCAATCCAGTGATAAACCTGCATAAAACCCTTCCAAATCACAGATGAATTCCTAGCTTTCTTGTTTGAGTTTTTGATCCAGTCCACAACATCGGATTTAATATATTTCACTTTTAATACCTGAGACCACAAAGTATTACCCCATATACCTCTCCAAAGGCTCTTAAGCCATAAAGCCTTCCCAAAGATATCCAAATTTTTAATCCCCCAACCACCACTTTTTTCAGGTTTAGTGATATAATCCCATTTAGCCATTATTATACCTCTGCGATCCAACCCACCTGTCCAAAGAAAGTTGGAGCAAAGTCTATTTAATTGATTGAGGATCGACTTGGGCAATTTAAACAAGGATAACCAGTAAACTAGAATGCTAGTGAGAACATCCTTGACCATAATGAGTCGACCTCCAACAGAAAGAAGTCAGTTTGTCCAGCTTTGAATATGATACTCCATCTTTTTAACAAGCCAGGACCAGTCCTTTACTCTATAATTATTCGACTTCAGAAAGTAACCCAGATAAGTAAATCCATCTTCCAACTTCTGAATTTTGTATGGAAAGTCATTCTTTAATTCCTCAATTTGCAAGTCATCCAGATTGTGCTGAAATATAATGGACTTCCTCTCACTGACCTTCATACCAGATGCATAACAAAAAAGAGATATAGAATTCCTGAAGCACCTCCTTTCACCAATGGAGTTTATACCAGCTAGAAGTACATCATCGACGAATAGCAAGTGTGAGATAGAAATCTCTCTGGAGAGTTTGATCCCTTTTATAAGACCATCATTTTTTGCCTTAAGGATAATTCTGCTTAATCCATCAATAACCAACACAAAAAGAATAGGTGACAGTGGAAATCCCTGTCTTATCCCCCGAGAGCACTTAAAGAAATCAGATGGAATCCCATTAATAAGTACAACAATATTAGTAGAAGTCACATAGGACATGATCCACCTCAGCATCAAAGGTGACAGTCCAATTTGAATAAGGAGCAATCTGAGATAGCACCAATCCACCCTATCGTAGGCTTTTTCAAGATCCATTTTAAGAAGGAAAGCCTTTTTGTTCCTAACCTTGATCGATCAGATAATCTCCTGGGAAATACCGACAACATCCAGAATCTGTCTGTCATGAAGAAAGTCGAACTGATTTGTTGACACAAACTTTGACAACCCAGGTTTTATCCTTACAACTATGATTTTTGATATAAGCTTGTAAATTAAAATACATAATGCAATAGGTCTGTACTCACCAAATGATGAGGGTTTGTTACATTTCAGAATCGAAGTAAGAAATGTAGAATTCAATGCTCCCGAGATATAACCATTGATCCTGGAATATTCCACCATTGCAAGAATTTCCTCTCCCATTAAGTAAAAAAAGTGAAGAAATAATTCCACAGTCCATCCATTAGGCCCTGGACTCTTATCCTTTGCAAATAGCTTCAATGTATCTTCAACTTCTTTAAGAGTAACCTCTTGATCCAATGCCAAAGCTTCCTGAGGATTGAAGAAAACTGGAAATAGTTGCGCAATCTCAATCTGTTTGAGAAAATCACTACCTCCCGGATCTTTGAAAATGTTGCCAAAGAAGTTAACAGCCGCAGCTTGAAGTTGCTTCTGTCCAGTAATAGAAACCCCACCATCATCTTTGATTTCCCAGATTGCTTTCTTATTTCGTCTATATGAAGCATAGGCATGAAAATAATTTGTATTTATGTCATCGAGATCAAGCCACAAGGAACGGATTTTTAATCTCCACTCAACTTCCTCTTGAATCAATAAAGTCTCCTTTTTAGCATTCAGTGAATTTAGTAATTCATGATCAGTCTCATTTCCCATGGAATCAGTTTCCTTTTGATAAACCAGCCTGATTTGATCCTGCAGATCCTCAAATTCTTTAAGATCCAGCTTCTTTTTATTTTTGATCCACGACTTTACCATAGCCTTCAAATGCCTGAGCTTTAAAACAAATTTATCCATAGGATTTATGCCCCAATCCTAAACTGGCACACTCCATGACTGTTTAATGGTCTCACAAAAGTTCTCGTCCTGTAGCCAGGAATTATTAAACTTAAATGGGATATTTTTTGGATCCTGAGAGTCATCAAACTGCAGGAAAATGGGCCAATGATCCAAGAAAATATGCTCCCCCACCCAAGAGCGATATCTTTGAAATTGTTGAAGCAACGACCTTGAAACCAAGAAGCGATCTAGTGTTTTAAGGATACCCTCTTTCCCACACCTGCCGTTAGTCCAAGTAGGCATGATAGTTGTAGGAGCCACATCCACCAAGTCACATTTAATCAAAAGTTCAGAAAAATATTCAGCTAAATCATCAAATCGAGCCTTGGAGTCCCAGATTTCAGACCAGTTTAAAGTGAAATTGAGATCTCCTAAAAGAATAAGATTAGGAGAGATAAGTAGCCCCGTATCCTTCAGTTCATCCCAGAACTCAACCCCGTTAGTATATGGCCCATAACAGTTTAGGATAGAAAATTGTGTATTATGAAAAATCCCCCGACCCTGCAATAATATTCCCACACTTAGATTTAAAGCTTTTAAAACAGCAACAATTAGGGTTCCAGCCGACAATCAACCCACCAGACTTCCCACCTGCATTAATAGCAGAAAACTCCCACCCAGGGCAGACATTGACCAATTTAAGGATAGACTCTTTATCAGAACTCATAGTTTCTTGGATAAGAAGAACATCCGGGCTAGTAGCATTTAACAGTTTCGACAAGGCCCTACCCCGGGAAGCCTTGCTTAACCCACGTGTATTTAATGAGGCAATCAACATTACTTACCCTGGCTCAAGGGAAACACTGCCCTAAGTGCCCTAGGGTTTGAAGGATCACTGCCAATGTCAGAAGCACCATCAATTCTCATCGATAGTGGAACAAAAACATCACCAATATGCTCATCTCCATTCGACATTTGAGACTTCTTTGCCTTTCTAATGGTTACATTTTTGAACCTAAGTCTTTCAGCAGGTAGAACATCAGAATTTAGGGTTGGCTTTTTAGAAAAAACATCCAATGGGGACAACAAGGTTGACCCAACACCAGGTTTGTAGCCACTCATCCAGAATGTCCTTTTCTTCAAATGATAAAACCGTAGCAACATTATAGGTAGGGACACACACAGGTTCAGAAACTACAGTCTTCACAACATTTTCAGCGCGACCCTGTTCAGTTTGAACAGAACCCTTATTTCCCTCAATAAAAAAAGGTCCTCCCTCAGCAGATAGATTTAATGCAGTCTCCCCTCTAGAAATTCTAAGGTTTAAAGAGCTTTCAATATCTTCATAAAAATTTAACTCTTTCTGAGTAATTCCTTTATATGGGTATTCTTCAATAGACTTACCCGGAATTGATTTAACCGTTGAAAGTCCGTTTGAGGAAGAAGAAAGTATATTCGAAGCAGTCAACGGTGCAGAGCTCTCCATCTTCAATTTGAAAGGGCATTTTGAAGCAGTATGCCCCGTTTCTTTGCACACATAGCATCGAAATGAGATTTTAAAATAATTCAGATGCTGGTTGACAATCCTGGAACCCCAAGTTAATTCAATTTCCGCCGGTAAACCCTACCGCATGTCTATTTCAACCATCACCCTTGCCGCACTGCGGTCAAACCCAAATAGGGTTTTCCTATTGATTCGGATAAACTTTCCTAGAATATTCGCCACCCCAATAAATTGTCCTCAGACCATAATTCGATAGGAAATCCTGGCATAATGACCCACAAATGTCGCAAACGTTGAGAATCCTTAAGTGGGTCAAACCCAATGTACCACCTATTAAGACAGATGGAGCCTTCTTTAAATAGCCAGACCTGATTCAAGATTTCTTCCACATTAAAACCAACAGGGAATGTAAACAATATCCATCTGTTCACCAGCAAGTTAACACGCGGAGCCAGGCGGCATATGGGCATCCAATGCTCATTCACCCATGACACAATGTCTTCTCTGCAACCCCCAACAAATTCCACACGACCCACTACACCTCGGGTAGCCAGAACCTGCATTCTCTCCAAGTTATGATCATAATTAGCAGAGAATTGTAACCGACCCTCTCTAGCCCTAACGAATTTTGTCTGCCGGCGAATACGAGCCCGTGAGCCTAGGAGGTTACGGTTTATGTGCCTGGAGCGCTCATTCTCCTTCAAAGACAAAGTCGAAAGAACAAAGGGTGGTGACAATGCTAAGTTAGCCATAGGAATACCCAAACCCAAGCCGTCACAATCGATCAAAAGTAATTCGCTGACAAAGGCCTCAAAAGCCGCCACCTGCCCAGTCAGGACTGTAGCGCCAAAAATAGGCGGCCTACTAAAAATAGACCTAAATTCCACTTTCTACCAAAAAACCCCAAAAATAGTAACCCTACTAATTAAAAATCCAATCACTAGTGGCAACCAAGGATAGCCGAGAACAAGCAAGTAGGCCAGAAAACAAAAACTCACCACCGATGACAAACCAATAGAAAGACGACAAAAAACTGCAGATAAGTCAATATTGGAGCTTTGAGACATAAATCACATTCCCACTTATTTTTTACCTTGGTTGGTACTATAGACAACCCGCAGATTGTCTATGACTCCAAGTTTCTCCAAGCTCAACAATCTAACATACTGCAATCAAAGAAGTCTAACTAGCCAAAAATCCCACTCTCCCTCGGCACCAAACCCTCGCAGCCATCCTCCCCCATCTCCCTACAACTAATAACCCTAACTAATAATATACTAGATATACACCGAATTTCATGCTAAGATGTCAATACGTTTTAATTGAACTTATCTTTGTTCAACGACCAAAAGCGGAAGATACCGCCAATTGCAGGTTTGTGACGGATTGCATTCGCTGCAATCGTGGAGAGAATATTGTGGTGTAGTTAAATGGATAGGGATGCGACCATCCACTTACTCGGTGGACATTTATGCAGCTGCCAATGCCAGGTATGCTAGACATGCAACTCCTAGATGGGAGAGGTTGTTCCTGTAAATAATTAAGTCTTTTGAAAAACTTTCGTTTAATCTTCATAATTGATCAATTATACCACATGGTATTGGTCATATTCTTTTTTTTTGATAGTTAGATACTCGTGCAGCTTATGTTAACGCCAAGTAGCGTGAACATTGATGTTATCTTCACTAAGAGTTAGACAGAAGAATTTTACAATTAATTATATGTAATGTCCCTCAACCGAGTCTTAGTCAGCGACAGCCTAAGTAAGCTGATGCACATTCTAAGTCAGCCGAATAAAATCTGACTTATCCTAATCTATAGTTGGCTCCACTAAGACACTTGCATGTTGTAATTTCAGTTGGTTTTCCCCATAATTAATCAAAGGAATTCACCATTTTCATTTAGACTCAGAAATCTTATTGGAGTTGTAATTTCCAAGTATTTTCTTGTAATTCTATTAAATTGTCATGACTTCAACACATAAACTAATACCTACACGCATAATACGAATAAAACAGATGTAAATTTCCAAATGAAATGGCATTCTACAACCATATCAAATAAACCTTTTCTTCCAGATCTACAATTATTTTTACCAAACTGTATTCTACTTTCAGTAAGCATGATAAGCCATAGTTTAGATAAGATACCTGTCTACGACGAATTGGAAGTTGTTAATATAAATATTAGCAGAATTAATCTCTATTACTTTCAATATTTATAATTTTTACAGAAGAAAGAATTACGGTTCAGATCCTTTCAGAATATCTTTCACACAGAGAGTAAATTACTAATGTCTAAAGACAACATACAGAGATCTATAAAATCGCTATTCAACAGTGTTAGCTATAGGTCTTCTATGTTAATCTAGCATAAGTAATATTTAGTCCTTTCAACATATATATAAATTTGCATGGAACAGAAACTTCATATATATAAAAAAAAAATTCATCAACCTGAATCGCCATTCGCGATGGTTCACAGATCGATTATCTAGCATATATATATGCATATCAAATAATAGCAGCAGCAATCTCCAAGTTCTAATATATATACAAATTTACATAGAATAAAATATAAATTCTTAGGAAACTAGACAACAACACATAGTCTAATCCTTGACCAAATTTAAGAGACAACTCAAACTAAAAGTCAATCAATAATTGAGGATATCAGCGCTTATCTTTTTCCGCGAACAAGCATGAAGGGATCCCGCATTGAGTCCACAGGTTGGTTGAGGAAGATTCCAGCCGATGAACTATTATGGTTGAGACTAACTACTAGTCGATGATTACGAGCGAGCCGACTATATTCAATAAAAAAAGTATCAATGGTGCTTACAACCAGGCAATTATCAATCAGTCGGTTCGGTCAGTTAATGGATCGACAGTGATCAACAGAGGGGAATAACTCAATCTCCAGATCTAAAATGATTTATGATCAACAGAGGGGAATAACTAAATCCTTATCTATCGAAAGGGTTAAGGTTTAGCAAAGTGAAAAATAAACTCAATCTCAGATCTAACTTGTTTACGTTTTAGCAGAGCTAGAATAAACTCACTCTCAGATCTGAATCGTATACGGTTAACAGAGCTGGGATATACTCCATAATTAGTTATGGTATGGGTGACGGCTCTTAGAGTTGTAAGCGAATTTCTCATAGGGTTAGATTTCACAAATTTTACAGAGCTTGAACTAGATAATCTACACATACATCCAGATCGGGTTTCCAATTTCAATAACCACACAGAGATTTCATAGTTAGAATTTTGCATTCATATTAACTTATTCCAAATAAAGAATTCATAGGAGAGTAAACTAATTGATCCAACCTGATTTCGACGACCCACTGTATGAGGTAAGTGCGTTGGTATGCCGTTCTATTCAGATCAGTCTTCGTTGATGATTCACCCAAACCTCTGAAAACAAAATATGAGTCCAGTGCCCTCAAGGCTCGACCGACTCTGATACCAAATGTAGGGACCCCCAAAAAGACTATCTATGTAATACTAATATCATATAAACATTTTAAATCTTAAAAATCAAATATGAAACCGTAATAAAAATGCATAAACTCAATTTGTACATAAAATGGAACATTTTACCTGATTCCGATGGTTGTAAGTTGTTGTAGCTAACATCCCTTGTAAGTGGTTTCTACTAGAGTCCTAGTTGTAATTTGCTTACTAATAAGTTTATTCATTAATCTTTTTGGTCATAAGTTTTAGAGTCCTAGTTGTAATTTGCTTACTAATAAGTTTATTCATTAATCTTTTTGGTCATAAGTTTTCTAGTAGATGGACATCATGGCTTCTCAGTTTTTCTCTTTTCTAAAATAAAAAGAAATAATAAATATTCTTTTATTAAAATTATTTAATCTAACTTTAATTAGTTTTTCCTTTTTCAAAATATCTATAATGAAAAATAAATTATCTCTTCTATTAAAACCTTCAACCTAGATCAAGTTTTCCTATTTTCAAAGAATAATAATAAAGCAATGGATTAAAATATTTCTTTTGCTAAAACTTCTAATCTATTTCAAGTTTTCTCATTTTCTTCAAACATAATAAAATAAATCTATTTCTTTTATTATATTTCTTTAAAATTTATATTATTGATTGATAATCTCTTCCTATTCCTATCTAGGTACCCCTTCGGCGGGCCCTTCCGACAATTCCTTTTCTTTCTTCTTGTGAGGAGAACTGTGTAGCGATCGGGGAGTCGTTACCGCGATCTCTCGACTACACTTCTTGGAGACTAAGGGATGCTAAGGGATAAGGTTCTCTTTATCGCACACCCCTCAACTCTCGTACGTGACCAAGTCGGTATGGCCTTGCCCGTACGGAACACGCTTCCTCGGGCTAGCTCGCAAGTTTCTGACTCGTGCGTGGAGTGCTAATTCAGGGTTGACAGTCTGTTGTCGTACTCCTATGTGTTCTTTCCGTTCTTACGACCCCTATAATTCCATTGTGGGTCAGTCGGTAAATTGTCTTACCTGCCACTGCACACACACACTCAAAGCACACATTAGTAGCGCTGCACTATGAAATATTTCATCATCCATCGTAATATCTCAGTCAGTCGAGCATATATTTCATTCATCATTTTCATATAAAGTCATTTCGTCATTCATCATAATATCTCAGTCAGTCAAGCATATATTTCATTCATCATTTTTATTATAAAGTCATTTTGTCATTCATCATAATATCTAAGTCAGTCAAGCATATATTTCATTCATTATTTTCTCTCAATCAGTCAAGCATATCTATCATTCATCATTCTATGTCAATCAGTCGAGCATATCTAACATTCAGTCATTATTCATTTTCGAAATTCGCAAATCATTAAGCAGATCATTCATTTATTAAGTAAAGTATCAATTTCTATAACTATCGTTCATTGCGTCATTTTCGTTTATCATTTGTTGTCATGCAAATCATCATGCTTTCCTCAGTAGTTCAAGCATTTCAAATATTCAAAGGACCATTTTACTAAAGTTTATTCGGTCGGGTCACTAGGAAAGTGTCTTCAAGTCTACGGTCAGTCAATGTACTAAGGCGGGCATTACATACGTACTACTTAAAACCACACAATGGTAACAACATCCTTAATCATGGGCCAATTATACAAATTAGAAGGTTGTGTGTGGTTGGTGGAGGCGAACTTCTTACCCCTAGATGTCTACAATATTCCTTAGAGAAAAAGGCTTAGGTATCATCCACTAACCATATCGAAGGTTCCAAGGCCACAAGGCATAGATACATAATACAATGGATACCCCTACAAAGTCCTGCATGGCGCTTTGAGCAATTATAATTCATGGATTATAACCATGTCCATGTCCAATTCCCTAGTACCCATACCTAGAGCTAAAAAAATCCTAATGGCACACATATCTCAATTTTAGGGAAACCATACCATCCAAAGGTATTATACATTGATACATGCATTATTATTAGCCTTGCATGCCTAGAGATTCCTTTAGGGGATAAGGCTTGGGTTTCCTCCTTTAACAATGTTGAGGCCCCTAAACTCATATCTAATGCCCAAAACCTCCTAAAGGTGATGACATCCTCTCTTTGAGGCCACAGATATCCTAGGCCATGATATCCAATAAACATTAACAACATTTTAACACCACAAAATATATGTGGTGCTAATAAACCACCACCTTAACACCAAAAAATGTAAGTGGTGCTAATACCACCACCTTAACACCACAAAATGTCAGTGGTGTTAAGCTCCAAAAAATTATAAGTAGTGCTAATAGCACCACTTTCACACCATAAACTATAAATGGTGGTAACTTGTCACTGAATGGTTGTTTAATAACTACTACTCTACATCATCTTTCTTTCAAAACTCCTTTTCTTTAAAGAATATCAATCGTTAGGGTTTTCCTTCTCTTGGTAATTAGGTCTACGTGGTCAAGTGCTTACATGCCCTTTGTTTTGACCCGTTTCTAGTTATGCCCATAGCTTTTTCGTTCCTTTCAACATGAATTTCTATGGTTTTATTTATACCCATTGTTAGTCTTCAACAATGGGTTCCCAAGTAATTTTAGAACCACTCTGATACCAAATTGATCCAAAATTATCTGGATTAAAACCCAAAAACTGGAGTGGAATTAGTCACAATTATTCTACCTAAGTTTTGACTTATCGAGTGTCTAATTTCTTCATAAATTGGTGTATGTCAGAGTGGAATCTGCTGCAAACAAACAAATATAATTTTTCGAAGCATGAAACCCCTATCAGAGATCATTTTTATATTAAAAATCCAAATATAATTAGGTCAAGATGGAACTCACTTATTTTTAGGGCATATTTGTCTTGAAATCTTGCCCCTGTGTGCTCGCTTGCTGAGGTTTCCAAGTTGCTGGGTCACTTGCTTTCTTGCCCAAAATGCATGCTTTCCCAATACGCTTGATCACTGGTGTTTTTTATGATTGTTTTCCGAGTTTGCAACGAAAGTGGGTCTCCAAGGTCACAGGTATGCAGGAGGGTTATTGGGCGTGGGAGGTTTTCTCTAGTGGGAGGTGACAATTGTGGTAAAAATATTCATAAATTGTTTATATTTTATTTTCTATATTATATAAAGTATGTTATTTAAGTATTTTTTCTAATAATATATATGTTTTTTGTTTATGTATTTTGTTATATATATATGTGTGTGTGTGTGTGTGTTTATTATTAACAAAATATTTAAATAACAAACATATATTATATAATATGATAATTCTAATCTAATGCAACAAATAAAACATATATATATATATATATATATATATATATATATATATATATATATATATATATATATATGTAATACACCAAATAAAAATTTATAGATAAAAATATATACACCAAATACATTTATATAAATAATATAAAATTAAAAATTTGATAATCAAAATAAAAATGTAATCTTCATGATCATCATCATCGTCGACATGATGATGATTATTATTGTCACCATCATGAACACCATCATCGTCCACAATATCATTGTGATCATCATCATCATCACTAGCTTCATCATCGTCGTCGTGACGATCATCATCGTCATCAACAACAACAATTTCATCGTCATCATTAGCATCATCATCATCGCCATCCCCATAATCATCATCATGTTTGTCATTGTCCTCATTATCATCATCATCATTCTTGAAAACATCAAAGTCATTATCAACAAAATCATCATCGTCATCACCATCCTCGTGATCATTATCAGCGTCGACATGATGATAATTATCATTGTCATTGTCATTGTCATGAACATGAACATCATCCACAATACCATCATAATCATAAACATGATCATCATCATCATTTCCATCCCCCCCCCTCCTCCTCCCTGTCATCATCATCATGGCAATAGTCATTGTCATCATCATCAACAACAACATCATCGTTGTCATTGGCAACATCATCATCATCAATGCCATCCCCATCATCATCATGTTGGTCATCATGATGTTCATCATTGTCCTCATCATCATCATCAATATCATTCTCGACAACATAAAATTCATGATCAATAATATTTTCATTTAGAGCTTATGGGTTATATGCCATCCCCCAGGTCGTGACACATGGTATAAATAGGGAAAATTTGGCTTGCAAGTTTAACATGGTGGAAATTTCAAGGTTTGGAATAATATAAATATTTATAAGGGATATGGGCATGATACAAGGCCAAAAAAAAAAATCTTGGGTCATAAAATTTACATGTGCGGCTCATGGGCCATGTGTGCCCCCCAAACCATCACAAATGCCTTGAATGGGGAATGTTGGGGTTGTTGGTTCAGTATGTTGGTCATTTCAATGTTCGACACACTAATGATGTTTCTTGAATATACGAGAATGGTATGAGGTCAAGAACCATAATATTATGCCATAAAAAATTTCCTCTTGTCTTGTAGGCCTTGTGTGGGTTTATAAATTGCCTTGAAAATGACTTTTAGGGGGGCTCTTTCAAACTCCCTCCCAAAAACTCATGCAAATTGGACTTTTGGGGGCGGCTTTAAAACAACCGCCCCCAACAGTCTAATTCTCATAACTTTTAAGGATTTTTTTTTTTTAAACCGCCTTGAAAAGGGCCTTTAGGGGGGGGGGGGTCTTTCAACACCCCCAAAAAGTGTCATGAAAATTAGACTTTTGAGGGAAAATTTATAACAATTGCCCCTAAAAGTCCAAATTCTCATGACTTTTAAGGGGCTTTTTTTTTTAAATCGCATTGAAAAGGAACTTTAGGGGGTCTTTCAAACCCATCCCCAAAAAATTCATGACAATTAAACTTTTGAGGGCGACTATAACCGCCGCCCCCAAAAGTTCAAATTCTCATGACTTTTAGGGGGGGGGTTTAAAAACCGCCTTGAAAAGGACCTTTGGGGGGGGTCTTTCAAAACCCCCCGAAAAAATTCATGACAATTGGACTTTTAAGGGCGGCTTTATAACAATTGCCCCCAAAAGTCCAAATTCTCATGACTTTTGGTGGTAGATTTAAAACAACTGCCCCCAAAATTCAATTATCATGACTTTTGGGGGCAACTTTAAAACAACCGCCCCCAAAAGTCCAATTGGTGGGGGGGGGGGGGGGTGGTGGGGGTTTAAAAATCGCCTTGAAAAGGAACTTTGTGGGGGGTGTCTTTCCAACCCTTCTCCCCAAAATAAAAATTCTTGAGAATTGAACTTTTGGGGGGGTTTCTAAAAAAATTCCCCCAAAAGTCCAATTCTCAGGACTTTCAAGGGGGGTTTTTAAGAACCGCCCCCAAAGATCTTTTTTTTTTTTTTGTGGGGGGATTTAGCAAAACAGTCGCAAGCCAAAAACGCCCCTAAAAGGGTGAATTGTTGTAGTGATAGAAGCAATTGGAAGGTTTCGTGTTGATGAAAAGAGGGATCCCACCTAAGGTTTCTGAATCCTATTCATAGGCCAATGCAACAATGCGAGTGGAGGGAGAGAGAGCATGATGCTATTGATAATCAAGTGCAAGGTGATTTGGAAACTCAACAAGCATTGCAAATATGTGGCCTTTACGAGTTTTGGAATATTGGAAGTTTAAGGGGACAAATAAGGTTTCTTCAGATGATCATAGACTATTGGGATCCAGACACCGAGTCCTTCAACTTGGATGGACAACTTCTAAAAATTGAGGTTGAAGACATATACTTCATCATAAGATTATCTCACCGAGGGGATGTAGTGAATATCCGGGATCGTGGAATAGGAGGGGGCATGACCATAGAGGACTACATTTCTACATACTTCCTTCCCGACACTTAGAAGGTGGGAAGTCAGGTCCCCATCGTAGCCATCAGGAGCCTCACCATGAATATCATCATTCTAGTGCTCAGTAGGATATCAGGTTCGACTGCCCTACACTAGGATTCGAGACCCATGATGTTCTATACTATGGAGTGTCTGAGACCTACCGTGTACAACTGGTGCACATCACTGTTGGAAACTATGAAGCACCAACTTACCAAATGAAAGCTTGGAAGGGCCAAAATTTTTGGGTTTGCGAGCAGACTATGCAGTTTCTTCTTCGATAGGGTTCCCAGCCTTAGCCCAAGGGTGGAGGTCCCTCCTCATAGTCTAAGGGATCCATTCCAAGCGCGATGGACTGAGATCATAACACATTTGGGAGGTGGAAAAGTTCCCTCTCCATACACTAATGACGTCTTCCACTGGTGGCGGCGATAGGTGATTGCCATAGATGACTATCCCTATGAGGGGATTGACTTCCGTGGTGATAGAGACATGCCGTTACCACCAGGGTCTGCGATTGGTGAGATTGGTAAGCACTATTTTAATGTTTTTATTATTTATTTTTTTGGATTTTTGACTTGAATGAAAGCAAAAATGTTTTTGGTGTGGTATCAAATTTTAACGCTAAAATGTTTCTCGCAGACAGAGGTCCACGATGACAACATGGATATCCACGACATCGATGCAGAGGCCGAGGAGAGGATTTAACTGGCAGGGATGCCGAGACTACCTTACAGAATGTGTAGGGTAACCTATCACGATTGACTTGCAAAGTACCGATGGTGCAGATAGAGGACCTCCTATAGGCCATGCAAAGAGACGTAGAGGAGTACCATGTCCATGGGTGTAGATTTTCCAGTTTCTATCCAACACCGTAGTTTTCTATCATGAGACACATCCTGCACTAGAGGTTTAGATGCTATGGTTATTCTATGTACCAGCCATGTATATTTTGAGAGCTATGCGATCAAATTTTTTACTATGACACCACACTTTTGGAATTATTTATGATAATGAAAAACTTATGGTTCTCGGCTCTACTATTATTTGTGTATAAATGTGTGAATGAATGAATGTATGGTTGCTTCCTTTGATTAATTATGAGACAAATGCCAATCTAGGATATAGTTTACATATGCATCAGTGAATTGATTAGAACATCTTGGTATATGAATGAATGTGATGAAATTAAAATGTTGTTCCAACAGTGTTACCCGTAGGAATATTCTTAGTAGTGTAGGATCTCTAACATGATACCAACCATTCAATTGTGACATGACCAACTGTGAATCCAAGCGGATTTATAAAGACTGAATACCATTATAAATGGAATCACAAAGTAGGTCAATGACAACAGTGTACTCGGCCACATTATTTGATGATGGCCTAAGACATACACCTCCTGAAGACACAAGCTGACCCTCGGGTGAATAGATAACCCAAGCAGTAGACTCTAAGTTCTATGTATGATAGCTAGCACCATCCGCAAATAGTAGGAACGTCGAAGACTCCATTGACATCTGCTAACTAAGAGGAAGTGTATAAGAAAACTCGAGATACCAAAAGAAAAGATAAACTATGTACAAAATTATTCAATAATGTACATGGTACCAGCCTAAGATGGAGACTCAAGCATAGGAACGCTTAAGGTAGAGCCCATTTCTAGGATCCTTTAGGACATTCCCTTCGTAGTATTCCAAATCATAAGCTCCTTTATCTAGGACACGCCTTATGATATTAGGACCATGCCACATTGGGATGAACTGGCCTCCCCCGAGTGGTTCCTTAGATTGGTTATACAAGAGGACCAAGTCACCCTTAGCGTACTTCCAGGGACAGACAGACCTATCATACTGAGCCTTAACATGGAGTTTATTATCTTCAATTTCCATAGTGACGATGGCATCTTGAAGTTGCTCATCAAGCTTCTCGAGGTGGATTAGACATTGTTCTAAATTCGTTGTGTCAGGCAGGACCTCAATGGATAGCTTCAACAAAGGGATTTCGCATTCAACTAGAAGGACGGACTCCACACCATGAACCAATTGAAAAGGTGAGAACCTGGTGGAAGTCTTAACTACGATTTGGTACACCCACAATGCAGGATATAACATAATATGCCAATCAGACTTGCTTTGTCTAATGGTGTTGGCAGGAGGGTTTGGATGAGTCATCTGTGCAACATCGCAGATGCTGCGCAAGGTCAAAGATGTCGCTCAAGGAGGAAAAACCGCGCACAAGTCGGAAATGATATTATTTTATGTATTTTTGGGGTAATTTTGGACCACATTGTGCGGGTTATGATCATTCTTTTGTAGATCTTGTTAAGAAGCAGTTAGGTGGTTGTCTAAGTGGACCATGAATGTAAAGGCACAAGCCTATAAATAGATTTAGAATTGCAAGTGTTATGATAATCCGGATCATCCTTAGAATCCGCATCGTGATCATATCAGAAGAATATGGTATGTTTGGTATTGGATATTGATCTTGGTCTTTTGAATCTGGGTATGCGACAGAAGAACTGTGTTGATGTATCTGTATTTTGAGGCGAAGGTTAATATGACATGACGGAGTTTGAGCAGAATCATTGTGTCTTTCCTGTTTCCTTGTTATGAATGTGATGTGTATCTGCGATATGAATCTGTGAATGATGCGATGTTTCCTTGCTTCAACTGAAATTATATTGTTATATCTATTTGCGCATTAATGGTTTTGCTTATAATGAGATCTGTTGAATGATGATGCAATTCTGTTTGATGCATAAGCTGAATAGTTAGATTTGTTAAATGATGTTGTGCTAAGTCAATAAGTAGATGCACATGGTCCTCCTTCATTCGGTGAAAACGTGGTTCCATCAGATCTCCCTCGAACATCTCGGGTGAGACTTCATCTGCTCTGCAGGTGTTGTTGGACAGGGTAAAACCTATATGGGCCGGTGCTCAAGGATATCATGGTGGTTTGGGTGTCGACAGAGTGAGGAACCCCTATCGACTGGTTTGTGTCAACAAATGGTTCCATTGCTGGGACCCTAGTGCGAAGTGGAGGGAGGACATGCTGTGGCATCCGACGAAACTGAAAATTCTAGATTGGTTCGACCAAAAGTTGCGAGAGTTTGCTGAGAAAGAGAATAAAAACCCTGGACTGACGACGGATAGGTGGATGGAAAGATATATACACGACAGTCCACACGAGTATTATTTCTGTGAATTCCCGATCATCTTGTATGAGTGGTTAGCACAATTAACCTTTCGCAAGGTAAATTTGCAAGGCAGCGAGCCAACATCCTGGACCCCGAAATTGATCCAGGAGTTGCAGGAGGTAGACAATAGAGCATCGTGGGCTATTGAAGTCTGGCTTGAAAGTATATTGGAGGGCTATATCACTGAGTTTGCGGTCGACACAAAAAAATCTTATAGTGAAGCTGAAAGGGAATTCTTCAACAGACCGAGAGGCAGGTTTCTGTGTCATTGCAATTGTCCATTAAGATATTGCTCGTTTGTGAAAAGGGCATATTGAAGATGAACCTCGAGTAAAAGAACACTGGTATATGGAGGTTGTGGATACTGCGAAGGCAGGGGGGAGGCGAATGGAATGATACAGGGTAGATGGGTGAAAGTTACGACGAGACTGTGAAGGAAGCCGAGGAAGAGAGTGGTCTTACAAGGGGAGGATCAAGGTTTCAACAAGAGAAGAGGCAGAGGATAGGGGAAGCTCCTGCTGCGATTGAAACAAAAAACCGCATAGGAAGACCGAACGGGATGAAGTGAGCCCACAGTGACGACAAGGACAAGTAGGATATGCCCAAGGTAGAGGAAAGACCAACCCCCAGCAGTAACGTACATCCCACACCTCCGCTCACTATATCACAACCAAGAAGAAACACGAATTTGACACCGCCGTATTCAATGTGTCAACAACACTCAAATAGTAGCAGATCGACGACTGTAGGAAGAAGGTCCAAGATGGAAAGCGATGATGCGAAGTTACCACTTTTCCATGGAAATGGAACTGAGGACCCAGAGCAATATTGGTTCTTATGTGATGCTGTGTGGACTATTAAACAAACTGCGGATGATGATGTCAAGAAAGGTCAATTGGCGACGACTCTTCGGGGTCGTGCACTAGATTGGTTCATGAAATTTGTGAAATCTGCTGTGGGGAGTCTAGAGAAGACATTGGCTTAAGTTAGAAAAGTATTAATTGAAGAGTTCAGAAAACCGAAGTCTGAAGCATAGTACATTACAGAACTGAAGGAGATCAAGCAGTATCCGAATGAAACTGTTTGGGATTTTGACCAAAGGTTTAAAATGCTAATGGCAAGAGTCAGCATTGAGATGAGCGACATTCAACATAAGGAATGGTTCATCGCGGTGTTACTAACTCATATCAGACTCCCATTGATGCATCATAAAATTGCAACATAGAGCGAGGCTCTGGAGATTGCGATGAAGTTAGAAGCTTCACCTGTTGGTGAGAATGCAATTAGCATGTCTCAGATCCAAACGTAGCTGGTGAATCTGAAAATTTAGTTGCAAGACCTCAAGAAGGGTAAAGAGCATCGCGAAGAAGTTTGGTGTACTCGATGTTGTGCATAGGGACATACCAAGGATAACTGCCCAGATTTCTGAAACTACCTATTATCAAGAGCATTGAACCCACTGGGTGGCAGAGGTATGCCATGGTGCCGCATTTTTCAAGGTTATGGGCATTGACATGAAGAATGTGCATACATGCAGAAGATGGTCACAAAGACAATGAATTTATATTGTACATTCTCCCGATTTGTCGGGTATTAAGATAAGGATTTCTGCGCATATGGCCTACTTCAGGAAAGAACGTACGACCCATACTATGTAAAGGGAGATGACCATTGTGTAGTACAGCAACCGCAGCCATAGGTGGCCTAGCTGCCACCTCAACCGCAGATGCATTTTGTACCGTAGCCGCAACAACAGTTTGTGCCACAACCGCAGTATTCAGATGAAGATGGCTCTACAGCAGCCACCATATGTTCAGCCAGGGTAGTATGTTCAGCTGCAACCGAAACCTTTGCAACAAAAATTTAATCAACCGTAATATCAACAACAAGGAGGATTTCATGGAGGACTCCGAGGAGCACGAGGTCGCGGACCTGTGCAATTTTATAATTGCGGTGTATTGGGACACTATCAAAGATATTTCCCATAGTTGCAAGCACAATGTACATATTGTATCGCTGTTGATCACACTGTTGAAAAATGTCCACAGTTGATTGCGAGATGGAAGGAAGGAAATGTCCCGCAATTACAGAACCAAAACTTGTTGCAGAACCAGTTTCAGAATTAGAATAAATTGTAGAATTAGAACCAGTTGCAGAACCAGTTTCAGAATCAAAAGCAATTGCCGAATCAGAATCAACTGCAGAACCAGAATCAGCGTCAGAATCAGAACGTGAATCAAAATGTGAATCAACCTGTGAACCCACTGTCGAACTAGAATCAGGGACCAACTATCACGACGATTTCAGCAAAACCGAGGACACAAGATGTTGATGTTGCTATTATCACTCGTAGAGGTGCGACGACAGGAGAAGATGATCCACTCATCCGGCTGGCTGGAAAGAAGAAGGTGCAGTTTAATATTGATGCTGAGCGCGACACATTCTTTGAAGCACGTGATGCGATAGGAAGAGATCTTGGTAAGTCAATTACTTATGACATGCCCGCTGCTTTTGACTCAACATCGGAAGCAGGACCATCGCGATAGTATGGTACTTTGCAGAAGTTCTTTGAAATTTGCTTATCGCTAGCAAGAGATCCTGATGCTCTTGCCGATATTGAGAGTCTGTTGCATCGACCGGCCAAGGGACGGAAAGAGTCAGTAGTGAACTCTTTACAGAGGAAGAAGACAGGAAAAGAGACGCGCATGAATATCCAGATTGGGGACTACGAGGTAGATTCATTCATTCTGGATCTACGCTCAGATGTCAATATTCTAACAAAGCAGACATGGAAAAAGATGGGGATCCCAATGCTGAGCTGGTCTCCCATGCAGTTGTGACTAGCTAATAAGGCCAAAGTAACACCAATTGGGAGAATTCCACGCCTTGTTGTGGAAATTGAGGGGATGAAAACCTATGCTGATTTTGATGTTATTGAAGTTGCCAATGGTTGAGGCTCCTATCACGCATTGCTAGGGATTGGATGGGCCAATAACAGTATGGCAGTAATTAATTTCAAGAAGAGGGTGATGACCTTTGATAATCCAAACCTCAGAGTCATAGCTCCGTTGGATCCAACTGAAGGGCGAAGGTATGTTGAACCAGTAAAGGATGAAGTTGTAAGAGGATGAGATCACGCATATAACATTTCAGAAGACTACATCCATCTGACTGACGATGGTGAAATCGGTTGGCGCAACTCTAGCTCTACGTCTTTCGACTCTGATGATGCATTAGAGAACTGGCAGAATCGCATACATGAGGTGTCGTTCAAAAAGTGTGGTTTGATCACGCAGTCGCTGTGCCGTGTCGCGACTGAAACTATTGAATTACCAGTATATGAAGGACTTCCCGGGTTGTCTAAATTTCTAGTGGCATTTGAAGACAAGGTATCAGAACCACAACGGTTGCTGTCACTGGAGGAAGCGCTGAAGGATGCTCCAACATGTTGGTGGGTGACCCATAAGAAGTCGATTACTGGATGGTTGCAGTGTCGAAGATTGATGACGGTTCGCTTTGGCAACGCAGAAGTATACCACATTGGAAAGTATGATGGGTGGACTGACCTTGGCGGTCACCTGATTGAATGTCAGACTTTGTGGGCCTCGCAACCAAAGGATGAATGGGTCCATGCCTTTGTCCACACTTTGGATGAAATGCCGTGATCTTGGTATGCCTTAGCTGAGTTGCACAGGGAGATTACCACTTGGTTAGAGTTGACGGTGTGCTTCACTCATACCTTCAGTGTCGCGGATGTCAATCCAGATGTTCATAATGCCCTACAGCTCATCCACGATGTTGTTCTGAAGGTGGTTCTAGCTGCATACCTCATGGATCCACATACGCATTGTCAGATGCAGTCGATGATGGAATGCTATAATATTACTAGAGGGCCAGAGGATGGTGATGACCCGCGAAATATCAATATTTCCGGAAACATAAGGGAGTTGGGATGTTGTAGCACCTGACACACCGACAGATCTGATAAATCATCCGTTGAAGCTTAGGAAGGTAAAAATTGGGACAGAGGAAAACCCAAAGTTTGAGAATGTCGAGGACTACTGGGATGAAGAAATGATGGAAAAGGTCACAAACCTGTTGCATGAGTTCCAAGATTTGTTCCCTACGATTTTTTCTGAAATGAAGGGAATATTGGGGGATCTAGGAGAGATGAAGATTCTGTTGAAGCCAGATGCGAAACCAATCAGGTAGCGACCGTATCGACTGAATCCGCGACACAAGGAAAGGGTCAAAACTAAACTTGACAGAATGCTAGATGCTGGAATAACTGAGCCAGTCGAAGAATCATAATGGATTAGTCCCATGGTGGTTCAGAATAAGAAGATGGGTGAGGTTCGAATTTGTGTCGACCCGAGGAAGTTAAATGATGCGTGTATGCATGATCCATTTCCGACGCCATTCACTGATGAGGTACTAGGAGGAGTGGGTGGTCAAGAAATGTATTCTTTCACAGATGGATTTTATGGCTATCACCAGATCAGGATCGCAAAAGAGGATCGTCACAAGACAACATTTGTGATTGAATGGGGTTGTTTCCAGTATACTGTGATGCCATTTGGGCTAAAGTACGCACCTGCTATATTATCCTAGGTTGTTGTCGCTGAATTCAGATATTTCATTCAGAATTTTCTGTAGGTCTATATGGATGACTGGACAGTTTATGGATTGATCAACGATCATCTGGAAAACTTGTGACTGATGCTGGAGCAATGTAGACAACATCAGATCGCGCTGGACTTGAAGAAGTGTATTTTCTGTGCACCATTTGGTATGTTGTTGGGTCACATTGTTTGAAAGAAAGGCTTGTTGGTTGACCTAACGAAAATTGTGCTGATCTTGAACTTGCCACCGCCTACAACTGTAAAGCAGTTGAGAGCGACGCTGGGGCACACGGAGTACTACCGCAAGTTTATCCGTGGCTATGTTGCGATCACGGCTCCTATGGAGAGGTTGTTGAAGAAGGATGTGGTATTCTTATGGAGTCCAGAATGTTAAGTCAGCTTCGAGATGCTGAAGGCTAAGATGGATTCTGCACTGATACTGGTATTTCCTGATTTGGGCATGGAATTCCATGTCCATGTGGATGCATCGTTGATTGCACTGGGTGTGGTGCTTGCACAACTAGGAGAAGGAGATCTTGACCACTCGATTGATTTCACAAGTCGGAAGTTGTCATTTGCAGAGAAAAATTATACAACTACAGAGAGGGAAGGTCCAGTGATGATATATGTACTGCAGAAGTCTAGGAATTACCTGTTGGGGGGTCATTTCAAAATGTTCACCGACCATTCTACTTTGAAATACCTGGTTAATAAGCCTGTGTTGGGGGGGAAGATATTGCGCTGGCTACTTCTCTTTCAGGAGTTTGATTTTGAGGTAATTGTGAAGCCCGGTCGCTTGAATGCGGGGCCAGATCATTTATCGTGAATTGAAGGTGAGGAACCAACCAACATTGAAGATGGGTTTCCAGATGTGCAACTATTTAGAGTCGATATGGCCGATGACTACTATGAAGAAATAATTCATTTTTTGGTGATGGGAACTGCACCAGAGGAGTTTACCACAAGTCAGAAGAAGCAGTTGGTGGTTAAGGCCGCGGATTTCCAATTGATCGCCGGACAACTTTATAAACTAGGACCGGATGAGCTCTTGAGGCGATGTGTCCTACCTCATGAACACGGGCATATATTGGAAGAGGCACATGTAGGAGTGGCTGGTGGACACTATGGAGGTCGTGCTACTGCTAGGAAGGTGCTTCGCACAGGGCTCTAGTGGCCCACTCTTCATAATGATGCGATGGATTATGCGCGCACTTGCGACGTCTTCCAAAGAACTGGGAAACCATCAAGGAGGGATGAGATGCTATTGGTACCTCAAGTGACATTGCAAACATTCGATAAATGGGCTGTGGATTTCATGGGACCAATCAACCCTCCTGGAAAAAGAACTGGTGCATGGTACATAATTACAGCGATAGATTATTTGACACGATGGGCGGAGGCCGCACCTATTATCGATTGCACCGCTACGACAGCCGCGCAATTCTTGTTTGACAATATTATTACTTGGTTTGGATGCCCAAAGATATTGATGAGTGGCCAGGGGAGTCACTACATCAATCGCACAGTCAGCGCATTGACAGAAGAGCTTCAGATACAACATAAGAAGAGTACCCCATATCATTCGCAAGCAAATGGCTTAGTGGAGGCATTCAATAAAGTGTTGGAGCATAAGCTTTCAAAGGTTTGTAACGCGAACCTTGATGACTGGGATTTGAAGATTCCAACAGTCTTGTGGGCATATTGCACCACTTGTAAAAGATTGACGGGACAGACACCATTCAAATTGGTGTATGGGAAAGAGGCAGTCATGCCTATGGAGTACATTGTTCCGAGTTTGCGCATAGCGGCCATGACAGGCACAGACGACGAAGCCGAATTAAAAGAATGATTGACGCAGTTGATGCAGCTTGAGGAGGACTGTTTGGTCGTAGGTTTTCACTAGCACGTCGAGAAGGATCGACATAAATCTTGGCACGATCGAAATATTAAAAACAAACAGTTTCAGTAGGCAACTTGGTGCTGTTGTATGACAACAAGTTCATGAAGCATGCAGGTAAGTTACAGATGCATTGGATCGGTCCATATCTCATTAGTTTCATTACTTCAAGAGGCGCGGTACAACTGCAGCAGTTAGATGGAGCATTGCTACCCAAGCTAGTAAACGGTAGCAGGATGAATCCCTACAGGATGGGCCCAGAGCCACGTGGTGCTTAAGGCATTGGGCAAGAAAAAAAATAGGATGATAGGTAGAAGGATTGCGCACCAGCAGGGACAGGATGCGCAAGTCGGAGAGAAGCCATGCTGCCACGGTCGCACGGCCGCAACACAGTCAAATCAATAATAAATGCAGATAGTTAAAATCAGTTAACAAACGATGCTCATTGAAGTGATATGTATTTATGGCAGATCCGACCATTAGATTGACAGGATCGATGACGGAATCGGCAGTTAATGCATGATTTGGTCATGATGATCGACGTGATTTGGTAGTGATGATGATGGAACCAATTTAGCACTATAAGAACAGTCCGAACGCGGTCGGAAGTCACTATTATGCAATGTGTGAATTGAGCTAGGTATTAGTGAGTTGAATTGGGAAAGGCTGAGTAGATTTGCAGAGCGGAGTGTCGTGCGTTGAGAAAGTGAGGTGAGGTTGAGCACTCGTTGGGCATTGCGGGGCATTGGTGCGGCATGCAGAGTGAACCAGACACAGTTGAGATTTCAAGTGAATAGGAATCACCAATCGTCCCCGTAAACATCGAGGAGGAAGTTGTCAGTGTGTTGGTCGGGTCATTGTCAATATCAAAGAAGAGGAGGAGGTGGAGCAGCCTAGATCCTCGGGGCCACAGAAGAGGCAAACCCGATCCTTCGCACAATTACAGGAGGAGGTACCTGCCCATACGAGTACAACAAGCCCATGAGTTGTGGAATCAGTTGTGGATATCCTTGGGTATGTACCTCCCTGCCGACTCGGTACGCAGCTCCAGAATCTTACCAATAACCAAAGATACCAAGTAATGATGCCGGCGATACCACAAGGCATGGTATGCATAGTAGACGTTGTGCCTGCGCTGATGTAGATGAAGTATGATGACCATGATCTTCTTGCATTAAGGGATGTTACGATGGAGCCATATGTGCCGGCAGTAGCAGTTGGAGGCGGCTCGACATCATGCATTCCACACGTTGGGTACGTGGATTGGCTCAGGCAGGACTATTGGGATTGATCAACATGCTGCATTTTGGGCGGTTGACTGAAGAAAATTCCTGCGTTAAGCAACTTTTGGCCTGTTTCCATGGAGGGATTTTATGGCTGGACAGACTGGTCATAGTCACGGTCGACCTTATTTCCGAGATCACAGGGTTGACTAAGAATGGGACAGACCCCTAGCAGTATTTCCAAGGGAAAACTAATGATAAGAGGCTCGCAGCGAAGTTGAGGACGTGCTATGATTTATAGCGTGACGGACGGGCATATCGCATCGACAACATCAACGATCAGGCGATACACATCAGGGCAATGATTTTGGCTACTAAACTAGTCAGGAATAACTGACCCAACCAAGGTAACTCAGGGGTCATTGCATGTCCTGAGATGTGTGCGCAAGGGGTCCAAATGAACTGGTCTCTCCTTTTACTGAACCAGTTGGCAGAGGACGTGGTGGCAGTCTAGGCGGGAAAGCAACTGTTCACATACAGTTGGTTGTTGATCTTAATCGCGCTTGTCTCTTGGATGGAGCCAGAAGATTATCAAGGTATGGATGTGGACGCAGTCAAGGTTTGTAAGGGCTCGCGCTACCAGAACCTCTGGTGGGTGTGGGAAGTTGAGCGGCTTAAGGACTACAGAACACAGTTATGGCTCTACTAGGAGGCACTGCAGGAAACGACTGTGAAGATTTTGTGATTGTCTCAAGTGGCCATAACGAAATATCAACGGATTTCTCAGTTTGCGATTGGACCACACACCATTCATGTGCAAACGCAACGCGACCCAGAGAAGAGGTGGTTACCGACACCATACAAGTTGTCTGACGAAGAGCTTGAGGCGATTGTTGATGATTGGCTCGTCGAATGGAGAGAACCAGTTAGTCTGGCAGAAGTATTGATGGGCCCACCAGCGGATGCACCAGATGATCAAATATCCGCGATGGACCAGTAGAGTAACCATGACTTGGACCAAGAGTCATCGCAGACACCCTCTGATGAGGAGGAAGAGCATACGTTTGAGGAGGCTAGAACGAAGGGGCGACATGAACATGGTATGACAAGTGGTGCAAGCCCAGGGATGGAAGCGCAGCTGAACCGACTTATTGAGACCATCGTACATGCCACAAAGGCTTCAGCTGAAGCAATGAAGAAGCAGACGAATGAAGGTTTTAGCGAGGTAAAAACTCGACTTGATTCTTTATTTGATGTTTTTTTGAAGAAGGCACCAGAGGTTGCGACTGTGTAGGATGTGTGCTCAATCAACGTTGGGATGCCGGTTTAGAATGTACAAATTCCACCGACTGCGATTGTGACTGACAATGAGGATCTCCATGCCTCCTTGCAGCAGTTACAAGTTTTGTCCATCAACATCAACGTCCTGTCCACGCAAACGCTGGTGCATATGCAGACGGTTGCCACTCAGGAATTGGTAGACAAGGAACAAAACATCAGAGCTCAGCTCTCGCGATCATAGAAGCAAGAGGCAGAAGTGTAGAAAGAGGTGGAATAATTGGAGAACAAGCAAGAGCAACTGTTTGCAAAGAATGCTAGAGTAATCGTGGAGCTAAAGAAGGAACGAGACCACTTGACGGTGGAGAGAGTAAACATCTAGGACAACAGAGTGCGGTTGGAGGAGGCAATTTCTGATGCCTGTCAGTATGTATTGGATCCCATTGCGTCATTGGATACGGTTGAAAGAGCACAGCGGCTTGGGGCTATCATTTCCCAGTTGCAGCGAGACAATGCCAACTTAATGGATTTGGTACAACCAGGCACACCGCTGGAGCAGGTAGTAGAAAGGAAAAGTGCCATGGAGGAGTTAGTGACCCAGCTAGCAGAGTTGGAGCAAGAAGCGACAAAAGTAACTGAAGCGACTGCACCATTTTGGGGCAGCGTAGTCCAGGATGAGCAATTGGAGCAACTGACCAAGCTAGTGCAGGAGGCAGAAGGACAACTAGCAAAAATGAAGGCTTCATTGAGAGTGCTACCACTGGCGGTTCAGGTCACCAAGTGTGCAGAGTTGAAGGAGTTAAAACAGTGAGTCGCAAGGGCACAAGAGCGTCAGCGGGAGCACACTATGCAGTTAGATGAGTTCCAAGATATTGGCGCAGCTTCTGGTCAAGGCATTTTCTGCATTGCAGGCCGTGCAGGAAGGAAAGAAGAAAGTTGTTGATAAGCTGGTCGAGCATCCATTAGCGCAGGACTTGATAGAGAGTCAGGAGATCGCTGCGACGGTCAAGGAGAAAGCCAGGGAGATCAGTTAGCAATATGAAGACTTCAGGCTAAAGATCAATGAATACACCATGTCTAGCTGACGTGGCTCGAGGGAGAGACACAAGATTGTGTTAGGGGCCTGTTGGAAGGTGGGTTTGGATGAGTCAGCTGCGCAACATCACAGATGTTGCGCAAGGTCACAGATTCTGTGCAAGGAGGAAAACCGCGCACAAGTCGGAAATGATATTATTTTATCTATTTTTGGGGTCATTTTGGACCGCATTGTGTGGGTTAGGATCATTCTTTTGTAGATCTTGTTAAGAAGTAGTTAGGCGGTTGTCTAAGTGGACCATGAATGTAAAGGCTCAAGCCTATAAATAGATGTAGAATTGCAAGTGTTAGGATAATCCGGCCCATTCTTAGAATCTGCATCGTGATCATAGCAGAAGAATATGGTATGTTTGGTATTGGATATTGATCTTGGTCTTTTGAATATTGGTATGCGACAGAAGAACTGTGTTGATGTATCTGTATTTTGTGGCGAAGGTTAATATGCCATGACGGAGTTTGAGCATAATCATTGTGTATTTCCTGTTTCCCTGTTATAAATGTGATGTGTATCCGCAGTATGAATCTGTGAG
Source organism: Larix kaempferi (assembly GCA_027924585.1). Classification (NCBI taxonomy): domain Eukaryota; kingdom Viridiplantae; phylum Streptophyta; class Pinopsida; order Pinales; family Pinaceae; genus Larix; species Larix kaempferi. The sequence goes on along the minus strand of BSBM01000502.1, from coordinate 24,055,499 downwards.
TGATGCGATGTTTCCTTGCTTGAACTGATATTATACTGTTAGATCTATTTGTACATTAATGGTTTTGCTTATAATGATATCTGTTGAATGATGATGCAATTCTGTTTGATGCATAAGCTGAATAGTTAGATCTGTTAAATAATGTTGCGCTAAGTCAATACGTAGATGCACATGGTCCTCCTTCATTCAGCGGAAACGTGGTTCCTTCAGCTCTCCCTTGAACATCTCGGGTGAGACTTCATCTGCTCTGTAGGTGTTGCTAGACAGGGTAAAACCTGTCTGGGCCGGTGCTCAGGGAGATCACGGTGGTTTGGGTGTCAATAGAGTGAGGAACCCCTATTGAATGGGTTTGTGTCAACATATGGTTTTCTGTAGAATGGCCTTAAGAAATTTATTGACTACCTTGACCTAGATATTCACTCGGGGATTGTAAGACAATGAATGATCTTGTTTAAAATCAAGCTTTAATGCTAATTATTCCATCATTTTATTTTGGAAGTGACTTCCATGATTAGTGACAATATCCTTTGGGATCCCAAACCGATCAATAATCTGATTGAACATGAAGTGAGATGCAGTCGCATCATCGAATTTGATAGATGGCATGGCCTAATCCCACTTAGCAAAATAATATACAACCACAATGATATGGTGATGCCTCCCAGCCGAGGTTGGGTTTCAATCCATGAAATACACCCCCGACTTAGTGAAGGGACCGACGGTGATGACTGGATGTAACAGGGTAGGACCCGAGTGCATCCGAGAAAACACCTGGTAAGGGTGACATCTTTTAACCGCATTAACACAATATTTAAATATAGATGGCCAATAATAACCAGCTCATAGAATTTTTTGAGTTATAGAAAGCCTAGATAAGTGACCACCACACACCCCACTATGGAATTCATTAAGCACAACCTCCGCTTCTTCGTGATTCAAAAAATGATGTAGGATAGAATCCACTCCTCGGCGATACAAAGTGTCACCGATGATAAGGTAGTTCTTAGCGCAATGACGAATATGATGTCCTTCATATCTCGAAATATGTGGAGGGAACTTCAGGGTCCAGAGATACATAATAATGTCTCCATACCAGGGATTCAAAGATGAGATGAGGAATATATTTTCATCCACAAATGAGTCATCATGAACCATGTCCTCATCAAGCCTAGAGAAATCAGACATCAACTCCACAAACACCAAAGACTTCTTGGATTTCACCAAAACAAAATCAAGGTCAAATTCTTGTAAGATTACAATCCATTTATTATATTTCCCCCTACCATACGTTGTGTCAATATGAATTGAAATGGATTGATATATCGAATAAAAGTGGTCTTTTGAAGTAAAATGTAATGACGTAATTGTTGGACTGCATGGACAGTTGCAAGCGCCAATTTATCCATGTGAGTATACATGAGTTCAAAATCTACTAGATTTTGAGTAAGATAATAAATAATGTCCTCCTGGAGCTCGTCATCCTCTTGAACCAGGACCATGCCAACCGTCTCCTAGGACGCGGCGATATAAAGAAAAAAGTCTATACCGTAGTCGGGAGGATGCAGCAGAGGAACTGATACTAGGTATTTCTTAAAAGCATCGAAGGACTGTTGGGATTGATCATCCCAGATAAAAGGAATGTCCTTCTTCAAGAGGAGCATGAAACCATTAGTAAAGCTGGAAAAGTTCACTACAAAGCGACATATAAAATTAGGTTTCCCCTGTAGACTCTGAAGTTGAGTAATCATGCACGGGGGAGGAAACCGAAATATTACCTCAACCTTTAATGGGTCGACTCTAATCCCCTCCTTTGAAATGATGAATCCCAAAAGGAAACATGTTCTCACGCAAAATATGCACTTATGTGGGTTTAATCGAACCTTATAACGACGAAATATTTCGAATACTATAAGGAGGTGATCTGGATGATCCACTCTCTTGCAAGACTGAGTAGCAATATCATCAAGATAAGCCTCCACAATACTCTTAAAGTCATGAAACGCAAATTTAATTTCCCACTAAATGGTTGATCCAACATTTTTAAGGCTGAAGGGACTTTTCCGGTATGCGAAAGTACCCCAAGGACAAATAAATGCAGTCTTGGGTTGACCCTCGGGTTTGATTTGGATCTGATTATATCCTGAAAGTCTGTCCATAAACGAGAAAATCTCACTTCCCGCACACTCATCCAAAATATGATCAATGTAAGGTGTGGGAATTTTATCTTTAGGACATGCTTTACTCAGATCTCTAAAGCCCGTGCATACAGAGACGGTTCCTTGTTTCTTATCTATGTGAATGAGATTGGATACCCATTCGGTTAAGGGAACTGGATAGATGAAGCCAGATTTAAGGAGATTCTCTAAATATGCCTTAATAGCAGGTGCCTTCTAAGTTTTAATTTCATGTTCTACAATAATAGGGTCTATACCTAGCATCTCTTCATAAGACTAGGTAAAAACATCCCAAAATTCTTTAAACAAATCAATGTAGATTCGAACTTCTTTAGGGGAGCAGTATGCACCTATGTACACATTCTCCACTTTTCTGGGAGTTCGAGAAATTTCGATCGGAATGGTAGGATATATGTTATCCATGTTCCCTTCTGTGTATATGCCATGTATATCCAAAGGGACCATAGGGTGACTAAATTTTTCTCTTAGAGTCAATCGAAAATATTCTTGCTTAATCATTTCAATATCAGGAAGAAAATCAGATCGATGATGAAGGTATTACCAACACCTATTGGGACCATTCATTTCCCCGATAATGACTTCATCCGAAGGTAAAGTATCATCAAGGAAATCATGCGAACAAGATGAGTTGACCGCCCAAGCCGGTGGTAGAGTGGGATCCTCCTTCTCCATTCACGAAGAGGAAGGATGAGGGTCTACAGTGACTTGTTGTACAACTTGATAAACAACCTTAGCTGCAGACAGTGGCATTCCCATTCCGATGTGTGAATGTCCTTTGCACGATGCAGTCATGGAAGGAAAAGTCCATGGATTGTTAAAATATGAAGTACAAAACGACACCAGACTCAACAACGAGGGAGCATCCCGGGAAATGGAGTCAATAAATGCGACTGGTGTTGAAAAGTTAAAGGTTTCCATGAGAGAGGACTACATTCCGACACCAACATTCTCAATTTCCTGTTGAGAATTTTCTATCTTAGGGACTGTAGATCCCAGTGATGCAGTGGAATCAGAATTAGTAAAACAAAACTGGTCAACAATTACGATCTTACCTTCAAGAGGAAAGCAGATCACTTGAAATACAGATGAAACAATTGCTTTCATAGCGTAGATCCAATTCCAACCCAGTAAAATATTATAGTCAAGGGGTTCATCAACCACCTCGAACTCTACCAGCATAGATTTTCCACCCAACTGGACCTGGAGAGAGGGAATGATGCCATGCAGTCTAAACGAATGTCCATCACATGCGGTCAACATGGTCATAGAATTAGATAAAGGAGGCAAGCCAAGGGCCTTCCAACAAGATAACGACATCACCGATGTAGAATCACCTTTGTCAACGATATTGAATTTAGCGGTCATATCAAGACACTCCACATGGACTTGAAAATCCACATGGTAAGGTAAGTGAGGCTGCATGTCAGCAATATCAAACTTGATGACATGAGGGCCACTAGAATCGAGAGATCCCAAGGCAGATAACAAGGCATTCCTCTATGAAGGACATGTTTAGAGTACCTCAAGGGACAACATAGTGCACTATGTTTGGCCCAGATCCTCTACACTGGAATAGTTCTGGGTGGCTCAAGCATTAGGATTATGAGTCGAGCACTTAAGGAACCCTTTCGGAATATGTGGCACAGGATTGGGCTTATCAATATGCAAGGGGATTTCCGGAGGAGGAGGCTCTTTCCCCATATAGCATTGCAGACGATTATAATCATGAGAGCGAGTAGCAACATGTTGATGTAATTGTAACTTCGGAATGTATTTCACCTATGTATATTTTATTCCTATAGAGATGTTATTATTCCTCTATACGGAAGTGTTTGTATTCCTATAGAGATGTTATTATTCCTCTATATGGAAGTGTCGTCATTTATATTGTAAGTGTCATAACTTATACTTGATGGGTTATTAGACCACCTTGATGGGGTCGGCCCTGTATGAGTCATGTGGGTAAAAGGGTTATTATACCTCCCTAGTGGGGGTCGGCCCTGTCAGCATTATGTTATGTGGTTAAGTTAAGGCCGACCTAGTAAACTTATTAGGCAAGTCAAGTTAGTGTATAAATAGAGTGCGGGAGGCACTCTATTTGATCATTCACTTCTCACACATACACTCCTTGGAGAGTGGTGCACCCTGAGTGGATGAGGAGAAGCTGTTGCTAGGAGGACTATCTCTTGTACTTGGGTTGTATCATTCCTTTATCTATCTCTGATGAAGTTGCGGGGTTTTTCACCTTCTTGGTTTTCTCGGTGAAAATCTATGTCTCTTGTGTGCTTGCATTATTGTGTCCATGATTGATATGCTGTACATGTTATTCTCTCATTTAAGATACTAGATCAGATTGAAATTTTTGAAAAACTAACATGGTATCAGAGCTAGCCTGAAAGAAGGCATGGTATGGCATTTATGACACTTGTTACACTTGTGAAGCTAGGGCTTGATATAGCAAAAACCAGTCATTGTAGCACTTTCTCTATAAATTTATTTGGGCGAAGTTTTAGGATAAAAAAATATTACAGGTTTAATAGAAGATCCCCATGTACCTTGTGTCCGAAGGAGAGCTTCTAATTCGTTGTACTTTAAGATTTATGATCTGTACAATATAGGGTTTCTGCCTCTTCCAGACCTCAGTCATAAATAGGTGACCTATGAAAAAAGCTCACAACTTGGGCTAGGAAGCTCCAAATGAAATTTCATAAAAAGTGGTAGGTAGGGAATGTATTGTACTTTCATAGTTACTATTTTCAGAGTCCTAAATTGAACCACTGACATGTGGCATGCCGTACAAGTTCACTCTCCTATTTTATCCCATAAACAGGTCACGTTGCGACACTTGGCATAACTCTCTCTCAGGGAATCCATTTGAGGTCAGAACTATGGGTTTGGAAAGATAACAGGTCAGGATACCACAACCATAATTTGAGGACCCTGTAGATCTGAAATTTTGGAGTTACACAAGAAACAATCAGAAGGCCGGGCTTGATCAAACCCTAGTTCGGGACTTTGATCGGAAAGGTGAAAAATTAGGGCTACTGCAAAAATGGGAATTTTTGAAATCTGTGACCATAGTTGGAAGCTCCTTGGAAAAATAGAAGTTTAGGGATTTGGATCAAAATATTTGATTGGGTGAAGCTCCGGGAAAATCAAACCCTAATTCAGGGTCCTCCCAAGTGAATCCATAAATCTAAAAGGCAATTTTGAGGGGTGAAACTTTGCAGTTTTCAAATTCCGAGTATACTAGCTTGACCAGCTCAGAAAGGTGCATATTTATATCCTTTCAGAAGTTTTAAAGTCAAAGTTTGAATTTGTAGGGTTTCTCTAACAAACCCTAATCCAGCTCCAGATCCAGTTTCAGCAAATCAAAGTGGATTGGGTTAATCCTAGAAGAGAATGGATTGGTCAGCTGCATAAGTGAAGAAGTTCCTGTTTCAGAGGGAGATGAGGCTAAGAACTTACATAAGAAAATTACAAGCAATCTCGACAGGTATGACTTATCCAGGTATGTTTCAAGATCTGTTCATGATTAAGTTTATGGTATGTTTGTCTTCATTAAGGTTAGTACAATCTTGATTAACTTTAGACTTGTCGTATCACCTTAATAAAATTATGAATGCAAATATTCATTGATTAGGGTTTTGACACTTATGATTGTACCAATGCATTGTGGTGTTGTATGAGGATGATGTTATATTCTAATATGAAAGGTACATCTAGAAAGACAAATCAAGTTCTAGATCAAGAACATATGACCATGGTGACATGAAGAAAAAGATTCATCCATTGTCATGGATCACATAGAATATCTACTTACAAGGTATGTATAATTTGGTTCCACAATGGTTAACTTATGAGATAGGCAGGTCACTAGCACAAGTCATCTAAGAGAACAAGAAGACATCATGTGGGTATGTTAGACATAACCAACTAACATATTAATCCAGGTATGTTTTTCCTATATCAAGTTAGAATCCTACCTTGTGATAGGATCTCTTATATAAGTATACTTGGTATGATTGATAATGATTATTCATGAGGTTATAGGTTCGAGTAATCATGGGTTTAGGCATATTATGCTTCTTACTTTGATTGATGATATGACTAACCAGAAAAGTCCTATGGTCAAATAGGAATATGCATGAGTAAAAGAATTGTGATAAATTATCTGTGTTTGAAATGATCTTGACCATACATGTTTAAGATTACTTAGAATCATAATGTTTTTGATAGTATTAAAATTATACTAATGAATGTATGTATGAGACCTCAAGGATAACACAATGATGATACTAGTAAGTATGCATAATGATCGAGGATGGATATAAGTTCAAAGATAGGTAATCCAGGAAGCAAAGATCAAGAAGGGAGCACACTCCAGTAGTTCCTGCAAGGAAGCAAATATTGAGAGGGAGTCCACCCTACAACCAAACAAAGATAAGTATTTGAATTATCATTTCTTGCATACTTGTTTGTTTAAATAATATTTCTCAATGATGTATATGCTTATGTTCCTATACTTAGGGTGTGTATTATGCATATTAGAATAATTGCATTAATGAATAGTATATTACTAATATGCATGTGATGGGTAAGTGGCCTATGGCACTGTAGAAAATTCCATTGCTAATTATCTAGAATGAAACCTCTTTGCTGACATAATGGGAATTGTGCACACTCTTAACAATGTTCTGGTATAGATTGGAAGGCATCTAGAAAGTTACGGAATATGGATAAATGTTGTATTGAAGCATTGGCTAAAATAATTGCATGACTGTATGACATATTTCTTTATGTGTAAGAATTTGTTCTGAAAACTACGAGATGTTTCTAATCATGCAATTTAACTTGTTTTGTAGGAAATATCGTATACCATCACCTACAAAAGAAGGACTACAACATTTGTTCCAACAATGAAGTTCAAACTATCTATTGAAGATATTGAAGAATCTGAAGTTCCCAGGATACAGGATACAGTGCCATGATCAAGGAACACCAGTCGATCATGAAGAATGATGTTTGGGATGCAGTCCCAAGACCTGAAGGGAAGTCTGTTGTGAATTCCAAGTGGATCTATAAGATCAAGCATGCTGCAGATGGTAGCATAGACAAATACAAAGCGAGGATTGTAGTTCGTGGCTTCTCTCAGAAAGAGGGGATAGACTATGAAGAGAATTTTGTTCCTGTAGCCAGATACACTTCCATTAGATCAGTACTTGCTCTGGCTATAGTGATGAAATGGAAGATACACCATATGGATGTCAAGACAACTTTCTTGAATGGTGTAGTCGAGGAGTAAGTGTATGTGGTGCAGCCACTTGGTTTTGAGACACATGACAAAGAGTCATATGTGTGCAAGTTGAAGAAAGCCTTGTATGGCTTGAAGCAAGCTCCTAGGACTTGGTATGGTAGGATAGACAGCTTTCTATCCAGTTTGGGCTTTACCAAGAGTAAAGAGGATTCGAAACTTTACTACAAGGTTGAGGAAGGAAATCCTATGATACTACTACTGCATGTGGATGACCTATTTGTTACAAGTGAGGATAGATTGATTGCCGACACGAAGAGGAAGCTTGCTGCCGAGTTCGAGATGAAGGACTTGGGGATGATGCACTACTTTCTAGGCATGGAGGTGTGGCAGAGTGTAGATGGGATCTTCCTTAGACAAGGGAAGTATGCAGTAGAGATACTGAAGAGGTTTGGGATGATGGAGTGCAAGGCGATGGCCACACCTATGGCATCAAACATGAAGCTTCTGTGTGATGCTTCATCTGATCCGGTTGATGTCACTGTGTATCGTCAGATGATTGGGTCCTTGATGTACCTGACGAACACGAGACCAGATAGTTGCTTTGCGGTGAACACATTGAGCCAGTTCCTGATAGATCTCAGAGGTGTTCACCTGGTTGCTGTAAAGCATATTCTGAGGTACCTGAAGGGTATAGTTGACTATGGGATCAAGTATGATGCGAATCAAAAGTTTAACCTATAGGGTTATGTTGATTCGGACTGGGCTGGCAGTGATACAGATAGGAAGAGCACTTCTGGGTGTTGCTTCAGTATGGGATCAGGTGTGATCTCTTGGTTTAGCAGGAAGCAGTCTTGAGTAGCATTGAGTACAACTGAAGCAGATGATGTTGCAGCTTGTTCGGCTAGTTGTGAGGCAGTATGACTCCAAAAGCTACTATCTAACCTATTTGATCTCCCGTTGGATGCTACTGGTATATTTTGTGACAACTAGAGTTGTGTGAAGTTTTCTGAGAACCTAGTGTTCCATGACAGGTCGAAGCACATTGAGATCAAATATCACTATATCAGGGATATGGTGCAGAGAGGAGAAATGAAGCTCCTGTGTGTTGCGACAGATGAGCAGGTTGCAGATGTGTTGACGAAACCACTAGCCAGAGTGAAGTTTGAGTTCTTCAGAGAGAGACTTGGTGTTCTTCAGATTGATGACACTTCAAGGAAGAAGTGATGGACATATTTGCAGGATCCATTCCAAGCATCGTGAGAGGAGGATCCTTCCCATGGCTGTGGATGTAAGTGCTGGATGATGAGCATCAGGACGATGCTCTAGTTACTGCTCTGTATATGCATCATGTTGGATGCTGGATATGATCAGTTGGATCATGTATATTTATATGCATCATGTTGGATGCTGGATATGATCAGTTGGATCATGTATATGTATATGCATCATGTTGGATTCCTATTATGATCAGTTGGATCATGTATATGTATATGCATCATGTTGGATGCTTGTTATGATCAGTTGGATCATGTATATGTATATGCATCATGTTGGATGCTTGTTATGATCAGGTAGATCATGTATGATGATATGTATCAGGTGGATACATTGTATGATCAGGTAGATCATGTATGATGATATGTATCAGGTGGATACATTGTATGATCAGGAAGATCATGTATGATGACATGTATCAGGTAGATACGTGGTATGCATCAGGTGGATGCATTGTATGATCAAGATGATCATGGATGACAAGATTCAGGATGATGCTATGATGATGATCAGGTTGATCATGTGATGATGTACATCGGGATGATGTATGGTGAGTATCAGGTTGATACTTCATGGCTGTGGACAAGTTGTGCAAGGGTAGCATGTTATAAGTCCTGGAGATCTGTCCAGGTTGTGCTAGTCGTGTAAAAGGCCTCAAATGCTTTTTAGAGATATTGCTTGGCAAGACACTCTTTTAAGGTTTTGCTAGACCACATGTAATACGTCCTGGATATCTGGACAGGTTATGCTAGTCACGTAAAAGGCCTTAGATGCTCTTTAGAGATCTTGCTTGGCAAGACACTCTTTTAAGGTTTTGTGGGGACCACATGTAATAAGTCCTAGAGATCTTGACAGGTTGTGCTAGTCACATAAAAGGCCTCAGATGCTCTTTAGAGATCTTGCTTGGCAAGACACTCTTTTAACGTTTTGTGGTAGGGGTCACATGTAATAAGTCCTGGAGATCCGGACAAGTTGTGCTAGACACGTAAAAGGCCTCAAATGCTCTTTAGAGATCTTGCTGGGCAAGACACTCTTTTAAGGTTTTGTGACAGTCACATATAAAAGATCATGGGAGATCCGATAGGTTGAGCTGTGTGCTCGTAAAATGCTTGGGATGCTCTTTCGAGGTTTTGTTGACGCACGTAATCAGTCCTGAGGATTCCACAGTATGGCCAGTGATGATGAATACCTACAGGTGGTGGGCCTACATCCAATATGAAAAAGGACTAGCTCTGTAGAACTTCCTATGACGAGTAGTTCAGAGATTGATTGAGATAGCAGCAGTTGTGACGATGACGATGATTCGATGACGATGATCCAGTGATGATGATCCAGAGAAGAAGACTTGTATTAGAAGACCTGTGTAGAGAAATACCTTCCTAGTTAAGAGGGAGTGTTGATGTAATTGTAACTTCAAAATGTATTTCACCTATGTATATTGTATTCCTATAGATATGTTATTATTCCTCTATACGAAAGTGTTTGTATTCCTATAGAGATGTTATTGTTCCTCTATATGGAAGTGTCGTCATTTATATTGTAAGTGTCATAACTTATACTTGATGGGTTATTAGACCAGCTTGATGGGGTCGGCCCTATATGAGTCATGTGGGTAAAAGGGTTATTAGACCACCCTAGTGGGGGTCGGCCTTGTCAGCATTATGTTATGTGGTTAAGTTAAGGCCGACCTAGTAAGGTTATTATGCAAGTCATGTTAGTGTATAAATAGAGTGCGGGAGGCACTCTATTTGATCATTCAATTATCACACATACACTCATTGGGTAGTGGCACACTAGTGGAGGAGGAGAAGCTGCTGCTAGGAGGACTATCTCTTGTACTTTGGTTGTATCATTTCTCTATCTATCTCTGAGGAAGTTGCAGGGTTTTTCAACTTCTTGGTTTTCCCCAGTGAAACTCTGTGTCTCTTGTGTGCTTGCATTATTGTGTCCATGATTGATATGCTGTAGATATGTTGTACATGTTACTCTCTCAGTTAAGATCCTAGATCATATTGAAATTTCTGAAAAACTAACACAACATTGACCTCTGATTGTACGATGTTAACACATATGTGACCACCATCATGGGCCAAAGGGTTCGAATTTATAGCAAACACATTTCCGGTGGTAGAAGCACTCGAAGTCATATTTTGGTTATGAGGAAGTGGATTAGTCAACCAAGCTGGGCTCTTTGCAATGAGTTTCGAGGCTTCATCCATCCCGGGGCACAAGTGAGTGAGGTGATCTTGAGAGAAAATATTACAAGGAAATTTCACCTTATGCTTCTGCTTCTTGTCCCCACCAGCATTGTTGTCATTCTTCTCATGATTTGCATTTCCTTTCTTATTATTATTGTTCCCACCCTTACGATTGTTCTTCCCCTTTTTCTTATTTCCTCCAGGTTGATGGTTACCCTTTGTATTCTTCTACTGCATGAAGTGTACATCTGATGACTGGAAGGGAAAGGACAAAGTTGTAACTTGTCCTTTTGCATACTGGTTAATAGACAAATTTTGCATATAGTTTTTCACTTGGTCTACAACTATAACAACCCAATATCCGCAGTAGCCTTTAGGGATATGGGGTCTAAAATTTTTCCTTAAACTTCATTGAACAAACCAAATATGCCAAAGTTACCACTTATTAAACAAATATAAATCGAGTGATTTCACGTTGATTGCAATGACTTAAGTTCATAATCACTTAATAAAACAATATGCTTTTGAATTTCACGTATATATTCACATCTAATAAAACATATAACACTTAAGTATTATATCTAGAGTATAAGCTGAATAATCCCTTCTGAGAGGATTCTAAACCAAATACTTATTGTTATATTAAGAAAGTCCTCTTAATACTATAACTTCTAAGGCACTTTAATTACCACCTTCTATTAATATATATGTAGCTAGGGTTTTCACCTCAACTCGTGCTAAAGAGAACCTACTAAGGATTCAGGAACCCTTAGTAGCAGTTCAATAATGGATAGAAATAATATGTGAAATGAATAAAAACTAGATATTAAGATGTGACATGTGCAAGTGATAACATAAAAGTAAATTTAATAAGACACTAACAATAAAAATAAACAACCATGAGGAACTCAATAATGGAATTTGATTTTTTTTGTATTAATGGGCAAGCAAGGGTTTGCAATGGTTTTTACCTCAAATGGTGATGTTGTTGGAGTCCTTGCAGTTGTACGAGAGTAGTGCACCAGATCTCTAGAGTTTCTTTCCCTTCTCCAAATGCTAAAAAAGGTGGCCAAGACTCAACTGAAATGGTGAACATAAGCTCAAGGTGATAGGCTAGGGTTCCACAGGAATTTTGGCAGCATAAGGGTATGAAGAGTGATTGATGGATGTGAAATGGGGGGCCTCCATGACCTTTTATGGAGATTTTGGGTGGTGTATTATTGGCCCATGGTTTTGGGCAACCAATAGTATTGGTAAATGGTTTTAGGGGTTTTCCCTCTTTTTGAATTTATTTTTGACTTTTTTCTTTTATTTTGGGAATTTTGGACCCTTTTTTGAGGATTTTTTACCTTTTTTGGAGGAATTTCAATAATTGAGGAGGGAAATAATGATTTTTTTTCCTTTTGGTAACCATTTGAGGGTTTTTTAGGGTTTTGGAGGCCAAAAGTGTAGGAAAAGTGGACAAATGGGTTATGTGACTAGGGAGATGAACTAGTGAACAATTTTTGGGTGTTAACATATTACCCCTTGATGTGTGAGGGGAGGAGCTCATCGTATGGCCGATATACATCACAGGTATTGAATTTTTCCAGTGGTTTGAGCATTGTGACAAAGGAGAGTAGAAACTAGTTGGAAACCAGAAGACATGCTCCATACAAACTGCAAAGGGTACAACTGAAAATACATGAACTCAATAATGGATGAGGAATAATCTCAAATATATGGAGGAGGCGAGCATACCCATGCTCGTATCAAGATATAAAAATAATAATGAGGCCCAAAAAATGGGAGACCTGAACAATACATAAAGAACTGCTGTGTACATCATAATGGTCCAGAGGGATACAAGTCTGGGACATACTCATAGTCCAACCATGACTGATTTGAAGGACTGATACATGGAAACAATGGAATCCAAACTAAATGTGGTACCACAACAACTGATGCTGTGTTGGATCTGAAGGTGTTCAACAACTGGATGGACTAAACGACTGAGAGTCAGAATCTCAAAGGTACACTGAACTGCATTTGAACTGGATACTCGGGGAAACATACAACTGGAGTGCTTCCGAATACGGTCGCCAATGTAGCCTAGATATCCACGGGAACATACAACTGGGGGGTTCCAAATAGACTCACCAATGCGCTAGAGTCAGGGGACATCTGGGGTCTTCAACCAATAATTGAAGGGACCAATACCCTGTACGAATCTCAACAATGCGATGATGGGGTTGGAGTCGAGCATGTGAGAAAAAACCATTCCAAGAGGCACTAAGGACTCCTTTGAGATGGTCCGTAGGCACTCACCACTAATGGAGATGAGTCTAAGGTACATGGGCCTCTGGGTCTATCTTATGGAATATATGTGTTGGCGTTGACAGAGGGACACTTGCAACTACCAAGGAAATGATGTTTCCTTGATAGGAGCAAGAGGTGTACAACCGAGAGGTGATAGTACTGAATGTGGGACTGACATACTGTGGGGGGGGAACTGAGGTCGCAGAGTGGGGAGGGGGTGACTCAAAATTCCTTTGTTCAGAGTATGATGACAGGGCTGACCTGACAACATATGAAACCGACTTCGGGGAAGGGGATCACAGCTTAATGAACCAGGGATTGTGACTGCAATGGGGGAGACTCAGGGGGGGAAAATGATGAGTGATATCAGGAGACTCTAAGGCGACACATCGTAGAATAATCTGAACAAAGGCGACCGTACTGGGGGTGATTCCATAATGTGGGGACTAGATATGATCTATTGTGGCGCCGAGAGGCACCATTTGGACCTTCTTCATGGTTTAAGGATCTTGAAGAAGAGATAGAAGTGTGCTCAAAATGGTACTTTCGTGTGGATTTGTACGAGCCCAGGACAGTTCATGCTCATGGTTGCTTTCAATTTTAAGGAGTCTGAAAGCGATAAGAAGACTCTAAAATGGTGGAAAGGTACCGTCGTGTGGATTTATACGAGCCCATGATGGTGAATTCTCGTGGTGGCTTTCAAATTTAGAGAGTCTGAAAGCAATAAGAAGAATCCAAGGGGGTTTCTTTTTCGTGTGTTAGTCTCTAAGGCCTGAAAAAGCATAAAAATATGCAATGAAGAACTCTTCTAGCCGGTGTGACTAGAGTATTCCTTTTTCATAATTAGTCTACCAGGTATGAAAAATGGTTAAACTTATACCCGATAGACGCTCTTTTAGGTACTTTAACGAGCATGAAAGGAAGCAAGATTGCTCGGTGATATTTTCATTGTTTTAGGAGTCAGAAAAGAGCTTAATAGAAACTTCCTAAGTTCCTTTTTCGTAAAGGAATTGCTCGGCCCTGAAAAAGGGATAAAATTATACCGAACAAATGTAATGGCAAAGCAAGGAGGAAGTGTTCAATCAAGGGGAAAGTATGTGAACCAAGAACATAGGCGAGGGGGGAACACTGATGGGGCCTCCTTACGGGTTGATGAATGGTGGAAAAATAATGCAATGACTGTAGTATGGATGGAGTGAAGGGCTCATGGATAGGCCGCGATAGACAAAATGGTGAAAAATGACTGTGGCCTCCGTGGAACGCAAATCGAGGTGACGAGGGGCATGGAAAAAATTCTTGAAAAAATTTGTAGTGAGAGCGATAAATGATCTCAAGCATCATCACAGGCTCGGAAACATGAATCCGACGGTGCAAACGGTGCGATAAATGTTGATGTATATGTAACTTCGGAATGTATTTCATCTGTGTATTTTATATATATTTATTGTACCCTTATAAGAGATGTGTCATTCCTCTATAAGGAAGTGTCGTCATGTGGATTGACAAGTGTCGCAAGTGTGTGTACTTGCCGATGGGTTATTAGACCACCATGTGTGGGGTCGGCCCTGAAATATATATTATAATGTGGATGTACCTAGCTAGACAAGTCGGCCCCATAAGGTCACTGGGAAAACAGGTTAGTATAAATAGAGATCAGGTGATCTCTATTTAGATCATTCGGAAAAGTACATCTCTCTCACTCAAAAAATGGCGCACTAGTGAGGAGGAGGATCATTTGCTACTAGGAGACTATCTCAGTGTATTTTGGTTGTACTTTGGTTGAGCCATTACACTCTCTATCTCTGAGGAAGTTGTGGGGTTTTTCACCTTAGGGTTTTCCCCACGGAAGATCTGTGTCTCTTGTCTCTTATGCTTTTGATTCTTGTGATGCTTGTCATACTTATTGTGATTGTCATGCATTGATATACTGTATATGTTATTCTCTTAGTAAAGATCCTAGAATATTGTGAATTAATGCTCAAAAGTTAACATGGTATCAGAGCTAACCTGAGAAGAAGACATTTTGCAGTCACGGAAACTTGAGTTTCTTGTTTATTGGGTTTCTCTCCATAGATTTTGGAAAAGAATTATAGTAGATTGACTCTACTCATCAAGGCGCATCTATCTGTGCAATCAGAATTCAATTCCGAGCATTTTTAGATTTGGCCCTAAAAATTACGGTTTCCACAAAAATAGGAATTTCTGAAATCTAAAGACATAGCTGGAAGCTCCTTGCAAAAATTGAATTTTAGAGCTTTGGATCGAGATTTGTGGCTGGGAAGATCTCCGGGAAACTCAAACCCTAATTCAGGGCTCTCGCTAGTGAACCCAGGAGGACAAAAGGTCAAATCTAAAGGGTAAAGCTTTGCTGATCTCAAATTCTGAATGCACCAGGCTGATCAGCTCATCAAGGCGCATCTTTCTGTCCTTTCAGAAATTTGAAATTCACATTTTAAATTTTTAGGGTTTTTTCGACAAACCCTAATCCAAGACTAGATCCAGTTTTCAACATTTCAAGTGGTAAGACCTAAATCTTTTCTATTTCCATTTGAAGTACTCTTTAAGATGTCTCACCACACCAAGCTTGAAGATAAGCTTGAAGGGGCTGATAACTTCCGAGCTTGGAAGTATAGGATTGGGTTAATCCTGGAAGAGAATGAGTTGGACTCATATATAAAAGAAGACATCCCTATCCTAGAGGATGAAGAGGCTAAAGTATTGCATAAGAAGAACTTGGTCAAGGCAAAGAGAATCATTGCTGATTCTATCAAAGACCATCTCATACCCCATGTGTCTTCTCTAAAGACACCCAAAGAGATGTTTGACTCTTTGACCAAGCTATTTGAAGGGAAGAACATAAATCGGAAGATGACCCCGCGGAACCAATTGAAAGGGGTAAAGTTTCAGAATGGAGAAACCATTCAATCTTATTTTTCAAGAGTCTCCCAGATCAAGGAACAACTAGAAGTAGTGGATGAAATGGTAGAGAATGGTGAAGTTGTCATGACCACTCTGAATGGTTTACCTAGGTCATGGGACTCCTTCATTCAAGGTATCTGTGCAAGGAAGAAGTTGATTTCCTTCAGTAGACTACGGGAAGAATGCTCACAAGAAGAAGCAAGGCTTGTGGCACGAGAAGAAAAGATGGGGAATGAAGATCAAGCTCTCACAGCTCACACCAAGAAAGGGAAGTCCAAGAGAGAGCCATCTCACTCTAAGAAATCTTCACATCACTTCAAAGAAAGAAGAATATGCTTCACCTGTAATGAGAAAGGACATATTGCCATAAATTGTCCCAAGAACAAGAAGGACAACAACAATTCCAACAAGAAGAAGAAGGGCAGCAAAAGAAGGTTTCATGCTCATGTTGCCGAGGATCATGAACCACCCAAGAAGAAGGCTAGGGTAGAAAGTGATGATAACTCATCAAGTGAAGAAGAGTATGTTCTGATCTCTACTCTCACAGGTACCCCCTCCCATGGTTGTAATGATTGGTTGATTGATAGTGGGGCTTCCAAACACATGACTGGGTTTATGGAATCTTTTGTGAATCTATCTGAACATGAATCACCCCATAAGGTGAAACTTGGGGATGATTATCAATACCCAATCAAAGGAAGTGGTGAAGCCTCCTACAACCTAGATTCTGGAAAATCTTTGAAGATGAAAGAAGTTCTTTATGTACATGGGCGTAAGAAGAACTTACCCTCTATCTTTGCATTGGATGCAAAAGGCATGAGGGTTGAATTTGTGGATGGCCAAGTCCTAATGTGGCCAAAGGGAAAGAACATAGACGATGCAGTAGTGATTGGAGAGCAAGAGGGAGGTTTGTATAAATTGAAGGGATAACCTGAACATGCCATGGTACATGAATCCATGGAGCCAAGTGAACTTTGGCATAGAATACTTGCTCATATGCACTATAGAGCACTTCCAATTGCAAGCAAGGTTGTAGAGGGTCTTCCTGAAATCAAGACCAAACATGAAGGTGTTTGCAAAGGATGTGCAAAAGGAAAGAACATTAAGAAGGCTTTCCCAAGCAGTGAAAGCAAGGCAAAAGACATCTTGGAAATCATCCACTCAGATGTATGTGGTCCTATGTCATCCAGTTCTCTAAGTGGGTATGTTTACTATGTCTCATTTATTGATGACTTCTCCAGGAATACTTGGGTATACTTCTTGAAGAACAAAGATGAGGTGTTTGATAAGTTTAAGGAATTCAAAACCTTGATGGAGAATCAAACTGACAAGAAGATCAAAACATTCAGATCTGACAATGGTGGAGAATTCACCTCAGGTGACTTCAAGAAGCTTTGCAGTGATTCAGGGATTAAGAGGGAGTTGACTGCTCCTTACAATCCACAACATAATGGAGTTGCAGAAAGGAAGAACAGAACAATCATGGAAGCAGCAAGAGCAATGCTCCATGACCAGGATCTACCTATGCATCTATGGGTAGAAGTAGCTAGAACAGCTGTATATGTGCAGAACAGAACACCCCACAAGATATTGGACAACAAGACACCAGAAGAGGTCTTTTCTGGTAAGAAACCTGAAGTCAGCCATATCAGAATATTTGGTTATCCAGTATACACTCATGTCCCAAAGGAAAAGAGGACTAAACTAGATCCTTCAGGAAAGAAGGGTATCTTTGTGGGTTATAGTGAAAGCTCGAAGGCTTACAGAATTTACTTTCCTGGGTTCAAGAAGATTGATGTCAGAAAGGATGAATATAAGTTCAAGGACAGGTAATCCAGGAAGCAAAGATCAAGAGGGAGAACACTCCAGCAGCTCCTGCAAGGATGCAGATTTTTAGAGGGAGTTGACCATATTCCTACATTCCACAATAGAAAGGTGTATAAGAAGCTACTTCAGCAGCTCCTGCCAGGAAGCAAAGACACAGAGGGAGTCCACCCAACAAACAAACAAAGATAAGTATTTCAATTATCATTTCTTGCCTATTTTGTTTGTTTAAATAATATTATGCTTATGTTCCTAGACTTAGGAGATGTATTGTGCATATTAGAATGATTGCATGAATGAACAATCTACTACTAATATGCATGTGATGGGTAAGTGGCCTATGGCACTATACAACATTCCAGTGCTACTTATCTAGAATGAAACCTCTTTGCTGACATGTTGGGAGTAGTGCAAACTCTTAACAATGTTCTGGTAGAGACTAGAAGGAATCTAGAAAGTTGTGGAACATGGATAAATGTTGTATTGAAGCATTGGCTAAGATAACTGCATGACTACATGACATATTTCTTTATGTGTAAAGAATTTGTTCTGAAAATTATGAGATGTTTCTAATCATGCAATTTAACTTGTTTTGTAGGAAAGACCGTATATCTTCACCTACAAAAGGACTACAACATTTGTTCCAGCAACAAAGATATCTATTGAAGATGTTGAAGATATTGAAGTTCCCAGGATCTGGGATGAAGAAATGGAATGCCATGATCCGTCGATCATGAAGAAGATGTTTGGGATGCAGTCCCAAGACCTGATAGGGAGTCACATGTGTGCAGATTGAAGAAAGCCTTGTATGGCTTGTAGCAAGCTCCCAGAACTTGGTGTGAAACAAAGAGGAAGCTTGCGGCCGAGTTCGATATGAAATATTTGGGATTGATGCATTATTTCCTAGGTATGGAGGTGTGGCAGAGTGCAGGTGGGATCTTCCTTGGTCAAGGGAAGTACACAGTAGATATCCTGAAGAGATTCGGGATGATGGATTGCAAGGCCATGGCCACACCTGTGGCATCGAATCTGAAGCTTCTATGTGATGCTTCATCTGAGCCGGTTGATGTATCTATGTATCGTTAGATGATTGGGTCCTTGATGTACCTGACGAACACGAGACCAGATATTTGCTTTGCTGTGAACACATTGAGCCAGTTCTTGACGGATCCGAGGAGTGTTCACCTGGTTGCTGTAAAGCATGTTCTGAGGTACCTGAAGGGTAAAGTGGATTATGGGCTCAAGTATGGAGCGAATCAAAAGTTTAACCTGTAGGGTTATGTTGATTCAGATTGGGCTGGCAGTGCTGCAAATAGGAAGAGCACATCTGGGTGTTGCTTCAGTATGGGATCAGGTGTGATCTCTTGGTTTAGCAGGAAGGAGTCCTGCGTAGCACTAAGTACAGCTGAGGCAGAATATGTTGCAGCCTGTTCAGCTAGTTGTGAGGTAGTATGGCTACGGAAGCTACTATCTGAGTTATTTGATCTCCTGTTGGATGCTACTGGTATCTTCTGTGATAACCAGAGTTGTGTGAAGTTGTCCGAGAATCCAGTGTTTCATGACATGTCAAAACACATAGAGATCAAATATCACTATATCAGGGATATGGTGCAGAGAGGAGCTGTGAAGCTCCTGTATGTTGCGACGGACGAGTAGATTGCAGATGTGCTGACGAAGCCACTAGCCAGGGTGAAGTTCGAATACTTCAGGGAGAGGCTTGGTGTTCTTTAGATCAAGGACACTTCGAGGAAGAAGTGATGGACACATTTGCTGAATCCATTCCAAGCATGTTGGAAGGAGGATCCTTCACATGGATGTGGTTGTAAGCGCTGGATGATGAGCATCAAGATTTTCTGCTTTGTATGATCATTTGGATCATTTATATGTATATGTATGTATGCATCATGTTGGATGATGGATATGATCAGTTGGATCATTTATATGTATGTACGCATCATGTTGGATGCTGGATATGAACGGTTGGATCATTTGTATGTATTTTGTATATGCATCATGTTGGATGCTTGGACCATGTATCTGTATATGTATCAGGTGGATACATTGTATGATCAGGTAGATCATGTATATTGATATGTATCAGGTATGATCAGTTAGATCATGTATGTTGATGGATACATTGTGTGGAACATGTATCTATGTATCAGGTGGATACACTATGTATTATGATATGTATCAGGTAGATACTTGGTGTGCATCAGATGGATGCATTGTATGATCAGGGTGATCGTGGATGACGAGCTTCTCCAGATGACATGCAGCAGGATGTTGCAGTGATGATGATCAAGATCATCATGTGTACATCAAGATGATGTATGATGAGTATCAGATGGTACTTTGTGGCCATGGATCAGGTTGTGTAGATGAGCATGTCTGGGAGATCCTATAGGTCGGAGTTGCGTACCCATAACATCCTGGGATGCTCTTTCGAGACATTGCTCTGGGAGGACATGTAATTTGTGCCCTGGGAGATCTTCAGGTCGGAGTTGTGTACCCGTAACATCCTGAGATGCTCTTGCGAGGTTTTGTCCTATGGCATGCAATTTGCTCCTGGTAGATTTGGATAGGATGAAAAAGGCCTCAGATGCTTCAGCCAGGTTTTGCCATGACGACATGTAATTTGCTCCTGGCAGATCTGGACAGGATGAAAAAGGCCTCAGATGCTTCAGCCAGGTTTTGTGGTGGACCACATGTAATGTGCTCCTGGGAGATCCGACAGGTAGAGCTGTGTGCTCGTAACATCCTGGGATGCTTCAGCCAGGTTTTGTGGTGAGATCACATGTAATGTGCTCTTGGGAGATCCGACAGGTAGAGCCGTGTGCTCGTAACAACCTGGGATGCTTCAGCCAGGTTTTGTGATGGGTCACATGTAATGTGCTCCTGGGAGATCCGACAGGTAGAGTTGTGTGCTCGTAATAACCTGGGATGCTGCAGCCAGGTTTTGTGATGCATGTAATAAGTCCTGAGAATTCCACAGTATGGCCAGTGATGACGAAGACCCGCAGGTGGTGGGCCTACATATAGTATGAAAAAGGACTGGATCTGTAGAAATTCCTATGACGAG
Source organism: Larix kaempferi (assembly GCA_027924585.1). NCBI lineage: Eukaryota > Viridiplantae > Streptophyta > Pinopsida > Pinales > Pinaceae > Larix > Larix kaempferi. The sequence goes on along the minus strand of BSBM01000502.1, from coordinate 24,034,451 downwards.
TAGATTCAGAGATTGGTTGAGATAGCAACAGCAGTGACGATGATCCTGAGAATAAGACTTGTCTAGCAGATCTGTGTTTAGAAATACCTTCCTAGTTAAGAGGGAGTGTTGATGTATATGTAACTTCAGAATGTATTTCATCTGTGTATTTTATATATATTTATTGTACCCTTATAAGAGATGTGTCATTCCTCTATAAGGAAGTGTCGTCATGTGGATTGACAAGTGTCGCAAGTGTGTGTACTTGCCGATGGGTTATTAGACCACCATGTGTGGGGTCAGCCCTGAAATATATATTATAATGTGGATGTACCTCGCTAGACAAGTTGGCCCCATAAGGTCACTGGGAAAACAGGTTAGTATAAATAGAGATTAGGTGATCTCTATTTAGATCATTCAGAAAAGTACATCTCTCTCACTCAGAAAGTGGTGCAATAGTGAGGAGGAGGATCATCTGCTACTAGGAGACTATCTCAGTGTATTTTGGTTGTACTTTGGTTGAGCCATTGCTCTCTCTATCTCTGAGGAAGTTGTGGGGTTTTTCACCTTAGGGTTTTTCCCACGGAAGATCTGTGTCTCTTGTCTCTTATGCTTTTGATTCTTGTGATGCTTGTCATACGTATTGTGAGTGTCATGCATTGATATACTGTATATGTTATTCTCTCAGTAAAGATCCTAGAGTATTGTGAATTAATGCTCAAAAGTTAACAATAAACAGAGGTCAGATGGATCCAGAATGGTCAAAGGAAAAACTAGGTTAAAAAATGGCTATAAATAAAAGGGAGCCCACCAAGCCAAGGATGCAGTGGCGGGGAGAAATGATGACCCACGAGGGAAGGATACTAGGCATATCAAATCAAATCGAATATACAATTGACACGTGACCTTGAAAATGGTTGAGATTAGGCATATGAAAAAGTGAGCAGGGTTAATGACCTGCACCCATGTTATGTGCATGTGGTTTGTGATTATGGATCACATATGTGTTGGGTTGAGAAATGTAATAATTGAAATGTCGAGATAGATGTGACAGGGTGAGCTCAAAATGATTGAGCATGCCCCTTATCCCAGGTTCGAGGTAATCTATTATGTCCCCTAACTCAGAGGTGTCAATGCGGTGCAAATGTTGTCTCAGAGAGGGATCAACAGGTCATTGACCAACTGCTAGAAGGGGGGTGTAGTGTGAGGTTAGTGGCCATGGTGGTACACTGAAGTGATGATATGATGATGGGGGATTCCCCTTGCGGGGTGAATGCCCCCAGTATCACCGACGAGAATGACAATGATGATGAGTATGAAATTGTTTGGGCATGCCCCCATTCTGTGGACATGTGGTTTCCTCATCGATTTGAAAAGGTTGAACATGTGGGTCAGAGGGATCAGTGGAAGGGGCCGACAGGACAGGGGGGTCTCTAGTGGAAACCATGTAAATGGTGTTAACCTCAGCTGATGAGGAGGATTTGGGTGGGTGAATCTCCTCGATGGAAGTAATAGATGACTCTAAAGAGGACTGATTCATTTTGCAGAGAACGAGTTGATACTCAGGTAAGTCAGGATAATGATGTGAATAGTGTCCGTCGATCCCGCATATGGCACAGGAATGATTGGTGCATAATGATTTGTTACGCAGTGGGGGGTGTTTGGGAGTTCAACAACTGGTATAGTGGGTTCATCGTCCAATGTTTTCATGTGTTCTTCAAGGCTTGGAAATTGTGGACAATTATGGGTAGCATGGCCCAAATCATCGCATAAAGAGCACTTAGGGGGTGCATGAACTGAAGGGGGAGGTTTCACGATTTTTTTCTCTTGTGGAGCAGTATGAGTCTACGTGGATCTTCCCCCAACGTTCTTATATGGTTGAGGGACATTATTGGATGAAGTTGTTGCTACCATGCCTGGAGGTGGATTAGTGGTTGTAGTAATCAGTTGGACCAGTTGAAGGATGACTTGTGGTGTCAGAGCAGGATTAGGAACAGGAGGATACCATACAGTAAGTCCTAATGTTAACCTCGAGAGATTCAGCGTGGCCATGACAACCAAACTTACTACTCTAGATGGTGGGAACACGAACATGATTGTATGGATTGGTGTGGCTCCAACGTGGCTGGGCATCGATGAAGGTTGAGGAAACAATGGTGGTTGTGGATTAGGTATTGAATGATTTGAGGAAACAGTGCACAAGTCAGAAATCTCAACGGCCGGTGAAGGAGTTGGTAATGAACAAAAAGTGGATACCATTGGAGTCTCTGAATAAATTCCACCGCCGACGATGGATACCAAAGAGGTGGGTGCACCAAAAATGGGTTGTTCAACCATGGGGAGAACATTCTCAGGTGTAGCGGGCACATTCGAGTCATAGTATGTGACTTGGTCGACTTTAAAAACCCATCCCTCATGGGCGAACATCATAATGCGGAACACTAATGAAGAAATGGTCTTCATGGCATACATGTAACTTCGTCCTAGAAGTAGGTTGTAGTCAAGTTGTGCATTAACAAATTCTATGTCAATCAGGACAGTTTTTCCAGCTAATTGGACTGGGATGTTGGCTAGGAGGCCTTGTGGTTGGTATGAACAACCATCATAAGCTTGTAAAGAAGTAGTGTGTGGATGTAGGGTAGGGGATCCTAGCTTCTGCCACACGAATGTAGAAATAACGCATGTAGAGGCACCCTCATCGATGATGCATCGATGGATGACAAGATTCCGTACTAAAATCGAAACTTGAAATGATAATGTGGAAGGCATGCATGGTTCAGATTGGTCTAAATCGAATTCCATCATCCATGAGTCAGAAGGATCTATTACACCAATGGCGGACAACACTGTTTTTCATTGCGTTGGGAAGTTATTCAAAACTTCTAAGGCTGGCATAGCAGCAGGGGATTGGGTTAAGTCATCCACGATATTGTAGTTTGTGGAAACACAAGCATTGGGATTATTATTGATTTTTCACAGTGGAAAACAAGGAGCTTTAGGGGCTCCGACGAGTGGTGTTGGAGGTATGTGTAACGACTGATCTGTGGGAAGAGTGTTAGTAGCCTTATCCACAGTAATGGTTTCGGTGGTGCAACCATACTGGTTACGACATTTTTGAAGGTTGACATCAGTGAAAGACATCATTAAAAGGTGATGGGTACCTGAGTCAATGGGGTGACTACCAGAAGCAACGTAAGTAACTTGTTGTTGTTGTGCGGGGGCACCTTGATGGGGAGCCAAAGGTTGGGTGTATACGATCCCTTGTGTGGGTAAGGGATTTTGCAACACCATGGGTTATGCATTAGGTTGTGGTGGGTTTGGTAGAGCAGGAGGTGCAACATGTCCTTTCCATTGGGCGTCATTATTCCAAAGTTGGTGAGCTCGCTCCGGGTGGGGACAATTGTGTGTGTAATGGCCATATACCCCGCAGATAGAACATGGGTGGTTTGTACGTAGGTTGTAGTTTTTACCTTGTTTAGGTGGTCGATCAGGATTTTGGTTAGCTGGGGTGGCACCATTATTATCGGAAGCATTCGATGGTGGATCACCTCTAACAGGAGGTTGGTTGTTTCCGTGGTTACGACCACATCCTCAATTTTTTTGGCGTTGTTGGTTCCCTTGGGCAGGCTGGTTCTGCTAAGCATAGACTTTCCCTTGGGGAACATGGGGATTTTGTGGTTGAGAAGGTGCTGGGGTAGGATGCGGTGGATAATAAGCTGGAGAGGCTTGAGGTTGTGCAGGTGCAAAGGATGCTTGTTGATAATAATTTAGAGGGGCTTGAGTTTGTGTAGGCGCATGTGCTATTGGTTGATGGTAGTACTAGGAAGATGGTGCGGTAGGGGGAGCGTACGCTTGTGGGGAATGCCCATAACAATGTGTTGAACAAGAAGGGCCATGTGTATGGGGAGCTTGGGCCGGGGGAGCATACGAAGATGTTGCTCCTGAATGGGCTGTGGCACGCGAAAGGTCGGGGCCACTCATGGTAGAAGTGGGTGTAGGGTTATAAGCAGGGGGGCTAGCTAGAGGCATAAAAGTATAAGGCCGAATATGAGATGAAACATGAAAATAATGCTGTCAACGGCGTGGGATTCCCTCAAGGCATCTTTCCGAGAGGAATCTCCATGGGGATCACCAGGTAAAATGGAATACCGGTAGCCCGACAGTGCATGGATGAGGTGAAATTGTTGGGCTTTAAGAATGGATTCTTCTTCGGTTTGGGGTTGTTCAGATGCCACATCCTTGGCCATAACTGGTATGAGGGATTTCAGGAACTAATATAAGTAGATGCGTTCGTCTAACTTGATCTTGCACAAACTACGACGTTTACGCCACTCATGAATGTGATCAGTGATATGGGTAGCCGTGTTCTGTCTGCAAGACAGTAGAATCTCAACAACAACATCATACCGGACGGGTAACTAGAAGAACTGCAAGAAATTTGAAGCAAGGGATGTAAAGGTGGAGTGGTTCCCATGTGGTTGTTCATTGTACCACTTAGCTGCAGAGCCAGTAAGTGTCCATCGTAAAAGGTGGAGGTGGATCAAGTCGTCTACTATGGAGTTGGAGGAACAACATAAGTGGAAGGACATGATGTGTTTTTGTGGGTACTCACCACCCTTCCCTTCAAACTTTGGGATGTCCGAAGGGATCTTGGTAGGAATGAGAGGCCATTTGGGGTCATGTCAGATTAGATCGTTGGTCAATCGGGCCAGATCAGGGAGGTTGAGGCAAGCCATGAATGGAAAACTAGCAAAAGGATGTGACATAGTGATAGTGACCTGTGTGCTATCCATGGCGGCGATCGTGGGGTCACCTACACCAAGGGGTGGAGCTACGGTGTGAGTCATAGCAGGGATTGAGTAGGAAGGGCCAGTGCCCCCAAGTGTACTACTGGTAACCAAAGGGACAATAGTGGGAATGGACCCGCTACTGATGGGTATGGAAGTAGTGACTGGAATTCCCGGTGTAGGTCCAGTGGATGGTTTAACAGGGATGAAAGTTGAAGTGGTAGTTGGGCTAGTGGTAGAACCACTTCCAATGATCCCTCAAATAAAGGGGTTTGGATTAACGCCAACCATGGGGTTAGACAGAGCTACTGTGAAGGTGGGAAACTCCGACTTTGAATCAAAAGTAAAATAAGGTTCGTCGGGATAGGTAGTCGACGATGAAGCTGTTCGTCTGTGACGTGTGGTGTCAAGTGAACCGTACTGCGGGGACTGGACCTGTAGGTGCTGAGAGTGTCTCGGTGGATCAATGGTGACTGGTGTAAAAAGTGCTAAATGGTTGTGGGAGATAAAATGCTCAAAAATCCAAGTGTAACCGTGTGTGAAAAAGGAGAGTTCTCAAAAAATGTGGCGCTCAAGCCAACAACAAGCTCAAAACACTTGCTGCAACAACGTGCTACAACAAGCGGAGCAAACAATATCAACTGAATTTACATCTAGCATGTATTGATATAATTCAATCCTTGTGTAAAGATTTGCAAACAGTTTAATCAATGAGAATAACTTATAAATCGATTCAAGAGTATAAGCTAGTCAATCCTTCTTAAGAGTACATTAGTAAAATCATCTCACTCTTTTGCGTTAATAATTTATCCTTCATTAATTATTGTACAAATTTCTAAGACAAATTCATAAATCATTTATCCAATATAGTCAGTAGTGTAGAGCCATGTCTAAAATCCTTGTTTACTCATTCAAATGTAGAAGTATAAAAATATGCCTAAGGAGGGTAAATCTATCTTTATTCAAACACATAAAATCAATATATATTATTCCACTTTAATGGACTATTTTACACACTTATAAAGGTAACTATGTTACTTTCTCTTGCTTCTACTAAAACTATTACTTTGTTATTATTTTCCACATTAATCCTTTACCAAACATAAAAAATAACATAAATTCATATTAGATATCTATAGTAATTTATCCAAGCATTATTTAAGCATCAAGGTATTACAACTCGATGAATTTAAATCTATGAAACATTCCATCACTTAATTGCTCCACAATATAGTATAATTGCTCTCTCCCATCATTATATCAGAATGACAAGTAATCTAGTAAAGAATAATTACTCATAACATGCTCTATTTTAACAACTCATTCCACAATAATTCCTAACATAATTCTTCAATGCAATTCATCAAATCATGCTTAAGTGAAAGGAACCAATTCAATATTTAATAGTTCATTACCAAAAGATAAGAGTACTTTATAAACAAGGGAGATAGAAGCAGAGCTTCAAGTCCCCGCCTTAGTATCGTCTTATATGCAATACCGATCTCTTCGAGCTTTGAGTATTTCATTATTTTGAGATTTCATTGCGGTTATCTAGATATTCATTTCTAGGAGTTGGTCATTCCACGTTTGGATTTTGTATAGCCTTTACAAACTCTTGTAGATTATTCTGTTCTGTATTGTAGTGCTCGACTGCTTTTCCACTACGTGTTCTGGACTACCATTTAGAGTTCTGGAGTGGAATTTACTGGAGTGATATTTACTATTCTGAACTCAACCTCTCCACAAATATTCAACAACTCAGATAATGTTAAGGTAATAAATACATGTAAATTTTAAGGGTTTTTTTTTTCCGTCATTTCGGTGTTGAATAGGAATGGTTGTATTCAGTAACAATGCCTAACCGATATTGAATTGAACTCTGTGTAAAAGGTTAATATTGAGACTAGGAATATTTGAGGTGTTTGAAGCCACAAGAGGGCTCTGCGAGTTGAGGTAATTCTAATGACTTTCCATGTAAAAATCTATGTACTCATTAATGTATTGTGTAATATTTTTTGAAATGTTTTTGGGTAAAAAAACAGAAGAAGCTAGTTCCTATCATTTTTACTCCATTGATAAAATTATTTAATTCATACAAGTTAAGAGTAGTGAAAGGAGGTCTATTGGTTGAGCATGAGTTTGGAAAATATAATTCCTAGTTACACAATGTGTGATAAATCTTGTAACAGTGACTTTCATGTCAATGCCGAAAAGAACAGAAATAAATACCATGAGAGAGACAAATAAAACTGGAAATACAAAGACAAATAGAGAGGTGGAGAAGGAAAGATATTAAATAAATATATCATTATAGTTATTTCGTTTTGCCCCTTTGCATCATTAAACATTGATATAAAAAGGAGCTAAATGATAAAAATTATTTTGAGGGACGAGTGTTTTACATGCAAATACTTCAAAATCCTACTAGTTTTTATTACATTCAATGTGTTTAAGAAACATATACATTGAGTCTCAACATTTAATAAAAGCATGGCTAAGACTAAAGGAAAGTGGCTACACGGACAATTGTATGAAGTGAAATGCTAGTAATTCGAAATCTCAAGGAGGAAGAAAATGAGTTGATCGAGAGCACACTATGTAAATGAAAGTAAACATATAAATCTATATTTTGAAAATTTAGATAATTGAACATAAATGCTTGTTGGCCATAAAATGCAGGTATAGTATATGTATATTATTATATGGTTTACATAAACACTAATCAAGATTACCATAATGCCTCACTTACATGTCTAATTGAAATTTTTATTATAAGATTAATGTTCTTATAATTAAGCATTACACTAATTAAATAAATAAATAAAAACCTGTACTCACCAAAAATTTGCTATACAATGCCTTCATTGTCAATGAAATAATTTCATTTTCAAAAAAGTAGCCAGAAATCCATACTGGAGATTGAAATCCTTTTTATGCAAAATAAAAATCAATACGCCTGAAAGATTGAGAAAACTTTCCATTTCAGACGAGTAAAACGTATTTTACATTTGACCGCCCGCCAACTCATTTAAACAAATTTGAAAGTACCGAATTCGGATAATCAAGGAAGTGGTTTACTGATTATGTGTAATGCGTAAGACAATGGAGTATGTATCTTCAATATTTAAATGATTAAGACAAAAATTATTACAAATAATAAAAATGAATTGATATATCCTAAATATTTATAAATAAAAAATTCACAATTGAAAAACCCAAGATATACATCTCTACACGATACTTACCCCATTATTTGAAAAGAAACATATATTTTTTTAAATGTACAAAAATTGTTAAAAATAAGAAAAATGAATTGATATATCCTCAACATTTGTGAAAATAAATACGGACATAAATTACTATTAACATTGTGTGCTCTTTGTCGTAACATGGACGAGACTATTTTACATATTTTTCCGAAGTGTCCATTCTACCTCCAAGTGTGGAAGAATATGTGAGTGGCTCTGTCATAATAATATCTGGAATTGATTTAGTAGAAGAAGGTATGTCTGTGTGGTTTAATAAGGTAAATTTGGTTTAATAAGGCGTAGTTGAAGCCATATCGGGTCTTTAATGTGATTCTATTTAAGGATAGATTTATACTGACAATTTAGGGTTCCACTCATATTTGATGCAACAAAGAACAACCAAAGTATAGATCTAGCACCCAAAGATCGGCTATTTTTAACAATTTTCCATTTAATGTCTGTTCTCCTCGTTAACAATGGCGATTAGGGAATATTACAAGGTCTACTCTTGTGCATTACCTGTCTCAAAGTTCGAAGTTTCTATTCAGTATCAATCCAGACCAAAAGAAATATGCCCTTGCCATGAATTATATAAAAAAATAATATGCAATACTCTTTCTTTATTCTTCACCAAAAAAGTATTGGCAAGACAAATTAAACCTCTATTCTTCTCCCTGCGAGTATGCTTCTTCAATGAACTTTTCCATGTTATTCTATTTATTAGAGATTATCGAGTTTATTGTATTTAGACTAGTCAATGGACAAATTTTACTAATGTTTGAAATTATCAAGTGCATAGCAAATCTAAATTGTTCTAGATTTAGTGTGCTTGTACCAAATATGGTTTAGATTCCCTCAGGGTTTTGATTGTGCAAAATGATTTCCAATTGTTTTATTTCCAAAACGTTTTTATATTCTCATTGGTTTTTCTTTTTCTTTTGATGCAGGCCTCCATGGGTACAAATCAACTTGACTTGCTCTCTTTTATCAGTTTCACTTGCTCCCTTTTTCAACAGTTCAACACTTCTAGTTCATTAAGTCCCTGTCCTATGTCTTTATATCCTATGTGTTTATATGGAAAACTGTTGCAAATCAATGAAAGAAGATTGTTCTAGTTTAGTAAGTCCCTATCCTATGTGATTGTTCTAGTTCACTTCTAGTTCAATAAGTCCCTGTCCTATGTCTTTATATCCTATGTGTTTATATCGAGAACCGTTGCAAATCAATGAAAGAAGATTGTTCAAATATTTTGTCACATATAGTCTTCGTTACATATAGTCTTAGACTGAAGGATATGCAAATCAAAGAAGGAAGATTGTTCAAATATTTTGTCGCATATAGTCTTCGCTGCATATAGTCTTATTAGACTGAAGGATATCATATCACTAGCAAATTCTATGGTGATTTCAGACATGTCCTCAAAGGTCAAAATTTCCTCTACCATTTTAACTTGCTTGGAAAAGGAACTGTGATTGTTGCAAGCAGCAAAGGATTTCCCCAAGATCACAAGTACTTGGTGTATTTGGAAACTAAACCATAAGAATCGCTAGTGAAAACTAAAGCAGATGCAAAGGCCATCAGAGGGATGTTTCCATCAACCATAACAGAGTATATATAACTAGTAAATTCAATTATCTAGTTTATATAACAATTTCACTTTATATAACATGCACCTAAAATAAATTGGGTGCAGTTTTGAAATTTGAAGAGTACCTTGACATATGAATTTTAACTGTAAAATCAGATTTATTGGTTGTATTATTGATTTTTTTAATACATAGTCCTATTGTTATAACTGCATAGAAACTCCAATCGAGTGATCAATGGATCTAGCCTGTTGAAAGATTTATGTTATTTCTATAGAGAAATTCTTTAAATTTGTGATTTATATGGACAGTTTTTGAGTCGAGCCTGTTGAAAGATTTATGTTATTTCTATAGAGAAATTCTTTAAATTTGTGATTTATATGGACAGTTTTTGAGTCGGCCTCTAGTTAACCGGGGAAGCAAAGCAATAGGAAAGTACCGTTGAGCAATAGTGAAATGATAGATTGTTATGTGCGAATCACAATCACAAACATTTCTGGTAGTAATTGGTGCAAAAGAGTGGAAGAAAAGGAAGAAAACGATCAATAAAGTGTTCAAATTGAGAAAAAGCATTTTGTATTTTTAAGTGTCATTGGATAGTGGTTCTCTTTTTCCTTGAATGCGAAAGTGATGAAGGCCATATACCCTCAATCTTAGCACCTTATTCAAAGAAAGTTTGCATAATACAATGGAACTCTTTGAAATGTGTTTAGAATTAAGACACTTATGAAAAAGTATAAAAATATTTTGTGTTTAAAATTAAGACATTTATAAAAAAGTAAAAGAATATTTTGTAACATTGTTGATGCCGTCATGATTTGTATTTTGGGCTAATGGAGTGATATCTTTTTAATACTTTGAATGGCAAAAGCACATTAACGATAGTCCTTCATGAATTTTAAATAAATGATATGTACATGTAGCTCGTTATGGTTCTTACATTAAGTATATTGGGTCCAATAGCATCTTATAAATCCACTTTATCTTATATTTTATATTTATTTAATTTATTTAATGAATGATAATAGTTGAATTAAGCTGAAATATTGGGTCCAATAGCATCTTATAAATCCACTTTATCTTATATTTTTATTTATTTAATTTATTTAATAAATGATAATAGTTGAATTAAGCTGAAATTAGTTGGAAATACATTCAACTAATTGATGCTATGGAGTTGCTATGAATTCAAATGTTTATCAGCTTTCTCACAATTTTAAACAAACTGGTTTTTAATAAATATCAATCAAATTTCAATAACTTAGATGTTCACTGTGAATTGCAATAACTCATTTGATTAATTTTAAATTTCTTAGCAAGTATATTTCGCATTCAATAACTTGGATGTTCTATTATGTTGGGTGAAGATGCTCCAATAATTTAAGGATTTTTTTGAATATATAATCGAATGCTTGAGATAAGCTTACAGTAATATTTAGATGTGGAAGTGCAACTTCCAATGCTATGCGAAATAACTTAAGCAATTGTAGCACTTAATAAAGAGGTGTGAGATAAAAAAAGGAAAGACATTGCGACAATGAAAAAATAATTTAATTATTAGATTAAAAATAACAGCCATTTAAAAAGATGTCCATGGCAAACAAACTTCAACCTAGCCAATAGTGCCAAGTCCTTACCACAAAGTCTTTTGTTGTCAACACGTGTTAGCATTGAACAATCCCAAGAGGTGTTTGAGAGTTGTGAAACAAAACATGGCTTCGATGCATGGTATGCTACATGCTATTTGGCATAAATATAAATAAGCTTGCATGCATTTTGTACATTCGTTCTGTCCAGCATGAAAGGAATGCTCCAAAGAGGGTGACATCCGTTACTCCAAATTCGATCTGTCCAGCATGAAAGGAGTGCTCCAAAGAGGGTGACATCCATTACTCCAGCATCGATTTGATTAGAAATAATTTCACAGGTCAGAAGACACGAGAGAAACACGAGAGAAATGTATGCCCATTGCTATGTATTGGATCATAGTTTTTATAAAGGTGATTTTAATGGTTTTAATGCTAGAAAACTGCGTGTCCGTCGGTGCATCTATATAGATTATTTATTAATCGTTTGTATTCAGCATTTGTTTTTTAAACCCTTGAAATGGCGTTATGTATGCACTTCTAAATAGAATATTTTAGATGAATTAGTATCGGCCTTTAATTCTACATAATATTATTAAAAGTTGAAATGTTTCAAATTAAAAATAAATCTATTTTACTATTTTTATTTACCCCTAAGTTCTAACAATACCTTCCACCAACAAAACGATATGAATTTTGTAAATCCAGTCCCTGAAGTAGTAGGAGAAAACAAAAAAATCACGTGTTCTCAATACGTTACGTTGTCTCCAAAAATTTAAGATCTTTATAAAAGATTATGCAAACTGGATATGTTTTGATTTCAAATCTAGACGTTTTCAAAGACGACATTACGTCAAGGCTCTCTTTGAGTAGAATGCCATGGTTGTTATGCGGAAGCTGGTGATATATATCATATATATAACGGCGCCATTGTAGTCAACTATTTATCCGCAACAATGTAGGGGCTAACCTACCCTACGTTTATGGAATATCACACGACCTAACCTACATTCTCACTGTGCCAATGATAGAACTTTGCTTGGGAATCTAATTGTTGATAAACAAAACGTTTATAAAATAGTATGAGGTTATTTTCATTGCGAATATAAAATTTGAAAAATGGGAATAATATATTGACTTTACTAACCATGCTCAGGCCTTCACGAACAAATTTAAACAAAAACCATGCACAGACCTTCACAGACAAATTTAAATAAAAACAAGTACAGTGATATGAATATGCATAGAAATCAAATTTGATGATGTGAAAGTCTAGAGAAATACCATAGAATCGATCGTCCTGTTTAGCGAGTTTCGCCATGTAAACATGATTCTCACGCTCTTTGTTGCTACTCATCTTGTCCGAATAGAGATCCACAGCCTGGCCTGGCCTGGCCTCTTTGAAACTTCTCTTGGGGTGCCACGAGAGTGAGAGAGCAGCGGAAGAACACTGTGCTATAAAGAATTGGCATGGGTCAGAATGTGGGTAGCAGGAGGCTTGGAGAGTATGCCACCGCATTAGACATGCATAAGACAACTCAAAGATAAATAAGTGATTTTGATCACAATACACCAGACACATTATAGGCATGCAATGTAGTTTGTCAACATAAACAAAACAATGCCACTTGCAAGTGTTGATGTATATGTAACTTCGGAATGTATTGCACATATATGTATATTGTATTCCTATAGAGATGTTATTATTCCTCTATACGGAAGTGTTTGTATTCCTATAGAGATGTTATTATTCCTCTATACGGAAGTGTCGTCATTTATATTGTAAGTGTCGTAACTTATACTTGATGGGTTATTAGACCACCTTGTTGGGGTTGGCCCTATATAAGTCATGTGGGTCAAAGGGTTATTAGACCACCCTATTGGGGGTTGGCCATGTGGGTCAAAGGGTTATTAGACCACCCTATTGGGGGTCGGCCCAGTCAGCATTATGTTATGTGGTTAAGTTAAGGCCGACCTAGTAAAGTTTATTAGGCAAGTCAAGTCAAGTATAAATAGAGTACAGGAGGCACTCTATTTGATCATTCTATTCTCTCTCACACTCTTTGGAGAGTGGCGCACTTGTGAAGGAGGAGAAGCTGCTGCTAGGAGATGTCTATCTCTTATGCTTAGGTTGTATCATTGCTCTATCTATCTCTGAGGAAGTTATTGGGGTTTTTCACCTTTATGGTTTTCCCCAAGTAAATTCTGTGTCTCTTGTGTGCTTGCATTATTGTCCATGATTGATATGATGTAGATATGCTGTACATGTTGTTCTTTTAGTTAAGATACTAGATCAGATTGAAGTAAATTATGAAAAACTAACATGGTATCAGAGCTAGCCTGAAAGAAGGCATGGTATGGCATGTATGACACTTGTTGCACTTGCGATGCTAGCGCTTGATATAGCAAAAACCAATCATCGTAGCACTTTTGCTATAAATCCATTTTGGCGAAGTTTTCGGATCTAAAAATTTTACAGGTCGAATATCGGATCCCCATGTACCTTGTGTCCAAAAGAAAACTTCTAATTCTTTTTAATTTGTGTTTTATGATCTGTACAATCTAGGGTTTCTGCCTCTTCTAGATCTAAGTCATAAACAGGTGACCTAGGAACAAAGGTCATAACTTGGGCTAGGAAGCTCCAAATGGAATTTTGTAAAAGTGACAGGTAGGGCACGAACGATACTATCACACGCCGAAGGTTCAGAGGACAGAAGTGAACCAGTGACGCGTGGCACTCCATACAAGTTCGCTCTCCTGTTTTATCCCATAAACAGGTCACGTTGCGACACTTGGCATAACTCTCTCTCAAAGAATCCAATTGAGGTCAGACCTATGGGGTTGGAAAGATGACAGGTCGGGCTACCATAGGTAGAATTTTCAGACCTTGTGGATTCGTAATTTCAAAGTTACACAAGAAACAAGTAGGTGCATATTTCTATCAAAACAGAATTGAATTTTGAGCACCTTCATTCATGGCTCCGGGAATTAGGGTTTTCAGAGAAAGTTGGTATTTTTGTAATCAGAGACCATGGATGAATGCTACTCATCAAAATTGAAATTTAGAGACCAAGATCAAATTTTTTGGTTGGGTAGAAGGCCGGGTTTGATCAAACCCTAGTTGGAGACTTTGATAAAAAAAAATAGAAAATTAGGGCTTCTGCAAAATTTGGAATTTTTGAAGTCTATGACCACGGCTAGAAGCTCCTCATAAAAATCAAAGTTTAGAGCTTTGGATCAAACCTTTTGGTTGGGAAGAAGGGTGGGCTTTATCAAACCCTAGTTTGGGATCCTGTCCAGAAGATCCGGAAGTTTCAAAAGGCAATTTTGAGGGGTGAAACTTTGCAGTTTTCAAATTCTGAGTATACTGGCTTGATCAGCTCATCAAGGCGCATCTTTCTATCCTTTCAGAAGTTTGAAATTCAAGGTTTGAATTTTTAGGGTTTCTCTGACAAACCCTAATCTAGCTCCAGATCTAGTTCCTGCAAATCAAGTGGATTAGGTTAATCCTGGAAAAGAATGGATTGGTCACCTACATAAGTGAAGAAGTTCCCGTTTCAGAGGGAGATGAGGCTAAGGCCTTACATAAGAAGATTACAAAGCAATCTCGACAAGTATGACTCATACAGGTATGTTTCGAAGTTTGATCATAATTAAGTTTACGCTATGTTTGTCTTCATATTATTACGGTTAGTACAATCTTGGTTATTTTTAGACTTGTCGTATCACCTTAAAAAAATTATGAATGCATGATAGAAGATATTCATTGATTAGGGTTTTTGACACTTATGATTGTACTAATGCATTGTGGTGTTGTATGAGGTTGATGTTGTCCACTAACATGAAAGGTACATCAAGAAAGACAAATCATGTTCTAGTTCAAGAACATATGACCATGGTGACATGAAGACAAAGGTTCATCCATTTGCATGGATCACATAGAAGATCTACTTACGAGGTATGTATAACTTGGTTCTACAATGGTTAAACTATGAGATATGCAGGTAACTAGTACAAGTCATTGAAGAAAACACATGGGAGCTTAACTCAATAAATAGCTATCATAGCACGTTCGTTCGTGGCATATGAAACAATACCCCTAATTTCACTAAATATTGGAAAATGCCTTCCAAAATCGTTTTTCTTAACCCCCTCCCAATATGCCTTCCCAATTTAAAAAAAACCCTATTTTCACTAGATATTGTATGTATCAATTTTTTCATTAACATTTTTTATACCCCTTTATATTTCTACCTAGTAATTGATATGATACCCCTCTTCTGACCCCACATGCATTCTACAATGCACCTTGCTTTTTTCGATGTATATTGTGGATGCACATTACTTCACCCACAATGCAATTACTCAACCACATATCATTATGATTTGCAACATCTAATGGTTTAATGAAGATATAGGAGATCACTTCTTGTATGTCACTAGAGCCAATGCACATACTACAACATTTAGATTGCATGTTGTAGTTCCCCAATCACTGACTAATCCTGTTGTGGGCTAGGTATCCAAGCCCCCAGGGCCTCTAACAAGCTCTAGGAGGCTGACTAAACCTCCAAAGGCCTGTAATAGGCACGAGTGGTTAAGTATTCAAGCCCCCAAGGCCTATCGAGAGCCTATAACAGGCCCTGGAGGCTTAGAGCCTCCCAAAGCTATTGGTAACAACTGGCTGAGTGCTATTGGTAACAATTGGCTGTCAATGGCCACTGTCTCTCGACTATGTTCGACTGGAAACCCACTTCACCACAAAACCCCCTAGGCTCAAGCATGCCTCAAGACGCGATTTCTCTACGTACTGGTAAGCCCGAGCCTTGCCTCAACCCGATTTCTCATCCGGCCGTGATCCTGCCATCTCCATTTGGCGGATATTTGTCAGCTCGCCCATATAAAAAAGACCCCAAAGTATTTTTGCATTGTTACATTAAATTAAAACAACCCTTTGCCCCTTAATATATAAGCAATATAATTTTTAGGTTTTCACGAATATTTAATACCGCAATATGAATGAACGTGGTATTATATTGCCTTCTAGTGAAGCCCCTTGGAGAAAACAAGAAGACATTATGCGGGTGTGTTAGACATAACTAGCTAGCATGTTAATCCAGGTATGTTTTTAGTATATCAAGTTAGAATCCTACCTTGTGTTAGGATCTCTTATATAAGTATACATGGCATGATTGATAATGATTAGTTATGAAGTTAGAAATTTAAGTAATCCAGGGTTTATGCACATTATGTCTCTTACCTTGATTGATGATATGACTAACCAGAAAAGTCTTTTGGTCAAATATGAATATGCATGAGTAAGAGAAGTCTTCCTTAAAACATTGAATGCTAATGCTTATTATCTGTGTTTGAAATGATCATGACTATACATGCTTAAGATTATTGTAGTATTGAGAATGTATGATTATGTATGAGATGTCAAGGATATCACAATAATGATACTTGTAAGCATGCATAGTGATCGAGGATGGATATAAGTTCAAGGACAGGTAATCCAAGAAGAAAAGATCAAGAGGGAGCACACTCCAGTAGTTTCTGCAAGGATGCAGATATTCCGAGGGAGTCGACCACTTCTCACAATCCACATCAGAATGGAGTTGCAAAGATTCAGAGGGAGTCCACCCAAAAACCAAACAAAGATAAGTATTTGAATTGTCATTTATTACATATTTGTTTGTTTAAATAATGTTTTTCAATGATGTATATGCTTATGTTCCTAGAATTAGGTTGTGTATTATGCATATTAGAATAATTGCATTAATGAACAGTATACTACTAATATGCATGTGATGGGTAAGTGGCCTATGGCACTGTACAAAATTCCATTGCTACTTATCTAAAGTGAAACCTCTTTGCTGACATGTTGGGAGTAGTGCAAACTCTTAACAATGTTCTGGCAGAGATTGGAAGGCATCTAGAAAGTTACAGGATATGGATGAATGTTGTATTGAAGCATTGGCTAAAATAATTGCATGATTGTATGACATATTTCTTTATGTGTAAGAATTTGTTTTGAAAACTATGAGATGTTTCTAATCATGCAATTTAACTTGTTTTGTAGGAAAGATTGTATACCTTCACCTACAAAAGAAGGACTACAACATTTGTTCCAGCAACAAAGATATCTATTGAAGATATTGAAGTTACCAGGATCTGGGATGAAGTAATGGAAGAATGCCATGATCAGTCGATCATGAAGAATGATGTTTGGGATGCAGTCCCAAGACCTGAAGGGAAGTCTGCTGTGACTTCCAAATGGATCTATAAGATCAATCATGCTGCAGATGGTAGCATGGAGAAATACAAAACGAGGTTTGTAGCTCGTGGCTTCTCCCAGAAAAAGGGATTGAGTATGAAGAGACTTCTACACCTATAGCCATGCACACTTCCATCAGATCAGTACTTGCTCTGGCTGTAGTGATGAAATGGAAGATACACTAGATGGATGTCAAAACAACTTTCTTGAATGGTGTAGTCGAAGAGGAAGTGTATGTGGAGGAGCCACTTGGTTTTGAGACAGATGACGAGAAGTCATATATGTGCAGAACTTGGTATGGTAGGATAGACAACTTTCTATCTAGTTTGGGATTTACCAAGAGTAAAGCGGATTCCAACCTTTACTACAAGGTTGATGAAGGCAATCCAGTGGTACTACTTTTGTACGCGGATAACCTGTTTGTTATAGGTGAGGATAGATTGATTGCCAACACGTAGTGGAAGCTTGTTTTCGAGTTCGAGATGAAGGACTTGGGGATGATGCACTATTTTCTAGGCATGGAGGTGTGGCAGAGTACATATGGAATCTTCCTTGGACAAGGGAAGTATGCAGTGGAGATACTGAAGAGGTTCGGGATGATGGACTGCAAGGCCATGGCCACACCTATGGAATTGAACCTGAAGCTTCTATGTGATGCTTCATCTAATCCGGTTGATGTCACAATGTTTCGTCAGATGATTGGGTCCTTGATTTACCTGATGAACACGAGACCAAATATTTTCTTTGTGGTGAACACATTGAGCCAGCTCTTGACGGATCCCAGAGGTGTTCACCTGGTTGCTGTAAAGCATATTCTGAGGTACCTAAAGGGTACAGTTGATTATGGGCTAAAGTATGATGCGAATCAAAAGTTTAACCTGCAGGGTTATGTTGATTCAGATTGGGCAGTGCTGCAGATAGGAAGAGCACATCTGGGTGTTGTTTCAGTATGGGTTCAGGGGTGATCTCTTGCTTTAGCAGGAAGCAGTCCTGCGTAGCACTGAGTACACCCAAAGCAGAGTATGTTGCAGCTTGTTCAACTAGTTCTGAGGCAGTATGGCTCCGTAAGCTACTGTCTGAGTTATTTGATCTCCCGCTGGAGGCTACTGGTATCTTTTGTGATAACCAGAGTTGTGTGAAGTTTTCTGAGAACCCGGTATTCCACGACAGGTCGAAGCACATTGAGATCAGATATCACTATATCAAGGATATGGTGTAGAGAGGAGCAGTGAATCTCCTATATGTTGCGATGGACGAGAAAATTGCAGATGTGCTGACGAAACCACTAGCCAGAGTGAAGTTTGAATACTTCAGATGGAGGCTTGGTGTTCTTCAGATTGACGACACTTCAAGGAAGAAGTGATGGAGACATTTGCTGAAGCCATTCCAAGCATGGTTGAAGGAGGATCCTTCACATGGCTATGGATGTAAGCGCTGGATGATGAGCATCAGGATGATGCTCCAGTTACTGCTCTGTATATGGATCATGTTGGATGCTGGATATGATCAATTGGATCATTTATATGTATGTACACATCATGTTGGATGTTGGATATGATCAGTTGGATCATTTATATGTATGTATGCATTATGTTGGATGTTGGATATGATCAGTTGGATCATTTATATGTATGTACGCATCATGTTGGATGCTGGATATGATCAGTTGGATCATTTATATGTATGTATGCATCGTGTTGGATGCTGGATATGATCAATTGGATCATGTGTATGTATATGTACATGTATCAGGTGGATACATTGTATGATTAGGTAGATCATGTATGATGATATGTATTAGGTAGATACTGTGTATGCATCAAGTGGATGCATCGTATGATCATGGATGATGAGCTTCAAGATGTTGCTCCAGATGACATGCATCATGACGATGCAGTAATGATGATCAGGATGATCATGTATACATCAGGATGATGTATGGTGAGTATCAGGTTGATACTCTGTGGCTGTGGACACGTTGTGCAGATAAGCATATAATAGTGCCCTCGGAGGTTTGTAGATTCTCTTGCTAGGTTTTGCCGCTGGCATATAATAGCTCCCTAGGAGATCTGACAAATGCTCTTTCGAGGTTTTGCTTTGGGAGGACATATAATAGCGCCCTGGGAGGTTTGCAGATTCTCTTGCTAGATTTTGCGGGTTGGCATATAATAGTTCCCTGGGAGATCTGGCAAACGCTCTTTCAAGGTTTTTTCCTATGGCATATAATAGCACCTTGGGAGATCCGATAGGTTGGGATGTGCTCCCAAAACAAGTCCTGGGATTCTCTTTCGAGGTTTTTCCATGACCACATGTAATATCGCCCTGGGAGATCCGATAGGTTGGGATGTGTTCCTGTAATAAGTCCTGGGATGCTCTTGCGAGGTTTTGTGGTAACCACATATAATATCGCCTTGGGAGATCCTATAGGTTGAGCCGTGTGCTCGTAATCAGTCCTAGGATTCTCTTTCGAGGTTTTGTGGTGGGGTCACATGTAATAGCTCCCTGGGAGATCTGATAGGTTGGGATGTGTGCCCATAATAAGTCCTGGGATGCTCTTGCGAGGTTTTGTGATGCACATAATAAGTCCTGAGGATTCCACAGTATGGCCAGTGATGATGAAGACCTGCAGGTGGTGGGCCTACATCCAGTATGAAAAAGGACTGGCTCTGTAGAACTTCCTAGGACGAGTAGATTTAGAGATTGATTGAGATAGAAGCAACAGTGATGTTGATCATGATTCGATGATGATGATCTAGAGAAGAAGACTTGTGCTAGAAGACCTATGTCGAGAAATACCTTCCTAGTTAAGAGGGAGTGTTGATGTAAATGTAACTTCGGAATGTATTTCACATCTATGTATATTGTATTCCTATAGATATGTCATTATTCCTCTATATGGAAGTGTTTGTATTCCTATAGAAATGTTATTATTCCTCTATACCGAAGTGTCGTCATTTATATTGTAAGTGTCATAACTTATACTTGATGGGTTATTAGACCACCTTGTTGGGGTTGGACCTGTAGAAGTCATCTGGGTCAAAGGGTTATTAGACCACCCTATTGGGGGTCGACCTAGTCAGCATTATGTTATGTGGTTAAGTTAAGGCCGACCTAGTAAAGGTTATTAGGCAAGTCAATTCAAGTATAAATAGAGTACGGGAGGCACTCTATTTGATCATTCTATTCTCTCTCACACTCTTTGGAGAGTGGCGCACTTGTGGAGGAGGAGAAGATGCTGCTAGGAGATGTCTATCTCTTATTCTTTGGGTTGTATCATTGCTATATCTATCTATGAGGAAGTTATTGGGGATTTTCACCTTTATGGTTTTCCCCAAGTAAACTCTGTGTCTCTTGTGTGCTTGCATTATTGTCCATGATTGATATACTATAGATATGTTGTACATGTTGTTCTCTCAGTTAAGATCCTAGATAAGACTGAAGTAAATTCTAAAAAACTAACAGCCAACGCATTCCTAGGTCTCCCTTCATGCTTGTCACTAACTGCCTTGGCCTCGAGATGAGGCCAAATAAGACTCCGAAATAGTGGATTCGTTCTAAACAAAAATCATACCTAAAACTTAGGCTAAATTGCTTAGAAAATTGTGCAATGCTAATATAATTTCACCGTATCAGTTTCTATAGTCCCTGCTACACTGTGGGCAGGGACTAATAAAAAGCTATTGCATATTCACTTCAGAACAAGAATAATTTCTTCCTAATACAATTATGTATGAAAGTAAAAAATAATGATAAGATTGTAACTAGTCATTTAGCTTAACAACATGGAACATATTTTTCTAGAACTTGTAATAATTTAAACAATAATAACTCCATGACTAAAGATAAGCATACGTAAACTCATTAAAATCTTTTAATAACAATTTCACAAATAAATAACTCATTTTCTTTCCTGTAGACTCTAACGAATTAAAACTTGACTGCAATATTCCACCCATCCAAACTTAATCTCTATCCAACGTGTGTTTTCCCACCAAAAAGTCACCCCAAGCTCAGTACCAAATCCACTATGATAGAGTAATGTTACATAAAAATCCCTCTAATCTCTTATATTTGATCATGGACTTCGTATATAGACCTTGCCAAGGAGTATGTATTTCATTATAAACTATTTAAAGAGGTGTTGGGACTATTCGCTTCCCTTTTTATTTGGTATTAGTTTAAAACTTAGTTTTATGTATATAATAATATATTTTGAAATGATAAGCTTTTACTTACTACTAACATTCTCTAACTAGGAGAGAGCCTTTTTCCTTAATTTCCACTTGCCAATTCATGAATATAAAATCTTGCAATGTAACATGTTATAATTGTTTTTACAACTTTTCAATACTCTATTTTTTTTGTCCTTTAATAATTAAAACAAGAACCACAAGGTGGTAGTGTCCCTAACATTGCTATTTGCTCTATTTGCTTGAATTTGGAAAGTCTAAGAGTAGTATTCTCTAGTCTACACCAACATAAACAATTTGAGTAATGATTTTTGTTCATAATGGTTCATACTTTTTTTTTTAACTAGATCAATATGTAATAGTACACTCTTAGAAATGATAAAAAAAACCTTGGAGATAATCATTTGCATTTTTTCCTTCAAGATGTAATAGTGTACGTTCTTAGAAATGCTAATAACAAAAATCTTGCACATAATTATTTATAATAGCGTACACTATTATAAATGACAACAAGAATCTTGGATGTAATCAATAAAGAAACTTAAATTTTATTTAAAAACCTAATAAAATAAAACATTTTACGATCATAAAACAAAAATTTCTATAATTTTATAAATTTTAAATAGTCTTTTATCTTATAATGATATGGACTATTTAGATTTTTCACAACGCTTTTTTAATGTTCCATCCTTACAAATACTTCCAACATTTCCCAAAAGAGTTCCCTCAAGGACTCAAATAAAAGAATTCAACATGATCATCACTTTTACCAAACATAAAAAATATTGTGACCTTGTTTACATCCATATGCACAATGTTATTTTTTTAAATGTCTGTGTTCATTATTTTCAAAGAACAAATTTTAACATAATAGTATGAAGATGAAAACAAATCACTAATCTCGGTATGCTTTCAAAGGAATGAAAATGTTTTTTTAGGATTTAAATAAACAAAAAATATAGGAAAAAAAGTTTATAATGAACACCATAACACTCATAACAATATGGAATTGAAACAAAATCCATGAAACCATTACTTCTTTTAAGGCATTCATAACAATATGGAGATTGAAACAAATCACTAAGCATGGTATGCTTTTGAAAGGAATGGAAATACTTCTTTAGAAATTTTTAAATTCAAATTCTGTAAAAACAAATATTTATCTTTTTTAATAATTTGAATTTTCAAAATTTGTCAATTAAATATATTTATATCTTTATAAAAAATAGAAAAAATATATATTTAGAAAGTGTTTCAAGAAAATAACAAAAACATCTTCACCGAAAAAGATAAAACAATCAAATTTTTTTTTTTTTTTTTTTAAAAGTTGTTAATTAAATATAAATATATGTATATCCTTATAGAAAAGAAAAAATATATATATTTCAAAGGTGTTCCAAATAAACATTAAAAAAGAAAAAAAAATATTTAAAAAAAAAAAAATGTCAAAACAATCTCATAATATAGAAACAAACCTCTGCTGCCTCTAGCAAGTGCCCTTCATCGTTGTACAGAACTCCACAGTGCGTGAGAGCACATGCATTCTGAGGATCGAGCGCAATAGCTTCTGCAAAGCATTCAAAGGACTTGGAAGTGAGACCTTGCATTTGGAGACAAATTCCTTTTCCAATGTGAGCCTCGACATTGGTACGCTCTGTTTCCAGAACAGTTTCATACAGACCAAGTGCATCCGCAAACTTATTCCTCGATCGCATTATATTATTATATGAAAGCGCATCTTTCCCTTGAAACCTCCGGAGCGATGAGGAGGAGGGGGAGGAGGCAGGAAGAAAGGCTGGAGTAGTAGGGCTGGTACTAGAAGTGCTGCTCATTGAATGATGGTTCATTGACTGATGACTCACTGTTCCATCGGCATTCGAACGAAATCGTCTCTTTTGATTTTTCATTGTCGCCTGTGACATCCCCCCGCTCCTGTCCAGCGTTCACTGCCTGAGACTGAGGAGATTGAGTGACTTGAGGTTCTGTCCATGCCATAACTGGACCCATCCCACTCTTCAAAGCCTCAAGTTTTCCATACCACTCCACTTCACACTCCTGCGCCGTCAAAATGAAAAAGCATGTCCAAAGTTACAAACTTATATCAGAAAGCCAATGATACAGTAACCCGAGTATAAGCTGAAAGCCGTGAAACCAACCAGGTATTGAATCCATCATAGGGTTTATGTTATTATTCTGCACAAGTGAAAATCAAACCTGGAAAGAATATCAGTTGGGCATTTAAACATACATCATTTACCGACAATGCCAATCCAAACATCTCTGAAATTCACCTCAGCATTAAATAAAATCCTCAGGGAACCTAATGATGAATTTGTCAAAAAAATAACTGGAAGTGACCCTAAATGCAGATTGCCTCCACATTCAAAATAAGGACGCTAAAATCGAAATCTAATAAATGCATTCAATGTTTGCATGGTAAGCTTTACCTTAGGTTCGGGCAGGACAGAGTCCAGATGGCTCCTTGTTCTTCGAGGCAGGACGACAACAGTCAAAAGTTCTCACAGTAAGATCATGCAACGTGGTAAGCAAAATATTGATTTGCAAACGTAGACAATCGCATGCAACCTGAGGTAAGTTCTCAAAGTAGTATCATGCAATCAAAGTAGTATCATGCAATGTGATAAGAACATGTGAAACGTGGACAACCGCATGCAATGCCACTACTTTTTCACCAAAGCCAGACTATATCTCTTCAATAATTTTCATAGCTCCCAAAATTTTAAGTAAAACATTCATCACATTAAACAAAGTATTTGCAGAGGAGAGAGTCTCTCACGAGAAAATTCATTGAATCCAAGAGGCATCTGTTGAATTAGGTTGGTATGTTTTGAATGTCATAAAGTAACTGGCTATGAGCTCAAAGCTTGGAGGCCACCTAGAGGAGAAATTATCCAAGAGAAGCATGATGGAAACATGTTATATTGAGATGCCGGGAGGAGGTCAAGTTATGGGGATTTTGTATTATTTCCCATGAAATTTGTGGTGGCATTAGGCATTATGTGTAGGAAATTCTGAGAGTTGATACATTCGAATGTTGTTTTGACATGGATTTACATACAGGAATGAGGACACTAGGTTGTGGATGCCGTCACTTGACAGAAATTAGGTTGAAACTAGCAGATACATGTATTGGACTCTGTTATTTGCCATCAATTCGCACAAAATGGGAAGCAGCCAGGTATTTTGAGAGATTTTCAGTGGTTAAATGTTGTCGCTTCACTGGTTCAGTGCTTATTAATATTCTTTAGGATTATAACATGTGTTTAGCTACAACCAAAGCAATTCATTTCTTATTATTATTCTATGCATTACTTATTATTATTCTTTGGAAATTACAACATTATTTAGGTATAGTAATGAAATGGATAACAAAAAATGCAACGACATCATAATACACAGTATGTTTCATTATTTTTTACGGATTCATACTAGCAATCAAATAGAGACCGATTATTTAACACATAAATTGAAAGAAAATAATTATGTCCAGAGATGGGTGTATTATGAATCCAAAAAATGTTTGGGTAAAAGCGAATACAATGACAAAGATTTTACCGAAATAATCTGTGAAGACAAATTGGGGTTGATGATCTCTATAAACTCTTTTAGCAGAGTAACAACTGGGCGAAATCAATCATGCCCAATACATTATATAAATTTTATGCATGAAGGAGGAGATAGTACCTGCCAATGGAAATTGAACCGAAATAGACCCTGTGTCCAATCCATCATACGAATAAAAGAAAGGGAGCATTCAGGACTTCGAACTCATCCTGGAAAACTATGTTTCACACGTCACAATCCCAATCAGCCATAGATGACCAGTTCCCCCATATCGAGCTAATAATTGGCTCAATTTCATAACTTGTTGCATAGAAGATGAACTGACAACCCTATTGATGCTCCTCCCACGTTGGGTTGCTGGATACAAGCCACTTAAATCACTCACTTTAAGAATTATACCTTTATTCAAACACCTTTCCACCATTTGGTCCAATTCCCTGAGTTTCATAGCAATGTGGTCTTTATCTTTGTTTCCAGAATGAAAATCAGATATCTTTGTTTCAATAGGAAGGATCTAAAGTTGCGCTGGGATTTCACCTTTTTCTATTCTCTGCACAAGTTTTTTTTATTACAATTTCGGGCTCTTTCTTCCCTAGGAGAACCGAATTCTTCTAGAAGGATTTCTATGAGTATTCTAATTTCATAATTTCTATTGCCGGTAGCTTCAGCACTAACCCTTAAACTTTGAAGTTGTAGCCTAGCAAGCCTGGTGTAGATGGCTAGTAGGGGCCGCCAAAAACATCGCAACGACATGTAGAGGAATCGTTTGGCCGTGCCCATGGAGACAAGCTCATGCTATAGCATGATTTAATATGCTCACCGCCTCCGGGGTTAGCGTCTACTGCACCGTGCTTATCCCTGGAGTTTCTATGCCTTTGGAGCATTACTTTTCCTGTCTTCTTCTTCTTCAATGAAAATCCCTTCAAATATTTCCTTTTCACATGCCATCCGGACCCTCCAATTAATATCCTCGATCGATTCATATATGTCAAGGTGGTTCAGTGGATTAGAGATGACATGTAGGGCTTTGTAAGAAGAGAACTCGAGAGAACGTATCTACTCCTACAACCACCACTGTAAACCCATCTCATCCTCCATGAAATAGACTAATACACCCTGAAAGTCAATTAAAATTCGCCCATAAAATAGACTAATACACAGTGAGAATCGAACCTGAGTTGAAAGCTAACGAAACACTCAATAGCTTTCAAACATATATCGACAACTTTCACCTGGAATTCGATCTTGATTGGCTTTCTGCGAGATTTGATTCTGAAATGACAGCCATTAAATGAGAGCTATCTGTTGAATTGATGATTGCAACGAGCTATAAGATTGATATTCGCAATCGTTTATTGTTTCGCACATCGAATGTAATACCCCATTTTGACCCTTAGGATATATTAGCTTTTAATGTAAATATTGTATACATGTGATGTATGTTTTCCTAGCGTGGAGCTCAAGGCCAAGGCCCCACTAGTGGAAGCCCACATTTTATTTAAAAGGCAAGTACTAGACATTATGTTATCCATGTGCTATTTAGCCATGGAACATTGTAAAAATGATGTAAATAAACATCATGCAATAAAATACCAAAACTGGCTATGGAGGCAACGAATGAGAAGGGGGCCATGTGTATCCACTAGGGAGTGGTGAGGGGGTGTGGGATTGAAACATAAGCTTTCAAATGTCACCTTGAGAACCCATTTGACTTATCTTGCTGACATTTATTTATGTTGTAAGGAAGTTGTTGGAGATTTCAGTCCATGGATTCAATGGAGCATGGGCAGCCCATAAATTCGTATGGCAGAGTATGGGTTTGTTTTCTTGTACCACAAGTCACTCTACCTCATGGGAGTTGCTTCTTCCTCATCCCCATTCCATTGTGGAAGAGACCAGCATCATTATCCATCCAAAAAATGAATTCCCAGTAGTGAGAAAAACCAGAAATCGCAACTGTGAAAGAACCCACGTTTTGAAGAGCCATAAATGCCCATAATTGGTATTTGATAGTGAAATCCAATGGGGGGTCCATAGGTATGAACCTTGGGGCAAATTTGGGAGCATTAGCTACCCTTAAATCCATTGGAAAACTCAGTTTTGATAGCCCAGAAACCCAGTGACAGGATTGAGTTATTCGTTGCCAGAATGGTGAGAAATCCAAGTGTGGATGTTTGAACAGAGGATGGGATTGCTTGAATTCAGCTTGAGATGACTGTAGCTCTGTAGTTGAGCTCACTGGATTAGCATCCTCATCATTTCCTTATTGCATGCTTGATAAACCCAGCTGTGTGTTGGCTTAGCATGACCGTTTGAGTGAATCCATGGCTGTGAGTGAGCCTGTCTAATTCCTCCTTAGTGGATACACAACCCAGCTCGCGAGTGATCTCTCAGCTAAAAGAATATAGGCTGAAAAAAGACCTATGGTTGGTTGGAACGTTGCTCTCACGTAGCCAGTTGTTTGGATGTTTGCATTTCAAGATAAGTATTCTTTGTGGATTAATTTATTTGCATTATGTGTTCAGCAATGTGTTAATCCTGAATGTTAATTGTTCATGCTAAATGAGATGAAATGAATATCTTAATATGATTGATATGAAGCTTGTGCTTATCCTAAGAATGGGATTGATTCGTTGTCTTTTGATTCACCATCTACTTGAGTTAAATATGTTGATGCATTACTGTTTGTGTGTATGCAAATTTGATTAATTTCGTTGTGTTTATATTGAGTATGAATTGCACATAGAAGTTTTAATTATCCATGCATTTCTTAGTAATGAATGGGGCTGAGATTGTCAATAAGCCCGGTAGATTGGTCACGTTTCCTTCCTGGCATCGGACTAGATGAAAGGGGACGTGACATCGAAAAACATTACAACTGTAAAATCTATAGTCACGATCTTTTATATTTTGCAAATCGATAAAAATCATATTTTAATAACATTAGGACTGTAAAATCTATAGTCATGATCTTTTATATTTTGCAAATCGATAAAAATTATATTTTAACGTAGTTTTTAGCTACAATATTTAGTAGGTTGATGTGTTGGAGAAAACTCATTATGGCTTGGGAGACCACTACAGACAGCTGACTACCAAAAATTAACTCAATTCTCAGAACTATGCTATTATAAAAGACAATGCTAAGATAATGGAGAATGTAACCAACCTCGATCCAAACGTTTGATGTAGATCCCCGTTGGAGCTTTTCCAATCCATGCACTTGAATCTGCAAATTAGTCTTGACAACCAATATACAACAAGTACATATAATATATAAACGACATTAACATCATCAATAGCAATGGCCCATGATATAACAAGTAAATGCAACCCAATGTAAGATAAACAACATTTACAACATTCATGGACGAGAATATGAGTATTTCTATTAATAAACAAGAAGAAGTACAATGTGATACAACCTCTTGCCGGCAACCAATCTGGATCAATCCACTTGTGCCTCCACCACTTCAATCCTCCATGAATGGAAAAATCAAACTATGATAGGAGTTTGGAAGGTGAACATAAAAGGGTTCACAACTACAAGGATCAATGAGTGTAGACTCAAGATAGGGCAAAAATCCACTAGAGTTCTCTTGCTCTTCTTTTTCCTCCCATCCATAAGCCATATGTGCTCAATATATAGTCCTCCCAAAGGTACGTGAACGGACACATCGAAACGTTACCTGGGCAAATGGAGGGTCAAAGGTCACCCAATAACCGCTTTTTGGGAGTAAAACGTAATTAACTAGTGATTTTTAACATTTTACATGCTACCCGTGGGCTATATAGATGCAACTTGCGGGTACGCATGCTATAGTGATGCAACAAGCGGGTAGGAATAAAAATATGGTAAAATAGTATCTGAAGGATATAAAGTGGATCTGAGTCAGTGAAATGGATCCTGCAGGCCAAAGAATGTTGATGCTCACAGGGTAGAAGATTACGTTGTAACAGATGCCCCCTAATGTGTGAGGTTAGAGACTGATGCTACGATGGCCAAAATACATTATAAAACTCAGAAATGGAGTGATGGAAACACAAGTGGAAAGAGAATCTCACTCGTCATAGTATAATAGTATCTCTGAATACATGTCGGTATAGTACAACAATCTGATACAATGGCCATAAATAGGCAGTACATAATGAATATATGTCATAAGTAATCATAGCCATGATCCCTCTATAGTAAGATATGGTCTCCTGCTGAAACGGAAACAATTGGTGCAAACTAGAGGTACAAACTGCTGATATCTCAGATGTAAAGTCAAAGTCATGGGCAACATACTGAATGCCACCATCGCCTAGGGTCTTCTACACAAGTCTTCGATGGTGCAAGTCCCATCAAGTGAATAAAGGAGTTGAAGTCGAACCTGATGTGACATCGTCTGATTACCGGTCAATGATGTATACCGTTAACAGACGCGAGATGACCCACCAATAATGAAAATGGGCATCAAGGCACATAGCACAATCATCGGAGTGTGAATAAATGAGTTGAAGTCGAACACTAGGATGAATCCTTCGATTAGAGGACATTGATGTATTCCCAAAACTGTCGATGGCGAGAGAACCTGCCACTAATGGCTGCAATCCTCAAGGTACTCAACCGAACACTAAGCCTCAAGTCCCGGAATAAATGGGTTGAAGTCAACGTAACGAGACTCGCTGGAAGGAGGGCATTAATGCATCCCCCATCAACCAGCATGAGGTACCAGCTACACTGAAAGATTTGGAAGAACTCAGGTGAAATAGACTGACTCAATAAGGATGGATGACATGCAATAGTCAAGAGATATGAGGAGTGGCCGACACTGGTTTCAGGACTTCCTTTGAATAAGACCATGACCAGATGGATAGAATCAGGCAGCATAGACTTGACATAAGCTGTGCAATGTAGGAAGCATTACAAAGGGCTCCATAATGACTGGAAGCTTAACCAATCAGTGGAGAAACTGAGATACAAGTACATCTCCTAAGGTCCAACTATAGTCCCGACTCATAGTGTATGGAGTGGAATGAATGCTCTGTTCAAAGGCGACACAATAGCTCCAACAAGAAGTAGTAACCATAATCCCGTCCGGCTTTTTGGAATATTTGATTTTTTTTGGTCTTTTTCATATTTGGGGAAAGCTTGAAAAAGAATAAAATTGCTTATAGTACAACAAGTGAGGGAACGAGTGTCAAATAGCAAGCAGACTAGTCCCAAGCAGTGGAACATACCTATGATCAATGCAAGGAAGTGCATGCAGGATGTGGACACTCGGGGGTGTGTTCCCTCAGGGTCAAAAGGACATCAAATTGTGAAGGGAAAATGGAAGCTCTGCAAGGCTCGACAAGGTAAAGTGCTCAGGCACCAGGATAACAACTGAGTAAGCGGGAGCTGGCACAAGGTTCAAGTGGCAAGCAGGTTGATGCAATGCAATCACAACATGATATAACTGAGGGGAGTCCTTAAGGAAGATGGCTAGCATAAGACAAAGTAGAGTATGAGTCTTTATCGCAATGTCATGGCGTAACTACAAAGGACTCCCAATCCTAAGGACAAACAACGGCATGGGCACTAGAATGTACAAAGGGGCTCTAACTACGGTACCCATGTTCAGAAAATCCCTACCGCCACATAACGACACTTCTATAGCAGTGTGAAGGTTCCATGTCGGTTACGAAGCGGGGTCACACCTAGGGTTTATGAAAATGCTCAACAGGTAATATGCATAATGCACATGGAAATGGCATCTAACCTATATGCCGGGTGTGAAACGTACTTGCCGTAGGTGTGAAATGGTCCAAAACAACTTTCGCCGAAGAAATCTGCTGAAAAAATACTACTCCAAGACATTATATTAGTCCATAATGACATAAAACGGTAAAAACTATAGACAAGTGGGTCCTAAAAATTATAAATAGTAATAAAAAATTACAATTTACAATTCATTTTTACTATTCACCCATTTGGAGCTTTTGGTTAGTTTTCACCTGAAAGTTTAGTTGCTGATTCTAGGAGCTACAAGCGACCACTCATCGAACTGTCCGGAGCAGGTTGGTAGTCTCATCCATACCTTTCATTTCAATGATTTCATTTTAGTTTTCAGCGGTGAGATTTTTAGTTTGGCCAATCCCTAAATGGCTTTGGCGCTACCCGCGGGCTATATCTATGCGGGTCGCGGGTAGGGCACGATACGTGCACTCAACGCTAAGGTTGACCGCGGGTACCTGCACCTATATACAAATTAGCCTGCGGGTATGACCGTGTAGTTGGTTTTCGAAAATAATTTGACCAAAATATTTGTTGTTTCTCATTCCAGGATGGTTCTAGAGTGGAGGGAGAGGGAGCATTTCCAAGTAGATGAGGCCGTGCGCAATCTCGTGTGAAGTCTAGTGGACTAAGCATTGGGGTCGATACCAAAGCTTTCTTAAGGGAGTCGAAAGACTGCTGGGCTCGCTCATCCCAGATAAAAGGTGTGTATTTCTTCAATAAGCACGCGATACCTTTGGTAATATTAGCATAATTGACTACAAATCGACGTAGAAAAGTAGCTCTCCCTTGGAGGCTCTGAAGTTGTAACAAATTACGCGGAGGAGGCAACTGAAGTATTACCTCAACTTTTATAGGATCGACTCTAATTCCCTCTTTGGAAACTATGAAGCCTAGAAGGCGACCAGTCCTTACAGCGAAGATGCATTTATTTGGATTCAATCGAATTTTGTAGTGTATACATCGTTCGAGAATCATACGGAGGTGCTCGGGGTGGTCCGATCTCTTGCGAGAATGGCCAGCAAGATCATCCAAGAAAACCTCCATAATATTCTTAAGATCGTGAAAGGCGTAGGTCATGGCTCGCTGAAACATAGCTCTAGTGTTTTTAAGGCCGAAGGGCATTTTCAGATATGCAAATGTTACCCTTGGACAAATAAACACCGTCTTATGTTGGTCCATGAGTTTGATATGAATCTGATTATAGCCCGAGAAGCCATCCATGAATGAAAAAATCTCACTTCCTGCACAAGAATACAAGATATGATCAATGAATGGCGTGGGGAAGTTGTCTTTCGGACATGCATGGTTCAAATCTCTAAAATCAGTGCATACATGAATCGTTTCCTGCTTCTTATCCAAAGGAATGGGGTTTGACACCCATTCGGTAAGGGGAACGGGGTAGATGAAACCAGCTTTGAGCAGTTTCTCCACCTCTGCCTTGATAGTAGCTGCCTTCCTAGGGTTCACAGCATGTAAGCATTGTCGAACCGATTTAGCATTAGGATACGTTCTAATCTCATGTTCAACAATGCAGGGGTCTATTCCTGGCATCTCCTCATATGACTAGGCGAAAGCTTCCCGGAGTCTTGTAAACAATTCAGTGTAAATAGTAATCTCCTCAGGAGCGCAATCTGCACCGATGTAAACATTATCCACCTTTCTAGGAGTACGAGAGATGTTGATCGACATGGTTGGGGAAATATTGTCCATATTCACCTCCGCAAAAACATCATGCAACTCTACAAGAGCCACAAGGTGACCAACCATCTCTGCTAGAGTCATCCTCAATCTTCTTGCTCAACGAGCTCGAGGTTGGGAAGGAAATAAGAGTGATGATGCATATCCTCCCAAGGCCTCTCACTACCACACATGGCCTCCATAATAGCTTCATCAGATGGCAAAGTATCATCAAGGAAATCATGTGAACAAGACGAGTTGGCTTCCCAAATTGGCAGCGTTACGGGATCTTCTTCGACTATCTGGGAAGAAGAGAGATCTGGTTCTGTAGTGGCTTGTTGGATATGCTCATAAGTAAGCTCAACTACAGACATATGCTCATAATGTCTCCATACGTAGGACTCATGGCCGGTAAAGTCCATGGATCAGTGCAATAGGAACTCCGGAATGGCATATTATGCAAAGGAGGAGGTGCATCGTCAGAAATGGTTCCGATGAAATTTACAGGTGCAAAAAGAGTATGACAAAGTGTCCTCAGACACATAATTTATTAATGAAGAAGGAAAATAATTACATCACAGAGATGTGAGGGCTAAATCCCAAAAGATTACCTCACATGGAAAACTCGATGGATTTAAATATCCAAAGAGTAACAACTAATTTACCGTTACCAAAACTAACTAAGGGACACCTCACATAATCACGTGAGTGTGTAGATGCCCTTTTACATTTATTAAACTAAACTTCTATTTATTACATTTTGGATCATAATTCCTAACAATCCCCCCTTTGATCCAAAAATTCTTTTGAACAAATACCAAGTTCATTTCTAAACTTATCAAATTTGACCCTTCCAAGAGATTTTGTAAAAATATCTGCAGTTTGATCTTCTGATGGACAATACTTTGGCTTGATGTTTTGTTTGACGACAAGGGCCCGAATGTAATGATACTTAGTATCCACATGCTTAGTTTTTGAATGAAAAACATGATTTTTGGCTAACTTGATTGCTGACTGATTATCAATAAATAATGAAGTTGCTTCTTTCTGATCAACTTTGAGGTCTTGCAAAATCCTTCTTAACCAAACTATCTCACAAGCAGCTTCCCAAGCTGAAATATATTCTGCTTCTGCTGTAGAATTTGCAATTGTATCCTGCTTTTTACAACTCCATGCCACTGCAGTTGATCCCATATTCATTAAGTAACCTGAAGTAGATGCCCTGTCATCAACATCTCTAGCAAAATCCGCATCTGAATAGCCAACAAGCTTGAAATTTTTGTTTCTTTTAAACTCAAGTCCAAAATCCTTTGTTCCTTGAAGATACCTTAACACCCTTTTTGCTGCATTCCAATGACTTTCTCTAGGTTCCTGCATATATCTAGAAAGTATGCTAACTGCATAAGATAGATCAGGACGATTATTCATCAAGTAAATGAAACATCCAATTAACTGTCTATATCCAGTACAATTTACAAGTTCCCCCCCTTCAAACTTAGAAAGTTTTAAATTTTGCTCCATGGGAGTAATCGCTGGTTTACATTCCTCCATTCCAAACTTCTTCAATAATCCAGATATGTACTTAGCTTGAGAAATAAATATACTTCCTTCCTGCTGCTTTACTTCAACTCCAAGATAGTAATGAAGTAAACCCAAGTCTGTCATTTCAAAACCTGTTTGAAGTTCTTTCTTAACCTGAAATATATGATCATTATTGTTACCTGTTATGAGCAAATCATCAACATACATAACCAAGATGACTAAGTTGTTTTCCTGGATTCGAACATACAAAGTATCATCTGAATCACTACGAAGAAAACCAACTTTTTGTAGGTAGGCATCCATTTTTGCATACCAAGCTCTGGGAGCCTGTTTCAATCCATACAATGCCTTAACTAGTTTACAAACTTGATTTTCTTTCCCTGGAACCTCAAAACCAGGAGGTTGAGTCATATAAACATCCTCTTGTAGATCACCGTTTAGAAATGCACTTTTTACATCCATTTGATGCACTTTCCATCCATTTTGTGCAGCTAAAGCTAGCACAATCCTGATAGTATTCCATTTTGCTGTTGGAGCAAAAGTTTCTTCATGATCAATCCCTTCTTTCTGAGCAAAACCCTTTGCCACCAATCTTGCCTTATATTTATCAATATCTCCATTTGCTTTGTACTTAATTATGTAAACCCACTTACAACCAATGGGTTTAACATCATGTGGACAATCAACCATTTTCCAAGTCTGATTCTTCATTACTGCATCATACTCACTTTGCATGGCCATTTTCCATTCATCATACTCAACTGCTTCATTAAAAGTAGTTGGTTCAACAACTGAAAGAGCAAAATTTTCTGAACCCGTATTAGAACTCCTTGTACCTGTTTTGCCTTTTTCATCAGACTTAACATCCTGAAGTAACTTAGTTGCCCATTTTGGGTTCTTCTTTTCAATGTTAACTTGATTTGAATCATCCAAGTTAACTTGTGAAGAATTCAAAGTATCTTCAACCTGTTCCAAGGTGTCTTCAACCTGTTCATCATCCTGTACTTCTGAAGTGAGATCAAACCATTGTTCATGCCTTTTCTTATTTAAGTGTTGCATCCTTAATTGTTCCTTAGTTACTTTTTCCGCTAAGTGACTAAGTTGTTTTTCAACCTCTTCTATACTTAAACTTTCAGTTTCATCAAAAATCACATCCCTGCTGACAATAAACTTTCCATCTGACAGAAGCCTATACCCCTTTTTCTCATGAGAATAACCAATCAACATGCACTTAACACTTCTAGACTCTAACTTCTTTCGTTTTTCTTTTGGGACATGTGCATAACAAACTGAACCAAAAACTCTCAAATGTTTGACCATAGGTTTAAATCCATACCAAGCCTCAAAAGGAGTTATTCCATCAAGTGATGATGAAGGAGATCTATTCCTCAAATAAACTGCTGTATGAACTGCTTCTGCCCAATAACATGATTTCAACCCTTTGAAAAATAACATTGCTCTAGCCATGCCCAATAAAGTCTGATTCATCCTTTCTGATACTCCATTTTGCTGTGGAGTATAAAAATTGGTCAACTGTCTTTTAATCCCTTTTTCCTGACAAAAAGTCAAAAAATGATTTGATGTAAACTCACCACCATTATCAGTTCTCAAAGTAGCAATCTTTTCCTTTGTTGCTGTTTCAACCAAATTTTGAAATGACTGAAACTTTTCAAACACTTCTGATTTTTCCTTCAAAAAATACACCCAAACCATTCTGCGAAAATCATCAATAAACAACAAAAAATATTTACAACCACCAAGTGAAGTTTCCAGAGGACCACAAACATCACTATGAACAAGTTGTAATCTCCTTGTTGCTCTCCAAGTGCTTTTTGAAAAAGCTATCCTTCTCTGTTTGCCATAAATGCAAGCTTCACACTTTGCATTTTCCTTCCGAAAAGTAGGAAACCCCTTTACCATTCCTTGTTTTGAAGCTGTACAAGACTATCAACATTCAAGTGCCCAAAACGAATGTGCCACAATCGGATAGGTGAAACATCAGTTTCAACTAAACCTGCAAATTCCTTCAAATGTTCCTTTGATCTAGGAATAACTGTTCCCTTCATCCTAAGAAGCTTTCCGTCTTCATAACTTGTCATAACTGTTTTGTATGCATCCTTTGTTGAATTAACAAAAAGAATACCATCTTCCATTACAATTTGATGTCCTAATTGGCGAATGACAACTAAAGACAACAAATTTTTCTTAAATGTAGGCACATACCAAACATTAGAAATCAATCTTTCGCCAATTCCAGGCAAATCAACCTTAACTGTTCCTTTTCCTTGTGGTAAATGAATAGAATCATCTGCAAGAAAAATTGAATTTAAATGACAATCTTCATAACTCCAAAAGAAATATTTCCTATATGTCATATGTTGAGTAGCCCCTGTATCCATAATCCAAGCATCTTCAAAATCATTTTTGAAACAATAAGAAGACTGAACAAAATTCACTGATTCCAACTGATGAACTTGAACAAAATCCATTGATTCTGATTGTCCAAGTGCTGTAAAGACATATTCATAATTTTCACTATCGTCTGCATGAGCATAATGTGCTGCTGATGAAGATTCTTTAGATTCTCTTTCTTTTAGAATTTTTTCAAATGAAACTCTACAGTCTGAAGCGTAATGTCCAACTCTATTACAACAAAAACATGTGACCTGTTTATTAGCTTTTCCTCTTCCAGAGACCTGCTGGTTTCCTGAACCTCTTCCTCTTCCAGAAAACTGTGACAGTGTACTTTCAAATTCTTTAGAACCTCTTCCTTGATTTCTTCCTCTTCCTCTTCCGCGGCCTCTTCCTCTTCCAAAACCCTGACCACGACCTCTATTTGAATTTTGAAAAGCTTTCTGATCATTGCCTTTTTTATGATTACCTGGAGACTGTTTGCTAGTACTTGCAACCAAAACATCTTCTCCTGCTTGCTTTGTTTGACCAAATTTTTTTTCATGTGTGGCAAGTAATTCACTTAGTTCATCAAAAGAAATTTTATCCAATTTATTTGTAATTTGTAAAGTTTCAAAAAAATGCTTATATGTCTCAGGCAATCCTGCGATCAAAATGGTCACCATCATGCTGTCCTCAATTTTATCAAAACCAGCTCTTGAAATTTCTTGTTTGATATTTTTTAATCTAGAAATGTACTCCATGACATCACCTCCTGAAGACAATTTTTGTTGAAACAACTTCAATTGAAGATCAATTTTCTTAGCTTCACTCTGAGAATCAAATAAATCTTTCAATGTCTTCCAAGCTGACCACGCATTAGAACTATTTTCAATATGCACATAAATATCATCAGAAACAGTACTGTGAATCAATGCTAAGGCCTTTTCATCTTTTAGTTCCCACTTTGCAAGCTGATCAGGATTAGTCGGTTTGGTAGGCTTAGCATTACAGACACCCTTCCACAATTCATTGTAAATAAGAGTGCTTTGAATATGACGACTCCAAACTTTATAATTTTTCGATCCTTCCAACTTGTCAGATTCATTAAAAAGACTTATAACTTTAGACATTGTAAAAAATAATAAACACCTTGTAACTCCAGAAGATGTGTATTATGCAAATCTTATAGCTCCAAGAATTAAAAAAAGAAAGCACCTTATGTCACCAGAATAAGTAAACAATCACCTTATATCACCAATGGAAGATTTTATGCAAAAATATTATCACCAACATGAAAAGAAAATTACTCATCAACAAGAGTCACCATGAAAGAAATGCTGCAAGAAACACCACACACCATGCAAAAGAAAGCTATAGGGGCTTGGCCTTGACCCACTTATAGCCTCAAGAAAAGAATTTGATAGAGATTCACTTTGCTCTAATCAAATCTTGAGTGAAAATACAAGGACTCCTTATGACACCAACAATGCTCCTTATTACTCCAATGCCCAATAAAAAAATTACACCTTATCACTCCAAAAAAAAAAAAAAAAAAAAACAACAACAAATCTTTATAGGTGAATTGGAGAGATACAATATTGTTGAGTGGGAGGTCACAAGATCCAGTCGCATCAACTTCAAAAATAACTTTTTTTTTTTTAAAGTTTATTTCTCCACCTTTTTCTTCTTAATATAAAAAATCTCCAAAAATAAAAAATGAATAATAATTATTCACTTTTCAAAATATTACATAAACATTGAATTAAATGAAAAGTGAAAAAATAAGCCAGATTCAAATTCAAAGCCGAGCGTTATAATTCTTCTTCATTTCTGTTCTGCGGTTTGTTGTCGTATACATGGAGTACGCCAAGGAAAACACCAAGTGCATGCAATGCGAGAACGGCAAGGATATGTACGCATCCTATTGCTGTACGCATCCTATTGTAAGCATTTAGACCCCATCTGCATCACTTGCGCTACCAGCATGGCAAAGGAGAAGACTCTGCATCCTATTGCTGTACGTTGCAGGTTTCAAGCAGGGACGATTCCGCTCTCTGTCAGCAGACTCTTCCTTCACGCGGGCTCCCTGATTTCATAAATTCAGCAGCAAATACTTGTGTCTTCACTCTGAAATTTTTTTTTACTCATGCCGGCCAAGTGTGCATATCAAAGCTTTATTTAACATACAAGTTACTTTTTCTTGAAGATGAATGTATGAATTTACAAAGATAAATCCCTATCACAACCACATTCCCGTGATACGTATTCTGTCCTTCTGATGCAACGCAAGGGAGGCGCTATGGACATCAGCCTAAGCCTTAGTGTGGACTTCCTTCCATTCGTGAAAGCATACAGGTATCTCAGTTTGTTCGTAATCAAGTCTCTTAAGTGGATGGCAATTAATAAGCATCCAGGACTCCATCACACACAGTCATGAGCAAAATGATAATGCTTGGAAGTCATCGACCCGTGTTTCTGCGCAGGAAAGACCTCCTTTGAGTCTTTCAACGCACAGGCGGCTGGTTCTTCTCCAAAAATGGCTCTACAATGACTCTCCAAAAATGGTGGCTCTATGTTACACCTCTTCTCACGCACAGGAAACCTCCACGGGTTTCTCCACAGACCACTTTGACATTACGGCTCTGCTCCCTCTCCGACCCAACATAGGCTATGCTATCTCTCTCAGTGATTCTCTTCCACAAAATTTTTAAATAACCTTGCCTTAAAAAATAATAATATTTACTCTCTCCAAGTAAAAAAAAACTGAGTCTATAAAAAAAAAATTTCTGCAGAGATTCTTTTTAGCCCAAAAGAATAGGAAGCAATAACTTACGGTTAAAATTTCGCTATTCCAAAACCTTGAAAGTCACCTTCTTCAAACAACCTTTAGCACCTTCCAACCAGGTTCCAACTAGACCAAGCTTCAACCGCGTGCTCTGATACCACTTTGACAAAGTGTCCTCAGACACATAATTTATTAATGAAGAAGGAAAATAATTACATCACAGAGATGTGAGGGCTAAATCCCAAAAGATTACCTCACATGGAAAACTCGATGGATTTAAATATCCAAAGAGTAACAACTAATTTACCGTTACCAAAACTAACTAAGGGACACCTCACATAATCACGTGAGTGTGTAGATGCCCTTTTACATTTATTAAACTAAACTTCTATTTATTACATTTTGGATCATAATTCCTAACAGAGTATAAGTTCCCATCAATGAAGGGTACATACCAACACCTATGTTCCTAGTTTCCGGCTGAGAATCAGTAACTTGTGGGACTATGGATTCCGTGGATGCTATGGAAGGATTTTTAACGAAATCTAGCTGATCGATGGTCACAATCTTGCCTTCATGCGGAAAGCAGATAAATCTGAATATAGTGGACAAGACAGCCTTCATAGCGTACGTCCAATTCTGACACAGTAAAAGGTTGTAGTCGATGGGCGCATCAACCACCCCGACTTCAATGGTAACAGACTTACCTCCCAAGTAGACAAGAAGGGAAGGGATAATTCCATGCAGCTTAAAAGACCGATCGTCGAATGCAGTGAGCGTGGTTCTAGATGCGAGAAGAGGAGGAGAGCCAAGAGCTTTCCAACAAGTTAACGACATTACTGATGTGGAAGCACCTTCATCAACCATAGTATGTTTGACAAAAATCTGAAGGGACACCACTTGGATTTGAAAATCCACATGGTAAGGTAAGTGAGGTTGTACATCAATAGTATCGAACTTGATAACACTAGGATTTCCCCCATCCTGAACTCCTAACGCACTCAAAAGGGCATGCTTCTAAGAAGGACAAGCTTGCAAACCTTCAAGATTCGACATGGTGCACAGATTTTGGCCCAAATCTTCTACAATGGAGTAGTTCTTGGCGGCTCGAGCATTAGGATTATGCGTAGAGCGCTTGAGAGCACCTTTCGGTATCCGCAACATATTAGAGGGCTTCTCGATATGCAAGGAATTGTCAGGAGGAGGGTGAGGCTCACTCCCCATATTAGGTTGTGGTGCATCATAATCGCGTTGACGAGTAGCAACACAAACCTCCGATTGAACCATGTTCACACATCCATAACCACTAGTATTGGGAGAAGCCGTTGTCATTTCATTAGGTCCATAACCAGTGGTGGGAGTGTGCGAAACCATGTTTTGATGGTGAGGAAGGGGATCCTTTAACACAGCTGGGATCTGTGCCAAATGATTCGATGCTTCTTCAATTCAAGGACATAGGTGAGTAAGATGGTCTTCCCCACAGAGCTTGCAGGGAAACTTCACCTTACGCTTAGGTTTACGGTCCTCACCAACATTTCTGCCTTCCCGAGGAGGGTTGGAATTATCTTTTCGAGGAGTATTGCGATTTCTATTATTGTTACTTCCATTGTTTCCACCCCTACGATTGTTTCTCCCCTTTTTCTTACCACCAAGTTGCTGGTTACCT
This sequence comes from Larix kaempferi, assembly GCA_027924585.1. Lineage (NCBI taxonomy): Eukaryota > Viridiplantae > Streptophyta > Pinopsida > Pinales > Pinaceae > Larix > Larix kaempferi. The sequence goes on along the minus strand of BSBM01000502.1, from coordinate 23,993,385 downwards.
GACGGTTTTGTTGATTGCACATTGTGTACATCAGACGACAGAGTGGAAGTGGACAAGGTGTGAACCTATCCGAGAGTAGACTGGTTTAGCGACAAATTTTGCATTTGATTAGCTACCAAGTCTATAGGGCGAGTGTTTGATGATCCCACGATGCCATCGGCATGTGGTCCTGGAACTGACGTGGGCTCATGCCTTGTTCTCGGTGCGTCAGGAATAATGTCATATAAAATGCCAGATTGAGAGTATAGTAGGTCTAACTACTAGACTTTCAAGATAGCTTGTTCCTCAGTCACAATGCCGGACATCGAAACATCCTTAGCAATGTATGGGAGTAGAGACTTAAGGAACCATTCCAACTGAAACTCTGGAGGAATGTTGGCTTTCACTAATCTTTTCCGCCGATGCCACTCTTGAACGTGGTCAGAAATATGTGTGGCCTTATTCTGACGTAAAGTAGACAACAGTTCAGTACCAGTATCATAATGAACCGGAAACTGGAAATGGTCCAAGAAAACCAAAGCAATTTTGTTGAATCCCCTATAGGTGTTCCTGGGCAACTCCACATACCACTTTGCAGCTGCCCCCGTGAGGGTGTGTTGAAATAGTCGTAATCTAACGGAATCATGATTCAATGAGTTGGAGGAACACCAAAGGTGAAACGTTGTGACATGATCACCCGGATCCTCACCACCTTTCCCCTCAAACTTAGGAATGTTCGAAGGGATCTCGGTAGGGACCGGGGGCCAACTAGGGCCGTGACACACCAGATCATTCGTGAGATTTGAAAGATTCGGAAGATTCAGACGTGCAAGGAACGGGAGCTATGGTTGGAAAGCTTGATTATAAGTTCCCATAAAAGGTTGGTTGAACGGAACCGTATTATAAGGTGGACCAAAAGTTTGACCATGAGCATTAAATTGCTGATAATGAGGACTTGGCGGACCAAAATCTTGACCATGGACATAAGGTTGATAACCTCCGCCGACCTGACCCATATGAGAGTAAGCATGCATATGTGTGTTTTGGGTACCGTATTGAGGTGGGTTGAACTGGTGGTCAACACTGACTGTGTTGTAGTAAGGGTTACCACCATAAATATGGGGCATATATGTACTATTCGTAGCGGGAACCGAGTTGTAATGACCATAATGGTGAGGCATGTTCCCACCCCCAGCATTAGGATTAGCATGAGCGGTTGTGTGGTGACCATAAGAATGAGAAGTATTCCCCACCCCAACATTGGTGTTACTAGTAGTAGGAATGGTGGCATTATGATCATGAGGATAAGATATATTCCCACCTCCTACATTAGCATTACTAGTAGCGGTGGTGGATGCAAAAGTGTGTGGTACTTGTCCACCCCCATAGTTAGGAGGAGCATTAACATTTGCGAAAGTGGCCCTGGGTTGACGGGTAGCAATATGTGTGTTCGGTGGTGGATGGTGAGTCGGGTTTCGAACAGTGTTCCTATTAGGTGGGGCAGTCTTAGGAGGTGGTCTTCTCCCAACATTAGCATTGTTAGGAGGATTATGACCAGTCCTCATATTATGTTCATGAGTGGACAACGTGGTTCCCTCGGCGAGGGTATTGCCCCCATTGGGTGCAGTGTTGCTAACACCATGACTAGTGCCAGCATGACTACCAAAAGCAGTGGGAGGATCAACTGTACTGAAACTGAGCATACTATATGAGAATGGGTTAACGTTGATCATAGGATCTTTGTCTTCATCTTCATATAAGGTTGGCATCCCATAAAGATAATTATCTGGGTTCGAAGGATCGAATGGCTCGTTCTCAAGTGGATTCGGCCAAATAGAACTAGGTTGAGTCTCAGGTGGATCACCCCCCCAGGTCTCACGAGGTGTGGGGGTGTCTGCAGTATGCTTGACTCCATCCGATGGAATTATGGGGATGTTCTCTGTGTCGGAATGTGCAGTCATCATAACGTCGGCTATGCATGCCTTGTAAGAATCCGAAGACTTAGAGGGAGCCCACCGGCATCCTCGAGTGGCACGGCATGAAAAATTGGCCAGTTTTAAATCAGCTAACCGACGAGAATGGTGGAGAGTAGGACTCCGCGCCACAATATCTTCAAAGAGAAAATCAAATCACAACGTATCCTACGGCCAACTATCGATCAAAAATAGTAAATAAAAAGCACACACCTAGAGAAACTACAACCAAGAGTAGACAAACAGAGTGGCTAAATGAGCTCCCGACACTAGAGCTGGTATGTCTCTCCTAGGAGAGGCTTGAGACTCCCAAACTATAGCCGGAGGTAACAGAATTAGTTATAGAGACACCCAGGCTTCACTGCATGTACAAGGTCAAGTCCATTGCACAAACACATCTGTGCTGTCCAATCCCCATCTGACTCAGGATACAAACAACATAACCACTGCAAGTACCCTATGCAATACCTAGGCAAGGAAACTATGGTCACCGCAATATAACCAATGCTCAGGGGGACAGTTGTAGGTGGGATCCGTCGTATGGGAAGGGTAGCTAAGCCCGAAGCACAAGAGGATGAACCTTTGGTATGCCCAGATATGAACAAACCCTAGAAATATCTCCCACATTCAGTCGGTATTAGAGGGATATCCCTTCAACCAACCTCCCGTGACCTCGTGCTTAACTCTGGTTTGAGTAGAGCTTCCTGAGAACACCGATATATACCATGGGTTCCTCCACTCCCTGGTCAGACACCTAATGTTTTGTCTAGTAGTCTTGGATTGTTTACTCACAATGATCTATTCCAAGACTCTAAACCTATGCTAGTTGGTGTACCCTATAAATAAAATCGGTCTAATCAATTTTAAGATTAAGCGTTAATTTTAATGGCTGTGGTTACTCAAGGGATATGGTCGTGAAACTAGTGATGTGTAGGACTCAATAGTATGCAAAATCGTCCACTCCTAGACTCATCTATCCAATAAAACAATGTCACTAGCATGCACAATCAACCCAATGATTTCGATGCACAATCAGAGACTAAATGAAAGCAGCAGGCACTCAATGCAAGATGCAGTACATGAAAGTAATTTTTTTTTGTATTTTCTCTTATAAACAAAAGGAAAATGCAAAACTATATGTATTTTTTTTGTATTTTTCAATATAAAGAAATGAAAAATGCAAGCAAAATTCTACTATTCAGTCACTGATGTGTCGAGAAGATCACTAAGACAACCCAGCAGATTCCAAACAGTAAGACTCAACCAAAGGAATGAGCTCAGAAGGAAAAACCAACAAGGCTAAATCCAAAGATGGGTAAAAAATCAACAAGGCTCAACCAAGAGAAACGAAGAGTTCTGGTCACAACCAAGGCATGGAACAGTCAAGAAACAGGCATACAAAGACTCAGGATCATCCAAAGCCAACCCAGCAACAACCAATAGTCATAAACCAACAAAAGCCGGAGTTATACGCTACAGTCGAAGGAATACCTACGGGTACCCGGGAGCAGTAATGTAAACAGAGGTGGGTATACGGGGGCAGAGCTAAGGTAGCCTGCGGGTGAGGAAAGGAAAAATGGGAAAACAAAGAGTCCAATGGCTCAGAAAAAGCAAGTTTTCTATAGTGTATCTTAACGGTCAATCAGTGACATAGAGCTTCGACAAACAACAACTCTAATTATGGACTAATGTTCAAAAAAATTCCCAAACATGGATGTTTTCTCCAGCAGAGTCGCCATTTCTGTGTTGGAGAAAACTCACTATGGATTGGGAGACCACTATAGATAGTTGACTACTAGAAATTAACTCAATTTTCAAAACTATGTTATTATAAATGACAATGCTAAGATAATCAAGAATGTAACCAACCTCAATCCAAACGTTTCATATAGATCCCCATTGGAGCTTTTCCAATCCGTGCACTTGAATATGCAAATTAGTCTTGACAACCAATATACAACAAGTACATATAATATATGAATGACATTAACATCATCAATAGTAATGGCCCATGATATAACAAGTAAATGCAACCCAATGTAAGATAAACAACATTTATAACATTAATGGACGAGAATATGAGTATTTCTATTAATAAACAAGAAGAAGTACAATGTGATACAACCTTTTGTCGACAACCAATATGGATCAATCCACTTGTGCCTCCACCACTTCAATCCTCCATGAATGGAAAACTCAAACTATGATAGGAGTTTGGGAGGTGAACATAAAGGGTTCACAACTACAAGGATCAATGAGTGTAGACTCAAGATAGGGAAAAAATCCACTATAGTTCTCTTGCTCTTCTTTCTCCTCCCGTCCATAAGCCATATGTGTTCAATATATAGTCCTCCCAAAGGTAGGTGAAAGGACACATCGAGATGTTACCTGGGCAGATGGAGGGTCAAAGGTCACCCAATAACCGCTTTTTGGGAGTAAAAAGTAATGAACTAGTGATTTTTACCATTTTACATGCTACCCGTGGGCTATATAGATGCAACTCGCGGGTACGCCTACTATAGTGATGCAAAAAGTGGGTAGGAATAAAAATAGGGAAAAATAGTATCTGAAGGATATAAAGTGGATGTGAGTCAGTGAAATGGATCATGCAGGCCAAAGAATGTTGATGCTCACAGGGTAGAATATTACGTTGTAACAGTTGAATGCGATGGCTTTACTGATTGACACTTTATACAGGGAAACCCCAATGGCAGAAAACGAGGCGACAGAAATCGAGACACCATATGAATTAATACACAACAACCTGAATAAATGCATTTAAACCACCCATGACATCAGCCCACCGCTAGGGCTTGGGCACCAGAACCCAGGCCGACATCATGGTGGACGGAGCCAATGAACACATAGATAAATCTTATTTAAAAAAACTATCAAAATAAAAAAATGCTGCAGACTTTAGCTAGACCTTAATCCCGCTGAAAAATTTACAAAATAACCGTCCGATTAATATCCCTGACCGATTCATATATGTCAGGGACATAATAATATTTATTATATATTCTTTTAGGGATTTGGCCCACATAAATAACTTCCAAACATTTATAAAACGTATTCTTTCAATATCTATATTATTTATGTTCTAATCCCAATAACATATATGTACCTTTGTCTTCATATATATATTTGTAATTATCTCTTGGTAATAGTAATGGCCTATTCTGCCATTATAATGATAATAATAATATTTTCAAATGATAAGCTAATAATACTCATAGATTTAATTTAGGAACTTTAACAATAATTCCTCGTATCCTTTGTCGAAACTAGGATATCAACTGTATCCAAAGGAATTACTTAACCTTATATAATAGCACTTAGTAATGATTAACCTAACGTTAATGGTTAGGTCTTAGTATTTTATTTTTTCCTTGAGGCAGATAGTAAGTTCTTCGACATTCCTCTCTAGGACTAATCGATAACCTACAAACTTAAATGATCCTTTTAGTGAACATCACACTTCACTTCTCTTTAAGCGCCTTTGTCACCATGATGACACCTATCATCAACTCATGGCCTACCAACAATTAGACTTATCCCCCCTAGTGGATTTTTGCCCCCATCATTTCATTGCATGAAGCAATTCAGTCTCCTAAGTCTACAAATTCACAATGCAAAACAACTTAGGAAAATTACTTACATAGTTTACTGACGGGGCCTTGTCCTTGAGATCCTCGTCAGGAATTGCTACATAATGGATTTTATATTTGTACATCTGTTAAAAAAGAGTAGGGGTAAAAGTGGATGTTACAATATCCTTAGCACTTGCAGAACCTATGATGCCATCAACATGAGGTCCTGGAGTTGGTTTGGACTCGTTGCTAGATCGTTGTGTGTCTGGTAGAATCTCATACAAAATCCCATACTAATCGTATATCAAGTCTAACTGCTGATATTTAAAGATGGCTTGTTCCTCAGTTGTAACTTTGGACGTCGAAACATCCTTCGCCATATAAGGTAAAAGTGACTTAAGGAACCATTCCAAGAGAAAATATGATGGAATATTGGCTTTAATCATCCTCTTTGGTTTATGGCACTCCTGAATGTGATTAGAAATATGGGTAGCTTTGTCTTGATGGAACGTTGATAAGATTTCTGTGCCTGAGTCATAACGGACTGACAACTGAAAGTGGTTATTAAAAACCAAGGCCAAATAATTAAAAGTCTGGTACATGCCCACAGGAAACTCGACGTACAGTTTCACGACTGGCCCTGTAAGTGTGCATTGAAATAGTCTTAAATGAATGGAGTCGTGGTGTTAGTACGTGGATTTTTCAACATGGAAAATTCCCTAGAGAGCTATCGTGCGTGGCACCTGGAATTTTTGTTTTTATCTCTTGGGAGATAAATAGCTTGAAGGGTAGCAACAGAGTTTAAAAGAACCAATGGCTAAAGGACTGTGGGGCTAAATATAGGCGCTATGTTATAAATGGAGGCCAGATGTTAGATCTTGAGGAAGATCGATGGCCGAGAGATCAAGCGTGCCCAAAAATGCGAGGATAAAGGAAAAAAAGTGCGCATGCAAGTTCATACGAGCTCGATGTAGATCGACGACTCATATTAAAGGAGCGTCGATAAGATGTGCCCACCAAAAAATGGCCTAGGGTGTGCGTTGTCCTTAAAACCATTGAGGACACGTAAACCTCAGTGACTAGCTGCACCTCCTTGAAGGCAGTATTCTTAAACTGCCAAACATCGGTGCGTTACCACTCTAGGAAACCAGAAGTGGTATCCTCCCGATATTGTCAAGAGCGCTTTACAACTCAGCATTTCTAACAGTTCACCCTATATCCCCGCCTTCCATCTATCATATGGGTCACATCATTCCGCTTGCCAGCTCACTTCATCATTTCGCTTGTTACATGTCATGGGTCCCACCATTATATTACCCCTTATCCATCTTCCACCTATATCATGGCCCCATTATCGTTGATTTTTCCTCCACCTCATATTCTGACATGTAAAGTGCACATTTACCCGAAAGATAAAAACATTTTTTTTACCCGGTTTAAAATATTATTATCTTTTACCTCGAGGAAGCGTGCTCCCGACAATCAGTGTACTAGGCCTTCCTTGCAAAAATCCTATCGGTCCAAGTCAGGACCTACCAGTCCAACTCAGCTTCCAGGTGTCATACAGGTATCACTCTACCATTGTTATCCATCTTTATTACTAAAAATCCTTGTTTCTTCCATTTATTCAGTGAAGCCCTATTTTCGTAAGTTTTCCCTAATTTAGTATAATTTACCACCAATTTAACCATAATCCACAGAACCAGTGAGCTAAATGGCACCTAAATCCAAAGTGACCCTTCTGAATCCTCGTTTCTTAGTGGAAGAGCACGTCTATGATCACCGTGCTGACGTTTTTGACACCATTATCACTAGTCCAGACCTAAATGAGACCATTAGGGAAGCAAATACCCTATCCTTCGCTTGCAAATACAAACTCAACCTACGGGATTCAAACTTCTCTCGGATGAATTGTCCTAGGTCTTTAGTGTCACCCGATTTCGTCACCTGGTGTTCCAAGCACTACTACCCCACCAAGCGAGCTATTTTTCCTTTAGACATGTCCAAGAACTTGTGTTTTGTCACCCCTGATGCCCTTAGAAATATGTTATGTTAGCCAAAGTCTTTATCCCCTTGTCCTTTAAATGCAAAATCTATGGAAAGTGATTTTAATGGCCTCAGTCCTTATGATCACCATCAATTTATTTACAAACATTTAGAGCCTGGAAGGGACATACCAACCATTCCTCCTCCCTATGCTACAAATGTGTTCTCTGAAGCTTCCGGGAAATCCATATCTATTATTTGTACGATTGCAGGCCTTGAAGATGATGAATCTGTAGATGAAGTAACCCCGGGAGTTCTGCTCAAATTAACCACTAAACCTGGTAGAAATCCTCCCCAATTTGACCTATGCAGTTACCTAGCCGAGAAGATTTAGGAGCAATTAGAACAATTTCCATCAATTGAGTACTTTAGGTTCCCTTATTACTTGTTCTTTGTGTTCTTTTATCAAAATTATGAAATCTTCAAGCACTTGGGGTTGAGAACCACAGATGAACAAGGACCACAACTTCCTATGTATGAATGGACCGACTTGGTTCTAAGAAGAGCAAACAACTCCAATTTTTTCAGAGTTTACAGACAGAGTATTGAGTGTTACATTTTGATCCATGGTAGTTCCCCTCCTAGAATGCTACCATAAAATAAGAAGCATCTCCAATTTACCACAGAGATCCAAGTTGGGTATTGGTTTCTATATGAATACCACATAGTCATTAGGGTCTATGGATTTGAAGAAGAACCCTACAGGTTACCTACCTTTCTTAATCCCAGAATCTTTGCTATGGAGTTTGTAAGACAAAAGATGAATTCAGATGAATTACACTTCAGGAATTTAAGATAGCACGGGTCTTTCTTATTATCCCAGGAGGTAGGACCTCTTATCATAAGATGATTAAATGCTCCCCGGTATGTGGAAGAATATTTGAGCCAACTCGACCTCAAGAAAGTTGAGAGAGCTTCCTATGTTCCACATCAAGTGATGTCCAAGAAGAGGTTAGAAAACAATAATTTAGCATATGTATGCCCACCTAAAACTCTCTGGGAGAGAATGGAAAACAAAGAAACTTGGGAGGAAGTTCAAGAAGCCATAATGAATTTTGAAGAAGAGGAGAAATAGCAGCAATTAATTGGGTAAAAGAGGGCAACTGAGGAATCCCAAGAAATGGATATTGATCAAGACAAGCAAGGCCCTGACCGCAAAACATCCAAAATAGAAGTTGAAGATGATGAACAATAATTAGTGGAAGTAGGGTTGGAATCAGTTGAAATCCCCAGGGAAATCACTGATTTGACAAAAAAGCCATATTTTCCAAGGAATCCTTAAGTTAAATATGTTAGTTACCCTTCCATTAAGTTCACCATTCCTAAAAATATACAAGGTTCTTTATTAACAGAACCGGTTCCTGTAAGGATAGACCTTCAGACTGGATACAATCATATAAGAGAGAGGGGAGTCAAAATGGTGAAAGAACTCAGACAGGACATCCCAAGCACATGAAGAATATTGATATCAGTGGTTGGCCACCAACAAGACACTCTAAGGTTTTATGTCATGGAAACTAAAGTGGCAAAGCAAGTCAAACTAAGTGACTGGAGAGCATAAGAACACATTTTGAACTTTAAAGAGTTCAGTAAGATGGATAAAATGGATTTTTACAGGAAAACTAGTAATATAATGTGTATTGAAATTGTTAAATCAGATAAAGAAGAAAGAAAGTTCATGATGGTCCTCTAAAAGTTTGAGAAATTATATAAGATGGAAAAATGGACCACAATGGCCAAACAAATCACCATCAATTCATTAGAATCAAAATTGGTGGCATTAGCAGCTGATTCTTCTGATGGATCTCAGATTAAATCACTTATAACAAAAAAGGACAATGAGATAGCCCAACTGAAGAAGAAGCTAAAGATGCCTACCACAGACCCAGTGCATACTGAAGAACTCAAGAAGGTACAAGAGGAAAAATAGAAAATTTATGCTAGCATGATAGAATTCCAACAGTTATCTGAAGAGAAGAAGAAAGATTGATTATCTACACTGGAAAATTTCAAATTTGAATCTTGCAGTAACTAAAATTTCAACTAAGGAGAATACCACAATTGTAACTCCTGCAATTCAAGCAGAGGGTCATCCCTCGATATCAATTCCTATAGTTCCAATGGAGATTCTATTGGTTGTGGAGCCTGATCTTCCAGTCTCATAGATGATGATTCAACTGTGTTTGTACCCCAGGTTTGGTTATGATCCCGACACGCACAACAGGGGGTCCAGGGGAGTGGTGCACTCCCTCGAATGGGAGGCGCGGGGGCCTGTGGGCCCCTGAAATAAATTTTTGTTATGGGTTGGTTTTTGGCCAACAGATTCTGGGCCCATGGTTTTGGGTAACCCATGGTATTTTCCCATTGTATTCCCCTTTATAAGAAAGACATTGTAATATGGCTAGGGTTGATGCATGAGGTATTATGCATTGTAAATATCTCTGAGATCGTGAAAGAGAGACTGTGAGACATTGAAGAGGAAGTGCAACAGATGTGCTGCAGGTTGTATCCCTTCATTTGTTGGATGGTATAATAATAAGGACTAGCAATTTCAGTGTCGACGTAGCCCATCTTGGGTGAACCATGATGTATTGGTGTCTCTCTTGTAATATGTTTATGTGATTGTATTTGCATCTTGTTTATTGTCGTTGCTATGCGATCCTGTTTTTATAACAATTGGTATCAGAGATAAAGGTCTATTTCGTAGATAAACCTATAGGAAACTAGGGTTTCTGGTTCGAGTGGGAGCAATGGCGGAAGAAGGAAAGTTTAAGGTCGAGAAATTTAATGGCCAAAACTACCAGTTATGGAAGATGGAAATGGAGGACTATTTGCACTAGAAGGATCTATTCCTACCATTACGAGGAAGAGCAAAGCAACCAACGTCTATGAAGGACGAAGAATGGGAGGTTCTTGATAGAAAGGCACTGGGAACAATACGGCTATCCATGGATTCATCGGTGGAATTAAATATATCAAAAGAAAAGACAAGGGAGGGTTTGATGAGCACATTGGGTAAGCTGTATGAAAAACCCTCAGCCTCCAACAAGGTATTTCTAATGAAGCGTTTATTTAATATGAAGATGTCTGAAGGTGGATCTGTTGTTGATCATTTAAATGAATTTAATACGGTTAAAAATCAAGTAAGTTCTGTAAGTGTGAAATTTGTTGATGAGGTTAGGGCTCTTCTAATCTTGTGTTCATTTCCAGAAAGATGGAATGGCTTGGTCATGGATGTAAGCAACTCTAGATCTGTTTCAAACACCTTGATATTTGATGATGTTGCTAGTGTTATTCTTAGCAAGGAAATGCGAAGAAAAATCATAGGTGAGACATCAGGTAATGCATTGACCATGGAGAGCATGGGAAGATAATAGGAGAGAGAAAAGAGGCAAGGTAATCGTAACAAGTCTAAAATGGGAGGATCCAAGTCCAGACTGGAAAAGATAGAGTGCTGGAACTATGGAAATAAAGGACATCTATAGAAAGATTGCAGATCTCTAAAGAAGAAAGGAGGTGGACAACAAGAGACTACTCAGGAAGCAAATGTAGCAGGTGATGTGTTACAAGATGCTTTGATTCTTGCATTAGATAATACTAGTGATTATTGGGTAGTGGATTTTTGGTCTTCATGTCATGCTACACCCCATAGGAGATATTTTCATGATTATGTTCCAGGTGATTTTGGACATGTTTTATTGGGTGATGATGAGCCATGTAAAATTGTTGGAATGGGTAAGGTATGGATAAAATTTAAGAATGGAACTGAATGGCTATTGAAAGATGTAAGGAATATTCCTGCTATGAAAAGAAATCTGATCTCAACAGGGAAGTTGGGAGATGGCAGCTATCTATCTACATTTGGAGAAACATGGTGGAAGATCATTAAAGGATCAATGGTGATAGCAAAATGAGATAGGATAGGTACATTGTATTTATGTCCTCATAATACTGACCATTCTATCTCTTTAGCCTCCACAGGAACAAATACAACATTGTGGCATCATAGGCTTGGACATATGAGTGAGAAGGGGATGTAGATTCTCCACGTAAGGATGTTGTTGCCAGATTTGAAGCAGGTAAGTTTGGAATTCTGTGAGAAATGTGTTTATGGAAAACAGAAGAGATTCATATTTCTCAGGGTTGGGAAACAAAAGAAGAATGTAAAGTTAGAGCGAGATGTACGGGGACCGGCTCAGGTACAATCTCTTGGTGGCTCTCATTATTATGTTACATTTATTGATGATGCAACTAGGAAAAGTTGGTTTTATTGCATTAGACATAAATCTGATGTGTTTGCTACTTTTAAGAAGTGGAAAGCTTTGGTTGAGAATGAGACAAGAAAAACGTTGAAGTGTCTCAGATCTGATAATGGAAGTGAGTACTATGCCAAGGAGTTTGATAGTTACTGTTCATACCATGGGGTTCTTAGAGAGAAGAAAGTCCCAGGAACACCACAAGAAAATGGTGTGTCAGAAAGAATGAATAGAACGATCATGGAGCGTGCAAGGTGTATGAGATTGCATGCAGGATTTCCCTTATAGTTTTGGGCAGATTCTGTAAATACTGTTGTTTAATTAATAAATAGAGGGCCTTCAAGTGATTTGGATGGTGGTATTCTAGAGGAGGTATGGACAGGTAAACATGTAAACTACTCATTTCTGAGAACTTTTGGTTGTGAAGCATTTGTCCATATTAATAAAGAAAATAGAAAAAAGCTTGAAGCTAAATCCAAGAAATATATCTTTATTGGATATGGGGTTGATGATTTTGTTTATCACTTATGGGATTATGAAAATCACAAAATCATTAGGAGTAGAGATGTGATATTCAATGAAAAAGTCAGGTATAAAGATCAGTTGCAGGGAAAGAAATAGGAAAAAGAAAACACAGAGTACATGGTGCTTGATGAAATTAAAGAAAATGAAGTTCCAAAGGTGCCAGCAAATCAAGAACAACAACAAGTACCTGAAACTCTTGCAAGTGTAAGAATATCTACCAGGTTAAGTAGAATCCTTGAACGATACTCTCCTTCAATGTATTAGTTATTAATGACTGATGTTGGTGAACCAGAATGTTATGAAGAAGCAATGCAGGTGGAAACTAGAAAGAAGTGGGAACAAGGCATGAATGAGGAGATGGACTCATTGGTGGGAAACCAAACTTGGGATTTGGTTTAGTTTCTTGTTGGTAAAAGAGCATTGCAAAACAAATGGATTTATAGGTTGAAGGAAGAAGAAGGAGGTAAAAAGAAGTACAAGGCCAGACTTGTTGTAAAGGGGTTTGCATAGAAGAAAGGTATAGATTTTGATGAAATATTTTCTCCTGTTGTTAAGATGACTTCAATTAGGACTATTTTAAGTCTAGTGGTGGTAGAATATTTGCATCTTGAACAATTAGATGTAAAAAAAAACTTTCTCCATGGGGATTTGGAGGAAGAGATATATATGCAGCAGCCACAAGGGTATGAGGTCAAAGGGAAGGATAACTTGGTGTGCAAGTTGAAAAAGAGCTTGTATGGCTTGAAACAAGCTCCAAGGAAGTGGTATTTAAATTTTGATAGGTTTATGACAGAACAAGGTTATAGTAGATGTCATTTTGACCACTGTGTTTATTTCAAGAGGCTAGATAATGGAAGTTATATTATCTTGTTATTGTATGTGGATGACATGCTTGGTGTAGGGTCTAACATGTAAGAAATAAATGTGCTCAAAAGGAAGTTAGAAAATTCATTTGCGATGAAGGATTTAGGTGTTGCAAAGCAAATGCTTGGTATGAGAATAACAAGAGATAGGAAAAATCGCAAATTGACATTGTCTCAGGGTGAGCACATACAAAAGGTGTTAGAGAGGTTCAAAATGTAGAATGCAAAACTAGTTAGTACACCTTTGGCCAGCCATTTCAAACTAAGTCAGGAAATGTGTCCCAAGGCACATGAAGAGATAGATTACATGTCCAAGATTCCCTATTCATCAGCAGTTGGAAGCTTGATGTATGCCATGGTGTGCACAAGACCAGATATTGCACATGCAGTGGTAGTTGTGAGTAGATATATGAACAATCCAGGTAAAGAACATTGGAAGGTAGTACAGTGGATTCTCAGGTATTTGAGAGGTACTACCACTCAGGCATTATGTTTTGGAGGTTCAGACACTGTTCCAAATGGATATGTTGATGCAGATATGGCAGGTGATAAGGATAGCAGGAGGAGCACCACATGGTATGTGTTTATTTTAGGTGGAACAACAGTAAGTTGGATTTCAAAACTGTAAAAGGTTGTTGCGCTTTCAATAACATAAGCAGAGTATGTTGCTGTTACAGAGGCTAGCAAATAGATGATTTGGTTGCAGAGGCTTATGGAGGAATTGGGTAAGAAGAAGAAGGATAGAAGGTTGTATAGTGACAACCAAAGTGCCATTCATATTGCAAAGAACTCAACATTCCATTCAATGACTAAACATATATAGCTCAAATACCATTTCATACGCTCTGTTCTAGAAGATGAACTGTTGAAGCTAGAGAAGATAAATACTAGAAAGAATCCTGCAAACATGTTTACAAAGGTAGTGACCAGAGAGAAACTGAGTTCCTGCTCGGTTTCAGTTGGCCTTCTTGCGTGAAGGTGAAGATGAGAAATTTGCCAAGTCCAAGGTCTAGCAAGTAGAATAGTGGTGAATTTGTTGTGATCAGTCTCCAAGTGGGAGATTGTCGGTTGTGGAGCCTGATCTTCTAGTCTCATAGATGATGATTCAACCGTGTTTGTACCCCAGGTTTGGTTATTATCCCGACACATGCAACAGATTATGGGCCTGTCGTAGGTACAACAGATTCCATGCTTCATTTGATCATGGGAGCCCCAATTTTTGTAAATACAAAGGTATTTAGGTAAGTTCCTTATCAAAAACGAGATTCTTAAAACCTTCTTTGTATGATCTTGTACCTTTGCTTTTGCTTTGTGTAATTATCATCTTTTCCTTTGAAAATTTCTGAGGTTTTGGTTGTTTTCTTGATTTGCGGAAAGCCTTCATATCTTCAAAGATGTATTTTTCTTCCCGAAAACCCGAAACCCGAAAACCGAAACCTGAAATCCCGAAACCCGCAATCCTAAATTGTGGATTATGGGAATTGCCTATTTTTTCTTTTTGGAATTTCGTCAACCCAAAACCTGCAACCCGAAATTGCAGGTTGTGGGAAGACTTTGTTAATATTCTTGGGAGATATCGATTCCGCAACTCGCAATTGTGGATTTCGGATTGCAGAAAGTTGTTATGTTAATAAATCGCGTTGTGTGTTCTCGCAACCTGCAATTGCAGATTGCGGGATGCAAAAAAGTTATTTTTTGTTTTTAAAGATTTTTTTGTTTCCGAAACCCGCAACCTGCAGTTGCGGATTGCGGGATGCGGAAACACTATTTTCCATTATTTTGCAAGGTTGTAATCCCATAACCCGCTACCCGCAGTTGCGGATTGTGGGAATTTTGAATAAAGTTTGAATTTGAGATTTGTGACTCGACCCTGCATCCCGTAGGGGCTAATCTCAGCCGTTCGTTTGTTTTAAACCTATGGTCCAGATTTGATCCGACCAAAAAACGGTAAATATACAATTTTTCTTATTTTTCTTTATCATTTTTACTATCGGAAATTCACTCTACTACATGGATTTTACTGTCGATTTCTTACCAGGGGTTCATTCTCATGAATTTTCAATTATTTTCAGGTTGGTTGTTTGTTAATTTCGCATTTGCTATTACGATTTTCCTATTTATGGTTTGGTTTTTATTTTTGTTTTATTTATTTATCAGAATTTCCAATCTTTGCCAAAATGTCTCAGAATACTAGGTCTAAGACAATTCACTGGGATTTGCTGACCAAAAACCCCAATTTCGGTATCTTCTTTGATACCAGTGAGAGGGTTACTGAAACCTATGAAATGGACTGGGCCAAAATCTATTCAATTTTTGATAATGATGACCTTTTCAATATTAAGGAAGACCGACCTGCAAATGAGAATATTAGGGCTTCTAAATCCATGCTATTGCTGCCTAGCCCGCCATCCTACCTTACACAGACCCGGTTAAATGGATTGTGGAAAATGCTAACCCTAAAGACCGGTCGTTTAATGATAGCACAAGGTCACAATTGACAACCTTCCACCTTGAAGTCTTTATCATAGATTTTTCTCTTAAGCCGACTGTGCAAACCCTTATCCCTGAGTTCATACAATCCTCTAATACTAGGTACAATTTCGACGAGATGATGAAATCATGGATGATTAAACCTAGTAGCTTTGTGCCGAAGGCTGATAACCTCTACCCGATTGTTTGGTTTAGAGAGCCTTACTCTTTCCTAGCAGCCATGCTCTGCAAGTTCTTTGGCCTTCCAAATTGTTCAGTTTTCAAAGTGGAATGGGCTCCGATATCTCATCATGTTTTAACAATCGGTGAATCCTTTCCTTGGGCGTCTATCCTGTCATCAGAACTTAAAACAACAATCCAAGATTATCAAAAGGCACCTTCCTTGAGAAAGCCACACTTCTTCTTGCCAACCTTCATCATTTATGTCTTTTTCTTTGAGTTCCAATATCCTAAGTTGGGATGGAATTGGACCACTGAAGCTCCATTGGTTCATATCTATGATGCTCCACTATGGGAGAGTAATTATGTGCCCCTACTCTATGACATTTGTGACCATTTCATGGGTACTATTTATTTCAAGATATTCAAACAGGAAGCTCCTGCCTTTTCAGCTAATGCCAGGACCTTCATCAATACAATTGGTGATTGGTATGTCTATGAGTCCTTTTCATACATCAGAGTCTGGGAAAGTAACATTGTTCATCTTCTGCCTAGAATATTTCCTGACAGATTGGTTATTCAAGAAGTCTCTTATCAGACTGTTACTGATGGTGTGTACAAGAAGCTCACTGGTCCCAAAAAGAAAGGTTGGCATAAATTCTCTTTAAATATTGGGCCATTAGTCATCCCAACCTCAAATTGGGATACAGTGCTTGGTGATCAGATGGCTCCTTTGAAGTTGGGTAAAGCTCCCAAAAGGAAACATGATCCTAAGAAATTCCTTGATGCACATTTTAAACAATATCATATGAATATGGACTATTTGCATGAAGAAAACCTCGATGACTCCATCTACCAGGGGGTGAATACCTTTTGTGAGGTCCTAGATAGGGCCAAGAGCAAAGAAGAGCAACATCAGATTATGCAATATTAGAGAGAGCTTAAAACTAAAGTTTTAAGCTACAGAGTAATGGAAATGAACTTGATTGAGTAGGTGAGAAGGGACAAAGAACAAAAACAGACCCAACCAGCTAATGCTCCTCTAATGCTTAATATCTGAATGGGGATAAAGGTAAGACTCCCATGGAGGATACTCCACAGGTAAAGACTATTGAACAGGTCAAATTTTTGTTGGAAACCTCTCATCAGATGAAGCAAAAGTTAGCATAGATGTCTTCAGTATTGGGTCTCCAAATAGTTGAACTTCCTAACCTTACTGTGGATATTCAAGTGACCACTATGGTTGCATAGGTATGTGATGATCTAATCATAGCTCAGGTCAACCCAGCTAAGAGACAGAAAAACCTGATCCATGCATCACAGGTTCCCACTATTGATCTCATTGACAGTGATGTTGATGATGGACCGAATCCTCCAGTATCAATGACTGTAGAAGTCAGTGAAGAAGTGACTCAACAAGTGATTGAAGGGATGACTACAGATTCACAAGCAGTCACAGATTCGCTAAATACTATTGAGATGGATCACTCTTTTTCTGATCAACAGGTGTTGGAGGCTACTACTACCCTTGACATTACAACTTCAACACTTTTGTTATAATTTATTCAAGATCTTTATGCTTTGTCTCCAGGGGTTATTCCACCATTTTCCATATCACAGCTCTTTCATACTTTGACTTTCAGAGCCACTCTAATTTTAGATAACTCAGTTCCTTTTTCCATTCCCCCATCTATTATTGCAGAAGTCCAGTATTCGACTGTCCCTCTACAATTAACTATATCTACTTGATCATTACCCACTGTGGATGAGCCACCCTCAATTCCCTCTTCATCATCACCTTCCAAGGATGATCAGGTTCCACTTTCTGAAGGCTTCACTTCAATCCCTTCTCCAACCCCTGTCCCGTCGATTCCTTAGATTGTCTCTACCGCTCTAAATACTCCTCAAGTTACCATGTCTATACCCAATCCCATGGTCACTCAAACACCTTCATTAATTTCAACAGAGAGTGTTATTTCTATTTCTTTAGAAATACTAACTGAATATGAAGATGATGTTGTAGTCCCTCTTGGGAATTATTTATACAACAAAGAAAATAAAGCAGTGATCAAAAGGGGTAAGAAGAGAAGAAGGGATCAAGGTGGATTAGAAGTATCTATTCCAAATCAAATAATATGGACTCAGCAAACAAATGATCCCCAGACAGGAGAAATTGAGACAACTACAGCCTTAGGGGCATTTGCTGGTGCGGACTTTGATTCAGTCCATATACTGAATAGGGAGATTGATCAGAAAAAAGAAGAATTGGAAAGGCTTGAAGAAGAGTTAGCAAAGACCAAGGGAACATGAAACTTATGATGTTGATCTTAGGAGGATATGGGGAGATAGGATAGAGGATTTGGAGCGAAGCAATACCTCTCTTCAAGTTGAACTTCATAATGTACAAGTTGAGAATTCTGCCAATACACAGAAGATAGCCTTACTGGAAATGTGATGTGAGGATGCAACTGCAAGTGTAGCCTCTTCTTGTTTCTTTAAGCTCTCACCCCAGGAATTTAAGGATTTGGTCCTGCAGGTTAATGAAGAACATCATAAATTGTTGGAGAAACTGTTTAACACCCTTGATGAGATTAGGGAAACTCATATGACCTTTGGTAAGATGTATGGTGCTGTTGAAGAGCAGAAAACCAAAAGGCTGCAACCTTCTCAGGCAAGTCAGAACATTGGTGAGTGGCAGAGGTATATTAAGGACATACCAGAGGACATTTCTATTCTCAACAATTTTCAGTTCAAGAAGATTAGAGTTGCATTGAACACTTGGCTCGAACTTAATGAGTCAGTTGAATACATCCTTAAGAAAGCATAGGCTATGTGTAGTAAGCAATGGTATGTAGCTGATAACATCTTGGAATTGCCATAGTTCTCAGCCTTGGAGCTCATTGAAGATGCTTTCCCGCCTAAGTTGATGGTTGAGCAAGTTGAACGCAGGTGTGAGGAGACCAAGGAGAAAATTCAACACCTTGATGAGGTCAAGATTGATGATGTGGAACAATTAATAAGGAAACCGGTCACCATGAAAGGAAAAATCCACATTTGAATCCGTATTTGGCATAAGTTAGCTAAGAATGAGATGGAGACATTCGAATGTAATGCCCAGCTGGGGCTTGAGTCAACTAACTATCCGAATGTGGATGATTTGTTAGAGATTTTGGACAAATGGCAAGCTTTTCTAGGCCATTAGTTTAGTTTTGATTTTGTAATCCCGGTTTGTGGGAATTTACTCTTTGTATTATTATTTTGTAACTCTTATTTAAAAGAGATGATCTCTCATAGAGAGGGATGATGGAATTTGGAGAAACAATCAGCAGGAGAGGCTGTGGATACTCTGTTTGATACAAGTCTTGTAATTTCTTACAAACTTTCATTAATACAGTCAAGTCCTTTTCAGATCTACTTTTGTCTATTGATCAAGTTTATTTGATGAATGTGATTTTACTCCAAATTGCTTATCTAATACTATTTTGATCTTTTACAATTCATTAAGCACAGTGATCCATAGTTCTGGTTTATCTTTGCTAATGATTCGTGTGTTCATGAAGTTTTAAAGAGTTTATTCAATTAAAAATTGTATCGATTTCTGCAAATGGTTCTTTCAGTAAGATATAATTGATGTCGATTTTTCATTTAACATTTCAGTTACAGGTCAAATCTTGAATGCACATAACCCTCAACTTGCTATTCATTAATTTTCATTGATTAATGGTAATTTGAGCGAATAAGTAATAAGTCTTTTAACATTTTTGTTAAGTTGATGAAAGATACTTATTTAATTTTCACATCAAGTTGACCTGCACTTATCTCAAAACACCTTCTTAGGATAGATCTAAGCTAGTTTAGATTCCTACAAGTAGATTTGTGTTTACAGGCCTTTTACACTTTGTTTTCTTCATTAGAAAACTGGTCGCTTGGATCAAAACTCACCAATTCATAGAGTGCCAGCAGAGGCCGAATATCCGTGGGAGTTGCTATATGAAATAGGCTGGGGATAGAACTGTCCTTGTGTAGGACCTTTTGAATCCTTTCAGTCTGGGTTTTCCCCCTCTGTTGGGAACCTTGAAACCCATTCCAGCACCTTACACTTACCCTTCACACCCGAGGCCTCAACAAGGCCCATGGTTTTGGGTAACCCATGGTGTTTTCCCATTGTATTCCCCTTTATAAGAAAGACATTGTAATACAGCTAGGGTTGATGCATGAGGCATTATGCATTGTAAAGATCTCTGAGATCATGAAAGAGAGACTGTGAGATAGTGAAGAGGAAATGCAGCGGATATGCTGCAGGTTGTATCCCTTCATTTGCTGGATGGTATAATAATAAAGATTGGCAATTTCAGTGTGGACGTAGCCCATCTTGGGTGAACCGCGATATATTGGTGTATCTATTGTAATATGTTTGTGTGATTTTATTTGCATCTTGTTTATTGTCATTTCTCTGCGATCTTGCTTTTCTAACAGATTCATCTAACTATGGGCATAACAGAAGCATCAAGTGCAATAGAAAAAAAAAAATTTAGTTAGAAACAACAGATATAGTAGAGGCTACATGTGAACCACAAACTGCTCCCTCAGAGACCATTGATATATATGCAATGGAGGAATAACATGAAAATTTAAGGTCAAGTACTCAACCTATTGAGGAATACAATGACCTAAAAGGTAAGCTTTAAGAAACCCAAAGGGAGCTGGAAACAAAGGATAATAGAATCGTTGAATTGGAAATTGAAGTTAGCAAAAGGGAGGATGACATTATGGAGCTAGAAAGAGAAGTAGGAGATCTAACGAGTCATATAACCTCCTTACAGATAAATATTCAAGGAGAACAATTGCTAAGAAGAATAACACAGGAGGATTGGGAAAGGATTGAGGAGTGGTTTATGCAAAAATGGGACTACTTTGAATTTATACAAGATCAGTTGGATATGGCTACTCAGGCCAATGCAGAGATAAAGTCAGTTGAAAAGTAATTAGGGAATATGCGAAAGCAGGCCTCTGAGGTAATTGCTATCTGAAAAGTAGAACAAAAAGGAAGTTGGCTAAAAAGGGAATTGACTATAGAACTCAAATTATCAAAACTTACAGTTCAATGATCATGAAGCACACCTATGTTTATAGAATGAAATATAATGTCAAATAGTTGACTGATGAAATAAGTGCTTTTAAATCCTTATTCAAAGATCTATTGAGATTAGGAATTCCATCTCCATGGGATGGAAATGAAGATGCCTACCCCAAGGATACCTACAAAGGGCACCTTGATCAGAACAAGGAATATTTCCCTCCAGAACCACTTGAAGGAGAAATAGCAGGACAACAAGTAGTAGAAAGATTTTTTTTTTTTTAAATATGGGTGGGATTAAAAAATACTGCTAAGAAATTGGGACCAATTTCATATGAGAAGTACACTAATGTTGAAATCTCATTAGAATCCTTGAAATCCCACAAACATCCTTTGGGGAAGGAATGGAAAATGGTCATTCAGTATCATAATCATGTGCTGCCACCCATAACATCAGTTTCACATCCTTCAAGTCTGTCATGAGGACATTCATCAAGAAAATATTTAGGTTCACAATCTGGTCAGCAAGCAGCTCAAATGCTAAGTTCGTTTGCAAATCAACCACCTATTAGGATATTTTTATGCTCCATCCTTGTCCTACCTAGAATTATTTCATTTTACTAGTATCTGATGATGTCATTTTACCCCTTGTGGTGTTCAGATGTCATCCAAGATCCATCTACCACCTTCTGAGCCCTGCATGCATCATTTTAGGACCATTTAATTCAGTTCCCTATTTTTTAGGAGCCTATTCATGTTCCAGTTCAATTCACCTGAGTTAGCTGACTCTTGTGGGGGGTTAGAGCTCTGAATGCCACTGATTGTGGCCTCATGCACCCTTTTTGACTATTTTGCAGGATAGTCAGAAACTAGGTTACTTAGCTCATTCTTTTGCTCATTCTTTCTCTATGAGGTATACTTAGCTCTTAGATCTACTGTGATTTATAAATTCTCATGGTATCAGAGCCATTGAGAATAGGTTGAGCATATGCTTTCAGTAGTGTGCCATAATCATGTAGATTTCCACAACAAATCTTGGTGCCATTGCATTGAATTCATTGGATAAATCCTTTGAGGTCTAGCCAGGTGTGAAGGATCCAAAAAAATGTGCCTATTTTTCTAGTGCTCAGTAGTATTCTATCTCCAAATTTGAGAGTATTTTGAAGGTTATTCAAAGTTTTTGTAGTGCATCAGTTTCACCTTGTATTCGCTCCAATAGTTCTCATGGAGAATTCGAACTCTCCTCTTTCTCCGAAGATCCTGACACCCTTCAATTACCTTGATTGGAGGGATGATATGCAGATGGCCTTGCACAAAAAGTCACTATACAAGGTAACAATGGGAAAGGAGGTCAAACCTCAAGTAGCTATGGAGAAGGCCAAGTATTTGAATAGATTGGATGAAGCATTCAGTTTCATGTGTATTCATATTTCCAAAGATCTACTCTTCCACCTCGATGGATTGAAGACTCCAAGAGAGCTATGGTTGGAGTTAGAGACCCTCTTTGGCAAAAAAAATGAGCTAAGGGGCCGTATTTTGGAAAATGAGTTGATTTCTATTCAACTGAGCAGTTTCCAGACCATCCAACAATTCTTTTCCAAATTCAAATCTTCGGTCATGCAATGCAAGCAGTGTGGAATTGAGAAGAAGGATGAGCAGTTGGTGCTATCCATTCTGAGCAAGCTAGGTCCCGAGTTCTCCATCTTTGTCTCTACCTTCCATTCAGGGTGAATGTCATAGTTGAAATATGCCATCCTTATATGTTTTCACTGAATTTCTCATCCAAGAACAAGATAAAGTGATCTAGATGGACACCTTGAAGGCCTCCAAAAATCAAGCTCTTGCGGATGGAGAAGAAAAAAGTGCGAATGGAAAGGGGAAGCACAAGGGAAACGAGAAAAGGCAATCTAAACCCAAGAAGAATTTGATGTCCCCTCAATAGTGATCAATGGATCAAGTTCCTAACCCAACCAATCCCTTGGGTTGAGGAGACAACTTCATTTACTTGGGGTTAATTTTGAATTCCAGGCATTTAATTAATTAGGGAGTGTGAATTATTTTTGCCTAAAGTTTATTATGCACTTGAAATAATTATTTTTCATCCATTAAATAAGTTTTATCTTAAATAAAAGAAGATATTGCTCCATAACTGAGCCTTAGTGGATTAGGTTGACTTGGAAGATGACTTGCAGAAGAAGTTAGGAGGAAGCTTCCAAATCCAGAAAATCAAAAAAAGAAGAAGAAGAAAGAGAGATGGTGCAAATCAGAAAAGCAGCAAAAAATCAGGAAAAGAAACATAAAGCAGAAAGCAGGATCAAATAAAAAAAGAAGGAAAGTCCAGAAAAGTAGGATTAGGCAAAAAATACAAAAATCTAAAGCAAAAAGCAAAAAGCAAAGCAGAAAAGGAAAAAGGAGGAAAACAAAGAAAAAAGGAAAAAGAAGGAAAACAAGCTTTCCTTATCCACTCATGAGGGTACATTAGCCAAGGATAATTTATCCTAATTCATCCTCCATATATAAATAAAGGAGTGCACACCCCCTTCACATCTTTTGGCAGTTTTAGTATTGGTTTGAGTGCAGTTGTACCTCAGAGACTTGGGAGATGTGCCCCTAGTCCAAGCTGGGTGATGTGCCCCTGCTTCCTGTGAGAGGATGATGGTTTCCATCCATTGCCAATGATTTTATTTCAGTTCCTGTATCTTATTCAAGTCTAGTTTGAATCTCATAGAAAGTTTCAAGAATCCTATGGTTCGAATTCTGTTGTTTTCCAGTGCTAGTCTATTGTATTGGAGAGGATTGAATATTCTAACTTTTTTGAGAATCCTCATGGATCCCATATGATGTAAAAACATTTATATTGATCATCTGATATCATTCATGAACTTTTGTAATGCGGAAATCTGAATTGTTGTGATTTTTCCATACCCCTGCTATATTTGCATAGATTTGAGCTAGTTTCCAAATTGTGTTTAATAAACGAATGAGTATTGATCCAAATGAGTTGATTTTTGTTCATGATGTTATTTAATATGTTAAATGATTCAATACATTCCCGATATCATAATTTAGTGAGCCTTCGTTGACTGTTTGGGAGATCTTGAAATTGTCTAGTTGTGCAATCCTATAAGGTTACTTTGCTTGTATCTTTGTGAGTCTTTCTCAGAACCTCCTAAAAAATTTTGGAGTTACAAATGAATGTATATTGAATGTATATTTGATTTTATTTATCCTCCTTAAGTCAGAATCCTTCACCAATAGCTTACAGTCAATGTATAGATGAAGTATTAGTTTGCATACGTTGGGGTTCCCAAGAGCATCGTAGTATATTTAAGCCTTGCTTATTTCGAACCATCAATGGTCCCAGTGATTTGTACAAAGGTATTGGCATATATCATAGTACTCCTCCTACCCATAGTACTTGATTTTTCCTACCCCCAGTCAAACTAGCTCACTGCATCCATTGTTTTTAATTCAGTTTCCAAGAAAGTGAGTTTTTGTATCACCAATACTGGTTGGTACATTAAACAGAATGCCAATTCAAGTCCATCAAAAGGAGCCTCCAGCTCCAAGAAGGACAATTTTTTTTTTTTTGAGAAATCCAAGTGTACATACTACAAGAAGGGTAATCATCGTGAGAGTTTTTGTATGAAGAAGAACATAGATCTAATATAATAACTCCTTGAGCAACATAAAATTTCCCTCTCTGAAGGCGCAAGGAATACTGATCCAGGTGGCAAGTCAGAATATCATGAGAGATGCCATGCATTGAAGGATGGGTTCTCACAATCCCAAGCTTTTGTTATTGATTATCGAGCCTCCAACCACATGGTTGCCTCTAGAGAGCCATTTTATTCATTAGATCTCACCGATGGACCAAGCATACACATGGGATATGAATCTCAAATATTTAATGAAGGGAAGGGTACCATACAACTTGAGCATGGAAGGTTCAACAATGTACTATTTGTGCCCTCTCTAGTAGCTAATATGTTGTCTGTTTACCAGATGACACACACGGCTCCACCAAAGAAAGTAGTATTTGTAACTGATTTAGTTGAGGTTGTTTAGATCTCATCTGAGAAGATGATAGCCAAAGGAGTTGCAAATATTTCCTCCAAGAATGATGAGTTCTCCTGCTTCTTGCCAAACTCCCATCAAATTTCTCTCTTGACCCATGCAAATGAGACAAGTAGAATCTGGCATGAAAAGTTTAGACACCTAAACTTCAAATACCTACAAAAGTTTCACAAGGAAGAGATGGTTGAAGGTCTATCGAACATAAAATTATCTCAAGGGAGCTATAAAGGTTGCTTGGTAGGGAAGCACCCAGAGCGAAAGTATGAAGTTGGGAAGGCAAAGAGAGCTTCCACCATCCTAGATCTTATTCATAGTGATGTTTCAGGACTGATTCCCACTCCTTCAGTGAATGGATCCAGATATCTTCTGATCTTCATTGATGACTACTCTAGGTTCTGTTGGATCTACTTTCTCAAACAGGAATCTGAGGTGTTTGAAAGCTTCAAAATTTTCAAAGCCTTAGTTGAGAACACTACTGGAAGGAAGATTAAGGAACTTAGATCAGATAATGGATGGGGGTACATCAATAAGGAGTTGTAGCAGCTATGTGCTTTCGAAGGCATTTAAATGCAACATTATGTTCCATACACACCACAACAAAATGGTGTAGCAGAGAGGAAAAACAGGTCATTGAAAGAGATGGCTACCTGCTTGCTCGAAGCAAGAGATCTCCCATCAAATCTCTAGGTAGAAGCAGTAAACCATGCCACATACATTCAGAATAGGGTACCCCGCAAATCTGTTGATGGGGCCACTCCATTTGAAGCATTGAAGGGACACAAACCTGATGTCTCTCATAGGAGTGTTTTTGGATCCAAGGCATGGGCCAGAATCCCCACTGACAATAGCAAATCATTTCAACCTAAAAGTAGCGAATGCATCCTTCTTGGATATGTAGAAGATGCAAAGGCTTACAAGTTGATGGAGAATGAAATCAAGAGATGCTTCATTGAAATAAGTGTGTCACATCCCCATTTTGACCGTTGTAATATTTTGGGTTATAATGTAAATATTGTATGCATATTATGTATGATTCCTAGCGTGGAGCTCAAGGCCAATGCCCCCCTAGTGAACGCTCGACCTTGAAGAGGCAAGTATTGGATATTATGCTACCCATGTGCTAGTGAACCATGGGAATTGTAAATATGCATTTTAATATAAATACCCACAACTAGCTATGCAATGCAACAAGAGATGGGGGCATGATATTACAAGGAGTTGGAAGGGAAATATTCAAACCCTTGAGCCAATGAAGTCAAGCCAAGTGTCAATGAGAGAACCCATCAACTATCAACTACCCATGTTGACTTTGGTGCCCAATCATTCATTTCTCCCAAGAGTTGGGTGAAGTAGTTAATGCCTTGGGGATTGGGGAGGTATGGCTGTCCAACTTTGAGTATGGGAAAGCCACCCTCATGGAAAATTGTGTTTCTCCTTCTTGGGCAAGAAAACACCCACAAATTGCCTTCCCAATCCATTATTCATGATCAGACTTCACTCTCTCACGTTTTGGAAGCTTGCTGGGCGTTTCTCTCATGGAGTACACTGTAAATTCACTGGTTTTCAAGCTGAGAATCCCGTTTTTGTGATGGCTGGACTGCGGGGAAAGAAGAGAATCCATTGGGAAGCTCAACATATAAGTTTGATAGCTTGCTATTTCCATTATTGTTGTAAAAACGTTTTTGAATTTCCAGATTTGGTTTCATTTGTGGAAAAGTCATTTTTGTGAACCCAACAGTTATCTCCTAACTCAGAAATCATTTTTTGAATGTTTCCATCAATTGTGTGACTGTGTATATGTCAATTTCGGGTGCCGACATGTCACAGTTTTGCCCAAAATTCGTTTTGGTTCCTTGCTGCCAGTTAATGACTGTGTGAAGGCCGTTTTTGGCCCTAGAATGCTCAAAATCGTTTTCTGAATGCCCATAATCGTTTTTTTGGAAACGATTTGCTCTCCCAGGGTTGTTTTCCCCTTCTCCCATTTTGTTTTGGATGCCCACGTTTTTATGAATTGGTAGAAACCCAATTTTGAGCATCCCACTGTAAAAACGTTTTTCTACATGCCCAACACTTGTGATTTTGCTGTTATGAGTATCCATGCTTAGTTTTGAGTTGCTGTGTGTTAAGAAATGTTGGGGTTGAGATGGGTATCCATTGGTTTGGGCTGTGCTGAGCTTGAGAGTCCCCTTTTCCTTGTAGATATCATGCCCAACTCGGGGGTGGTCTCTGAGTGCTGAAATAATATAGGTTGGGCAGAGACCTATGGTTGGGAGGAACGTTGCAGCGACATAGCTAGTTGTGTGGGACAATTGCACGACAAAGATAAGTGTTTTTTATTTATGTGTTTTGCCCCTGCAGTGTTTAAATTAAATGACTGTTATTGATATATTAAATGCATATGAAATTATGTGTGTGGATGAGTTTACCTCCGCTGTGCATGTTTGTTGAATTTACATTTGCACACATGAGTTTTTAATTGTATGAATCTAATGAATGGGCTGAGTTTGTTTAAAAATCCCCATAGATTGGCTTCACGTTCCCTTCCTTTCCTTGGATGGATGGGTGGGTATGTGACAGAATGGTATTAGAGCTTAAGGTTCAACACTACGGTTGTTGGGCCCTTCATAGAGATATAAATCATTGTGTGTATATTTAGTAGTATTTGAAGTTAAAATGAATGAGAGAAACTTGAAGATCTCATAGCTTCTATTTGATTAAGATGGGAAATCATTCCCATGACTGTTTTGGAGATTATTGCAAAATTGCTTGCGTTGATTTCATCTTATGAAAGTGAGGAAGGAGGGAGAAAATCCCTTTTCAGGTTGAATGCTTACTTACATTGTTTATAATGCAGTAGCATTTTGTTTTTTGTATTTGTTGATTTTCCCATGAAGGAGGGAAGGAGGCACAACCTCTTGTTATCCTTATATTTTTTTTGTTGTTTTATTTTGGCATAGAAGAGGTGCAAGTTCTTGGCATTCTTTTACTGTTTTTATGCGAGTTTGATCTGTAGTAGCTCACCTCTGTAAAGAAACAAAGGGCACATTTCCAGAAAAAATCTAAGTATTTATGAGTTCTGCTAAAGGCTCTGTCGACGATTTTAGCATTAAGTTTTGAGTGCGCGGCGGTAGAATTAACGCTAATTTTTGCGACACGGTCGGCGGGAAAGTTGTTAATTCTGCGCCAAAAGGAGAAAAAAAAATTATGTTTTCGAAATTTTTTCCTAAGGGTTGCGGCGGCGAAAATTAAGCTAATTTTATGCATGCGTAACGGCGAAAATTAAGCTAACTTTCTGCGCGTGCGGCAACAATTTAGCTAATCTTTTGCACGTGCGGCGGCGAAAATTTTGCTAATCTTTTGCACGCGCGGCGGTGAAAATTGGGCTAACTCTTCCGACTCTGACGACAAAGATAAGCCCAAAAGCACCGCAACGGTCGCGAAATAGCTGTTAACTCTGCGCCGATGGGTAGCGGTCGGTGGTGCAGGGTGGGCGGTCAGAGATTTTACCCTTATCTTTTGCGGCACGATCGGTGGAGATGTTGTTAATTCTGTGCTGGAAGAAAGAGAAAATTCCAAAAATTTTCCAAGTGTTTCGAATTTTTTCCAAAGGCTGTGTCGGCGAAGTTAAGGTTAATTTCTGCGTGCGCGGTGGTAGAATTAGCGTTAATATCTGCGACACACACGGTGGCAAAACTTGTGATAAAAGCCATGCCACCCGTGACAATTTTAATCTTAACATCCGCGCAATGGCGGCGAAAATAACCTTAAGATCCGCTACAAGGGTTAAAAATTTTAGTTTAAAATTCTGCGACATGGGCGACACTTTTTAAGCTAAATATTCGCAACACTGGCAGCAAAAATAATAACACGATCTGCGACAATGGTGGCCATTTTAGCCTTAACATTTGCACCAGCAGGGAAAGTCTATGATTGGACAAAGTTGTCAATATGGGATTTTCCACATACATGCAAATAATTTATAGCATTATAATGAAGCTAATAGTTGTGTTTATAAACAGCTTTTGCAGAATTATAGCCACATCAAGGCAGCATTCCAGATAAGTGCAGTTGCAAAGTTATTGTCTTGGTTAGGCCAAGAATATCAACGTCATGAATGATGCACAAGATCCCTATGAGTCAGAGATAGATTCCATGGGGGAAAACATACATGTTGAGAACACTGAAACAAAATCTAATGGGAGCAGAAAGCCAAGAAAAGGATCAGCTATGATGTGGAGGAGGAACTCCATGTTATGAGGAGGAATGAGAAATGGAGAATTCCTTAACTCCTCCATTGTTATTATATTTATATTCCCTAAGTTTATATACTGAAAATTATGGCATAGGAATGCTGAAAATGCAAGAGAACAATGCATGAGTATGATATTGCATATTGGTAAAATAGTGAGGTTTCGCATATGCAATGAGCCACTTAAGATAATGATTGTGGTTGCTAATAATTAGTTGTGTTCGAATTAGTTATAGGAACAAAGGCAATTGAAGCATGGCTAAAGATGAGGATGATGTTGTTGCATGTGACCAGCGACCTTATGAAGAGAGGATGGTGCAACAAGTCCGTGATCATGATGTTGGCAAAAGGACTGAGTAGCCTTGGTAAGAGGCCAACTAATCAGGTAACATCAAGCGATGTTAATAACAATCATGCAGGTAATGGTTAATTGTGCTTAATTGCATGAATGTTGAAAGAGGATTTGGTGAGAGACCTTCACTATGTTTAAACTATGTTGAATTGTTTGCATGTGGTATTGAGTGCCAGAATGGGAACGTTAACCTACCGAGTATGGTGAGGTGTGGAAGAATGATTGCATGAAGAAGGTAGACATGTGATGGGCTACTAGAGTGCTCTGTTGGAAGGACAGAATTACATGGAATGTGAAGTAATGAGTATTTAGAGTTTATTTAAATCGCATGGATAGTGTGACTGTGTCTTGCAATTTTATTGTGATAATGATGCATATATAGAAATGTATATATTTCATTGCATTTTAAATGTTAATAGCTAAAGATGTTTGAATTATTGAGTGTTATAATTCCAAGATCACTTCAGTGACTGTTGTAGCAATGAAAGGATTATATGCATAAAATACTCACAACGTGTTTGGCTAATTGAAGTTTCAGTTTTCAGGTAGAAAAGTCTTACGTATGGCAATGAGGATAAGTCCATAGTAAAGATCGGGATCTACCATGTGCAGAAGCCAAAGGCTATGAGAAGGTTCTCATGGTTGTAAAGTATGCATGAAACAAATCTGAAAATTTTATGGTTTAAATTTATGAGAATAATCTCATGATTGCAAATCTAATTTCTGTAGGAAAACAATTTTGTAGATTTCAGATTTGAGAATTTGCTTATAATTGTTAATCATTGCTTGGCTTATATAAATTGTGTCAGGAGGACATGTTATAGGTGGATGTTCATGTATGGTAGCATGTGTAAAACCATAATGGACAGAGTGATACCACTTACGAGAGACAAACAATGAGGATGGCCTCATGGTTAAAAAAATCAATTTCTGTAGGAGACAGAGTTGCAAATTCATGTTGAATTAATTATTAATGCTAATGATTGGTTATGAAACAATCATACTTGAAGCTTATTGCTAAATGCTGCTAACTGTTTGGATATTTGATAAATGTGCCAGGAAGACACAATGCAGGAAGACCAGGAGTGATGGCCCACAAAAGCCACACTAGATGGGAAAGACCCCATGCTTTGGAAATGGGTTTCGGTTGAAACACCATTGATAATATCTTAGCCAAACCGCATGTCGGTAAACCATGAGAGTGAGATGGTAAAGCTATGCCCATAAGACATGTGAGATACATCTGCAAAATGAATGAGTATTATGTGACCCTAGACAATAACATGCATGTCTAAATTATTAGGGTTAATATGCAGAGCATGCTCTATCTTATTTATATCATTGCATACTTCTTGAGTATGATTAGGGCCTACATGGCGCACATCGGAAAGGGGGTGCACACCTTTTCTGGTGCTGGGTCATGATAGGGTTTTCAATATTGACTACACCCTAAGGGAATGGATGCATTCCTAGTGTTTCAATACTTGATAGTGAATGATATGGATTATGGTCACAAAATTGAATAACAACATTGATGAGCTTGCTTATCCTTCTTGTGTTGTCATCCTACATAGATGCAGATTGATACTCCATATTAAGAGGCAAAGTGAAGAAGGGTACGCAAAAGGACTATGTAGGAATTGGTAACCTTTCTATGCTCACACGAAATATTATTAGAAGGGCTGGACATGACTGAAGAGCTATGTAATAAGAAGAGGTATCATCCTTGTGTGAGTGGAGTCATGATAACCTGCAGTCAAGAAAGACACCTATAAAGTTCCTAGAAGGAACCACCAATTTGCACCAGAGAAGGAGTGACGTCCTTGTATGAATGAAGAGTTGTGTGTGTGAATGGTTTTGGTGCAAGAAGGTGTGGTGACATTGGTGAAGGCATAAAATCTCTATTGGGACAGCAATAGGAGGGCGGGCAACAAGACTGACTGAAAAACCTAAGATGCCTATGGCTCCATAGTAGAGCCTTGAACTATAATGGTCAGGTGGCGCAGTTTCCTTCCATTGGTCGATGACCCAGACGAATGTGTTGGATCGGCAATGGAGAGGGCCAACTAGGTATGGGACTGGTTGGGCACCACCAAATGCTTGGTAAATCCAGTCAACGTGAAGGTGTACTGGTGAAGCATTAACTACATCCAAGTCCATAGGCGATCCCAAGGCTTGAAAAGCGAAGCAGGATCCTGTGGACCAGAGGGGAAACACACAATACAGATAAGTATTCAGTTTCATTTATGTCTTGTTTGGAATAATGAAGATTTCAGGTATAAGTCTTCTAATAGCTAAGATGATACACTATTGTTTCTTTGTTGGAAACCTTGGTCATCGCAGGAAAGCAAGACCCTGAAAGCGCTATAAAATTACTGCTAAATCCAGAGATTAAATGAGTGGGCGATATGAAATTATTGATAAATCCAGAGAGTAACTGGTTGGGCATTCACTACTTAATATTGTGAAACAACGTGTATGCTGGCCTAATACCCCTTAAACAATTGATAAAACCAGTCAGTGTACTGTCCTAGCATTTCCTATTCGAATGATTGTGGAGTAGCCTACGTGCTGGCCCAACATTCATAATTGAGTCCATGGGAAATCCAAGGCTCGTAAAGCAAAGAAGGATCCCGTGGAATAAAGTGAAGACATCCAATACAGATAAGTATTTGGTTATCTTGTAGATTCTTGCTTATGAATATACGTGTGTATATGAATTGGTTATGATTTCTCAAACTCTTGTTTAGAGAAAAAACCTTATGAAATAAACTAAAACATGTGAATTGATTCAATGTTTGAGTGTAGGTATTGTTGGAAGAAAGAACCAGGAAGGCATCATAGGGATGCATATGGACATATGACTGTCCTAAAGAGCTCAATATGAGCAGTAATAAAAGATGTTGCTAGTGAACATGAGTGGGTCTTAGCAACTAGAGGTTCTGTAAGCAGAATGGGAAGGGGTACCCAAGTTTAAAAGCATTAGACAGACCTTAGACACTAAGTGTCATAGCCAATAAAGGGAAATTAAAGCATTCACATTAAAGTGAAAGAGACTAAAGAGCATGAAACCACAGTGATGGCATAGCTCCGTAAATAAAACAAGACTAAGAGGGAGAAACTCTTACTCTTCTCTTTCCTATTTATTGATGCATTTATAAAACAAAGAATTGTTGAATGCATGTCATGACTAGAAGAAGAATGTGTTTATTTTCTTGAATTAAATTGTGAATGCTAAAATAGTTATTTCACTGTGAAAGGATGAACATGAAAGAGATCATGTGTATGTTGGGAAAGCATGAGGAAAAAAAATTTGGAAGTCGCATGAGTGAAGCATGGACGTTCCATGTCAATTGGGAAATAATTGACTAATTTTAATGTTCATATTATGCTTGTCCTAACAAAGAGTTTCCATGATAAATTTCACAGGGAGAAATTGAAACAATTGGTTGCAGCCGACACAAACAAGTGGTGCTAGCAAGCAAGTGAGGAAAGCTGTGTGCATTGACCATGGCCGCAGACCAAGGGCTATCTGACTTAGATGAAAGTCTTCTTCAAACAATTTCCAAGACCTAAGAAAACCTTGGAGAGATTCTCAAGCTACAGAAGTAGCAGAATGCGATGAACCACTTGCAGGACTCTATTCATATGCAAAAAGAGGTAAAAAGTATTATGGGAGAAATTAGTAAGGGAAAGGAAAGTGGACCAATGATGAAGCATTCATCCTATCACCCCATTAAGAAAAGCCCAAGGCTGGAAGAGAGCAAGAATGCTGACAAAGGAAAATAGAGGCATCCATCTCCAATAGAATGTTGGGGATGTGGAGGAAGTCACCTCCTCTGCGAATGTCTAGCAAGGGGTATCAAGAAAAGCGACGACCAGCAGGAGCAATGTGCATGGGTTCAATAAACTCACCTTGACATATCCAATCAATGAAATGCAAAACAAACTTGCCACGTTTTTATGAATTTTGGACATGTATAAAGCATGTATGTATTCCTAGGTATTGGAACATCGAGGATGGTGTTATTCCAAGGGGAGGGGTATGTCACATCCCCATTTTGACCCTTGTAATATTTTGGGTTATAATGTAAATATTGTATGCATATTATGTATGATTCCTAGCATGGAGCTCAAGGCCAAGACCCCGCTAGTGAATGCTCGACCTTGAAGAGGCAAGTATTGGATATTATGCTACCCATGTGCTAGTGAACCATGGGAATTGTAAATATGCATTTTAATATAAATACCCACAACTAGCTATGCAATGCAACAAGAGATGGGGGCATGATATTAGAAGGAATTGGGAGGGAAATATTCAAACCCTTGAGCCAATGAAGTCAAGCAAAGTGTCAATGAGAGAACCCATCAACCATCAACTACCCATGTTGACTTTGGTGCCCAATCATTCATTTCTCCCAAGAGTTGGGTGAAGTAGTTAATGCCTTGGGGATTGGGGAGGTATGGCTGTCCAAATTCGAGTATGGGCAAGCCACCCTTATGGAAAATTGTGTTTCTCCTTCTTGGGCAAGAAAACACCCACGAATTGCCTTCCCAAGCCATTATTCATGATCAGACTTGACTCTCTCACGTTTTGGAAGCTTGCTGGGCATTTCTCTCATGGAGTACGCTGTAAATTCACTGGTTTTCAAGCTGAGAATCCCTTTTTTGTGATGGATGGACTGTGGGGAAAGAAGAGAATCCATTGGGAAGCTCAATAGATAAATTTGATAGCTTGTTGTTTCCATTATTGTTGTAAAAACGTTTTTGAATTTCCAAATTTGGTTTCATTTGTGGATAAGTCGTTTTTGTGAACCCAACAGTTATCTCCTACTTCAGAAATCATTTTTTGAATGTTTCCATCAACTGTGTGACTGTCTATATGTCAATTTCAGGTGCCAACATGTCACAGTTTTTCCCAAAATTCGTTTTGGTTCCTTGCTGCCAGTTAATGACTGTGTGAAGGCCGTTTTTGGCCCTAGAATGCCCCAAATCGTTTTCTGAATGCCCATAATCATTTTTTTGAAAACTATTTGCTCTCCCAGGGTTGTTTTCCCCTTCTCCCATTTTGTTTTGGCTACCCACATTTTTTTGAATTGGTAGAAACCCCATTTTGGGCATCCCACTATAAAAACATTTTTCTACATGCCCAATAGTTGTGATTTTGCTGTTATGAGTATCCATGCTCAGTTTTGAGTTGTCGTGTGTTAAGAAATGTTGGGGTTGAGATGGGTATCCATTGCTTTGGGCTCTAATGAGCTTGAGAGTCCCCTTTTCCTTGTAGATATCATGCCCAACTTGGGGGTGGTATCTGAGTGCTGAAATATTACAGATTGGGAAGAGACCTATGGTTGGGAGGAATGTTGCAACAACATAGCTAGTTGCGTGGGACAATTGCACAACAAAGATAAGTGTTTTCTATTTATGTGTTTTTCCCCTGCAATGTTTAAATTAAATGATTGTTATTGATATATTGAATGCATATGAAATTGTGTGTGTGGATGAGTTTACCTCCTCTGTGCATGTTTGTTGAATTTACATCTGCACACATGGGTTTTTAATTGTATGAATCTAATGAATGGGATGAGTTTGTTTAAAAATCCCCATAGATTGGCTTCATGTTCTCTCCCTTGCCTTGGATGGATGGGTGGGTATGTGAAAAAGTGTGCAGTTCAAGGAGGATCCATTGCATGATCTACAACCAGTTGATGAAGAAGGTATAACTGATATACCTCCTCCATTCACTCCTAATGATGCTTCTACAGGTGATCCATATTCAGGTTCAAAAGAAGAAGAACAATATGATTCAGATCTAGATATTTAGCATGAAGATCTAGCAGATCCAGATCTAGATCCAACACCTACTCCTAATCCAAATCCTAAATGGGCTCAAAATATTATTGAAGCAGCTGGGGTCATTGTTGGAGATCCATCTGACTACATAAGAACAAGATCTCAATACCAATATGAAAACATTTCACTTTGACATATATATCCACTTCCCCCTGAGAGTTGTTTCATGATGGTGGGGTCTAATCCACAGTCTTATAAAGACTGCTTGCCATGATCTGAGATGGAAATCTACCATGGATGAAGAACATGAGTCATTGCAAAACAATGCAACATGGGATCTTGTCCCTCTTCCACCGAGCATGAAACTAGTTCAGTGCAAATGTATCTACAAAACTAACTTGCATCTGATGGATCTACAACCAAGTACAAGGCTTGGTTGGTTGCAAAGGGGTACTCAGAAGTCCAATGTTTGGACTATAATGAGACATTCAATCCTGTTGCAAGAATGGATTCAGTGAGGTTTGTTTTTGCCATTGTAGCTTCGTATGCATGGGAGGTACATCACATGGATGTAAAGAGTGCTTTCTTGCATGGTGACTTGGAAGAAGAGATCTACATTAAACGGCCTGAGGGGTACACCGATGATCCTTCCTTGGTATGTAGACTAAGGATATCACTGTATGGGATCAAGTAATCCCCAAGGGCATGGTATGCCAAGTTGGATTACTTCTCACTGTCACAAAAGTTTGAAAGATGCAAATCTGATTGCAATGTGTACATGCAACAGAAGGGAGGATGTCTACTGTTGATTGTTTTGTATGTGGATGACTTGCTCATCATCGGTGGATCTGCTACTGGGTTGAAGCAAATCAAGTATTCCTTGAACAGAGCATTCACTATGACAGATTTGGGACTATTGAGGAAATTAATTGGTCTTGAAGTAACTCAAAATTATTCGAGGATCATGATTTCACAGTCAAGGTATGCATCCGATTTACTGACAAATTTTTATATGGTTGATAGCAAATCAAAATCCTTTCCCTTCCCGTCTAACATTAGATTGGAAGAAGGTGGTTCCACACCCTTGGTTGATAGCACTCTTTACATACAGCTTATTGGTAGCTTGTTATATCTGACACATTCAAGACCAGTTCTATCATATGTTGTTGGTGTTGTGTCTAGTTACATGCAGGAGCCACATGATTTGCATTGGAAAGCAGCTAAGAGGATATTTCACTATGTGCAAGGTACGAGAGAGTTTGGGATCCATTATTCTGCTGGTGCTCCACTAGATTTGGTTCGTTTTACTGACTCAGACTAGGTTGGAGACAATAGTTATAGGAATTCCACTTTAGGGTATGTATTCATGATTGGCTCAGGACCAATCTATTGGTCAAGAAAAAAGCAAGCAACACTTGCACGTTCTTTAGCAGAGGCATAGTACCGAGGGGTTTTGAATGCAGCTATCTAGGCAGTTTGGTTGCACGAGATCTTGACTGAGTTTGGAATTCACATTTCTCCTTCAGTTGACGTATTTTTTTATAATCAAAGTGCCATTCGGATCTCCAGTGACTCAGTACAGAAGCAGAGGACCAAACATATTGAGGTTCACATGCACTACATTAGGGAGCTAGTGCACAATAGGACTATCTCACTACATTATTGTCCTACAAAGGAGATGATTGCAGACATATTCACTAAGTTTTTCACTTAGTAGAGATTTGTTTATCTCAAATATCTACTTGGTGTGAACACTGTCTGAGCTTCCTGCTGTCCTATTTTGAGGGGGGGGGGGTTTTCCCATGAGGTTTTCCGCATTTCCTTGGTTGATGGGAAGTTCTTTTATTTTTTTATCATTTATTTGATTGTATGGGTAACATTTGGTCTTAGTAACCATGGTCTAGGATGCAAAAGTATGGATTAAGGAGGGGTGTTAGGATATTTTAATACCCCATTTTTGTCCTACCTAGCATTATTTCATTTTCCTAGTAGATAATGATGTCATTTCCCCCCTAGTGGTGTGCATATGTCATCCAAGATCCATCTACCACCTTCTGAGCCCTGCATGCATCATTTTAGGACCACTTAAGTCAGTTCCCTATTTTTTAGGAGCCTATTGAGTGTTCTAGTTCAGTTCACCTGAGTTAGCTAACTCTTGTGGGGGGTTAGAGCTCCGAATGCCACTGATTGTGGCCTCATGCACCATTTTCTGACTGTTTTGCATGGAAAACTCACTGATGTTCCCTCCTTGTTTAGTTAACTAATTGTGTCTTCAGTTAACTGAGTTTAGGATCATTTTGGTTGAGTTTGAGTCTTTCAGAGCACTCCAGTGGTGACATTTCCTATGCTAGACCAAATGAGACTCAAATTCTCTTGTGTGATTCAAATTCTCTCCATTGTAACATCATTGTTGAATATACTGATTATTGGATCATGTGACATTATTCTACTCCTATTTGATTTCTCATGCATGATTAATTATCTGCTCATTTTTACCGCATTTTTCACTCTAATTCATCTTTTCTGCTCATTCTTTCTTTGTGAGGTATACTCAACTATTAGATTTGTTGTAATTTATACTTTTGCACCACCACCCATCTCACTCATGTTACCTGCATTTCCAATTAATATCAAGATGATGCACCAAATGAACTAGGTTGGCATTCCTCAGGTGGGGCCAATAGGACAACCTCCTTTCCAACAAAACGTTTACATGAGGGGCAAGAAGAAAGATGCCAGTAAAAAGAACTAAAGATGCATATTTTTAGCAATCTATGTTGTAAAGCATAAATGTAAAAATATTTTGTAAAAATTAAATCAAGTCCTATTTTACTTTTTTGTTAGAGTGTAAGGAACGGAATTTGGTCACTTACAAACTCTATATAAAGTGGATTGTAATCATTCTTAAAGGCTGGAATTTTTAGTAGAGAGTTTCTCTGTCTAAAATTTGTAGAGTCGAGGGACAGTTTTATCCATGTAATTTTTATTTTGTAAGAGATTAAAGACACAACCATGCTTCAAAGAGATGTTTTTCCTCTCTTTAGTGATTTCCATTGTTATTACACTCTGTTTTCTATCCAAAGATCCATGAGATTAATAGAAATCCGATGCAATGTTCTGTTCCATTATGATATCATTGATGTTCATGATGTTTAGAGATAAATATATGTCAGAGATTCATAAATGTATGCCTCTGTTATGTCTTTTAATATTTTATGTCTGATTCAAAATTTGTAAGGAGTTTCCTACTTGTGCATATAAAATCTGACTGCATTACTTTGATTCCTTGTGTTGTTGCTTTACAAATTTGTCAGAATTGCTGAACTTATCCATCCTGAAGCTTCTGTACGTTTGAAAGTCACCTAGATTCAAGAAATTTTTCATTCATAGTCACTTATTGAATACATCTAGACTCCCATCTATTAAATTCACCTTCACTCATTAAAATATTATGAATAAGGCTGTGAATTTCCTTTGCAAAATACCTTTACATCTGTAAATGTTGTGCATAATCTAATATAGTTAAGAAATTCCAAAAGAACACTCCAAAACACTTTGTATAAAAATATAGATCTAGTATCTTTAAATAAATGGGCTTCTATCATGCCTGGGCATACATCATTTCAACATGATTTGCCTCTAGGAAATAACATGATAAAATGGCGACCATACTGGGGAACACAAGTGAAAGTAATATTTCCCATGATATAATTTGAAGATGGTTTGAGCTCTATGTGGTGGAGCAAATCATATACCTTGGTTTAATTTCACTTGGCGGCTCCATTGGATCAAGCTGGATCCTGGAAAGAGACACAGAAGATAAAATCCTCAGTCAAAAGAATCCCGGAGCCTGCTAAACTCTCGAAATTATTAGAGGAACATTCGTACAACTCAAGGGAAAGGTATCCCCCTGTTTAATTCAAATATGATATCCCCTGCAGTAGATAATCAAGAAAGGTCCGAAGATTTGAATAATTTTGAAAATATGTAAAATATTCCTGAAATGCCTTTGAATCCTGACTTAGATCCCCAATTCACAGCTCCTTCATCATCTGCTAGTACATATGGACCTAATGCATCATCTGCATGACCTTAAAGAACCTCAACTCACACCCCAAGCTCATAATATCATCCTACAACATTTAAATATGGTTGAAAGAGGACAAGGAGGTCCACCCCTACAGTAAACCCATGGTTAGCTAATGGATTCAGTGCTTTAAGTATGCCAAACAATCTTCATGACATGCATGAGAAATATCTGAATATTTTACCAAAATATGATGGAGAAAAGGATATTACTACTGACGACCACTTCTCTAATTTTCAAGACTTTACAGATGATCTTATCATCGAAGAAGATGATGTTTACATGATACTTTTTATACAATCTTTGGGAGGAGAAATCAGGAAATGGTTTAGAGACCTACCTGCAAATTCTTTAAATTCTTGGTCTTCCCTAAAGTAAGAATTCATGAGACAATGGGGCAAAAAGAGAGACCATCTATACTACCTAACTGAATTTGCAGCTTTAAAGAAAAATAATGGAGAAAATGTCTGTGAATTTAGTTAAAGGTTTAAAAAGATATACAACAAGGTCCCTCAAGATATTAAACATTCACAAGTTGTTGCTAATGTCACATATGCCGGAGAATGTGAATCTGAATTTGCTATGATCTTAAGAGAAAGGAGATCTACTACTTTGTTAAATATACAGGATGATGCTCTAGATGTGGAAGGAAACATAATAGGCTCGAGTAAAATGAAACACAGACAAGATGTTGACAAAAATAATCCCATAGATGAGGCTAGTACATCAGATAGAAATAAGGAAAGTCAAGATGAAAAGATCAAGAAGATGTCAAAAATGTTGAAAGGTCTATCAAATAAACTCACCAGGCTTGAGGTGGATGGAAATAATCAATATAGAAATCCTCAAGGCATGGGATAGATAAACCCTAATCAATATAGGAGGCATTTTAATCCTCAAATTCTAAACAGAGACAGGATAAATGAAGATCCTCCCATCCAACCACGAGTGAGGACAAATGATGTTGAACATGTAGTGGAAATACCTCATGATGAAGAATATGTTGAACCTCCTAAAGATATTATTTGGGTAAATGATGATGATGATATGATATATATTACTTAGGAAGAATATGAAAGGTCACTACAAGATTATGTGTATTAGAATGAACCTGAAGCAAAAAAGAGGTATTTTCTAGGGCCAAGGAATTTGTCAGAAAATTAGCCTAAAGCACCTGGTCATGATAAATTGATAAAAAATATAAAAGATACCAAATCTACTGATAATTCATCCCATGTTAAAAATACTTCTTCTTATAAAGTAAATCCTAATACCTCATCCTCTTCTAAAAATTAGATTATTCGTCCTCATGTCCATAAGAAAGTGGCTGCACTTCCCACTTAAGCAAAAGAGATAGATAAATCTTCTCAACCTTTTGATTTTCAACATGAGCTTTCTAAAATCAAGATGTCCATTGCACTATCTGAACTATCTCAACACCCTATTTATGCCAAACAAATTGAAAATTACTCAAGTTGAATGATGCTAGTCTTCAATCAGACAACTTCAACATTGCTAATAAAACCCCTACAATTGAACTTGGGCCTGCAGTTGAAGATGAAAACAATGAATATACACCTTTTTATGTAACCTTAAGTGTGCATAGAAAATTGTTGGATAATTGCATGTTGGATTCAGGTGCCTCTCACAATATGATGTCCAAAGTAATCATGGAAGAATTAGGATTGGCAATTACTAAACCTTACCATGAGTTGTACAATTTTGATTCAAAATCAACAAAATGTGTGGGCATGATAAAGGATTTAGTAGTGACTTTAGAACAGTTACCATCCAAGGTGATGTGCCTCCAAGGTACAGTATTTCACTGTCAAGAACCTGTGCAAAAAGGATGGGAGGAACCATGCAGATGAAAATGAAATATGTTATTGTTCCCGATCTATATGGGAGGCCCACAAGCCCCATTTTGGTATTAGTTTCAATATGCTAGCTTTAATGTATTAGATATATTATTAAAATAATGAATAACATTTAATATGCTCTCGTTGGCCTCACACATGAGGTCTCTTTGTAATCTATAAAAAGGCACCTTGCCTCATAATACAAACAAGTTTATTGTGTGCCAATCTTGTGTCTTTTAGTTTGTTTTATGGTTGTTGGATCTAAGAGCTTTCTTGGGTTTTTCCATTGAGAGGTGAGGCTCTCCTAGCCTCACCCTCCATCTTTGTATTCAGCTTGTCTTTCATTTTCAGAAATCTCTTAGTATTTAGTTTTATCATTGTATTTCAATTTTGTTATTATATTTCAGTTTCATTATTATATTTCAGACCTATCCTGCTCACCTTGTAGATCAATTGGTATCAAAGCAGTTCGCTCCTCTACCTGGTCATTCTCATTTTCCTGAAAATGTAATGTTGTCTTTTTCTTGTAAGTTTCTAGGGTTAGGTAATTGTTTTGGTTTGTGCATGGGGACCAAGTCTCTGGTTCCCCTCCTCCTGCGCACTTGAAGAAAAGAGCCACTGCGCCCTCTATCATGGAGGCATCCCGGCTCTTGCTCGAGGCTTATTAAGACAATGTAGTTATTGTTTCCTAACATCTTTAGGTTTTTCACTGATTGACCTAGTTTTTTGCTCTTTCACGCTCCCCTCCATATCCAGGCTTAGACTGCCCCCTTTCAGCGCGGCTCCTCCATTAACGCTCAGGCTACCACATTCATGCTGCCCTCTACCTCCACACCGAGGCTGTCTCCTTCCTGCACGCATTAATTCCATGCGCATTAATCCCTACCTACTCGCCCATGCTCCTCTAGGTCTGCACTCCACGCAGCCTTCACACCACACAACATTCACACTGCACTCTACCCATGTTTTTCCCAACTCTTTTCTCTCTGCAAAAACGCACAAACTGCAACAACATTCACGTTGCTCTCCACTAACTTTGCTCAGCCTACATTCACCCCTTTTCATGATTAGCATGTACGCATTTCTGACCTCCATGTTGTCCACTCCTGTAATTCTCTGAGCCAGCCTCCACACTGATACACGCTAAAAAATCCCATGCTTCCTTCGCTTCCCTACTCCACGTTGTCTGCATTCCATCTTCCATGCCTCTTCTTTGCAAGCTGCCATCATTCCTACACATGTCCTCCCTCTTCACGCTGCACTCTCACCAACATTCACGCACTCATTTTCTCCTCCATTCCTCACACTCTCTCTGTTACGCCCAAGCTACCCACGCATTCCCTTTTGGGATTTCTTTCTCCACGCTCTCTCTTCCACCTGCGCATCTTCTCTTCCTAACCTACCTTTCCCTTCACTCCATGCAGCTCCTTTTTGGCTGCACTCCAATAACTCTCCATCCCCCCTCACGCTGCAACCATCAGTCAGTTAGCTCCTCTCTACAACACTTCCAGCTAGCACGCAAGTCCACTCTGATCTGCGCCTCATCTCCCTTCAACCTTCACGCAACCGTAGAAACTATCCTCATGCTGCATCCCCCATCTCCATCCTCATGTAGATCCCTTATTTTCCATCCTCACACAACTCCCTTAGTCCTCCATCCATTCACGCTGCATCCCCATCTCCTTTCACGCTCAACTTCTTTTCCCAACTACACTGACAAGGATTTGTAGACAACATGGAATTTCTAGGTGGCCATCTGGCAAGATAAACAAGGTGAACCGTTCACTGAAGAAATTGCAAGGAGTTATTGAAACTGTAAAAGGTGTAGAAGGAGCATTTAAAATTGAAAATATTACAACTGGTATGGTCTCTTCACCAATGGCACCAAATAAAGTAGTAAGTAGTAATCCGTCAGTCTAGGGGAAATCATCGCTTGCTATTGTTCATGGTGCTACTAATCATGTGCATGACATGGTTCCTCCACCTACTAATGAAGAAGTTATAGGCATTAAAACTAGTCTTCTTCATGAAGATTGCATCGTGCCTGAGGAATTTTCATCTTCACACTGCCAGGTGATCGCTCCTTTGGGTACGAGTATTTCATCAAAATTACAGTTCCAGCTAGTCCAAGAGTTTCAACGTTCATCTCTTTAGCAGCAATACATTGTTTCGCGGAGATCTACACTCTCTATTTTCAACATTGCAAAGACAATAGCAGTAGATGAGCTTACAGTGGACATGGAAGCACAAGTTCTGTTTCCAACAGATATCGACATCTGCAGTCTAGCCTTTTCCATAGGGACCCATTCCCTCTTTTTTCCATAGAGATCATGAACAGATCTAAAAGTCATTTTCAACAGCAGTTCATGGTTGCAAGCAATTTTTGTTCAACAGTTTCTTTTTGTGTTTTTCTCAACAAGACTCCTCCAGGGATCTGCTCCCTCTCCAGTTAGCACTTCTTATTTAGTCCAAGCTTAGCGTTGGTTTCATATTTTTGGTCCAGTTTCACTTTGTAGCAGTATTATTTCTTGTTAAATATTAATTCTCTTTCAAAGTTCCATTTTTGGTATGTCCTCCAGCAGTACTCTATAGCAATTCACACAGTTGTTTTTGTAGAGAAGGCATTCATAGGTTTTCGAGGTAGCGTAAAGGTTTGTATAAATCTAGATCACACCCTTGTCAGGGTTTCAGTATCATTTCATTTTCCGATGGAAACACAGATCTCCACCACGTAGAGAGGAGGCACATAGATCTACAACAATACAAATCTATCCATCTAGTTTATTTTAGTAAGATGACGCCCGCAGCTATATGGGAACCCTACCTGCTTGCATCTTACACCAACTCCACATCCCACCCAGAGAGGAGGTCCACAGATCTACACATACAGTTATCTCCCTTTAAAATTATTTTCATAAGATCTTCAGTAGCAGCTGTATGGGCACCCCACCTACTCGCATCTTTCACCATCTACACATCATCAGGATCTTCATCAAGTTGCAATAGTGGAACCTCTTCTACATGTGGTTTCTCTTCTTTGCAAACATGGATTCAAACTTCAATCGGGATGAAGTAAAGTAGGGATGCTTTCCACTTCAACCGGGAGGAATGATCTATATGGGAGGCCCACAGTCCCCATTTTGGTATAAGTTTCAATACGCTAGCTTTACTGTATTAGATATAGTCTTATATTAGATATATTATTAAAATAATGAATAGCATTTAATATTCTCTCTTTGGCCTCACACATGAGGTCTCTTTGTAATCTATATAAAGGCACCTTGCCTCATAATACAAACAAGTTTATT
Organism: Larix kaempferi; assembly: GCA_027924585.1. Taxonomy (NCBI): domain Eukaryota; kingdom Viridiplantae; phylum Streptophyta; class Pinopsida; order Pinales; family Pinaceae; genus Larix; species Larix kaempferi. Next base: position 23,948,702 of record BSBM01000502.1, on the reverse strand, counting down.
GTGTGCCAATCTTGTGTCTCTTAGTTTGTTTTATGGTTGTTGGCTCTGAGAGATTTCTTGGGTTTTCCATTGAGAGGTGAGGCTCTCCTAGCCTCACCCTCCATCTTTGTATTCAGCTTGTCTTGCATTTTCAGCAATCTCTTAGTATTCAGTTTTATCATTGTATTTCAGTTTCGTTATTATATTTCAGACCTATCCTGCTCACCTTGCAGATCAGTTCCATTGTTTGCAGGAGAGACCAGAAGACTGTATAGAGAAGCCATATATGCCTACACACTCAGTGACGGAAAAAAACCCTATAAACTATCCTATATACACCAAAGAAGAATATATGGGTTGTTGTGTGTTGACTGCAAGATATTATTATAAAGAAGAACCTCTAAAATTGATGGCAGCGAATGCAAACTCTAAACATGATCATATCTCGGATATGTACTTTGATGGATCCTCTACCAAAGATGAAGTTGGAGCTGGGATAATTCTTATTTCTCCAACCAAAGAAGAGATTCCACTGTCTTTCAAATTAAATTTTGAGGCCACAAACAACGTGGCTGAATATGAAGCATTGGTCTTGGGTCTAGAAATAGTTAGAAAGATGGAGATAACACTTATTCATGTCTTTGGAGATTCAAAACTAATAGTGCAACATATAAAAGGAAAATATCATACTAAGCATCCCAAAATGAGAGCTTACAAGAATCAGGTATGGGATTTAATTGATAATTTCTTTGAATCTTTTAATATCACAGCCATTCCTAGAGAATACAATCAGAGAGATAATTCATTGGCAATAGCAGCAAGTTCTTTCAAACCTCCCATAGAAATAAAGTTGAGATGATCTATAGGCCATCTATCCCTGACAACACTAAAAACTGGGAAGTTTTTGAAGACGATGAACAGATTAAAATATTTCTAGAAGTGATTGATGAATTCTCCAGTACTTGCATTGATAAAGACCAAGAGATAGAAGAAGATGCAGACAGTCAAGAAAGAGAGGATATTGATGTCAAGTTGCACTGCAAAATAGAAAAATCATAAGATTGTCCATCTAAAGAGTAATTTCATTCCTAAAGGACTAGTTCATATAGAAAGGTTATTTGACAAGAATGATGTTCCTCATAACCCCAAAATCCAACCAAAGGAAGAAGATGTGGAAGAGGTAAATATTGGAACTCAAGAGGCACCCAAGAATATCAAACTTTCAAAGTTGTTTCCTACTGAAGTAAAAAAGAGATACATAAATATTTTTAAAGAAATTATAGATGTCTTTGCATGGAGGTATGAATATCTAAGAACATATGATACATCAATAATTGATCATAAGATCCCTTTGAAGCTTGGAACAAATCCTTTCAGGCAGAAACTCAGGAAAACAAATCCTATTTTGCTGCCCATTATAGAAAGGGAAGTGATGAAGTTATTAGATGCCAAAATAATAATTCCTCTTAGCTACTCTGAATGGGTTGCTAATTTGGTCCTTGTCAGGAAACAAAGTGGAGAAATAAGGTTGTGTGTTGATTTTAGGAATATCAACAAATGCTCTCTCAAGGATAATTATTCTTTTCCCAAGACGGATGAAATTCTGCAGAAAGTTATTGGAGCATACATGATATCTATGATGCATGGATTTTCAGGGTACAATCAAGTGGCCATGAGTAAAGATGACAAGGAGAAGACAAATTTTACCACTCCTTGGGGGAATTTTATGTATGATAATATGCCATTTGTATTAATGAATGTAGGATCCACTTTCCAACGTGCCATGGACATAACATTCATTGGAGAAAGAGACAAATCCATAGTCATATATCTAGATAATATGATTGTGTTCTCCAAGAATGATGAAGAATATCTGTCCCATTTAAAGTGGACTTTCAAAAAGTGCAGAAAGTATGGCCTTTCTCTAAACCCAAAGAAGTCTATTTTCTCATTGAGAGAAGGTAAATTGATAGTGTGTATAGTTTCTAAATATGGAGTGAAAATAGATCCAAAAAGAGTTGCAACCATACAAGCACTTGAAGCCCCCGAAAATAACAAAGAATTATAATCATTTATTGGCAGGATTAATTTTTTGAGAAGGTTCATTCCCAATCTTGCTGAACTGATTAAAATCATTACCAAGATGCTCAAAATAGGTAATGATGGGAAGCATTTGAAGCATTGAATGGGGAAACACCAATGTTGATTAGTCCTGATTATACAAAACATTTATTGATATTTTCTTTTGATTCCTCTCACAGAATTGCAGCCGTGCTTTTGCAAAAGAGCTGTGATGGACTTGAACATCCTATAGCATTTTTCAGTAAAGTTCTTAGGGATGTTGAATTGAAGTACAATCTCATGGAGAAATAAGCATATGCCATGGTTAAAGCTTTGAAATATTTCAGATGTTATGTTTTACATTCTCATATAATTACATATGTTTCCCATAGAACAGTTAAAGATATCTTGTGTCAGACTGACAGTGAAAGAAGAAGAGGAAAACGGATTTCTAAAATTCAGGAATCTAATTTAGAAATTAATCCCACCAAGTTGGTTAAAGGCCAAGGGTTTCCCAAGTTGCTGGCTGAGTCAAATTGTGAATCTTTACACTTGAATTTGATTTCAGAATTTACAAAAGAAGAGAAGCTAAGAGAAATTCAAGATTCTTAGGATGATACAATGAAGGTAAATAGAATATTTGAAGAGTCTGACTGGTATGTGAACATTGTTTACTACTTTGTGAATCTAAAATGTCTCGATTATCTAACAAAATCACAGCAAGGTCTTTAAAATTAGAGTCAGTTAAATATTGAATATTGGATGAATATTTGTACTAGAAGGATCCTCAAGGAATATCATTGAATTGTGTAATTGAGGAGGAAATAGAACACATCATCACAGAATTTTATAAGGGAGTATGTGGAGGTCATCATGCTTGGAAAGCCACATCATACAAAGTGATGAGGGTTGGATATTATTGGCCAAAACTATTTGCTGATACTAACCATACTCTCATTATGTCACCCCCGCTTCTGAAATCCCCCTTTTGTGCTTCCCCGTCCCTTTGAAATTGTCCAAAACCTAGTCAAATACAAATTACCCATCAAATGTTTTCCCAAATCCATATTTTCCTTTACTAAAATAGTTTTTTTTTTTTTATCTACCCACTCAAAAAAAAAAACTCTTGCTTATGGTTGTCACCCACTTAGGAGAAAAAACCATGGAGGAAGAACTTGCATCCCTCAAAACCAAACTCCAGGATCTGGATGAAAAATTTCTCGGCCTCCATCTTGAACATTTAGCCATGAACAATAAACAATACTTAGAGTCTTCTTCAGACAATGGGTTCTCTTTTTCAAGCAATTTCCGTGGTCCGAAGCTTGATTTTCCTCGCTTCAATGGTACTGATCCGAATGGATGGATCTATCGGGAAGAACAATATTTCAGTTTGCATAATACTTTTGATGTCAACAAAGTTCCACTTGCATCCTTTCATTTGTAACAAGAAGCTCTTCAATGGTACCGTTGGTACATCAAGGCTCATGACGAGCTAAAATGGACATATTTTTGCCAACTCATTTTGCAACAATTTGGTCCTAGTGCTTTTGATGACTTCAGAGGAGCACTCACTAAACTTCGCCAATTTGGCATTGTGAGAGAGTATCATACATAATTTGAGAAATTATCCAATCACACAGAAGGATTTTCTGATGAATTCTACAGGAGTTTTTTTATCAGTGGTCTTAAGGATGAAATCCACTCAGAGGTCAAAATTTTCTGTCCCAACACAATGATCGAAGCCCTTGGGTTGGCTAAGTTGGAAGAAGACAAGATTGCAGCCCAACAACACTCCAAACCTACTTTTGTTACCTTCAGAAATATGGGTTCTTAATGACCTCCTATCCCGCCAGCTCCTCGACCAATTCCTATCAATCATTTATCTGAAACAGAGATGCGGGCATGCAGAGAAAAAGGGCTTTGTTATAATTGTGATGAGAAATTCACTTGGGGACATAGATGTGTTGAGAAAAATATCTATCTCTTGGATTTGGATTCTCCGCCTGCCTCTGAAATTGGTGAAGAAGCTCTAGATACAATAAATGATCAGGTCGCTATTCAAGAGCCACTTATTGACCCTCCATCTCAGGACGACTAGTTAGAGATATCTCTCCATGCTCTAGTTGGAATCACCACCCCCAAACAATGCGGGTCAGGGGTTACTTCAAGAAGATCCCTCTTACAATACTCATTGATTCTGGTAGCACTCATAGTTTCATTAACCGTTGGATCGCTGCCAAATAGGATGATTGTTTTTTCCATCCTTGCTCCAACTTTGAAGTCATGATTGCCAATGGGGGCACCTTACCTTGCAAGGGGAAGTGTCACAATGTGCGTATCTCTCTGGAAGATTATAACCTACGCTCTGACATGTTTTTCCTTGTCCTTAGTAGGATGTGATGTGGTTTTGGGCGTTCAATGGTTACGCACTCTTGGCCCCATATTATGGGATTTTGCTGAACTTTGGATGCAGTTTTCAGTCAATGGGAAACAACACAAATTTACGGGCTTACAACCAGGGCCTCTCCGCATCATCAATTCACATCGCCTAGAAAAGAACCTTATGAAGAATTCACATGGTGTCATTGCTCAGCTCCATTCCATTCAAATGCACCCATCAACAGTATCCACTACTTCCTTGGATAGATATGCATGTGTCTTTGCTGAACCAGTGGGATTGCCACCTTCAAGAGACCTTTTCGGTAAGAATTTAGCCGCATCTACATCTCATAAGGAAATGATGTCTATTTTGTATGCAGTACAGAAGTGGAAGCCATACCTATTAGGGAATTATTTATGCATCAAGACTGATCTCCAGAGTCTGGAAAATTTCCTGGAACAATGGGTCTCTTCCCCAACACACTTGAAATGGGTTATCCAACTCATGGGTTATTCCTATGCAATCACTTACAAGAAGGGTAAGGACAACATGGTGGCAGATGCTCCTTCTCGCACATTTGATGACCCAGTTTCTCTTACAGATCTTTCTCTGCTTGTTCCAAATTGGTTGCAATCTGTTCAACAAGGCTATCTCTTCTATGAACTCCATGCTTCTCCATCGGAAGGGCACTCTGGCTTCCTCAAAATGTATGACCGGGAACAATGTAACTTCTTTTGGCAGGGACTGAAAATGACAATTCAACATATGGTGGCTGACTGTGATAGTTTCCAGGTCAACAAGGGTGAAACGTCACTCCTTTCGGGACTGCTCGAACCCTTGCCTATCCCTACACATATTTGGACAACTATTTCGATGGATTTCCTTGAAGCGCTCCAATGGTACAATACCACATCTAAAATGATACCATATGAAGCAGTCTATGGAAAGGCACCGCCATTTCTTCTTCCATACACCCTCAACAATTCCCCAGTTCAGGAAATTGACTCGGTTCTTGGAAACTGTGATCAGATTCTTCTCATTCTGCAGGACAAGCTTCACATGGCAAGAATTCAACTGAAACAACAAGCCGATCAGCACCGTTCTAAGCACACTTTTCATGCAGCTGATATGGTTCTTCTTCTTCTACAACCTTCCACACAATCCTCCCTGAAACTCAGAAGGCATCATCTTCTCTCTCCATCTATCACAGAGGTATTCATTCAGTGGCACAAAATGCAACCCGAGGATGCTCTAGGGGAACCACTCCTTCATATTTCGCATCAATTTCCACATCTAAAGCTTTGAGAACAAACATTTTTCTAAGAGAGAGGGGATGTTAGGAACCCATGTCAACCCTTCTCTTTACTTTGTTAGTATATTTTTGTTGGATGCATATGCTTTGTAACTCGTCCTATAGTATTTGTTGATCCATAGTTTGTATTAGCCCATGGTATTGACCCATAGTATTGGACGCATATGCTTTGTAAGTTGTCCCGTAGTATTATATGTCCCATGGTATTGACCCATAGTATTGGGCAGAGAATTAGTATATAAGTGTGTGTTGAGGCTAATGAAGGTACCGTGAAGTTATTTGTATTGAGATTGCTCAAAGGAGGTTGCCCTATCGAAGTGGCCTGTGATCAATAAAATATTCCGTGATCTCATACATTATGCATTTTATCACTTAATTGTTGCAGGTTCCTCACATATTTGAAGGGGAACAAAAATTAAGACCTTTTCCCCTAAGGCATGTTATTACATCAACACCTTTCCAACAGTGGTGTTTGGATTTCATTGGAGAAATAAATCCTAATTCTAGAAATCGGCACAGATGGATTTTGACCGCTACAAACTATTTTACTAAGTGGGTGGAAGCCATCCCCACTAGATTGGAAAATGAAAATGTGATCATGAAATTCCTGGAAGAAAATATTTTCTGAAGGTTTGGATGCCCAAGAAATATTATCACTAACAATGCTCCTACTTTTAGATCTGTTAAAATGGTTGAATTCTTCCTAAAATATAATGTTAAATTGGGTCATTCCACTGCCTATTACCCTCAAGGATATGGTTTGGATAATTCATCCAACAAGAGATTACTCAGGATTATTAAAATAATGCTGACACACAACCAAAAATCCTGGGATGTCAATATCAGATATGCTTTGAGGGATGATAGAATAAGTGTCAAGAGGTCAAATAGTACACCCCCTTTTTAGCTGGTGTATGGAAGAGAAGCAGTCCTGCATATTTAGTTTGGATTACCAGTACTCAAGTTGATCCAACATGAAATAGAAGATCCAGATAACATGGTAAGGAGGATATATGAATTGATAGAGCTTCAACAGGAAAGAGAGCAGGTAAATTTAAATATACAGGAACACTAGAGAAGGATTAAAAATACCTTTGACAAGAGGGTTTTGGAAATAGATCTCCACCCAGGAGAATTAATCCTGAAGCGGGATGCAAGAAGGGAAGATAGAGGAAAAAATGGAAATTTCAAAAATCTCTGGATATGACCCTACATTATTGTTGAAGTGCTAGAAAACAACACGTTCAAGCTCCATCAACTGGAGGGAAAATTGATAGAAGTTGTTGTCAATGGCAGACTTCTAAAGAGATGTTACATGTACTACGTCTAGGTTCCAAAATATTTGAACATGGTAGAGTAGTAGTATTTTTATACTATTTTCCTGCAATTTACAGTATTTTAATTCCTGTCCTTTCCAACTCAATGTAAATAAATAAATTGTTGAGCTAACCGTTCTGATGCAATGTGACCAAAACCTCATCGAAAGAGAATAATCCATAACCCAATGTAAAAAGGACACTAGCCTGTTGTTCTCAATCCTAAAGAGAATATCTTTGTCCCTGTGGAACCGATGTTAGTAGATGGATTTTTCAACATAGAAAATACCCTAGGTAGCTATCATCCGTGGCACCTAGAATTTTTGTTTTCAACTCTTGGAAGCAAAACAAATCGAAGACCAGCAACAGAGGTTAAAAGAACCAACAGCTAAAGGAACGTGGGCCTAAATATAGCTTCTATGGTATAAAGGGTGGCAAGCCATTAGATCTTGAGCAAGATAGGTGGCCCAGAGATCAAGCGTGCCCATAAAATACAAGAACAATAAAGGAAAAAAGTGCGCGTGCAAGTTCAATTGAGCTCGATGTAGATCAATGTCTTAGATTAAAAGTGTGTCAATAAGATGTGCCCACCAAAAACGGCCTCGGGTGCGCATTGTCCTCAAAACCACCGAGGACACGTGGCCCTCAGTGACCAATTGCGCCTCCTTGAAGGAAGTATTCTTAAACCACCAAACATCAGTGCGTTACCACTCTAGAAATCACGAAGTGGTATCCGCTTGATATTGTCAAGAGTGCTTTATAGCTCAACATTTCCAACAGGTCACCTCGTATCCCCACTTGCCATCTATCATATTGGTCCCATCATTCTGCTTGCCAACTCACTTCACCATTCTACTTGCCACATGGCATGTGTCCCACTGTTATATTACCGCTTATCCATCTTCCACCTATATCATGCCCCCATTATCATTGATTTTTCCTCCACCTTAGATTCTGACATGTAAAGTGCACATTTACCAAAAAGATAAAAGTTTTTTTTTTTACCTAGTTTTAAATATTATTATCTTTTTAACTCGAGGAAGTGTGCTCCCGAGAACCAGCGTACCAAGACATCCTTTCACAAAGCATACTGGTTCGATTCAACACCTACCAATCTAGCTCATCTTCCAGGTGTCATCCGGGTATCACTCTGCCACTATTATCTAGCTCTGTTACTAAAAATACTTGTTTCTTCAATTTATTCAGTGAAGCCCTATTTTCATAGGTTTTCCCTAATTTAGCAGAATTTACCACCAATTTAACCATAATCCATAGAACTAGTGAGCTAAATGGCACCTAAATCCAAAGTGGCCCTTCTGAATCTCCGTTTCTAAGGGAAAGAGCACATATATGATGACTAGGCTGACGTTTTCGACACCATTATCACTGGTTCACACCTAAATGAGACCATTGGGGAAGCAAAGACCCTATCCTTCACTTTACAAGAAATATTCAACCTATGGGATTCGAACTTCACCCAGATGGCTTGTAACATCTCGAAAATTTCACTAAAATAAAAAACTTTTGAAGCAGCATTAACTACTAAGAATGCTAATTGCGGAAATAAATGTTCGTTAACTACTTAACTAAAAACAATTTATCACAGTTGACAAATTGTAATTCTTAAACATAATCAGTCGGCAGTTCTTTTAAGATAGAATATAATTCTATAGGCGATACTCAAATTCTCATGAGATACAAATACTAACAGCTATGTTTAAATGTTGATGAAGGGGTTCCTATGGGGTGACCCGAGGTTTAATTAGCTCGATAGCTAAAGCATTGTACCTGTTTCTTCGCAGATTTCGCAGGTAAGGTATTAAGTCAAATCAAGATCTTCGAGTAGTTTAATTATTGTTTCTGTTAGCCATCATTGCAATAGGATAGCGAAAGTATTCTCTGTACAAGACAGGTTTAAAGGTATGGACAATTAGTTTGTTCTTTCAGCTTACAAATGTTATATTTAACTGTTTATATTAATTGCAGAAATCACTGTTATCTCTACCTGATCTGATATACGGATGTTTTCACATTTAAAAGTTTTGCGTCGAGAAACATATGTGATAATTTTATATCGATACCTGCAAGGGTTACATAATCGTTATATTTCAAGGTACTAGTATTATTGTAAAACCATTTCGACATGAGACTTCCATATTTCAATGATCATTCTAATGTGAGATGGTGAAATGATGTAACTCTAATTGACTCTGTGATGTACTATTTAAGATTTTTAGGAAAGATCATAACATTTCTTATGGGCATTGCAATGGTCTTAAGCCTATGCATTGATACCTCTTTCTAAATATTTTTTGACCTAATGTCAAGTGGAATCATAAGCAGCCTATACTTAATGACTATGCCTTTCTGAAATTTTGTTTCTTCAATTAGTATCACTATTAATTATTATATGGTTGTATTGACAAAGTGCGGGTTTAGAAATGACCAAAGTAATACAATGCCTATTGCAATGGATTCTAATTCTAAAGCGCTTACCAAGATTGCAAATACTATATGTTTCACATACATAATTACCAAAGGTTATTTATATTAATGTTTTGCCTTAAGTGTTTACCATACATTACTTATAATGTAAGCACCATGCGACCTATGCATCATAGAATGACTATATGCATTATGATGGTGTCGATATCATTAACCATTGATATTATATATCACCTAGATATAACCACTGTGCAAACCTAGAGTATGAAATATGCTTCCATGTCAATTGCACCAATAATGAATATTGACAGTTCTTTTAATGCTCTGCACTTCCTCGGTGAATGCGTTTCCGAGCTTGAGAATTTAGTGACTTCATCTGCTCCTTTGGTGGAATGTCTTGGTGGCTGTCTATGTCGCAAATCCCATGTGAAGTTTTGTGTGGAAAGTTTGATGTCTGTCCGAGATGTGCGATAATAACTTGATGACTTCTCCAAGATGGATCCTGCGATGGTTGAGAAAATAAATGAAGCTTTAAATGAAAACGATGTTTGAACTTTGTGTCACCTAGCTGGCTTGATCGCATCCGTTGAATTTGATTTACCTCGATTTTAGTTCTAAACCTTAACTGCTCATACTATTTCTCCTTTGGTAACGTTCCTTTGCATTCATTTGGAGAAATTGGCTTGGGGAGAGGCCGACAGGCTGCGTAGTTGTAGGGTTTGATGCCAGGTTTCTTGGAGACTCCATCCCTTGGTTTCGATGGTGTGATCTCTGGTTAAAACTATTGATGGTTTCAGGTTTAGCAAGGAGTTTGATAGTTGACCACCTGCAGCATTCTTTGTATAACCTTAAAGAAGTTTTCTCAAGGTTTTTCTATTGGGTTTAGGGGTCGGTTTCGAACCAGTGGTCTTTGAATGAGGGGTGATGGTGTAAAATGTGGCATCTAAAAGTTTCCTTTGATGCGACTGTCAGGTGAACCTAACTTGGTGATATCGGCATTCCAACACTGCGTTCTGAAAACAAAGGTGATGTATTCAAATCTGTGGATGTGAAATTTGTAAATACTAATAGTTGATAGGTATTCATAATTCTTATTTTTGAAAGAGATTTAACCCTTGACATTGCTATGGCAGGTGATGACAGGGTTATGGAGATTTATAGTGCTGCAAGCTCCATGGGAACTGGTGACTCGCTTCACTCGGTAAGCCTCGGTGGCATAACCTTTCGTAGGTTCTCCTGGCATAGTATGTTGATGACGTAGCTCAAACAGTGCTTGTTACTAAATCTTGGCAGAATGGCCATCGTTGATGTTTTTAAGTCATACTTGTTTTTTTTGGGAGATGAGTCCAATGCGGTGCTATGTTGTGCCAAGTATCTGTAGGATAGTGTGCCTTTCGGATTACCTGGTTAATATTTAACTCAGTTCTAGCTAAAGTTCCAATAGTTGAAAGTGTAATCTTTTTCGACGAGAGTTCTTTCCTCAATCGAGTTTCAAGAGAATATTTTGATATCTTAAATTTATGAATCTTTTCGTTTTGGTCTTTTAGGGTATCGACCTTGGAACGTAATTGTAACTTAAATGTTTAAAGAGTAAAAAATAAGACTTCTATTGGAGAAGCTTTGCGTCTATTCTTTGATGTAAATGGTTTACGGTCATGAGCTAAGGCTTGTTGCTTCAATTGTTTTCGTTTCTTCACAGAACTACAAAATATAAGATTTACCCTAAAAATCAATGTATAGAACTGTAAAATGTATGGATAAGAAAATAGCCCTTAGCTTCACAACAATTTGATTTTATGTTTGTGTTTTTAAATAAATAGTTTTCAGATCTAGGAATAAGGAATAATGTTTGTATCTAATTTCTTTGAATACTCGTGAAGAGATTTCGTCGAGAGGGTATTAATCCTTGGTCAAATTGACTAGAAAAACGAATGTGATTCCTCACTTTGATATTGTTAAGAAATAATTGCTATCTCTATCAAAACGAAAGTTTTATGAAATGTAAGTTAAAGTTTAGGGTTTCTGTCGAGTCTTTTAAGCTTTTGATGATCTGTTTTAGACTATGTTCCAATGTTAATAATTATAAAAAAAATAATGAAATAAATTCTATACAGAAATAGAGTAGAAAACATTGTATAATTTAAGAAGTAAACATGGAAACATAAAACCCTAGTTAATCTTATGACTGTCAAATAGAAATGTACAGTATTGTTTATAAATGGAAATTTATTGATATTATTTAATTTTGCAACTGTTATAAATTCTTAAATACTGTGTATCAGAAGTAAATTCAATACTTGGATATGAATACTATCTATTTTCATGATAAATGTACTTACTAACAGTAAGGGATAACAGTACTGTATACTTAGGAAGTAAATGTTTTTACAGTTGTTTTAAATTCAATACATCCCGATGAAAGAAATACAGTGAACCTAAACATTTAACTAATGAAAAGAATGATAAGAGAAAGACATAGGCTTATGTTAATTGATACTGAATATTAATGGTAGGAAATCTAATGAAATATAACAGAGTTGATCTATTCATTCGATTGGAAATATGCCTATCCAATCATCTTCATTATTTTCTTCTTTGTATTAGAGTACGATGCAAATCCATTTGCATGGGGAAAAATGCAGAGAATATTTATTCAATTTATCATTACTATTCATAATTCTAATTATGTTTAGAAACTGAAAAGAGTTGCATCTGAACAAGAACACATTCTGTAAATAAGAATTAAATACTTGTAAATAAGCATATTTAACTACTTAATAACAGATAAACAAGTAGAACCTGTAGATGAAGATAGGGCCGACAAACACCCAAGGAGGCCTGTTCCTCCCAACCTTTTCCAGAAGAAGCATCCAAATTCCTGGCTTCCTATGGATCCCTGAGCCTGGTTACTGAACCACTAAGTAGATGGAATCTGTGTAGAAGCAAGGCACTAAGTAAAAACTTCTACACTCAAAATATGCCTTGAGCACTCAGCATCAAACTCCTGAACTCAATAGAGTTTGGCAGACTCACAACATGATCAAAAACTTAGCATATCCCCTCAACAAATCTCTTTGGTGCAAACAAAGCAAAACAACAAGCTAAATTTCCTCGTCAGGAAAAGTGATGAACCTTAGTTCATAATTTGATGGCTATTATATAGACTGCCTAGTTCTTTAGTGGTCAGTTTGTAATAAATGAGCCTCAAGCTCTAGTCCCACCTTCCAGGGCACTATGACCACATTTCAAGGGATTTGTCCCATACCAACAGCTAGTTAGTTGCATCATGATGCTGCCACTTGTCCATTGCCTTCTAACCCATATTCCATTCCACCCAGTGGGTCAATAACCACTCTTTCAACAGTCCCCTTAGGTGTTTGTTTTCTATTTTATTTATTAAATAATTAAATATTGTGCAAATTACAATCATCCTTGGACACCTATCCAACATAAAACTTTACAATAAAAGTTAACATAATGTTTCCAACATAAAATGTTCTTCAGCAAAAAAGGTATGTTACAAACACCCCCACTTAAGCTCAACATCGTCCTCAATGTTGCTCATTCTTCATCAAATTCCTCATGGAATAAAACTGGATATGCTACCCGCATATTACTTTCCAGTTCCCAAGTAGCTTCATCAGGGATAAGGTGCTTCCATTGCACCTTTACCTGCCCTATAGTGCAATTTTGAAGCATAATTTCCCTTCGGTCGAGAATACAGTCCAGTTCCACATGAAAATCTTGTTCGGGTTCCACCTGTATGTCATTTTAATTCAACACATGAGTAGCATCGTGCACATACTTCTTTAAAATAGAAATGTGAAAAACATTGTGGATTTTTAAATTATATGGCAATGCCAATTGATATGCTACAACTCCAATCCTTGATAGGATTTCGAATGGTCCACAATACCTTGGTGCTAGTTTAGCACAACTCCCAAGCTTCAAAGAACTTTTCTTGGGTTTTACCTTTATTAAAACATGGTCTCCTACCTGAAATTCTCTTTCAGTGCGTTTCAAATCTGCATAACTTTTCTGCCGATCTTGGGCAACCTTTAAGTTACCTTGAATCTATTTCACGTTTAGCTCCATCTCTTTCAATAAATCTGGTCCTAACATTAATCTGTCTATAGGGTTATCCCAAGAAATAGGAGTACATAATTTTCTTCCATACAAAATCTCAAATGGACTTAACTTAGCAGATGCTTGATAATGATTATTGTAGGAAAATTCTGCTAAATGTAAGTAATCTTCCCACTTAGATGGTTGATCTTTAACATACAATCTTAACATATTTTCTAAAATCTGGCTTACCCTTTCTGTTTGATCATCAGTTTGTGGGTGGAAAGAAGTGCTGAAATTTAGTTTAGTATCTAATCCTTTAAACAGTGCTGTCCAAAAATTTCCAGTGAACTTAGTGTCCTGGTCAGAAATAATTACCTTTGGAATTTCGTGCAAGCGAAAAATTTGCCTCATGAACACATCTGCAATGTTAGAAGCTTTAAAAGTGGTTTTAACAGGAATAAAATGAGTAGCCTTACTTAACTTGTCCACAACCACCATTATGGAGTCATTCTGTTTCTGGTTTTTAGGTAAAGCTGTAATAAAATAAATACTTATAATATCCCACTTCCATTCTGGAATTGGAAAGGGCTGCAATAGTCCAGCTGGATGTTGATGTTCAGCTTTAATAGTCTGACATTCAAAACATCTAGCTATGTATTCAGCCACTTCATTCTTCATGTTGCGCCAAAAATAATATTTTCTTAACATAGTTATCATTTTTTGATAACCAGGATGTCCTAAATAAGGAATCTTATGAACTTCATCCAAAATCAACAGCTTAACTTTCGACATATTAGGCACATAAATTCTGTTTTTATAAATTGAGAAGCCTTTTTCATTAATACTGTAATCTGTTATTAAATTTTCAGATAAATTTTCAGCCACTTTAGCATGTAATTTTTGGTAATTTTCATCTTGCTTAATTCCTTCTTCGATCTGATTTTCCAGATCTGTCTTAAACATGTTGATTGCTGCCACAAAGTTTAATTTGGCATTTCTGATCAAGGCATCAACAACTTTGTTTTTTTTTCCCTTTTATGTGTTGAATCTCGAAATCATATTCCCTAAGGAAAGCTAGCCATCTAGCTTGCCTTGCGTTAAGATTTGTTTGATCCAATAAATACTTTAGGCCTTTATTATTCGTCATTAGAATACATTTTCTTCCAATCAAGTGATGGCGGCACATTTTTAGTGCATGTATCACAGCTGCCAACTCAAGATCATAAGTTGCATAATTTTTTTCATGAATTTTTAACTTCCTTGACTCAAAAGCAATGGCATGACCTTCCTAACTTAAGACCCCTCCAAGTCCATCATTGCATGCATCAGTGCATACGACGAAATCCTTATTTGGATCAACAATTTTTAAGATTGGTGCAATATTTAATAATTCTTTTAACTTATTAAAGCTTTCTTGACACTTTTGATTCCATACGAATTTCTTCCCTTTCATCTACAAAGAAGTGATGGGGTTAGCAATTCTAGAGAACCCTTCAATAACATTTATGTAATAACCTGTTATCCCCATGAATGATCATACATCAGTTACGTCTTTGGGGACATGCCATTCATTAATTGCTTTTATTTTATCAGGGTTGACAGAAATTCCGTCTTTAGAAATTATGTGACCTAGATATTGTATTTTATCTTTATAAAAATCACATTTACTGAACTTAGCGTAAATCTGGTGTTCTCTTAAAACTTGCAAAATTATTTTTAAATGTTCGTCATGCTCTTCTTTAGTTTTTGAGTAAATCAGAATATCATCAATGAATACCACTACAAACTTTTCCAAATATTTGTGCAGAACGTTGTTCATTAAACACGTGAACACTGTCGACACGTTAGTTAGCCCAAAAGGCATAACTACGAACTCATAGTGTCCATAACGCGTTCTGAATGCAGTTTTGAATATGTCTTCCTCTTTGATTCTAACTTGATGATACCCTGACCTTAAATCAATTTTAGTGAATATCTCTGCTCCATGTACTTGATCAAACAGATCATCTATGCAGGGTAAGGGATATCGGTTCTTAATTGTCATTTTATTAAGCTGACGGTAATCGATGCAAAATCGCATGGTACTGTCCTTTTTAACAAAAATTACTGGTGCTCCCTGTAATATCCCTTTTTCAAATTTTATTAAAATGCCCAATTTTCCACTTTTTTTCCCAATTTCGACCTTTGACTAGTTTTACTGTTTTGACCTCCAAATCAACCCAAATGCTCCCAAATATTCTATAGGAGTGTATGAATGGTATTTAGACTTGAATATAAGGTTCAGGGATGTTTTATGGCCCTCCAAATACTGCTGCAAACTTGATTTGTATTCTGATCAATATATGTAATTTTGACTAGTAATTTGTGCATCAAATCCCCCCCGGGTAACACTGCAAATGGCCTTCCAAATGCCTCCAAACTCCCACAAATTTATGAACAGAGGTATATAATGTGTTAAGTATGTGATTAAGGTCTCATATGCACCATTAATTGATTTTTACTACTGTTCTAACTCTCTCACATTCAACAGCAAAACCCCTCAATTCGACCCTTGGGGAAATGGCACTATTTCACCTCCCAATACAACTAAACTGAGTAAAAATGCTTCAAATGCTCAAGTACAATACATGAAACTTGTAGAAGACATCGATGGCAGTATATTTATCACAAATATATCAGAGAATCATCCATCCATTCGAAATAATCAACATTATAGTGTCATACATCAATGCATTGGGGAAATGGACATTGTTTGCTCATTAATCAATAGTTTTGCATACAACCAGTGGGTATTTCGACCTGAGACTTTCTGAATATTAATAACAGAGGATATGAAGCTATTACAATCAGAAATATATAATGAGAATCTCTCTCAAGAAGCACAAGTGCTCACCAAAAATGCCCTCCCTCAAGGAGCACGAATATGCCTTCAAAATTGGAAACGGTGGAGACAAAGTGCTGCACTAAACCAAAACATGAAACTTCCTGTAGCTACTACCTGCAAATACAAAATCCATTAAATCACCATGAAAGACCTGAGTGGCCTCTCCAAACACCAACTTGGATGGGAATCTTTCACCCTCGAAATTGGCTAAGGTAAGAAACTAGTCATCCACTAGCTCTCTCTTCACAAATGCAATTTTTCTCAAATCATCAAAAGCCATTCTCATATTTGATTTCTACATTTTATAACCAACATTATCCTTCAAGGGGTCGAAATCCTCTCAATAGATTCAATAATTTTCCATTTAAAAAATATTCTTCATTTGGCACTTGCCTCCTAGTTCCAACCTTCCATCTTCTCCCAAATTCGAATTTGAGTCTCTTTAGATTCCTCCAACTCCATGAGTGCCTTCTTGAGCCTATTTTTGGGGCTGACATGTCATAATGGTCAGGTGTAAGAAGTCAGGTCTGAATTTTGTCATAAATGTCATAGATGCTTCATTATTGTTGTCATAAAACTAGGGAATCTAGCCCAAATGTCCACTAGTCTCCAATTTGACTCTTCCTCTCCCATGGAGGTTACTATTACATCCCATTTCGACCTAAGATGCTCAATGCGATATGTTATGACTTACCAACTCACCGAAGAGTGTTCACCTTCCCATGAATTCGAATTGGCAAGAGAGAGCTGCCATGTGTCATTGAAAAATCAAGCTAGTGTGGGTCCCACCACCTCCATATGTCTCCAAAACAACTTGCCACCTAGAATTTCTTTTGAATTTATTTATTCATCATATTTATTAAATGCTTGAACCCTTCTAATGTCTAAATATCATTTATTATTTTCCTTATTACCATCCCACATGTGCCCATCCAACCTAGGAAACTAGTAGGATTGATGGGATTGTCTTACTATGCACTTATTTGAATGGGGACATTACAGTCCTCCCCACCCAAGATTGCTTGTCCTCAAGCAATTTCAAATTTGGATGTTGCGAAATCTTTTCCTCTTCCCATGTGGTATCTTCATTTGGTAAGTCCTTCCATTGCACTAAATATTCTTTGATGATTCTACTCCTCAACCTTCTTTCCCGTGTATTCAAAATCTTTTCCGGAACAAGTGTGAGCTGACCTTCATCATCCAAAGGAGAAAGTATTTCTGAAGTGATGATTTGCTGACCAAGAGCTTTCTTAAGAGAAGAAACATGAAATACATTGTGTATTTTACTCCCTTCCGGAAGTTCTAGTTCATATGCTACTTCTCCAACCTTCTGCACTACCTTGTATGGCCCATAGTACCTTGGGTTTAATTTTTCTGGTTCATTCTTTTTGAGAGATGTTTGTTTATAGGGATGCAACCTTAAATATACTAAATCATTGACTTGAAATATTCTCTCTTCTCTATGTCTATCAACATATTGTTTTTGTTGATTTTGAGCAACCTGCAAATTGTCTTTCAAGAGCTTTAAAATTTCTTGGCTCTCTTCCACCCAATCTTTAGCCTTTGGGGCTCTACTATCACCAAATATAATGTCAGCAAATGTAATTGCATCATAACCATATAATGCTTTGAAAGGAGAAATTCCTATTGACATATGATAAGTGGTGTTGTAGCAAAACTCACCCAAGTGTAGCCATTTTGCCCATGCTTGATGCCCTCCCACATAGTTTCTTAGGTATCCTTCCAACCATTGGTTTACCCTCTCTGTTTGTCCATCAGTTTGTGGATGATAGCTGGTACTTTGGGTCAATTGAGTGCCTACCAATCTAAAAATTTCTTTCCAAAAAGCACCCATGAATCTATTATCTCTATCACTGACAATGCTCTTGGGAAGCCCATGCAATCTGAAGATTTCTTTGAAAAAAATATCAGCCACTTGTGAAGCACTAAAAGATGATGTAACAGCAAAAAAATGAGCAAATTTGGTCAACCTATCAACTACCACATAGATACAATCCTTACCCAAGGATTTAGGCAATCCGGTGATGAAATCCATGGAAATACTGTCCCATTTACTCTCCGGAATGGGCAATGGTTGTAATAGGTCGGCTGGACATGTAAGTTCTGATTTGTTTTTTTGACATGCTTTACATTCATTCACATACTTCTGAACATCTTCCTTCAGCCCCTTCCAAAAAAATATTTGCCTCAACGTCTATAAGTTTTGAAGATCCCCGAATGGCCCGCTAGTGGGGAATCATGTGCTTCTTGCAAAATTCGGTACATGAGCTTGGAGTTATGAACTAAATAAATTCTTCCCTTATAATATATCAGCCCATTCAAAATCCTATAATTATCATCCCCTTTGATTCCATCCAACACATCACAACCAAATTTGTCTTTGGCATATTCAACTAGTAGCATGTTTTTCCAATCCTTAGCAATATCCATGAGAGAAAAAGAAGGCCTTCTTGACAAAGCATCTGCTACTATATTATTCTTTCCTTTGACATATTCAATATCAAAATCATAAGCTTGAATCTTGCTTACCCACTTTTGTTGCCTTTCATTTAGATCTTTTTGGGTGAGAAAGTGTCTTAGACTATTGTGGTCAGTTTTCACCACAAACTTGCTTCCCACCAAGTATTGTCTGAATTTGGCCAATGCATGCATAATGGCCAGCATTTCTTTATCATAGATGGAGTAAATTTTTTCATGAGGCTGCAACTTTCTGCTCTCAAAGGCTATGGGGTGTTGGCCTTGCTTTAGGACAGCCCCTATTCCCCCACCTGAAGCATCACATTCCACAACAAAAGGTTTAGTAAAATCAGGAAGTGAAAGTATGGGACAACTACTCATTACCTCTTTCATTTTTTGGAAGGCCTTTTCATCC
The DNA here is from genome assembly GCA_027924585.1 of Larix kaempferi. Classification (NCBI taxonomy): domain Eukaryota; kingdom Viridiplantae; phylum Streptophyta; class Pinopsida; order Pinales; family Pinaceae; genus Larix; species Larix kaempferi. The sequence goes on along the minus strand of BSBM01000502.1, from coordinate 23,929,364 downwards.
TCTTCATCCCACTTGAAAGCATCCTTCTTAGTCAAATCAGTGAGTGGAGAAGTCAACTTCGAGAACCCTTTCACAAATTTTCTGTAGTAGGTGCATATGCCAATAAAGCCTCTCAATTCGGTAATATTTTTTGGTGATGGCCATTCCAAGATAGCCCTGATTTTTTCCATGTGTACCTTCACTCCTTCTTGCCCAATAATGTGCCCAAGATACAATAGTTCTTTCATTCCAAATTCACATTTTGATAATTCAGCAAATAAGGACTCTTCTTGCAAGATTTTCAACACAATCTCTAACTGCTATAAATGCTCTTCCCATGTTTTACTGTAAATGAGAATATCATCAAAGAAAACCAAAACAAACCTTCTCAGTTGCTTGCAAAATATCATATTCATACATGCTTGAAAGGTGGTTGGAGCATTGGTTAACCCAAAAGGCATGACAAGAAATTCAAAGTGGCCAAAATGACATCGAAAAGCGGTCTTTTGCACATCTTCATCTTTCATTCGAATTTGGTGATACCCTGATCTAAGGTCAATTTTTGAGAAGTATTTGGCCCCATGTAGATCATCCATGAGCTCATCAATCCTAGGAATAGGATACCTATTCTTTATAGTCTTTTTGTTCAAGGCTCTAAAATATATGCACATTCTCAATGTTCCATCTTTTTTCTTCACTAGCACTACTGAAGAAGCATAAGGGCTAGAGCTTGGTCTAATGAGCCCCAAATCTAGGAGTTCTTGGATAGATTTTTCAATCTCATCTCTAAACCTTTTAGGATGTCTATAAGGTGGTATCTGAATGGGTGAAGTACCCTCCTCCAAAACAATACTGTGCTCAACCCCCCCTATCCGGTGGCCTACCATGTGGAAGGTCTCTAAAAACCTTTTCATATTTTTGCAAAAGTCTCTCGATCTCCTTTGGGTGTTTGACAATATTTATAGTTGGCTTGGGAGATGTAATATGACATTCAGCAGCCCATTCTATATCCCCATGCCTCAATATAGATTTCATGCTATTGCAAGTCACTACTTGATTTGGATAAGTGTGTTTCCCTCTCAATACTCTTTGTACTCCTTTTGAATCTTGGAATTTCATTTCGGGAATTTGATAATTTACTGCATGCTCTCCTATTGAATACAACCATTGCACTCCCAAAACCACATTAGTATCAGCAACATCAACCACATAAAAACTATCAACAAAAGTATAGTTACCTACGGTGACTTGCAGCTTTGGAACCCATGTTTTGCATTGCATTGTGTTGTGAGTGGGAATGACAACTGTGAAGCCATCAAATGGTTCAATAGGTATCTTTCTTTTCTCTACCATCTCTGCATCAATGAAGTTATGAGTGGCTCCTCCATCTAACAAAATTGAAGTTCTTTGTCCTTGTACCACACCTTTGCATCGGATAGTATGATAGCGAGGTACTGTTGAAAGCATTGCCATTCTTGCTTTGTCCGGTGAAGGCTGATTTTATTCTTGTCTTTCCTCTTCTACTGTTGTCTCATATGTCTCTTCTTGATCTGAAATATGTCCATCTTCATCCATGCCCCCATCATACCCTCATTATCAGAAAATACTTCTATGTATTGAACCTTTCCTTTGGTACATTTGTGCCCCGGTGTCCATGGTTGGAAGCATGTGAAGCATAGTTTCTTTTTTCTAAGTTCATCCCTGTTTAGTCCCTCTTTTTTATTCCTCTCAAATGAATCTCTTTGCCAAGGTTTATTATCATATCCATCCCTTTTCCAAGGTTTCTTTTCAAATTTATAGCTAGGCTTAGGAGGAAATCTTGTTCTAGGAAGCACATTTTGGAGATCCCTAGTCAAGCGCATTGCATCTTTTAATGTAGTTGGCTTGTGGGATTTGACCAAACCTCTTAAGGGTTCAGCCAAACCTTCAGTGAACAGAAATACTAATCTTCCCATAGATACATCAGCCACCTTGACTGATAATTTTTGAAAGTCCATCATATATTCAGTAGGGTTTGCTTCAATTGAGCTAGTTCTTTGAAAGGCAATTCTGGATCTTTTTGTTCAAATCTTTCTAGTACCCTGTCAACAAATTCTCCATGTGTTTTAACCTGATTATTACCCAAGGTTTTCAGCCCATGAAACCACCATTCATTGACATCTCCTTCCAAATGCAAAATGGCCATTTTTAATGCATCCTCTTCCAACATAGGATTCAGTTGAAAATATACATCCAATTTTTGCACCCAAGTGTTAGCAGAATTTTGAGAAGAACCATCAAAAGTAGGAAGTGACATTTTTCCAATAACACTATTTAATTCTTTGTTTTGGAATGGACTCCTGTTGTCTCCCTTCCTATTAATCTTTTTCATAGCATCAATGTAGTCACTGAGTGGTACACCTCTTTTACACTCTTCATTCAAATCATTCCAATCATTTACTAGTTTCTTGTAATCCAATTCAAGATTGGGCTCTTCTTTGGGTGTGAGAAATTTAGGTGCAGTAGGCCTTTGTGTGCTTTGAAATTCATCAGGTCTATTATGAGGTCCTGTACTTGAGAAAATATGCTCATTCCCTTTCATCTTTTCCCCTGAGTGTGAACCACTATTATCTCCTATTATCCCTTTGCTTTGAAGTTGGCTAATCAACAATTTGAATCCTTGCAACAATTTATCACCTATCCTATCCATGTTTGCTGAAATTTTAGAGAAACATGGATCTAAGGTTGCAATAAGTTCCTCCTTATGTTTTAATTTGTCATCCTCCTCTCTACCCATGGTTCCAGCGAAAGACTCCTCTTTTTCTACTACCTCTTCTTCAACAAAAACCTCTTCAACTACTGGTTCAAAGGGTGGTGGATTATTATTTTGACTCCTTGTTAATACCATAAGGTGCCAAGCACATGCTCTGATATCACTTGTAATATCCCTTTTTCAAATTTTATTAAAATGCCCAATTTTCCACTTTTTTTCCCAATTTCGACCTTTGACTAGTTTTACTGTTTTGACCTCCAAATCAACCCAAATGCTCCCAAATATTTTTTAGGAGTGTATGAATGGTATTTAGACTTGAGTATAAGGTTCAGGGATGTTTTATGGCCCTCCAAATACTGCTGCAAACTTGATTTGTATTCTGATCAATATATGTAATTTTGACTAGTAATTTGTGCATCAAATCCCCCCGAGTAACACTACAAATGGCCTTCCAAATGCCTCCAAACTCCCACAAATTTATGAACAGAGGTATATAATGTGTTAAGTTTGTGATTAAGGTCTCATATGAACCATTAATTGATTTTTACTACTGTTCTAACTCTCTCACATTCAACAGCAAAAACCCCCAATTCGACCCTTGGGGAAATGGCACTATTTCACCTCCCAATACAACTAAACTGAGTAAAAATGCTTCAAATGCTCAAGTACAGTACATGAAACTTGTAGAAGAAATCCATGGCAGTATATTGATCATAAATTTATCAGAGAATCATCCATCCATTCAAAATAATCAACATTATAGTGGCATACATCAATGCATTGGGGAAATGGACATTGTTTGCTCATTAATCAATAGTTTTGCATACAACCAGTGGGTATTTCGACCTGAGACTTTCTGAATATTAATAACAGAGGATATGAAGCTATTACAATTAGAAATATATAATGAGAAGCTCTCTCAAGAAGCACAAGTGCTCACCAAAAATGCCCTCCCTCAAGGAGCACGAATATGCCTTCAAAACTGGAAACGGTGGAGAGAAAGTGCTCCACTAAACCAAACCATGAATATTCCTGTAGCTTCTACCTGCAAATACAAACTCCATTAAAGCACCATGAAAGACCTGAGTGGCCTCTCCAAACACCAACTTGGATGGGAATCTTTCACCCTCGAAATTGGCTAAGGCAAGAAACTAGTCATCCACTAGCTCTCTCTTCACAAATGCAATTTTTCTCAAATCATCAAAAGCCATTCTCATACTTGATTTCTACATTTTATAACCAACATTATCCTTCAAGAGGTTGAAATCCTCTCAATAGATTCAATAATTTTCCATTTAGAAAATATTCCTCATTTGCCACTTGTCTCCTAGTTCCAACCTTCCATCTTCTCCCAAATTCGAATTTGAGTCTCTTTAGATTCCTCCAACTCCATGAGAGCCTTCTTGAGCCTATTTTTGGGGATGACATGTCATAATGGTCAGGTGTAAGAAGTCAGGTCTGAATTTTTTCATAACTGTCATAGATGCTTCATTATTGTTGTCATAAAACTAGGGAATCTAGCCCAAGTGTCCACTAGTCTCCAATTTGACTATTCCTCTCCCATGGAGGTTACTATTCCATCCCATTTCGACCTAAGATGCTAAATTCCATGTTTTATGAATTACCAACTCACCCAAGAGTGTTCACCTTCCCATGAATTCGAATTGGCAAGAGAGAGCTGCCATGTGTCATTGAAAAATCAAGCTAGTGTGGGTCCCACCACCTCCATATGTCTCCAAAACCACTTGCCACCTAGAATTTCTCTTGAATTTATTTATTCATCATATTTATTAAATGCTTTAACCCTTCTAATGTCTAAATATCATTTATTAGTTTCCTTATTACCATCCCACATGTGCCCATCCAACCTAGGAAACTAGTAGGATTGATGAGATTGTTTTACTATGCACTTATTTGAATGGGGACATTATACTCCCCAAGGAGACGCACTTGGCCTTGTGTAGTTTTTATCTATTAATTCCTTCAGCTGATATTTTAGTTCGTTTAACTCCAAAATATTCATTCTGTAAGGAGCCTTTGAGTTCGGTACTGCACCCAGTACTGACTCAATGGTGAAATCAAGCTCCCTTTTCGGAGGTAAAACTGGAATTTCTTCAGGGAATACACCAGAAAAGTCCTTAAGAATAGGTATATCCTCCATTTTTTCTTTATCTTCTTTAGATGAACATTTGTCATTAATAACATTTACAGCAAATAATTTATAACCCTTTCTCGCAGCTCTTTTTACTTGTAAAGCATAAATTTGTCTTACAGAAGTCTTCCTAGAGATGCCTTTTACAGTTTCAGTATTACCTTCATTATTCAAACAAACAAAAGACTTTTCATAACAATTCAGTAAAAAACTATGTTGTTCAATCCAATCCATACCAATCAACAAGTCATATGACCCTAAAGGTAAAACATTAAGATTAACTTGTGTTTTCAGCTGACTCAAACATACATCACAATTTTTAACAAAAATTGTAACCTTCCTTTTAATGTTTGTTGCAAGTTGAACTAGCCACGGATTGTCAAATTTTTCTATCTTTAACTTGCAAATTTTCACTAATTCGGGTGAAATGTAACTCAGATTTGCACCTGAATCTATTAAAACGGAAATAGATTTGTTTTGTATCATACATTCAATTTCAACCATGGATGTTTGATGGTCTGCTTGACGATTCTCCAGTGATGCATATATTTTGGGCATTTCTCTTGCTACATCTCCAACTGTAGGCTCTACCTGTCCAGTGTGAATGTTGTTGACCGTCTTTTTGTTGCATGGGCAATCTGCTCTCTTATGTGGTCCGCCGAAGTCATAGCACTTCATAGGTCCTTTCTGTTCAGCATACCTATTGTTGTTATTATTGTTATTACTGTGATTATTATTGTTAGGTACATTCCTTGCAGCAGTAAAGTTCTGAGATGCATTATTCCTGTAATTATTATGACTCAAATTTTTTTCTGTTATTAAATTTTTTCTTAAAACTTCCAGAATTTTGATTAAAACTCTTATTTTTGTGATCAAAATGATTAGACTTATTACTCTTCCAGCCAGTTGTTCCTTCTCTTTTTCTGTTTTGATCAAAACAGAAATTAGCTTTTCTCATGGCCTCTTCCAAAGTGGAAGGGTTATCATACTCGATCTGGTCTTTTATATTGAAAGGTAGACAACTAAGAAACCTTTTCACTTTAGGATTTTCTTTGACCATATAAGGTACATACCTCAGCAAGCTAAGGAACTTGCTGCACAACTCTTTCATGTTCATTTTACCCAACTTCAAATCATAAAACTCTTTTGACTTATCTTCAAAATATTGTTCCGACAAAAACTTCTTTTTAAACAGTTTTTTAAACATATTCCAGGTTACTTCTTTTTCTTTTATACTCTTAATTCTTTTAAGACCCTGCCACCAAATATCTGCCTTTCCAGTCAGATTGTAAATAGCCATCTTGGCTTTTAATTGAGAAGAGTAGTCGTAAATATTAAAGTACTTCTTCATTCTAGACATCCATGCTTCAGCTGTCTCACCCTTCTCACTTTCGCCATTAAAGTTTGGTGGCTTAATCTTTTTAAATTCTCTAGTAATCTATTCATGATGTTTATGTTTTCTCTTTTTAGAGCAGCAATCACTATTACTACTGTCATGATCAAAGTCACTATTACTTGGATCAGATTCAAATGACGAGTAACTATTCCTTTTATCATTTCTTGCTTTCTTATGTTTATGTTTGTGGGACATTGTTCCATAATCAGACTTCACTTCTGATTTTCTGCCTCTTTCCTCATTATGATACTTTTCCATCAAAATCTGATTTAACTCTTCATGTGCTCTCATAATACGTTCATTCTCTTCTTTCACTGTTCTTATCTCATATTTTAAATCCGTTACAGTACGTAGTAACTTAGAAGACTGATTATTTAATTCAATGTATATTCCTTCATGGTTATTATTATTACTATGTTCATTTCGAGGAGACCTATCCTTTGTTGATTCCTCCAGTACTTCCATACCTGCAAATGAATATCAAACTGTTCTGTACAAAAACAAAATTTAAAATAAAAGTTAGTGACATAAATTTTCTGGTTTCATTTTCTGTTTTGCGCACGTGAGCCTATTTTCAATCCTAGAGTTTGAACCGCACTCTGATACCATATGTAACATCCCGAAAATTTCACTAAAATAACAAATTTTTGAAGCAGCATTAATTACTAAGAATGCTAATTGCGGAAATAAATGTTTGTTAACTACTTAACTAAAAACAGTTTATCACAGTTGACAAATTGTAATTCTTAAACATAATCAGTCGGTAGTTCTTTTAAGATAGAATATAATTCTATAGGTGATACTCAAATTCTCATGAGATACAAATACTGACAGCTATGTTTGAATATTGATGAAGGGGTTCCTACGGGGTGCCCTGAGGTTTACTTAACTCGATAGCTAAAGCATTGTACCTATTTCTTCGTAGATTTTGCAGGTAAGGTATTAAGTCAAATCAAGATCTTCAAGTAGTTTAATTATTGTTTCTGTTAGCCATCATTGCAATAGGATAGCGAAAGTATTATCTGTACAAGACATGTGTTAAAGGTGTGGACAATCAATTTGTTCTTTCAGCTTACAAATGTTATATTTAACTGTTTATATCAATTGCGGAAATCACTGTTATCTCTACCTGATCTGATATACGGATGTTTTCACATTTAAAAGTTTTGCATCGAGAAACATAGGTCATAATTTTATATCGATACCTGCAAGGGTTAGATAATCGTTATATTTCAAGGTACTAGTATTATTGTAAAACCATTTCGACATGATACTTCCATATTTGAATGATAATTCTAATGTGAGATGGTGAAATGATGTAACTCTAAATTTATTATGTGATGTACTATTTAAGATTTTTAGGAAAGATCATAACATTTCTTATGGGCATTGCAATGGTCTTAAGCCTATGCATTGATACCTCTTTCTATATAATTTTTGACCTAATTTCAAGTGGAATCATAAGCAACCTATACTTAATGGCTATGCCTTTGTGAAATATTGTTTCTTCAATTAGTATCACTATTAATTATTATATGGTTGTATTGACAAAGTGCGGGTTTAGAAATGACCAAAGTAATACAATGCCTATTGCAATGGATTCTAATTCTAAAGCACTTACCAAGATTGCACATACTATATGTTTCACATTCGTAATTACCAAAGGTTATTTATATTAATGTTTTGCCTTAAGTGTTTACCATACATTACTTATAATGTAAACACCATGCGACCAATGCATCATAGAATGACTATATGCATTATGAACTATGCGATGGTGTCGATATCATTAACCATTGATATTATATATAACCTAGCTATGACCACTATGCAAACCTGGAGTATGAAATATGGTACCATGTCAATCGCACCAATAATGAATATTGACAGTTCTTTTAATGCTCTGCAGTTCCTCGGTGAATGTTGACAGCATTTCTAAGCTTGAGCATTTAGTGACTTCATCTGCTCCTTTGGTGGAATGTCTTGGTGGCTATCTATGTGGCAGATCCCATGTGAAGTTTTGTGTGGAAATTTTGATGTCTGTCTAAGCTGTGTGATAATAACTTGATGACTTCCTCCAAGCTGGATCCTGCGATGGTTGAGAAAATAAATGAAGCTTTAAATGAAAATGATGTTTGAACTTTGTGTCACCTAGCTGGCTTGATCGCATCCATTGGATTTGATCTACCTCGGTTTTAGTTCTAAAACCTAACTGCTCATACTATTTCTCCTTTGGTAATGTTCCTTTGCATTCATTTGGAGAAATTGGCTTGGGGAGAGGCCGACAGGCCACGTAGTTGTAGGGTTTGATGCTAGGTTTGTTGGAGACTCCATCCCTTGGTTTTGATAGTGTGATCTTTGGTTAAAACTATTGATGGTTTCAGGTTTAGCAAGGAGTTCGATAGTTGACCACCCGTAGCATTCTTTGTATAACCTGAAAGAAGTTTTCTCAGGGTTTTTCTATTGGGTTTAGGGTTCGGTTTCGAGCTAGTGGTCTTTGAATGAGGGGTGATGGTGTAAAATGTGGCATCTGAAAGTTTCCTTTGATGCGGCTGTCAGGTGAACCTAACTTGGTGATATCGGCATTCCAACGCTGCATTCTGAAAACAAAGGTGATGTATTCAAATATGTAGATGTGAAATTTGTAAATACTAATAGTTGATAGGTATTCGCAATTCTTATTTTTGAAAGAGATTTAACCCTTGACATTGCTATGGAAGGTTATGACAGGGTTATGGAGATTTATAGTGCTACAAGCTCCATGGGAACTGGTGACTCGCTTCACTCGGTAAGCCTCGGTGGCATAACCTTTCGTAGGTTCTCCTGGCATAGTATGTTGATGATGCAGCTCAAACAATGCTTGTTACTAAATCCTAGCAGAATGGCCATCATTGATGTTTAAGTCATACTTGAGTTTTTTTTGGAGATGAGTCCAACGTGGTGCTGTGTTGTGCCAAGTATCTGTAGGATAGTGTGCCTTTCGGCTTACCTATTTAATATTTAACTCAGTTTTAGCTAAAGGTCCAATAGTTGACAATGTAATCTTTTTCGACGAGAGTTCTTTCCTCAGTTTAGTTTCAAGAGAATATTTTGATATCTTAAATCTATGAATCTTCTCGTTTTGGTCTTTTGGGGTTTCGACGTTGGAATGTAACTGTAAATTAAATGTTTAAAGAGTAAAAAATAAGACTTCTATTGGAAAATCTCTATGTCTATTGTTTGATGTAAATGGTTTACGGACATGAGCTAAGACGTTTTGCTTCAATTGTTTCCGTTTCTTCACAGAACTACGAACTATAAGATTTACCCTAAAAATCGATGTATAGAACTGTAAAATGTATGGATAAGAAAATAGCCCTTGGCTTCATAGCTATTTGATTTTATGTTTGAGTTTTTAAATAAATAGTTTCCAGATCTAGGAATAAGGAATAATGTCTGTATCTAATTTCTTTGAATACTCATGAAGAGATTTCGTCAAGAGGTTATTAATTCTTGGTCAAATCGACCAAAAAAACGAATGTGATTCCTCACTTTGATACTGTTAAGAAATAATTGCTAGCTCTATCAAAACGAAAGTTTTATGAAATGTAAGTTAAAGTTTAGGGTTTCTATCGAGTCTTTTAAGCTTTTGATGAACTATTTTAGACTATGTTCCAATGTTAATAATTAAAAAAAAAATAATGAAATAAATTCTATACAGAACTAGAGTAGAAAACATTGTATAATTTAAGAAGTAAACATGGAAACATAAAACCCTAGTTAATCTTATGACTGTCAAATAGAAATGTACAGTATTGTTTATAAATGGAAATTTTTTGATATTATTTAATTTTGCAGCTGTTATAAATTCTTAAATACTGTATATTATAAGTAAATTCAATACTTGGATATGAATACTATTTAGTTTCATGATAAATGTACTTATTAACAGTAAGGGATAACAGTACTGTATACTTAGGAAGTAAATGTTTTTACAGTTGTTTTAAATTCAATACATCCTGATTAAAGAAATACAGTGAGCCTAAAAATTTAAGTAATGAAAAGAATGATAAGAGAAAGACATAGGCTTATGTTAATTGATACAGAATATTAATGGTAGGAAATCTAACGAAATATAACAGAGTTGATCTATTCATTCAATTGGAAATCTTCCTATCCAATCATCTTCATTAATTTCTTCTCTATACTAGAGTATGATACATATCCATTTGCATGGGGAAAAATGCAAAGAATATTTATTCTATTTTTCATTACTATTCATAATTCTAATTAGGTTTAGAAACTAAAAATAGATGCATTTGAACAAGAACACATTTTGTAAATAAGTATTAAATACTTGTAAATAAGCAGATTTAGCTACTTAATAACAGATAAACAAATAGAACCTGTAGATGAAGATAGGGCCGACAAACAAACAAGGAGGCCTGTTCCTCCCAACCTTTTCCAGAAGAAGCATCCAAATTGCTGGCTTCCTATGGACGCCCGAGCCTACTTACTAAACCACTAAGTAGATGGAATTTGTGTAGAAGCAAGGCACTAAGTAAAAAATTCTGCACTCAAAATATGCCTTCAGCACTCAGTATCAAACTCCTTAACTCAATAGAGCTTGGCAGACTCAGAACATGATAAAAAACTTAGCATATCCCCTCATCAAATCTCTTGGGTGAAAACAGAGCAAAACCCCAAGGTAAATTTCCTCATCAGGAAAAGTGATGAACCTTAGTTCATAATTTGATGGCTATTATATAGACTGCCTAGGTCTTTAGTGGCCAGTTTGGAATAAATGAGCCTCAAGCTCCAGTCCCACCTTCTAGGGCACTATGACCACATTTCAAGGGAGTTGTCCCATACCAACAACTAGTTAGTTGCATCATGATGCTGCCACTTGTCCATTGCCTTCTACCCCAGATTCCATTCCACCTAGTGGGTCAGTAACCACTCTTTCAACAGTCCCCTTAGGTGTTTGTCTCCTATTTTATTTATTAATTAATAAAATATTGTGCAAATTACAGTCATACTTGGACACCTATCCAACATAAAACTTTACAATAAAAGTTAACATAATGTTTCCAACATAAAATGTTCTTCAGCAAAAAGGGTATATTAAACGGCTTGTCCTAGGTCTGTAGTGTTCCCCGAGTTCATCACCTGGTGTACCAAGCACTACTCCCCCACCAAGTGAGCTATTTTATCTTTGTACATGTCCAAGAACTTGTGTTTTGTCACCCTTGATGCCCTTAGAAATATGTTCTATTAGACAGAGTCCTTAGCCCCTTGTCCTTTCAATGAGAAATACCTGGAAAGTGCTTTTAATGGCCTTAGTCCTTACTATCACCATCAATTTCTGTACAAGCATTTAGAGCCTGGAAGGGCCATACCAACCATTCCTCCTCCCTACGGTACAACTGTCTTCTCTGAAGATTCTAGGAAAGCCATCTATATTATTTGTACAATTGTAAGTCTTGAAGATGATGAATCTATAGATGAAGTAAACCTAGGATTTTTGCTCAAATTAATCACTGAACTTGGTATAAGTCCTCCCCACTTTGACCTCTACAGTTAACTAGCCGAGAAGATTAATGAGCAATTAGAATAATTTCCTGCAATTTAATACTTCAGGTTCTGTTCTTACTTGTTCTTTTATCAAAATTATGAAATCTTCAAGCACTTGGGATTGTGAACCACAGATGAATAAGGAGTACAAATTCCTATGTATGAATGGACCGACTTGGTTCTAAGAAGAGCATACAACTCCAAATTTTCAGAGTTTACAGAGTAATGAGTGTTACATACATTTTGATCCATGGTAGTTCCCCTCCGAGAATACTACTAGAAAATAAGAGGCATCTCCACTTTACCACAGAGATCCAAGTTGGTATTGGTTTCTCTATGAAGACCACATGGTCATTAGGGTCTATGGATTTGAAGAAGAAACCTACAGGTTTCCTAACTTTATTACTCCTAGAATATTTGCTATGGAGTTTGTAAGACAAAAGATGAATTCAGATGAATTACACTTCAGGAATTTCAGATAGCATAGGTCTTTCTTATTACCCCAGGAGGTAAGACCTTTTATCATAAGAGGATTAAATGCTCCCCAGTATGTGGAAGAATATATGATCCATCTAAACCTCAAGAAAGCTGAGAGAGATGCTTATGATCCACATCAAGTGATATCCACGTAGAGGTTAGAAAAGAAGAATTCAACATATGTATGCCCACCCAGACCTCTCTATTGGAGAATGGAAAACAAAGAAACTTGGATTGAAGTTGTCATGTTCCCAAATATTTCTATGGTCCAAGACATAATTTTGGCCTAAGTCACCTAGGATTAAAATTATTAAATTGGTGGCTAAGGGTGGAAATTTACCTAAGTAATATGCCTAAGAGAGAAACTGAAGAATAATTGGACTAAGGTGGGCCACATGAAGTATAATATTCCCAATTTGAGTTTCCTAAGATAATTATTAATAATTTGGGAATAATTGGCCAATAATTTTTACACAAGTTAATTTTATTAATATTGGCCTAAAATATAAAAATAATATTTATTTATGATTAATTAGGCTCATGAGGTGCACAAGAGGATAAGGTGGACCTCACTTACTTGAGAAAAATATAGAAACAAGAAGAAAGCAACCTAAAAGCAAGGTGACAACAAAAATGAGGGAAACTGGAAAAAGCGGTGAAAAGCAGGCAAGTGCATAAAGCAGGAAAGTACACAAAGAAGGAAAGTGCAGAAACGCAACCAATCTTGAAAAGAACGAAGCATCTAGAAAGAAAGGAGGCACATTTTATAAAAGAAAGAGAAATTCACAAAGCAAGGAAAGTTGGAAAATCAAGAAAGTTATCAAAAGTAAAAAAGAAAGAAGTTTCTTGATTTTTGCAACTGTTACACCTAAAATCCTACCATCTTGAGATTTAGTGTATACATCCATGAAGTTTCAATGGCTAAGTCATACCATTGTAGTTATTCTGGGTTTTGAGAGATCGTCGCAGGACGCACTCATGCAACCTGTGACTTCGCATCCTGCTCTAATGCAGGATGCGACGAAGTCAGTTAATGGAAAAAATAGCTTCTTCGAGCTCATTCTCGAAGCCTGTTGACTTGGATCCTTATCCGTGACCTCTTGGAGAAGTTGGCACTCGGTTCCTAACCTCTTGGGGGGATCCCCTATCTCTCTCCTACCATATCTCAACCTACCCTATCCATATCCTATCCACCTAGTCCTATATAAGTGAAGCTCTACCCCTCTCCAAAGGGAGGAAGTCTATAGTGTCTACATGCTGGTGAAATCATATTGGAGACTCATAATTCCTTGGGAGGATATGGAAATTGGCTTGGATGGAGAAGGGCTACTACATTAAGCCTTGGTTGTAGTCTATTCTTTACTATGTACTTTCCCGATTTACAATAATATAAACGCTTTCCACCAATATTGTTCATGTGTGATGATATTGTGTAGTTTACCTGCTTAACTGTTTACTTACATCTATTATTGTATAGATGCTCTTTACTCGTTTGCATTGTTCTATGTGTCTTGACAGGTCTTTTAGCTGAGATCTGACGACCGTGAGACATGGAGCAACATCCAGGAGAAAGGATTGTGAAGTTGAGGTAAGGCATATAGTCACTTGATCCTTAATCAGATCTAGGAAAGTAGTTTGTAGTATGTACTATTTGTTCTAGACTCACTTTGAGCTAGGGAGATCTAGCTCGTGTCCACTCAAGTGGATTGTCCGTCAAATAAATATGGCGACCATACTGGGGAAAAGAACATTGCTTTGTAGTTGTCAATTTGAATTTTGTTTTTCATTTGTTTTCTTCCCAAGCCATATCATTTTTCCATTTCCTTATTTAGGTGATTTCACCATCATATCTTCACTTTTAAGAGTCTGATTGCCTTCCTTTGAGTTTTTACTTCTCATTTAAATACCTTTTTATGATCATCATCTGGAGAATTGGTTCATTTTTTAACTTAGATCTTGCCTGTCACAATTGGTCAGTGTACCCAGAGCGACACTGTGTTGTTTTTTTATCTCTGTTCCTTAACGGTCAGCTTGTCATCGCAACCTTTCCATTGGTATTCTACGACATCTTCGCGCTCCCCGCATTGGTGAACTGCGACGTCGCACTGTGTACAAGCATAGAGTGCGACGATCTGCCATTTTTTCTATACATGCACCCTTTCTCCATTTCGTTTTTTAGTTTGGTTTGTGTGCAGACTCCCTCTGTACTGCAAGATCCAGTCAGAGATCCCACTTTGCTTTGCGTGTTAGGTTATTTGGTTTTGTTTGGAGTTGTTATGGTTTCGATCTTGGAAAAGTCTGATATTTGGTTGTGGTGGACACTCTTGTCTCCCCCACCTACATCCACTCACCCTTGCATTCCCTCCTCTCCTCTCTGTTAAATTTTGAGCATTAATTCACAATACTCTAGGATCTTCACTGAGAAAATAACATATATAGTATATCAATGCATAACAATCACAATAAGCATCACAAGCATCACAAGAATCAAAAGCATGAGAGACAAGAGACACAGAGTTTCCATGGGGAAAACCCTAAGTTGAAAAACCCCACAACTTCCTCAGAGATAGAGAGAGAAATGGTTCAACCAAATTACAACCAAAATACACTGAGATAGTCTCCTAATAGCAGATGATCCTCCTCCTCACTAGTGCGCCACTTTCTGAGTGAGAGAAAGATACTTTTCCAAATGATCTAAATAGAGATCACATGATCTCTATTTATACTAACCTGTTTTCCCAGTGACCTTATGGGGCCGACTTGTCTAGCTAGGTACATCCACATTATAATATATATTTCAGGGCCGACCCCACACATGGTGGTCTAATAACCCATCGTCAAGTACACACACTTGCGACACTTGTCAATCCACATGACGACACTTCCTTATAGAGGAATAACACATCTCTAATAAGGGTACAATAAATATATATGAAATACATAGATGAAATACATTCCGAAGTTACATATACATCAACACTCCCTCTTAACTAGGAAGGTATTTCTCGACACAGATCTGCTAGACAAGTCTTCTTCTCAGGATCATCGTCATCATCATCGTCACTGCTGCTGCTATCTCAACCAATATCTGACTCTACTCGTCATAGGAAGTTCTACAGAGCCAGTCCTTTTTCATACTGGATGTAGGCCCACCACCTGCAGGTCTTCGTCATCACTGGCCATACTGTGGAATCCTCAGGACTTATTACGTGCGTCACAAAACCTTGAAAGAGAATCCCAAACTATTACGAGCACATGGCTCTAGCTATAGGATCTCCCAGGGCCATATTATATGTGACCTCACCACAAAACCTCAGAAGAGCATCCTAGGCTGTTACAAGCACACAGCTCTACCTATAGGATCTCCCAGGGATAGATTATATGTGGTCACAACAAAACCTCGCAAGAGCATCCCAGGCTGTTACGAGCACACAGCTCTACCTATAGGATCTCCCAGGGATAGATTATATGTGATCATCGTCACTACTGCTGCTATCTCAACCAATATCTGACTCTACTCGTCATAGGAAGTTCTACAGAGCCAGTCCTTTTTCATACTCGATGTAGGCCCACCACCTGCAGGTCTTCGTCATCACTGGCCATACTGTGGAATCCTCAAGACTTATTATGTGCGTCACAAAACCTCGAAAGAGAATCCCAGACTGTTACGAGCACATGGCTCTATCTATAGGATCTCCCAGGGCCATATTATATGTGACCTCCCCACAAAACCTCACAAGAGCATCCCAGGCTATTACAAGCACACAACTCTACCTATAGGATCTCCCAGGGACAAATTATATGTGGTCACCACAAAACCTCGCAAGAGCATCCCAGGCTGTTACGAGCACACATCTCTACCTATAGGATCTCCCAAGGATAGATTATATGTGGTCATGGTAAAACCTCGCAAGAGCATCATAGGACTGTTACAAGCACACAGCTCTACCTATAGGATCTCCCAGGGACATATTATATTCCATAGGACAAAACCTCGAAAGAGAATCTTCCAGATATCCCAGGGCCAGATTATATGCCATAGGAAAAACCTCGAAAGACTATCTACAGATCTCCCAGGGCCAAATTATATGTCCTCCCAGAGCAAAACCTCGAAAGAGCATTTGCCAGATATCCCAGGGCCAAATTATATGCCATAGGAAAAACCTCGAAAGACTATCTGTAAATCTCCTAGGGCCAAATTATATGCTCATCTGCACAACCTGATCCACGGCCATAGAGTATCAACCTGATACTCACCATACATCATCCTGATGTACACATGATCATCCTGATCATCATCACTGCAACCTCCTGCTGCAAGTCATTTGGAGCAACATCCTGAAGCTTGTCATCCATGATCATCCTGATCATACAATGCATCTACCTGATGCATACCAAGTATCTACCTGATACATATCATCATACATGATCCACCTGATCATACAGTGTATCCACCTGATACAAATACAAATACATGATACATATCACCATACATGATCCACCTGATCATACAATGTATCCACCTGATACATATACAGATACATGGTCCAAGCATCCAACAAGATGCGTACATACATATAAATGATCCAATTGATCATATCCAGCATCCAACATGATGCATAAGTACATATAAATGATCCAACTGATCATATCTAGTATCCAACATGATGCATACATACATATATAAATGATCCAACTAATCATACAAAGCAAAAACCAGAACATCATCCTGATGCTCATCATCCATCGCTTACATCCACAGCCATGTGAAGGATCCTCCTTCCAACATGCTTGGAATGGCTTCAGCAAATGTGTCCATCACTTCTTCCTCGAAGTGTCATCAATTTGAAGAACACCAAGCCTCTCTCTGAAGTACTTGAACTTCACCATGGCTAGTGGCTTCGTCGGCACATCTGCAATCTGCTCATCCGTCGCAACATACAGGAGCTTCACAGCTCCTCTCTGCACCATATCCCCGATATAGTGATATTTGATCTCTATGTGTTTCGACTTGTCATGAAACACTGGATTCTCGGACAGCTTCACACAACTCTGGTTATCACAGAAGATACCAGTAGCATCCAATGAGAGATCAAATAACTGAGACAGTAGCTTCCATAGCCATACTGCCTCACAACTAGCTGAACAGGCTGCAACATACTTTGCGTCAGCTGTACTCAGTGTTACGCAGGACTACTTCCTGCTAAGCCAAGAGATCACACCTGATCCCATACAGAAGTAGCACCCAGATGTGCTCTTCCTATCTGCAGCACTGCCAGCCCAATCTGAATCAACATAACCCTGCAGGTTAAACTTTTGATTCATACTTGAGCCCATAATCCACTGTACCTTTCATGTACCTCAGAACATGCTTTACAGCAACCAGGTGAACACTCCTCGGATCTGTCAGGAATTGGATCAATGTGTTCACAGCAAAGCAAATATCTGGTCTCGTGTTCGTCAGGTACATCAAGGACCCAATCATCTGATGATACATAGAGACATCAACCGACTCAGATGAAGCATGACATAGAAGCTTCAGATTCGATGCCATAGTTGTGGCCATGGCCTTGCAATCCATCATCCTGAATCTCTTTAGGATATCTACTGTGTAATTCCCTTGACCAAGGAAGATCCCACTTGCACTCTACCACACCTCCATACCTAGGAAATAATGCATCATTCCCAAATATTTCATATCGAACTCGGAAGCAAGCTTCCTCTTAGTATCTGCAATCAATATGTCATCTTCTGTTACAAATAATTCATCCACATACAGGAGTAGAATCACAAGATTCCCTTCCTCAACCTTGTAGTAAAGGTTGGAATCCGCTTTACTCTTGGTAAAGCCTAAACTAGATAGGAAACTGTCCATCCTACCATACCAAGTTCTGGGAGCTTGCTTCAAGCCATACAAGGCTTTCTTCAATCTGCACACATATGACTCCCTGTCATGTATTTCAAAACTGAGAGGATGCTCCACATATACTTCCTTTTCAGCTACACCATTCAAGAAAGTAGTCTTGACATCCATCTGGTGTATTTTCCATTTCATCGTTGCATCCAGGGAAAGTACTGTTCTGATGGAAGTATACCTGGCTACAGGTGCAAAAGTTTCTTCATAATCTACTCCCTCTTTCTGAGAGAAGCCACGAGCTACGAATCTTGCCTTGTATTTCTCTATGCTGCCATCTGCAGCATGCTTGATCTGATAGATCCATATGGAAGTCATAACAAAACTTCCCTTCAGGTCTTGGGACTACATCCCAAACATCATTCTTCATGATCGACGGATCATGGCATTCTTCCCGTATCCTGGGAACTTCAATATCTTCAATAGATAATTTTTTTGCTTGAACAAATGTTGTAGTCCTTCTTTTGTAGGTGAGGGTATGCGGTCTTTCCTACAAAACAAGTTAAATTGCATGATTAGAAACATCTCATAATTTTTAGACAAATTCTTACACATAAAGAAATATGTCATACAGTCATGCAATTATTTTAGCCAATGCTTCAATACAACAATTATTCATGTTCCATAACATTCTAGATGCCTTCCAGTCTCTACCAGAACATTGTTAAGAGTTTGCACTACTCCCAACATGTCAGCAAAGAGGTTTCATTCTAGATAAGTAGCAATGGAATGTTGTACAGTGCCATAGGCCACTTACCCAACACATGCATATTAGTAGTATACTATTCATTAATGCAATCATTCTAATATGCACAATACATATCCTAAGTCTAGGAACATGAGCATATACATCATTGAACAATTTTATTTAAGCAAACAAATATGCAAGAAATGATAATTAAAAAACTTATCTTTGTTTGTTTGTTGGGTGGACTCCCTCTGAGTCTTTGCTTCCTTACAGGAGCTGCTGGAGTCCTTCTACACCTTTCTGTTGTGGAAAGTAGAGAGATGGAAAACTCCCTCTGAATATCTGCACCCTTGTAGAAACCACTGGAGTGTGCTCCCTCTTGTTCTTTGCTTCCCGGATTACCTGTTCTTGAACTCATATTCATCCTTGGTCCCTATGCATGCTTATTAGTATCATGATTGTGTTATCCTTGTGATATCATACAAAATCATACATTCATTAATATACTATTAAAACACAATAATCTCAAGCATGTATAGTCATGATCATTTCAAACAAAAATAATAAGCATTAGCATTCAAGGTTTATATAGGACTCTTATGGTTAGTCATATCATAAGAAACATAACATGTCTAAACCTGTAATTACTCAAACCTATGACTCTTCTGGTTAGTCATATCATTAATTAAGGTAAGACACATAATATGCATATACCCATGATTATTCAAACTTATGACTTTATGAACAATCATCATCAATCATGCCATGCATACTTATATGATAGATCCTATGATATAAGAAACACATACCTGGTCACCATATTTGCTAGTTATGTCTAGCAATGTGTTCTTGTTCTCTTCAATGACCTGCATAACTCATTAGTTAAATTTTGCAAAAACAAATTATACATACCTCTATGTGATCCATGACTATGGATGAATCTTTGTCTTTATGTCACCATGGCATGTTCAGGTTGTCCCTTCAATTTGTACAAACCTCCCTCTTGCTCTCCAATCACTACTGCATCATCGATTGTTTTACCCTTTGGCCACATTAGGACTTGGCCATCTACAAATGCAACCCTCATACCTTTTGCATCCAATGTAGAGATGGAGAGTAAGTTCTTCTTGAGCCCAGGTACATAAATGACTTCTTTCATCTTCAAATATTTTCCAGAATCTAGGTTGTAGGAGGCTTCACCACTTCCTTTGATTGGGTATTGATAATTATCCCCAAGTTTCACCTTATGAGGTGATTCATGTTCAGATATATTCACAAAGGATTCCTCAAACCCATTCATGTGTTTGGAATCCCTACTATCAATCAACCAATCATTAAAATCATGGGAGATAGTACCTATGAGAGCAGAGATTAGAACATACTCTTCTTCACTTGATGAGTCATCATCACTATCATCACTTTATTTTGCTACCCTTCTTCTTCTTGCTGAAGTTGTTGTTATTATCCATTTTGTTCTTGGGACAATCTGAAGCAAAGTGACCCTTCTCATTGCATATGAAGCATCTTAGATCCTTCTTATTATTTTGATAGGATCTTTTGTAGCGAGAGTGCTCCTTCGTGGGCTTACTTCTTTTGGTGTGAGTTGCAAGAGCTTGATCTTCACCTCCCATCTTTTTCTCACGAGCTACAAGTCTAGCTTCTTCTTGAGAGCATTCCTCCCATAGTTTACTGAAAGAGATCAATTTCTTTCTTGCACAGATTCCTTGAATAAAGGAGTCCCATGACCTAGGTAGGCCATTCAGAGTGGTCATAACAACTTCACCATTGTCCACTACTTCATCCAGAGCTTCAAGTTGCTCCTTGATCTGAGAGACCTTGGAGAATTAAGATTGAATGGTTTCTCCATTCAACATCTTGACCCCTTTCAATTGATTCCACAGAGTCATCTTCCGATTTATGTTCTTCCCTTCAAATAGCTTGGTCAAAGAGTCAAACATCTCCTTGGGTGTCTTTAGAGAAGACACATAGGGTATGAGATGGTCTTTGATAGAATCAGCAATGATTCTCTTTGCCTTGACCAAGTTCTTCTTATGCAATACCTTGGCCTCTTCATCCTCTGGGATAGGGATGTCCTCTTTTATATATGAGTCCAACTCATTCTCTTCCAGGATTAACCCAATCCTATACTTCAAAGCTCAGAAGTTATCAACCCCTTCAAGCTTATACTCAAGCTTGGTGTGGTGAGACATCTTAAAGATTACTTCAAATGGAAATAGAAAAGATTTAGGTCTTACCACTTGAAATGCTGAAAACTGGATCTGGTCCCGGATTAGGGTTTGTTGAAAAAACCCTAAAAATTCAAAATGTGAATTTCAATTTTCTGAAAGGATAGAAAGATGCGCTTTGATGAGCTAATTAGCCTAGTGCATTCAGAATTTGAGATCAACAAAGTTTTACCCTTTAGATTTGCCTTTTTGTCCTTCCGGGTTCACTAGGGAGAGGCTTGAATTAGGGTTTGAGTTTCCCGAAGATCTTCCCAGCCAAAAATATCGATCCAAAGCTCTAAACTTCGATTTTTGCAAGGAGCTTCCAGCTATGTCTTCAGATTTTAGAAATTCCTATTTTTGTGGAAACCCTAATTTTTAGGGCCAAATCTGAAAATGCTCAGAATGGAATTCTGATTGGACATATAGATGCGCCTTGATGAGTAGAGTCAATATACTATACTGCTTTTCCAAAATCTGTGGAGAGAAACACAATAAAAAAGAAACTCAAGTTTCCATCACTGCAAAATGTCTTCTTCTCAGGTTAGCTTTGATACCATGTTAAATTTTGAGCATTAATTCACAATACTCTAGGATCTTCACTGAGAGAATAACATATACAGTATATCAATGCATAACAATCACAATAAGCATCACAAGCATCACAAGAATCAAAATCATGAGAGACAAGAGACACAGAGTTTCCGTGGGGAAAACCCTAAGGTGAAAAACCCCACAACTTCCTCAGAGATAGAGAGAGCAATGGCTCAACCAAAGTACAACCAAAATACACTGAGATAGTCTCCTAGTAGTAGATGATCCTCCTCCTCACTAGTGCGCCACTTTCTGAGTGAGAGAGAGATACTTTTCTGAATGATCTAAATAGAGATCACCTGATCTATATTTATACTAACCTGTTTGCCCAGTGACCTTATGGGGCTGAGTTGTCTAACTAGGTACATCCACATTATAATATATATTTCAGGGCTGACCCCACACATGGCGGTCCAATAACCCATCGGCAAGTACACAGACTTGCGGCACTTGTCAATCCACATGACGACACTTCCTTATAGAGGAATAACACATCTCTAATAAGGGTACAATAAATATATATGAAATACATAGATGAAATACATTCCAAAGTTACATATACATCAACACTCTCCAGATCTAATCATTGTATTAGATTGGTTTCCAGACCTCATTTGCATTCGTCTTTGAGCTTTGCTTGCTTTTAGTGCTGCTTGTTATTGATTGATTTTGAGTGTTTGTATGTATTTTCAGTCTATTGAGTGCTCATCTTTTCTTGATATTTTCTGAGTTATTAGAGTGCTGTGATTAATCTTTTCAGTTCAGTGTTTATGTTTGAAAGCAGTGTTCTTGTCAAATTGTTATTTTGGTGCATCCATTGAAAGATCGAAAGTACTTTATTTCCATCATTTTTCAAGCTCATTTGAAGAATTGTATATGCATTGGAACATCTTATTTGTAGATCTTTTGGAAAAGTTGAAAGAAAATTGCATTATTTATGTTTTTCATGAACTATGAGTTGCTCATTTTCTTGAAAAATTCGAATAGACATCAAGTTTTGCAAAAGTAGTTCCATGCTTGGGAAATCGCATTGCATATTTTGATTTTTATGCTTTTAGGCCATCATAGTGAAAGTGAAAGAAAAGTTCACATACTTTGTTTAGAAATTCTCTCTTTTCATTACTTAGCATCATTTTCATTTTGAAAAGACAAAAGAAAGAGAAAAACATGCTTTGATTTGGTTTAGTAGTGTTGTGTCTTTTATCTTTCGCTCGAAAAAGAAAAGAATACTTCATAGTCATTTTTTGGTAGATTTGGGATTGTCTTGCATTGCATTGCTTTGGTGAAATTGTTGGAAAGAAAAAGAAAATTTCTCCTTCCCATACATACATAGAGTTCATTGAAAGAAAAGTGTATTTTTTGCATGTAGTTAGGGCCTGCATTATGTTTACGATTATGTACTCACCTCATGCATTCACCTAACCATCCAGATAAAATTAACGGTAGAACTAGGGTAAAATTTTTAGTAACTTGTGTGTAAGTTAGAGATGTGTACCGGTGTTGTTAAGCATGGTAGCTGTCTTTATTTGCCAGCACTGTATCCTGGGGGTATTGTAGTCTTCACGTACTTATCGGTATATCGAGCTCCTTCACATACCCACCAAGTCACCTTTAGTACTTGGTGTTTATTGAAGGGTGTATCACGTACTCGATAGTATATCGGAAGGTCTCTTGCCGAATGGTTGTGCATTAGACAGCACCACTACAGATTTGAGCTCCCACGTACCTTAGGTATATCGAGAGACAGCCTTAGGATTCCTGAAACCAACTCAGTTAACCTTTTGTCCATCTTGGTGGAGCAATACACCGAGAACAACACTCGGGGAGCTACTACGCATGTACCGTCTAGGTAATTGGGTATTCAGGAAAGGGTATGGTCCCAATCCTCCTTGTCATGTTTTACTGTTGGACCCTGTAGTATATCGCGAGTTGCGAAGCCTTGACAATCCTATGAGGTTCCAGACCATTGAATCCACTCTTATAACATAAGTTTGCTTGCGGCCTCAGTTTGTGTAGGGTTTGTCTAGTCTACTTTTCTTTCCTTTAGCTTACCTTAGGAGAAACCTTTTTCAGTCACTCTGGATGACTTTCCTTGGAGAAGTTCTCGCAGGATTCAGAATTTGCCACCCGAATATCCCCTTAACGATGAGGTAGTTTCGAGGGTAAGATGTTAAATTTTGAGCATTAATTCACAATACTCTAGGATCTTTACTGAGAGAACAACATGTACAGTATATCAATGCATATCAATCATAACAAGCATTTCAATCATCACAAGAATCAAAAGCATGAGAGACAATAGACACACAGTGTTTTCGTGGGGAAAACCCTAAGGTGAAAAACCCCACAACTTCCTTAGAGATAGAGAGAGAAATAACTCAACCAAAGCACAACCAAATACACATAGATAGTCTCCTAGTAGAAGATGATCCTCCTCCTCACATGTGCGCCACTTTCCGAGTGAAGGAAGAATGAGTTTCTGAGTGATCCAAATAGAGATCTCCCGATCTCTATTTATACTTGTTTTGTTTTCCCAGTGACCTTATGGGGCCGACTTGTCTAGCTAGGCACATCAACCATATATTACATAAATTAGGGCCGACCCCACACATGGTGGTATAATAACCCATCGACAAGTTAACACACTTGCGACACTTGTCAATACAAATGATGACACTTCCGTATAAAGGAATGACACATCTCTATAGGAGTACAAAAAATATATAAATGAAATACATTCCGAAGCTACATATACATCAACACTCCCTCTTAACTAAGAAGGTATTTCTCGACACAGATCTACTAGCACAAGTCTTCTTCTCTGGATCATCGTCATCGATGCATCATCATCATCATCATCATCACTACTACTGCTATCTCAACCAATATATGAATCTAATCGTCATAGGAATTTCTACAGAGCCATCCCTTTTCATACTAGATGTAGGCCCAACACCTGCAGGTCTTCATCATCACTGGCCATACTGTGGAATCCTCAAGACTTATTACGTGTGTCACAAAACCTTAAAAGAGCATCCCAGGATGTTACGGGTACACAACTCTAACCTGTAGGATCTCCCAAGGCGCTATTACATGTGACCGCACCACAAAACCTCGAAAGAACATCCTAGGATGTTACAGGTACACAACTCTGACCTGAAGGATCTCCTAGGGTGCAAATTACATGTGGTCACCGCAAAACCTTGCAAGAGCATCCCAGGATGTTACAAGTACACAAATTCAACCTGAAGGATCTCCCAGGGCACAAATTATATTTGGTTATGGAAAAACCTCGCAAGAGCATCCGAGGATGTTACGGGTACATAACTCCGACCTGAAGGATCTCCCAGGGCCCAAATTACATGCCATAGGACAAAACCTCGCAAGAACATCCCAGGATGTTTTGGGTACACAACTCCAACTTGAAGGATCTCCCATGGCACAAATTACTCGAAAGAGCATCCCAGGCTGTTACGGGTACACAACTCCGACCTATAGGATCTCCTAGACATGCTCATCTACACAACCTGATCCATGGCCACAAAGTATCATCATGATACTCACCATACATCATCCTGATGTACACATGATCATCTTGATCATCATCACTGCATCGTCCTCATGCATATCATCTGGAGCAACATCCTGAAGCTCGTCATCCATGATCATCCTAATCATACACTGCGTCCATCTGATGCATTCCAAGTATCTACCTGATACATATCATCATGATCCACCTAATCATACACTGTATCCACCTGATACTTAGATACACATTGTATCTACTTGATACATATCAATATACATGATCTACTTGATCATACAATGTTTCCACCTGATACATATACAGATACAAGGTCCAAGCATCCAACGTGATGCATACATACATAAATGATCCAACTGATCATATCCAACATCCAACATGATGCATACATACATAAATGATCCAACTGATCATACATAGCAGAAACTCGAACATCGTCTTGATGCTCATCATTCAGCGCTTACATCCACAGCCATGTGAAGGATCCTCCTTCCAACATGCTTGGAATGGATTCAGCAAATGTCTCCATCACTTCTTCCTCGAAGTGTCATCGATCTGAAGAACACCAAGCCTCTCTCTGAAGTACTTTGAACTTTTCCCTAGCTAGTGGATTCCTCAGCACATCTGAAATCTGCTCGTCCGTCACGACATACAGGAGCTTCACTGCTCCTCTTTGCACCATATCCCTGATATAGTGATATTTGATCTGTATGTTTTTTGACTTGTCGTGGAACACGGGGTTCTCAGACAGCTTCACACAACTCTATTTGTCACAAAAGATACTAGTAGCCTCCAGTGGTAGATCAAATAACTCAGATAGTAGCTTCCTTAGCCATACTGCCTCACAACTAGCCGAACAGGCTACAACATACTCTGTCTCGGCTGTACTTAGTGCTACGCAGGACTGATTCCTGCTAAACTAAGAGATCACACCTAATCCCATACTGAAGCAGCACCCATATGTTATCTTCCTATCTGCAGCATTGCCTGCCCAGTCCGAATCAACATAACCCTGCAGGTTAAACTTTTGATTCGCATCATACTTGAGCCCGTAATCAACTGTACCCTTCAGGTACCTCAGAATATGCTTTACAGCAACCAGGTGAACACTCCTCGGATCCATCAGGAACTAGCTCAATGTGTTCACCGCAAAGCAAATATCTGGTCTCTTATTCGTCAGGTACATCAAGGACCCAATCATTTGACGATACATAGAGACATCAACTGGCTCAGATGAAGCATCACACAGAAGCTTCAGGTTTGATGCCATAGGTGTAGCCATGGCCTTGCAATCCATCATCTCGAACCTCTTTAGGATATCTACTGTATACTTCCCTTGTCCAAGGAAGATCCCATCTGCACTCTGCCACACCTCCATACCTAGGAAATAGTGCATCATCCCCAAGTCCTTCATATCAAACTCGACAGCAAGCTTCCTCTTTGTATCAAAAATCAGTCTATCATCTCCTGTTACAAATAGGTCATCCACATATAGGAGAAGTATCACAAGATTTCCTTCCTCAACCTTGAAGTAAAGGTTGGAATCCACTTTACTCTTGGTAAAGCCCAAACTAGATAGGAAACTGTCCATCCTACCATACCAAGTCCTAGGAGCTTGCTTCAATCCATACAAGGCTTTCTTTAATCTGCGCACATATGACTCCCTGTAATGTGTTTCAAAACCGAGTGGCTGCTCCACATACACTTCCTCTTCAACTACACCATTCAAGAAAGCAGTCTTGACATCCATCTGGTGTATCTTCCATTTCATCACTATATCCAAGGAAACTACTGATCTGATGGAAGTGTACCTGTCTACAGAAGCAAAAGTTTCTTCATAATCTATTCCCTCTTTCTGAGAGAAGCCACGAGCTACAAACCTTGCCTTGTGTTTCTCTATGCTACCATCTGCAACATGCTTGATCCTGTAGATCCATTTGGAAGTCACAATAGAATTCCCTTCAGGTCTTGGGACAACATCCCAAACACCATTCTTCATTATTGATTGGTATTCTTCGACCATGGCATCCTTCCATTCTTTCTTTTCCACTGCTTCTTCATAACTGGAAGGTTCTTTGTTCATGATATAACAGAGTAAAGCAACATAGCTGGTATGTGATCTAGTTCTCTTCTTTGCTCTGTGTTCTTCTTCTGGAATGCCATATCTTTCTGCATCTTGAATGAGCTCTCTAGCCCATGCATGTTTCCTCTTGTGAGAGTTATTCTCACGGGGTGGATGTACAGGTTGTTGCGGATCTTCAATTTCATGATCAACATCTGGAATTGCTTTACTCATGGTAGTGTCTTGAAATCTAGTTTCCTTAGGTTCTTCATAAACTTCAATAGGTGTCTTCCTTGATTTTATGAATGCTGAATTTTCATCAAATGTTACATCCCTACTGACATCAATTTTCTTGAACCCTGGAAAGTATATTTTGTAAGCCTTCAAGCTTTCACTGTAACCCACAAAGATACCCTTCTTTCCTAAAGGATCTAGCTTAGTCCTCTTTTCCTTTCGCACATGAGTATATACTGGACAACCAAATATTCTGAGATGGTTGACTTCAGGTTTCTTACCAGAGAAGACCTCTTCTGGTGTCTTGTTGTCCAATATCTTGTGGGGTGTTCTGTTCTGCACATATACAGCTGTCCTAGCTGCTTCTGCCTATAGATGCATAGGTAGATCCTGGTAATGCAGCATTGCCCTTGCTGCTTCCATGATTGTTCTATTCTTTCTTTCTGCAACTCCATTCTGTTGTGTATTGTAAGGAGCATTCAACTCCCTCTTAATCCCTGAATCACTGCATAGCTTCTTGAAGTCACCTGAGGTGAATTCTCCACCATTGTCGTATCTGAATGTTTTGATCTTCTTATCAGTTTAGTTCTCCATCAAGGTTTTGAATTCCTTGAACTTATCAAATACTTCATCTTTTTTCTTCAAGAAGTAAACCCAAGTCTTCCTGGAGAAGTCATGTATGAAAGAGACATAGTAAATGTACCCACTTAGAGAACTAGATGACATCGGACCACATACATCAGAGTGGATGATTTCCAAGATATCTTTTGCCTTGCTTTCACTACTTGGAAATGCCTTCTTTATGTTCTTTCCTTTTGCACATCCTTTGCAAACACCTTCATGTTTGGTCTTAATTTCAGGAAGACCTTCTACAGCCTTACTTGCAATTGGTAATGCTCTGTAGTGCATATGTGCAAGTCTTCTGTGCCAAATTTCACTTGGCTCCATGGAATCATGCACCATGGCATGTTCAGGTTGTCCCTTCAATTTATACAATCCTCCCTCTTGCTCTCCAATCACTACTACATCATCAATAGTTTTACCTTTTGGCCACATTAGAACTTGGCCATCTACAAATGCAACCTTCATACCTTATGCATCCAATGCGGATATGGAGAGTAGGTTCTTCTTGAGCCCAGGTACATAAAGAACTTCTTTCATCTTCAAAGACTTTCCAGAATCTAGGTTGTAGGAGGCTTCACCACTTCCTTTGATAGGGTATTGATAGTCATCCCTGAGTTTCACTTTATGTGGTGATTCATGTTCAGATAGATTTACAAAATATTCTTTAAACCCAGTCATGTGTTTGGAAGCCCCACTGTCAATTAACCAATCATTACAATCATGAGAGATAGTACCTGTGAGAGAAGAGATTAGAACATACTCTTCTTCGCTTGATGAGTCATCATCATCACTTTCTGCTCTGGCATTCTTCTTTGTAGGTTCATCATCTTCAGCAGCATGAGCATGGTACCTTCTTTTGCTGCCCTTCTTCTTGTTGTTGAAGTTGTTGTTGTTGTTGTTGTCCCTTTTGTTCTTGGGACATTCTGAAGCAAAGTGACCCTTCTCATTGCATGTGAAGCACCTTAGATCCTTCTTATTCTTTTGGTGATAGTGAGTGGATTTCTTCTGTTGAGAGTGCTCCCTTTTAGGCTTGCTTCTTTTGGTGTGAGCTGCGAGAGCTTGATCTTCACCAACCATCTTTTCTTCTCATACTACAAGCCTTGCTTCTTCTTGAGAGCATTCCTCCCATAGCCTACTGAAAGAGATTAATTTCTTTCTTGCACATATTCCTTGAATAAAGGAGTCCCATGACCTAGTTAGGCCATTCAGAGTGGTCATAGCAACTTCACCATTGTCCACTAATTCATCCACGGCTTCAAGTTGTTCCTTGATCTGAGAGACCTTGGAGAAGTAAGATTGAATGGTCTCTCCATTCAACATTTTGACCCCTTTCAATTGATTCTGCAGAGTCATCTTCTGATTTATGTTCTTCCCTTCAAATAACTTGGTCAAGGAGTCAAACATCTCCTTGGGTGTCTTTAGAGATGACACATGTGGTATGAGATGGTCTTTGATAGAATCAGCAATGATTCTCTTTTCCTTGACCAATATCTTCTTATGCAAAACCTTAGCCTCTTCATCCTCTGGGATAGGGACCTCAGAGCTGATGTAGGAGTCCAATTCATTTTCTTCTAGGATTAACCCAATCCTATACTTCCAGGCTCGGAAGTTATCAACCCCTTCAAGCTTATCCTCAAGCTTGGTGTGGTGAGACATCTTAAAGAGTACTTCAAATGGAAATATAAAGGATTTAGGTCTTACCACTTGCTTTGATGAAAAAATGGATCTGGTCCTGGATTAGGGTTTGTCAGAAAAACCCTAAAAATTCAAAATGTGAATTTCAACTTTCTAAAAGGATAGAAAGATGTGCCTTAATGATCTGGTCATCCTGGTGTATTCATAATTTGATATCTGCAAAGCTTCGCCCTTCAGAAATGCCTTTTAGTCTTCCAAGATTAACTTGGGAAGACCCTGAATTAGGGTTTGAGTTTCCTCGAGATTTACTCAGCCAAAAATATCGATCCAAAGCTCTAAACTTTGATTTTTCCAAGGAGCTTCCAGCTATGTCTTCAGATTTCAGAAATTCCTATTTTTTGGAAACCCTAATTTTTAGGACCTAAACTAGAAATGTTCAGAATTGAATACTGATTGGACAGATAAATTCTCCTTGATGAGTAGATTCAATCTACTATACTGCTTTTTCAAAATTTGTGGAGAGAATCCCAATATACAAGAAACCCAAGTTTCTGTCACTGCACAATGTCTTCTTCTCAGGTTAGCTCTGATACCATGTTAAATTTTGAGCATTAATTCACAATACTCTAGGGTCTTTACTGAGAGAACAACATGTACAGTATATCAATGCATATCAATCATAACAAGCATGTCAACCATCACAAGAATCAAAAGCATGAGAGACAATAGACACACATAGTTTCCGTGGGGAAAAACCTAAGGTGAAAAACCCCACAACTTCCTCAGAGATAGAGAGAGCAATAGCTCAACCAAAGTACAACCAAATACACAGAGATAGTCTCCTAGTAGCAGATGATCCTCCTCCTCACATGTGCGCCACTTTACGAGTGAAGGAAGAATGAGTTTCTGAGTGATCCAAATAGAGATCTCTTGATCTCTATTTATACTTGTTCTGTTTTTCCAGTGACCTTATGGGGCCGACTTGTCTAGCTAGGTACATCAACCATATATTACATAAATCAGGGCCGACCCCACACATGGTGGTCTAATAACCCATTGGCAAGTTAACACACTTGCGACACTTGTCAATACAAATGACGACACTTCCGTATAGAGGAATGACACATCTATATAGGAGTACAATAAATATATAAATGAAATACATTCCGAAGTTACATATACATCAACATAAGAATGGATCCACAAGCCAGGGTCGAGTCACATGAAGTGGAAAACCCCACTTTGATTGTTTGAGGACTTTTGTTTCCTCATACTCCTTCAGATTCACCGGCCTCTCATCCCCCGCAGGGTGAAGAAGCACAAATCCCCACTTCACAAGACGTATCTCTCATTGCATCAGGAGATCCTGGGTCATTGGAATGGATAAATCAACCCTAGGATGACCCCACAACAACTTTTGGTCCATCAGCAGCTTATTGGACATCTTCTCTAGGCCACCCAGTGGCCCATTTTGCCATTGCATCCCCACCTATTTGGCCTACCCCTGAATAAATATCACACCCATTCATGATCGTTTGGAATGATAATGTGTTAGGGGTGATGAACTTCGAAGATAGAGTCTTTCACAAAGGGTAGAAGACCCATCGTTATACTCTTAACAACCAGTCCCAGGCCATGTTTTATCTTTCAAGTCACCGGAATCATCCACGCAACACGTGACCACTACCGAAACTGGTCAACCATCCATTCCTGCACGGACATCTCCTAGACATGAGACCATTTAAGTGACTCTCACAACCTAACCTATTGAACAACAATAGTCCAATACACCTGTGGTCACCACGGTCACATTACCTACTCCTCCCCCACCCCAAACTTCGAGGGGAGGATACACTTTACCCCCTACCTTTTTCACGAGTAACTTCAATCTTGCGGTGAATAATCAACAACAAGTGTTGGGTCAACCTTTACTTAGTGGTCGGCAAGTTGTTGCTGGGGGGAAACCCCCGTCTCTTAACAATAATACTATAGTAGGAGTTACCATCAGGCCTTCCGTTGGAAATTCGTTACCTCCTGGACCTTCCACTTTGGGACTATGCCATGTTGGGGAACCATCCAACGTAATTCAACCTCCATCGAGTCAAGCGTATCCAGGTCATCCTAACCTTGTATCAGGTCTACTTAATCTCGGAAGCGCACTCTATGGGGTACCCTACCCCAATAATCCTTACACTCTATGGGGACAACAAAATTTTTTACAACATGGACCCCCACTTATAGTCCCTCGAGTCCCTCCACCCCCGTTTGGTCCAACCCCACCTCCTGTTGGAGGCGGCAGGCCCCTACATAACTCTGGAGGAGGCGGAACTCTACCTTCTGGTGAAGGACCACCTCATCTCGGTCATCATGGCCCACCCCCCCATAGTGGAGGTGGTAGGCCCCCCCCCCTAGCGGCAGTGGTGGGGGAGGACCATTCTCATCTCGGTGGCGGTGGAGGAGCACCACCCCCTCTCGGTGGTGGTAGTGGAGGACCTTCTCATCCTAGTGGAGGTGGTGGTGGAACACCACCCTACTATGGTGGAGGTAGCGTAGGAGGCACTTACCCTTCCGGTGGTGGCGGTGGCCCACCACCCCCTCCTGGAAGAGGTGGTGGAGGCCCGTCCTATTCCAGTGGTGGTAGCGGAACACCACCTCCTCCTAGCGGATGCGGTGGCGGGCCGTCCTACCCTGGCGGTGGTGGCAGACCCCCACCATTTGGATGCAGCCCACCCCCTCCCGACAGAGGAGACGGGCCCCCACCTTATGGCAATGGGCCACCTTATTATGGTTATGGACTACCTTACTATGCCGGTGGACCTACATTTGGTCTGGGCAGCCCGTACCCCTATGGCTAGTTTCCTCCTGGAACACCTTATGGTTAGTCGACACAAGGTCCCACAGGTCCTTACACGCCTTATCCGTACTATCATTACTCGCAGCCTAATCCCCATCTTCCCTTTTTGGCTACTTTGGACCTACCTGACTTGTCTCGCTTGACCAACGACCCCATTTACTACAGAACTAATTGGCCACCCATTCCGGTGAAACTTCCGTAAGAGATCCCGAAATTTGCTGGTAAGCCGAGTGAGGATCCTAAAAACCACGTGATGACATACGACTTATGGTGTTCATCCAACTCATTGATGGATGACTTGATCTGTCTTCAGTTATTCCAACGGACTCTCACTAGTTCGGCTGCCAAGTGGTATATTGAACTACCACCCCATTCTTTTCCCGATTTTGGTTCTCTTGCTATGAACTTTTTGACTTATTTCCAGCTGCTTATATGGTATGAAACTAGTACAAAGCTTTTAACCTCGCTCCGTCAAAATACCTCTACTAATATATCAGATCATATACATGAGTGGAGGAGGAGACGACGTCTCATTAAGGCTCCCATTCCAAATCAACTCCTAGCAGACTGGTTTACGAAGTATCTCATTCCTACCATAGCATGTGATGTTTCCATGGGTGGCGCTATCACTGAGGAACAAGCCATCGCTCGTGCCCATTTGCTAGACTTAGTCTATGCTCAATCTGACACATTGTTTTATATTCTTCTCGATGCACCCTGCAACACCTATGACCTCGCAAAACTACCCAAGGGTCCCCAAGCCGATGGCATCATTGGATCCCTTCACACCTAGCCTTCCTCTCAAACTATTGGTTCGTCGAACCCCCAAGGTTCTTCCCCATCACCAACACAGGTTGGTCACGACACCACCAAATCATCCACTCCTGCTATCACAGAAGAAGTGAATTCTGTTTCATCAGCTTCACCTCAAAATTTTGGTGGTAAGAAAAAGAACAAAGGGAAACCTAAGAAATCTTCCACCCAGCAAGAACAAAAAAGCACTCCTGATGATACCAAACAAAAAAGGAAGCTAAAGTATCCTTGCTTCATGTGTGGTGATGATCACTTTTCTAAAGAGTGCCCCCATAGAGATGAAGTTCAAAAGTTTATTAAGGGAAAACCCACAACCATAGTTCTCAACAATCCCCTCCCTGCTCAAAATCGATAGTCGATCGCTCACACTTCTTCCCAAGGAGAAGCATCCACCACCGAACATGTTCTCATGATGCGTAGTGAAACTATCAACTTGAACACCCATTCTCGTTCGTATGACTCCATTCCAACAAAGGAACACATTGGAAGTAATACTGAAAATCTTCCACTTCAATGCCCGATGTCACCGTTCCGACTGCTTCTCTCACCATTCATAAGCCCTCATTTGATTCAGTGTTGTGTCCACCCAAGAGCACGATTAGAAAATCAATTGTCAATCCTAATGCTCGGGCTGCTCAAAACTACAACATTGTAGAGGACCTTGCACAAGCTCCTTGTGCTATGTCGACGCTCGAGGTCTTGCAAAAGTGTCCGAATTAGTGCAAGACTCTCCTCACTGCCATCAGTGCAGTTGACCCAGATTCATTGAATACCATCATGTTTCGGCTAGAATACTTCAAACCGAGGCTCTCCCATCAATTGGCATTTCAAGTTGCCACAAACATTGCTGGGAAGATAATCCATCGTACTGTTTTGGATGAAGGAGCCTCTACGTCAGCCATGTTGATCGCCTATTGGAGAGCCATTGGTTCTCCCGATTTGAACCGTTCTCCTACCACTTTGAGAGCCTTCGACGGACGTGGCTTTCAACCTCATGGGCTGTTACAAGCTTTACCAATCGAGCTGGGGGACAAAACCGCAACCCTTAACGTGGAAGTAGTCACTGCCCCGTTAGATTACAACATTCTGCTTGGTCATAATTGGTTTTACGCTATGACTACGGTCGCATCATTTGTCTTTTGCATAGTACAATTCCCCCATCAAGGCTGAATTGTCACAATCGACCAACTGGATTTCTACACACCTGACACCACTATTCACCCGGGTGATAACATTCCTTCGATTGGACAATATTTGTAGAATTATGAGAGTGTGGGGGTTGGCGTCCTTAAGGATTCATCCCTTATGGGTGTCTTTCCTACTTCGGATCCCCCAAACCATGTTGCCACAGTGAACATGATCTCCTCGCAGACTTCACCTATCCCCAACTCCACTAATTCATGGCTTGTACTTGATGAAGCCACCACACACCTGATTGGAGACACTATGCCTCTGTCACCCACTGAACTCATGTATGAGGCTATCCAATCAGCACCAGAGGACCACTTAGTTGTGGCCTCCACATCCTGTTCTCTACAATGGACATCATCCGATCCTCTACTATGGACTTTTCATTCTGACGAGTCCATTATGGAAATCATGAGCGTATATGATCCGCCATGGAAAGACCTCCACCATCGTTCATCTTTCCTTCCTTTTTTGGATATTGTGGAGAACAAAATTCACACCATCTTTTCACTGAATGTCTATTCTGGCTCTCAGTCTTTGATACTCATGTGTCAAACGGATTCTGAAGGCAACTTAGCCAACATTGAGCCTACAACTTTAATAGACATTTCGGTCAATCCTGGTGTAGTGGAACACATTCAGTTAGGCCAGAAGTGTTCCCCTGAAGAATTCATTGCCGCCATGGCCTTATTCAAGCGATTCCAAGACATGCTCACTTGGATCTACAAGGAGATTCCTGGGATAGAACCCTCCATTGTTTTACATTAAATTAAAATGTATCCCAACATCAAACATGTCCACCAAAAGTTGTGACCGGTACACCCTCGGAAGACTGTGGTGATCAAGGCAGAGATTGAGAAACTCTTGAAGTTCGGCTAGATGTACCCTGTCCCATTGACAGAGTGGTTCTCAAACGTCGTCCCTCCTAATAAAAAATAGGGTACCATCCGTGTTTGTGTCGACTATCAGGATCTCAACAAAGCTTGTCCCAAGGACAACTACCCAACTCCCTTTATCGACCAGATCATCGACAATTGTGCTGGAAGTGTAATTTTTTCATTCATGGATGGCTTTTTTGGATACAACCAAATTGAGATCCACCCCACCGACCAACACAAGACTGCATTCATCTTCCCTTGGGGAACGTTTGCATATCGTAAAGTTCCGTTTGGTCTTAAAAACGCTGATGCCACATTCCAACGGGCCATGTCGTACACCTTCCATGATGTGAAGGACTTTGTGGAACCTTACTTGGATGACCTCCCTACCCACTCAAAGCAGCGAGAGTTCCACTTAGATCATCTGACGACAGTTTTCCTCAGATGCAGGTGGTACAATATCCGTCTGAATCCTCACAAAAGTATTTTTTGTGTTGAGTCTGGATGCCTCTTACGATTTATCATCTCAAAAGATGGGATCTGTATTGATCCCTCAAAGGTGGAAGTCATCATCGCTCTTCCACCTTCGACCAACATTACAGAACTTCAGAGTCTGTAAGGAAGAGCAAATTATTTATGGTGCTTCGTTTGTAATTTTGTACAAA
This sequence comes from Larix kaempferi, assembly GCA_027924585.1. Lineage (NCBI taxonomy): Eukaryota > Viridiplantae > Streptophyta > Pinopsida > Pinales > Pinaceae > Larix > Larix kaempferi. The sequence continues at coordinate 23,893,137 of BSBM01000502.1, read as the reverse complement.
AGATGCAAGGGTACATGAGATTAATGAAAAAGGACATCCTGTTCATCTGGGATGACTAGGCTCAACAATCTTTTGATAGTTTGAAACATGCCATCACACATGCCCCTGTGATCGAACCGCCGAATTACTATCGAGATTGCATTTTATATCTCGCTGCTTCCGACACCACTATCGCCATGGTTTTGGTACATGAAGACCAAAATGCCCAAGAACATGTGATATACTATGCCAGTAAAGGTTTCATTGACACTGAAACTCACTCTCACGGCAGTCATAGCCATGCAGAAGTTTTGGCATTACATTTTGCTTCGCACCACCACCATCATCGCTAGTTCGAACCCCATGTACGAAGTTTTGACTTGTCAGCTACTTGGGGGCAAGTATTCACGCACGATCGTGATACTGCAAGAATTCAATCTTCTTTTCGAAAAATCCAAGTCGAAAAAGTATTTGGTGTTTGCTGAGCTCATTTGCGACCTTCACCGTACTGATGAAGAGTCTGAGCCCAATGATTCCTTTCCAGGTGAGTTATTGTTTCTTATCAGTACATCTGATCCGTGGTATGGAGATATCACATTGTATCTTCAAACCCAACGTTTCAGCCCTGAATTGTCTCATGACGACCACCGTCGCATATGCCACCATGCAAAGTATTGTATGATTATCAGTGATACTTTGTACCACTGTGGTATTGATTCTACCCTTCGACATTGTCTGACTCATGATGAGGCTGAATGCGTTCTGAATGACTGTCACGCTAGGGCGTGTGGCAGTCACCTCTCTGGGATGGCTACAACCTAGAATATTTTGCGCCCAGGATATTACTAGTCATCTATCTTCAAAGATTGTATCAAGTCCGTAAAATAATGTCCTCCATGCCAACATTTTCATACGAAAAAGCGCACCCATCCCGTCCTGTTACACCCGGTTATTGCCATTGGCCCTTTCGCTAAATGGGGCATCGATTTCATGCATTGTAAGCCTACCTCGGCCGGGGGGCATAGTTACATCATTGTAGCTTTGGACTACTTTACAAAGTGGGCCGAGGCAATTCCTACATACACAAATGATGGCAAGACCGTCGCACTCTTCATGTTTAACCATGTAATAGCGTGTTTTGGAGTTTCTCAAGCGATAGTGACTGACCATGGTTCTCACTTTATGAACCATATGGTTGATGAGTTGAGCGAAAAATTGAGTTTTCACCATGAAAACTGAACACTGTACTACCCACATTCAAACGAATAGGTCGAGGCCATTAACAAGGTATTGAAAACTATGGTCCAACGTATGGTGGGTACGCACAAGGCCAATTGGCATAATACGCTCTTCTTCGCACTTTGGGCTTATCAAACCTCCGTTAAAACCGCCACTGGATTTACTCCTTTCCAACTAGTGTATGGATTGGAGGCGATCCTTCCAATTGAGTGTGAAATTTTGTCCCTCAAACTCGCCATCGAACTTCTCCCAAACACTACTGCCAAGGAAGAACGCTTCCTCTACCTAGCTAAGCTTGACGAGAATCACCGAGATGCTGCTCTTGCCAACGAGGCTCATAAGAAATGCATCAAAGTGCAGTACAACAAGTCAGTAGAATCTCGCGCCTACAGCGACGGAGATTTGGTCCTCACATATGACCAAAAACATGATAAGCTGGGGGAAGGAAAGTTTGAGTCCATGTGGCATGGACCTTACATAGTGAAACGCGTCTTGGAGAAGGGAGCTTATGAGTTTGAAGACTATGATGGGATATCTTTGGGTGAGCCTTGCAATGGGCTCTACCTTAAGAGGTACTATGCCTGAGTCTTTCATGCATAGGAACTCTTGTATATACTGTACATGGTGTGTGTGTGTTTGTGTGGTGTGACGCTTTGATTTTTGTGTGTTTTAGGTCTTGTTTCGTTTCTTACACCATGTTCTATATGCGTGAGCATATGGCAATGTGCTATGGATTCACGGACGGTGCCAGCCGGCATACTCGTAACCTTGCTTAGGCAGCCTAGGTATTCTATTCACCTACTGGTGAGCTCATTAGCTCAGGAGGAATGTGTTTAGGTTTCGCAACCAACAATGCTGCAGAATATCAAGAAGTCATTGGAACCCTAACTGACGCCATTTATTTGGGTATGGACTATGTTGTCATCCACTTGGATTCTCAACTAGTGGTCTCTCATCTTAACCGAGCCTCAATCATCCGCAATCCTATCTTTCTCCGTCTCTATTGACAAGTCCATCTCCTGGAAAGGTCCTTCGATTCCATTAAGTACCTGCACATTCCACGAGATGCGAACATAGTTTTCGATTCTATGGCCAAATTCATCTTAGATTGGTACATTGCACACACATAAGCATATTCATGAATTGTTAAAAGAAGACATAACATGTAAATAATTCACTTTATATAAGCAAACACATAACAAGACCACACCATTCATTCATTTTAAAAACATATAATGTATAAACCGCTGGAATGTCTGTATATATATATATATATATATCATCATAAAAAGTAGTGTTGGCACAAAATCTGAAGCATGACAGCGTTTAGTGAGTCTCTATAAAAATCTGAATCCTCCAAGCTTTCAGTAAGTACAAAAACTCTGAGGCCTCTAAGCTCTCAGTACATGATAACAACATCAGGCCTATCGCCTGGCCCAAACAACCCTAGGTCTAACGGCTCTACCCTGCTAAGTGTGGAAACAACCAACTACTCTCGCAACCCTACGAAGCAGCGCGTTGGAGCGTGCAGTCGCTCCAACCATGTACACCTGCATCGACTGCGACACCTCATCTACCATCGGCTTGGGAACATCTAATGTCAACCCACTCAGGTTGGCATAGACTCCATCCATCTCTGCAATAGCAGCATGTATAGCAGAACCCACGACTACTCCCTCTCCTCTCTCTCTCTCCTCGCAAGAAGAGAGACTCCCACTGGTCGTATGGGGCCCACGTCTACACACACATGTTGTTAACTTGTCAACGCTATAACAAAAAAATCATAAATGCACAAAAATTAAAAATTACAAGGGTTTATTGTTCTTACCTGCATCTCCCCATGCTGCTCCCTCGGGCAGCAGTAAGTCCAGGTCATCTCTGAAGTCCGTACCATTGTATGGGTAATCCTCTACCATAAGTAACTGGCCCTCTAACTAGCTGAAGAACTCAATACCATATGAGATGATGGGACCCCCACCATGTCGGGCCATCACCTCTGTCCATCTAGCCATGTGTGGATCCCTAAGATCCATGTCATCCAGTGGTACCTGAGGGCGCAAGAGGGGAATCCATTCCAATAAGAACGAGATCACTATCGAACCATAGCCACACTGTTTGAGCTCTCCCTACCGACACTTGGTCAGCTGAACTCGCATGTTTGCTAGGAGTCCCTCACACCAGTTGAAGATCTTCAGAGACATGCAGTCCTCCGCATATAGCATATGAGACCTGGTGGCTAAGTGAGGAGCTTGGCTCCCTGCCATCCTCGTAATGGTGAAAAGTATGGCGTGCAATGGACATTCCCGCACATCATTTATCGGAATATTCCCACTAGAAGCACGAGTGTTGGGAATATAATGTTGTAGGATCATGTCACCCATAGTCCGATCACTTCCACGTGATCCAGTAAGAAGCACATTGTCCCCTCTTCAGTACAATCTGGTCAAGAAGTAGATGTCGTCGACATCTATGGTAAGCACGTGCTCACCGATCATGAAATATTGTTGGGCCGCAACCTAGCATCGGAGCATATGGGTCAGTAATGGGATTTGGGCCCTCATGCCCTGGATCTCGAAGAACTTGAGGATCCCACAGTTCCTTAGTGCTTCCACACATAGTGGATCATTTGCAGCATGCTCATCATATAACTCATGCTCCTATTCACACCACTCCAAAACCATTCTGGCTACTGGTAACCTGCCAAAAGGAGAGTTTAAACATTGTTAACACTTGCTTCAACCACCAAAAGTTCTTTTTTTGGGCATGGTTTGTGTTTGGGATTGGACGTTTCCATCGTCGCACCCTGTTATTGCTAACAGTGCGATGTCATCGCAGTCCATCAATGGAAGCCTTGCGACGACTCAGTCTCGGCCCAGTTCCCGAAAGGGAAGACTACGACGACTCGAGGACGCAATTTCCCTTCACAAACCAAGCTAAAAACAAAAAAAAATGAACCTAATTCAAAAATGTAAACCACTACAATTACGCTGATGAAGTTTAGAGTTACCTACTCTGGACAGTGGGTGAAATGGTTGCTCGTAGCTCCCAGAATCAATGAGTGAAGTTTTGGCTCCAAATGGCACTTCTCCTCCCAAATTTGGCAAATGAAACAATGGTGACTATATTTGGTTTTTATTTCTATTTATAGACAAAAGGAATATTCTTTTTTCAAATATTTGATGTCTTGAGGCCATTTGCTATAGTTTGGATCAATTTTTATCATATTTGAATGCTTGGTTGACTATTTGACCTAGTTTCTGAGTGTGCAGGAGTCATTAAGTGTTTTTTCATGCCATTTTCACATTGGAACGGTCAGCTCAGGTATGAAAACCCCTTGGGTGTTTTTTGTCGTTATTTTCCACTCATTAGTAATTATTTTATGATGATGAGCTTACTCTTTGTTCTTTCTCGTGCTCTTGAAACTATGAGAATACGTTACCGAGTTACGATTTATCACTTTTACGGGCTTCTTAAACTCCTATGGAAAAGGAACCCCCCAGAGTCTATCTTTAAGCTCTTTTCAGGCTCTCGAAATATGAAAAGATTGCAAGGCGAACTTGTCGCATTCACGCTTGTTAAAGAATTTGAATGGTTGTATTCTTGGTGATAGTTTACCCCTTTTTTGGATCAGGGGGCACTACTTACGAAAAAGGTATACTCCAGACACTCATGACTAGAAGAGTCCTCTCCCACGTTGTTTTACCCTTTTTCGGGCGATGAGGCTAACTTTACGAAAAAGGACCATTGGAGTCTTCTTTAGTTCTTTTCAGATTCTCTAAACATGAAATGATGACCGAGTTTACCTTCTATGGTCTTGTTAAACGTTTACATTGAAGGGCCCGCCATGGGATGAACCCCTCCTATCCCAGGTTCAGAAAATATTTGGAATTGGACTCATCTATGAGATGAGCTATACCGAGCATCTGGTTACCCTCATCAAGCTCGTAAAAAACACATGAGGCACTCATCATTCATGATGGTGAAAAAGGAAATCTTTTTTGTTACACCCTTTATTAGTGGCAGTATCTAGTCATTTCTTGAACATGACACTAATCTACATTTGCATACTGCACTGGATCATTCATTTGTCCTCGAGTTTCACCTATTTCCTGAGTCTTGTTACTTATTTGAGTCATTCAAAGAATGCTTCCATCATCAGTTGCATTAGGAATTGGTATCATAACTCGTCAATTCAATATTGCCAAGGCATTCCATGCCCATGTTCAAAAATACTCTCACTACTCATTATCTACAGTCAGTACACCTTCCATCATGTCAGTCTACTCTAAGTCAGTCTTGCATGTCACTGTACCATCCAATCTTCTCTACACATCCTTTGTCATGTTTCGTGTCGATGATGGGGGATTCATCATGGCCCTCCTTCGACAGATTCATCCTTGTCGACTTCAACACATCTTCCGAGGATCGAATCTAGAAACCAACCAAGTACCTTGGCCCTGCATGCCTCAATGGCAGGTTACCTCGCTTTCAACATGAGTTTACATCATTGACTCTTGATTGAAGGATTTCATCTCACTTTCAACTCCAACTCATTTATTCATGCTTGATTATATGTACTGTGATACCCTGGGAATCATTGACATTAATGGTGATCTCCCTCGCACTTGTTAATGGTATACATCAATGACCGGTAATCAAGTGGTTTCTACCATGTTCAATGTCAATACATTTGTAATCGCATGGTTAGATTCATATCATTGCAAGTTCAACTTGAAGACCTTGGGGAGTCATGTTTTACCTAGGTTGCGATGGAGTTTGTATTGAGTCATGTCACATGGATCCACATTTGTATTGGTCGTGGATGTGTTATCATCTCATCATGGATCTATGCTTGTGTCTAGTAGCCATGATTGTGTTAAGTCGGTCATTACTACCATGGATCTGCAATGTATTGGTCGGCAGCCAGGTTGTACGTCATGTGGGATAGTGTACTCAGAGTCAGTTGTACTGCAGCAGTGTCCTTCATCCGACAACCCATTGCCATTCTTTTTGTCAAAGCATTTCACTTGTCCAAATTTTAACAACTTCATTCTTTAGGGGGCATTTTGTTACACCTAAAATCCTAACATCTTGAGATTTAGTGTATACATCCTTGAATTTTCATTGGCTAATTCATTTACCTAGAAGGGATACCATTGCAGTTATGCTGGGTTTTGAGGGGTCATCGCAGGATGCACTCATGTAACCTGTGACGTCGCATCTTTCTCTACTGCAGGATGCAACGAAGTCAGTTAATGGGGAAAATAGCTTCTTCGAGCTCATTCTCGAATCCTACTGACTTGGATCCTTATCCCTGACCTTTGGGAGGAGTTGGAACTCGGTTCCTAACCTCTTGGGAGATCCCCTATATCTCTCCTACCATATCTCAACCTACCCTATCCATATCCTATTCACTTAGTCCTATATAAGTGAAGCTCTACCCCTCTCCAAAGGGAGGAAGTCTATAGTGTCTACATGTTGGTGAAATCATATTGGAGAGATCTCGAATTCATCTATTGAGAGACTCATACTTCCTTGGGAGGATATGACAATTGGATTGGATGGAGAAGGGCTACTACGTTAAGCCTTGGTTGTAGTCATTTATTTACTATGTACTTTCCCGATTTACAATAATATAGATGCTTTCCACCAATATTGTTGATGTGTGATGATATTGTGTAGTTTACCTACTTAACTGTTTACTTAGATCTCTTATTGTATAGATGCTCTTTACTCGTTTGCATTGTTCTATGTGTCTTGACAGGTCTTGCAGCTGAGATCTGACGACCGTGAGACGTGGAGAAACATCTAGCAGAAAGGATTATGAAGTTGAGGTAAGGAATATAGTCACTTGATCCTTAATCATATCTAGTAAAGTAGTGTGTAGTCTGTACTATTTGTTCTAGACTCACTTTGAGCTAGGGAGATCCAACTCGCGTCCGCTCGAGTGGATTGTCCATCAAACAGCAACTCATGAAGGAATAGAAACATCCATAAAAGCTACAGGGTCCAAGTTTAGCAAGTGAGGACGCATCCATGAGGTTAAGTGGGTCCAAAACCAATCCAAATAATCAAGTAAACATCCATGCCTCCTCCAATTCAAAATTATAAGAGGATAAGATCAACCATGAGGAGAAAAGTCTATAAAAGGAGGAGAACTCCATTTCACATCTTTTGACAGTTTATTATTTGTATGTGAGTAAGCTCAAGATTCTCTAGGCTTTGGTGATGCACCCTTAGCCACCCGTGGGAGATGTACCCCATAGTTCCTATTCCAATCTTATACACATGATACAGTGCAACCATTGATACCAATTTGCAGATTTGATCCATCCATTTCATGAGAAGATCCATCCTTCGGAAGTTGATGCAAATATCCAGATGATTTGAGGAGGTTCTATAGAGTTTCAGTTAGAGAGATTAATCAGTTGGATATCTTGGAAGAAGATACAGAATATCAGTGCACCTCCCATGAGAATCCAATATCTCATTTCCATTGTACATATCTAATCCAATGGTTATACCTCCCCTTCTCATTCTTCTCTAGAGCAATCTCCTCCATTCATTGTAAAAATCCAAGTTTGATAACTCTCTATACAGTCTGAGATATAAGATCCTTATTCAATGATTAATGGGATCTATTAATACTTTATGTTGTTTCTTATTTAATGTCTTATTATTTATTATACATCATATAAGGATTTCGAGAGTCTTACAAGCTGATTATGCTCACCTTTAACAAGACTAGCTCTTTGTGCAATTTTACTTGACTAGTTTTCAGGAAATGGAAATATACTGAGTTCTGTGAATTTTTTTCCTTTCTGAAAGTTTCTGTAGGTTTTAATTTGAATGTAGAATCCATCCCAAGTAAAAAAACAGATATTCGAGATCCTTAGAGGCTATTTTTTTTTCGTATACATCAATACTAGCTCTTTGGACCTTCCTAATTGACTAGCTTTGCAGTGTTGTTCATTAAAAAGTATATGTATGCTCATTTTCAGTTCTCTCAGTCATGTTAGGTCCCAGAGACATTACTGAATACCATCCCACCATCAAACTGAGAATTTGTGTCTTTCTCATCCTTTTTGGAAGAGCTTGGTGTTGTTAGGGAAAGTGTTCTTATAGTATGGGTGAGACTACCAACGTACTAGCGTAAAAGAAATACATACAAGGTTTTGCAAGTATAATTATTAAGCAAAGAGATCAAGTTTTAGTAGAATTTGTACCTTAGTCAGAAGGTTGATCCAAGATTCTCCTCTTTTTCTCCAATGCAACAACCTGCAAAACAACATCAAACCTTCCTCAAACCAATTTGACTACAAATAAAAGATTGACATTTATAAGAGAATAAAACATCAAATTGCAACTAGATCTTAAACATACATGAAAAAATCATATTTGAGAAAGGAAGAATGTGTGATATTTATTAATGAATGAATCAAGTACATCAAATTATACCTTCCTTCAATCATGTCACTTCATAAAACCAAGATTCAAAGTTTCCTGCTCCTCTTCTCCAAGGATCCCAACCTCTAATAAGATGTGCTAGGGTTTACAAGAAACTAGGGCACAAGTGAGGGGGATGTGAGTCTTAATTCCTCCAACATAGCATTATAATGGGCTTGATCCCATTTCATGGTCCCTCTCCTTCTCTTATATAGAAGGTGAATAAGATATGGTTGAATAGGAAGTAGTTACAACTGAAGATGAGGTTCCAAAACCACCCCAAACCAACTTTTTTTGCAATTATATATATATATATATATATATATATATATATATAGTGTTTCTGAGATACCTGTGACTTTGAACAAGGAAAAAAAGTGGGTTCCCACGACTTTCACCATATGCAACCTGCATTGTTTTGGAAAACACGTGGCTTTACCATGTGCAACCTACGTTTTTGTGGAAAAATGCTCAAAAACAACCTTTTCTGGGGGTTTTCTGGAGAATTTTTGGTCTCCAAAAATGTTTTTAAGGTTCCTACCTATCAAAAGGGCCATGAATTAGGTAATTCCATCCATCTAAAGTCCCAAATATGGATCTTCCATCCACAGATGTCCTTTTGTGTGACTCACAATAATCTCATGAAGTGTCGTCATGCGACCAAAAGATGTAAGTGTTGTCACGAATGAATAAGTGCCAATTTTGGCTATAACAAATTTCCCCCAGATGTATGAGGTCAAAGGGGAAGACAATGGCTGAAATACATTATAAATAATAAAGGGTTGAGTCCTGGATTTAGAGAAACCGGAGAAACCAAGAATCATAGGCTCAAATGAAGTACCTGAAAGAAAGGAAATGTCAGACAAACTCATCCCTTGGATAAATGTCTGTATTCAATTAGTGGAACATGACCTCCAAGAGGATACAATGATGATCTAATACATAAGTATAACTGATGCATATATCATGGCCACTAGAATACAAGTGTGGATCCATGTGGATAGTATATATATGAACATAGCCACAAAAATACAAAGGTGGATCTATGTCAAAACTGTAGATCATAGCCATAGGGAAAAAAACTAGATCTATGTCTCATTAAGAGCCAAAAAGAGTGTGGATCAGTCTTGTGCAGCTTGGGCAATAAAAAAATATGATGAATGTTTCTACCAACCTAAGGTCTTTAATCCAAACCGTCTCAAGGTACGAATCCTGACCATGTGAATACATGAGTTGATGTCGAACATGGAGGACATTGTTTGATTACTTTTCATTGATGTAAACCGTTAACAAACATGAGGGAATCCCATTGATAATGAAAATGGGCCCCAAAGTACCTAGTACATTCTAACAAGTGTGAAATGGTGTTCTTAAAGTTGAACACCTAAAGAATCCATCAAGTAAGGGACATTAATGTATTCCCATAACTCAATGACAAGAGAAATTGCCACTGATGACTGCAATCCCCAAGGTACTACTGAAAAATCTAAACTTCGTTCCTAGAGCAAGATGAGTTGAGGTCGATGGGAAGAAGTCCACTGGAAGGGATTCCTTAAGGAATACTCCATCATCCAACACAAGGAAGAATCAAAGGTTGATTTGATCTGGAGTAGGACTGAATACATGATGAAACATACTGACACCGAGTAATGGCCGACACATAAGGTCAAGTGTTAAATTTTCAGAATTTACTTCAATCTGATCTAGGATCTTAACTGAGAGAACAACATGTACAACAAATCTACAGCATATCAATCATGGACACAATAATGCAAGCACACAAGAGACACAGAGTTTACTTGGGGAAAACCATAAAGGTGAAAAACCCCAATAACTTCCTCAGAGATAGATAGAGCAATGATACAACCAGAATACAAGAGATAGTCTTCTCCTAGCAGCAGAGCCTCCTCCTCCACAAGTGCGCCACTCTCCTAAGTGTGAGTGAGAGAATAGAATGTGTAAAATGAGAGAGACACACTATCTATTTATACACTAACTTGACTTGACCTTTACTCAACTAGGTCAGCCTCAACGTAACCACTTAACATAATGCTGACTAGGACGACCCCCACTAGGGTGGTCTAATAACCCTTTGACCCACATGGCCGACCCCCAATAGGGTGGTCTAATAACCCTTTGACCCACATGACTTATACAGGGCCGACCCCAACAAGGTGGTCTAATAACCCATCAAGTATAAGTTACGACACTTACAATATAAATGACGACACTTTCGTATAGAGGAATAATAACATCTCTATAGGAATACAACCACTTCCGTATAGAGGAATAATAACATCTCTATAGGAATACAATATACATATATGTGAAATACATTCCGAAGTTACATATACATCAACATCAAGGAAACTACAGAATGGACGACACATAAGGTCAAGGAAACTGCAGAATGGACGACACAGGTTGTATCCTTAAATAGTGAGCACAACATAAGAGTAAATTTAGGCATATTTGAACACAAAGGGACCATGATATAAATCTGCAATGTAGGAGACATTAACATATTATCGATATGATTGGAAGAGTAACCAACCGAAGGAGTAAAAAACACTGAAATCAGGTTTATCCTAAGGCCAAAACTAGAGCACAACTTGTTTGACAGACTAAAAAAAGGTTCTTTGTTCAAGGACATAGTTGACTTGCTGCCATTATATTGAAATATACTTAACACTCTTCCCTTCCCTTTCTCTTTTTAGATACCTTTTTCATTTTTTAATGAGATTGACAAATAAATAAAGCTTTCTCGATAAGTGTCCAACCATGTGTAATTTTATGAGTCCATGGAATGGAAACTCAATACTTTTTTCATTGTTTTACGATATTGAAGAAAATATATAATATTACTCAATAATGTATTGATCTGTGGATTTTAATATCGATCCCAGATTTGTTTGTGCTCACCGATGTTTTCATATTCAAAGAGTATGAAAAAATTAAACAAGAACTCTATACACCCTCTCGTGGATTTCACATCGATCCTAAGTTGGTAGATGCTCGCTGGTGTTTTCATATTTTAAGAGTCTGAAAATCCTAAAGAAGAATCCAAAGGGTCCTTTTTTCATAAAGTTAGTCTCCTCACCCAAAAAGGGTAAAACAATGCGAGAGAGAACTCTTCTAGCCCAATATGACTAGAGTTTTCCTTTTTTGTAAATAATCCACAAAGGTCCGGAAAAGGGGTAAACTTATACCTAAGTGGATGTCCCTCCAATTCCTTTGGCGAGTTTGAAGTGAACAAGTGACTCGGCGATCTTGTCAATTTTAAGGAGTCTAACAAGAGCTAGATAAAACTCCATAAAAATGTTTTTCATAAAGGTTTAATGAGCCCGAAAAATTAAAATCGTGAACTCCTTACTGTTTTTAACGAGCTCAAAGGAGATATGGAAGAATGCTTGTAGCCTCCTTACTGTTTTTAACGAGCTCGAAGGAAAGGTTGAATAATCCTTGTAACCTCCTTACTTTTTTTAATGAGTTTGAAGGAAAGGTAGAAGAATTCTCGTAGCCTCCTTATTGCTTTTAACGAGCTCGAAGGAAAGGGGAAGGAATGCTCGTAGCCTCCTTACTCTTTTTAACGAGCTCGAAGGAAGGGGGAAAGAATTCTTGTAGCCTCCTTAATGCTTTTAACGATATAGAAGGAAAGGTGGAACAATGCTTGTAATGGGAGGAGACGATTGTCAGGGACATGCGAGGCTAGTTCCAAGCACATGGAACAAACTTATGCATAATGCAAGGAACATGAGCAAGATAAGGGCACTCAGGGTGTGTCTCCTCGAGGTAAAAGGTGTCAAATCACAAAGGCAAAGTTATACATGGCTTAACAAAAATGAGAGAAGAGAAGGAGGATTATGTAATGAGCTCAAAGCGTGGAATCCGGCATTAGGATCATTATCGCAAGAAGGATAAAAATAAATGCACATGTGACTTAAACAATAAAATGGGATCCTTATAAGGAATGGCCTGAAATATATCTGTTAGGATATTCCTATACTCCATCCTAGTCCCACCAGTATTTTGATCATTTACATTTTCAGTCATGCATGCAATTTTAGGGTTTGCATGCATTTTGCATGCATCCCAGTCATCAGTCCAACACCTAGCCCTCAGTTAGCCAGCCCCCAAGAGATTCTCACTATTAAGTTTTAGCACTCCAGTTGCTTAATGCGCCCTTCTTCCTTGATTTTAGGGAGCAACTCTCCCTTCTTCACCTACTAGTCCACTTGTCTTCAGTTTACACTCAGTTACACTCAGTTACACTCAGTTACACTTAGTTACACTCGGTTACACTCAGTTACAGTCAGTTACAGTCAGTTACACTGAGTTACACCTACCAGAGTTAGTTTGACTGATGGTTGAAAGTTACTTGAGCATTGATGACTCCACTGATGATGATGAAGACTTCCAGTTGTGCTCCGATGATCATGAGGACACCTAGTTGTGCTCCGATGACACTCTATTGATCTTATGATCACTATGAGAGGCTAATTCGAATTGCCACCTTAGGCATTCGAATCCTCTATACCATTGTACAATTTATTTGTCCATATTGTGATTAATTAACTAGAGTGTGTGTGAAGTATTATTGCTTCTATCTGAGTTCTATTGTACCATATTATTCTGTTGCTCATTATACTGTATTGTTCACTCTTCTTCTATTTTCCTGCTTAATCATAATTACTCTTGTGAGGTATACATCATCTCTTAGATCTGCTATGAGGATTTTCACATGGTATCAGAGCATGTTGAGAGTATTGTTTATCTCCATTCTTGAGAGTTTTTTGCAAGTTATTACCAAGATTTCGAGTGCAGCAGTTTCTGCATTTTTGCAGTAGTAGAAGATGCAGTTATTCTATATTGTTTTTGAAGTTCTTCTACAGCTTCAATGAATTCAAAAGAAATCACTCCTCTTTCTCCTTTCTCTCCTCTCAGCTATGATGATTGGAAACCAAAAATGATAGCATACTTGAAGAGCCATGATCTCTTTGACTGTTGTTTTGAAAGAGAGTTCGAATCTTCTGAAGAGAAGATTGATTGGTTAAATAAAGTTGATGAAGCCTTTGGATCAATGTTGGATGCTATGTCTGATTGGATGTTATATGACCTCCCTAATTTTTCATCACCAATAGAGCTATGGGCTCACCTGGATGAAATATTTGGTAGAGAGAATGAAGGACTTGGTCCCAACCCATTCGAAAGCAAACAAAGTGATGCATTCGCTCCTCTTGATGGTCTCTCAGATCATGAACCAGTATCATCTCATATTGAAGTTGTTGACAAAGAACTTGCAGATTCTCCACTCATGCTCAAACCTTCTTCTCTTTCTATGCCATCTCACACTCTCGATATTACAGAAGGTCCTAAATCCTCTCTTGCACTAGAGTCTGTTGGTTTGCATCATGATCACATGATTATTTCGGAGGTCAAAACAACTATTGAAGGTAATGCATTCGCTCCTCTCCAGCTATCTCCTCTATTATACTACTATATGATCATAATTCCATGCTTTCAGAAGGTCATTGAAGAATATGGCCATTGCCATTCGCTAGGGATAATTTCTCATGCATCTATTGGTTTTGATCTCACCTCTCATGGTTCAAAGGAGATCTCAAGAAACCATGATTCAAGTCTTGTATCTAAATTGGGTTCTAAGGAATTACTGCTTGGGATAATTTCTCATGCATATGATAGTTTTGATCTCACCCCTGCTGGTTCAAAGGAGATCTCAAGAAACTATTTTTTAAGTCTTAAATTTGATTTTGATTTCAAGCAAACATGTAATAGTTATTTTTGGCGTAATCTCACCCATGGTGGTTCGAAGGAGAAGACAAAAGACTGTATGCACTTTCACAGATTTGAGCCTACCTCATCTAATTCGAATCACAGGTTCAAGGATCATTCTCATACTGTTGGATTTGTTCTCATCACATTCGATCTGAAGAGAAAGTACAAGCACATGCTTTTTGAGCATGATCCACTTCTTCCCAAGAAGAAGATACCTCCAGACTTATGACCAAGCATCACACCTGCTTGAGTTTGGAGCATTTATTTTTGTGTGTGCCTTACAGTCTGTTTTTTGAGGAGGGGGTATGTTTCCCATGGAATAATCCCACTTCCATGGTTTATTGACTATTATTATTCATTGTATTGGGTGACCTTTGGTCTTAGTTACCAGGGCCCAAGATGGATTAAGGGGGGGTGTTAGGATATTCCTATACTCCATCCTAGTCCCACCAGTATTTTGATCATTTACATTTTCAGTTATGCATGCACTTTTAGGGTTTGCATGCATCCCAATCATCAGTCCAGCACCTAGCCCTTAGTTAGCCAGCCCCTAGAAGCTTCTCACTATTCAATTTTAGCCCTCCAGTTGCTTAATGCGCCCTTCTTCCTTGATTTTAGGGAGCAACTCACCCTTCTTCACCTACCAGTCCAATTGTCTTCGTTTACACTCATTTACACTCAGTTACACCTACCAGAGTTAGTTTGACTAATGGTTTATAGTTACTTGAGCATTGATGACTCCACTGATGATGATGAAGACTTCTAGTTGTGCTCCGATGATCATGAGGACACCTAGTTGTGCTCTGATGAAACTCTATTGATCTTATGATCACTCTAAGAGGCTAATTCGAATTTCCACCTTAAGCATTCGAATCCTCTCTACCATTGTAATATTTATTTGTCCATATTGTGATTAATTAACTAGAGTGTGTGTGAAGTATTATTGCTTCTATCTGAGTTCTACTATACCATATTATTCTGTTGCTCATTATATTGTATTGTTCACTCTTCTTCTATTTTCCTGCTTAATCATAATTACTCTTGTGAGGTATACATCATCTCTTAGATCTGCTGTGAGGATTTTCACAATAGCAAGAAGAATTACATGAGGCTTCTTCTCAAAATCATGGTAAATCTAAAAAGGCTCCCGAGCCTATGATAAAAACTCAACATGGGCACCAAAATGACATAAGGGTGCTGACTAGGGTGACCCATGTTAGGTAGCCTATGCTATCAGATTGGTGCACAATGCATACAGATATGGTTAACACACCAATATCCAACAGGTTCAACCCTATGGCGAATTCAGATAACAAAAGGTTCAAATGAATCATAATAGCGGGGAAGCCTAAACCTTTATGCAAGGTTCCGAATATACCTGACATGATCAAGCAAAGTGTCAAAAAGGACCGGTAAGCAAGTATAAGTCCAACTAAGAATCATGTCTCCAAGAAATATTAGTACCAAGATCATATCTAAAACACATTTAAAGAAAAATTCGATACAAGTCACCATGGTAGAAATACTTTCAACTTCACTATTATCAACAACAAGCATATTGCAGGACTTACTTTCAACTTCTATAGTACCCAAGACTGAGGACTTACGATAAACAAGATCAAATTCAGGATGAAGATCAAAGTTGAAGGATGTGATGGAATCTATAGGAACAAATTCATCATCACATGAGTTGAAAATTCTAGAAGTAGAATCAAACTCAGTAGGAACACCGATTTGTGGATCTATAGGAGAGTCCAAAGACTCAACATTGGTAAGATCAGATTCTAAATTCAACTCGGGGATGGAAATAACTACAACTTGATTAATGTCTAAATGAATGGCAGACTACATTATAGACTCTAGGAACAATTCATTAGAAGGAAGTATATCATCCCAGATAGAACACATATCTAAACATTCAAATGGAGATATCACCTGATCAACTGCCTGGACCCAGTCTCAAGAAGGTAAGCAAAAATTCAGAGGCTTATTCTTAGTAGAAATTGGGCTCAAGAAACAATATGCGACATAATTCTCTTGTGACATGGTACTTCCTACTAATGAGGGATATACTTGGTCTACAGTTGGGTAATAAGGGGGATCAACAAATGCAAGTTGATCAATAGTGACAATGCTTTCGTTGTGAGGAAAATGCATCATAAGAAAGAGCGTAGACACCAAAACATTCATAGCATATAGGTAATCACACCCAAGGATCATATGAAATTCCACACGGCCAGGCTTTAAAACCATAAAATCAACTAAGACTATTTTTTCACCCAAAGTAACATGTACCCAAGGGAGGAATCCCACTGGTTAACTAGGTCTTCTATTGAAGGTCAACGACCAATCAACAACAGGAACAAGGTTAGGGAAACCTAAATCTCTCCAAGCATAAGGGGATAAGATACTAATATAGGCTCCTTCATCTACAATACATCGATGAACCCTATGGTTTCCGATATCAACCCTTATCTGGAAAGGTGTAGATGAAGGACGACGAGGTCCAGTTAGACTATTCCAATCAAAGGAAATGATCCTAGAGCTTGGTAGAGGTTCACTCAGCACAAATGAAGTGCCCCCTTTTTAAAAAGAATCTGAACTGGTAATGCAAAAGACTTCAGGGGTAGGTGCATTAGTGTATGAAGGACTGATGAGATCGGTCGAATATTTCATCGATTTGATCACTCGACTCTCAGAAGGAAGAGTGGGGTTGACCAAATACTGTTTTGGTTCAACCACTTTATCAACCAAATTTTGACCAGGCTTTTGGGAATCTATAGACAATTCAAGAGTAGAGGATCCTTCATACATGGACCACACTCTCTGCACCTCTAAAATAATAGGGAACAAGTGAGTAAGGTGATCTCCCTTGCAAATTTTACAAGGGAACTTTGGCTTGCGCCCTATATGATTAGACTCCTTTACAACATCAATACTCTCAGCATGACTAGAATTGCCTGAGAACTTACCCCCAACACGACTTGTAGTGATTGGTTTCTCAGAAGTAGAAGGATTTTGAAATATGTACAACACTTTTTGCACTTATGGTAGTACAAGGCACAAATAGGTCAGGTGGTGTCCCTCGCAAAAATTACAAGGGAAATTAAGATTTTGTTTGTTAGTTTTGTCGACAATGTCAACTTTCTCAGCATGACCTGTAGTGGCTGATTTAGTGTCTCCAGAATGACTCATAGTAATTGGTGACTTGTCATTAATATGACTAGTAGTTATCAATGACACATCCTCAACATGACCAACAATGGTTGAATACATACTTTCAGTATGAATCACAGTGATTGAATTTTTCCTCCCAGCATGACCTCCAGAGGCTGGGTAGGTGACCCCAACATGACCTCCAGAGGCTGGGCGGGTTCCGCAACCATGACCTCCAGAGGATAGGTGCCATCCCCCTTGATTTGGCATATTCTCCCTATTCTTCCTTCGTCTACTCCTTTTAGATCGTTGATTACTAGTATTACTACTTTCACCACATGAGGTAGAAGGAGGAGGAGAATATGTTACTGGTGAAGAAGGCATAGGATGATGCTCTTGATTTGAGGTGCTTACTTGAGAATCATCAAGATCATGCAAGGCATTCATAGTGGAAAGAAACAAAAATGGTAGCCCTATAGTGAATCCCAGGAGATTCAAGGTAGCCATTAAGGGAGTAAAATTTTTCCCAATGAATGGAAAAGCACAAGGAGCCCCCTGAATAGGGGTCCCTTGATTGGTGCTCACCGGAATGCTAGACATAGTTTCTAAATCAAGGAGCAATCAAATCTCTAAGTCCAACTAAGAACAAGCAACAGAAATAGCACACCACTTAGAAAGGTCCTAGGTAATCCACACCAGGAAAACAGATTCCTTCCAGAGGGAAGTCTGGGATGATTAGGGCCTAGAACAAAGCAGCGAAAGATGAAGAACAGTTACCCGGGGTCCACAATACAGAGTCTTCGGGTGCAAGCGTTTGAATCACCAACCACCCTCCCAAATAACTGCAATGGATTTCCTCCCACGTCTCTCCTAGGTATAGTGAAAATAGCCTTTCACCATCACCTTTGTATGAATCCTAGAGTCTGGATACTAAGGATACCAATCTTGTAGAGAGGGTCCAGGGCACAGTCACAAGTCGAATCAATGCGCATGGGAAATATAACAAATCCCAAAACTCAAAAGCACCAAAAAGGTACTAATAAGTCCTCGTACGCACACCGATCCTGGTAGATGCTCAATTGAATATCAGAGAGGTATCTCCTCTACTCAATCTCGCATGACCTCGTGCTTGACTCCGATGTTAGTTGAGATTCCCAGTTCACCTTCTACAAAGATGGATTTTCTCTCTAAAAGAATGACACATATGTTTTGACAAGTTTGAGTCATCGTGGAGGAGTTAAATCACAACTCCCTACCTCCACAATCCTACTTAAGCTATTAGGTGTGTTTCTAAACTAGAATAAAACTGAATATTCTATCCAAGTTATCGATTGCTTGCTTTAAAAATGTACTTTCAAAACTTTTAGAAGAAGTAAAACAAGTGAAACTAGATAAATATATCCTTTAACTCAAACATGAAGCACTTAATCACCACAAATATGCACTCACCCACTCTCCATTTCTTTTCAATGCAAGTCCTAAAGATATAATATGGAATGCATATGCAAAAATTTTGTATCTAATGCAATTTTTAGTCTTTTCGAATGCAAAAGATAAAAATTTAAAGTCTAATGTGCAAAATCAAACTTAAAACCTAAGCATGCAACTACTCAAACAACTATCTATGCAAAAGAAAAGTTCTTGTTTTTTTTTATGCAAAGCACCCCTAAATATTTTAAGTCACTTGCAAAGTATTCTACCAACACTAACTTATATAATGAACCAAAGAAAATGCAAAATCTTTTAGATCTCCTTATTAAACAATGAAAGCAATCATAAACCCTCAGATTCTTATCATTTAAGCATGCCAAAATTGGGAAAAGCATACACCGAGTACTTTTAGAACCAATCAAAACAAATGACCTACTAAGAAATATGGTTTGGTAAAGCTAGGTCAGCACACAAATAGTGCAATCAAGGTCCTAAACCACATAAAAGACACTTGAGTTTTCACTACAAAAGAGAGACCAAAAGCATAAGGAAGGACAACAAACCAATATAAAAAGGAAAATCACTCAAATAGATACAAATAGGGTCAAATGGACTCAATAGGTTCCAAATCCAGTAAAATTGGAGCAAGTAGATTCAATTAGACTCAAATTATGGTAAAAAACACCAAAGTAGTTCAAAAACCCCCAACTTGGGTCAACAAGCCCCAAATTCTTCCAAAAAAGCCCAGATTTATTCAAAAATATCCCAAACATCAAAATAATATCAATCAAGAGACAAGACACCACTTCCAAGAGGTCCTACACAGACCTAGGATCAATAGGGACTCCAAAGATTGCAATCAAAACCCCCCAAAAAGCTCCAAAATTGAAAAAATCTTGTTCAGGAGGTACCCGCGAGTGTGAAAGGGTACAAGTGCGAGGGAACCTGCAAATTTGTCTCAGACCCGTGACTGTAACTACCACTAACATGAGAGTATGCAGAAAAGTCCAAATTTTTTCTAGAATTCCACTCAAAAACAGAGCAAGGAAGGGTCTAACAAAGCTTAATGACTGGTCCTAACATTAAATTAAACTCATACCTTCAAATATATTGGAAAAAATGGCCTTGGATACCCCAAAGTAGATAGGGTTTTCCCCAATGGAGTCGCCAGTTATGTTGTTAATGAAAGTGTTCCTATAGTAGGGGTGAGACCAGCAACGTACTGGGGTAAAAGATAGACATACAAGGTTCTGCATGTACAATTATTAAGCAAAGAGATCAGGGTTTGGGAGAATGTGTACCTTATTCAGAAGGTTGATCCAAGCTTCTCCTCTTGTTCTCCAATGCAACAACATGCACAACAACTTAAAACCTTCCACAAACCAATTTGACTACAAATAAAAGATTGACATTTATAAGAGAATAAAGCATCAAATTGTAATTAGATCTGAAACATAAATGAACAAATCATATTCGGGAAAGGAATAATGTCTAATATTTGTAAATTAATGAAGCAAGTACATCAAATTATACCTTCCTTCAAGCATGGCACTTCATGAAACCAAGATTCAAGGTCTCCTAATCCTCTTCTCTAAGGATCCCAACCTCTAATAAGATGTGTTAGGATTTACAAGAAACTAGGGCACAAGTGAGGGGGATGTGAGTCTCAATTCCTCCAGCATAACATTATAATGGCTTGATCGCCTTTCATGGTCCCTGTCCTTCTCTTATATAGCAAGTGAAGAAGATATGATTGAATAGGAAGTAGTTACAACCGAAGAGGAGGTTCCAAAACCACCCCAAACCAACCATTTTTCACGATTATATATATATATATATATATATATATATATTTAGTGTTTCCGAGGTACCCATGACTTTGAACAAAGACAAAAAGTGGGTACCCACGAATTTTACCATATGCAACCTGTGGTTTTTTTTAAAACCCGTGGCTTTACCATGTGCAGCCTGCGTTTTTGTGGAAAAATGGTCAAAAACAACCTTTTATGGGGGTTTTCTGGAGACGTTTTGGTCTCCAAAAATGTTCCTAAGGTTACTACCTATCAAAAGGGCCATGAATTAGGTAATTCCATCCATATAAAGTCCCAAATATGTCTCTTCCATCCAAAAATTTCCTTTTGTGTGACTCACAGTAATCTCATGAAGTGTCGTCATGCGACCCAAAGATGTAAGTGTCGTCATGCGACCAAAAGATGTAAGTGTCGTCACATATAGAGAAGTGCCAATTTTGGTTATAACAACTGGAAACAAGCTAGAGGAGCAATCCTACATAGCGCTCTTTCTCCCTTTTCCTCCAAACACTGCCATATCCTCCCAAAACATTAGTAACTCTTGTCTATCATCAAATTAGGGGGTTAATGACTTGTTATCCACCATTGATTGATTTCAATATCAAGTGAATGGGTATAGTATGTTGGTGTGCCCAAGAAACCTTTGAGTAGGCTTCTTCGAAGTGGTTGTTGAAACATAAATGGCCCCAGTACCTTGTGCATAGAAATATGAAGCTGGACTTGAAGTTGTTGTCCTTATTGTTTCACACTCCCTAGTACATTTTTCAGATCCGAAAGTGTCCCTCTATCAAGCTCTGGGTGGATTAAACAATGACTTAGTCTAGTCTCTTCTTGCCTAGTTTTGAGAACTAGTTTCTGTTGTGCAATTTTCTGATTTTAATCTTCGAGTTTGAGTTGATATCCTCCGAGATCAAATCAAGGATATTACAGAAGTTCAAGAAGCCATAAAGAATTTTGAATAAGAGGAGAGACATCAACAATTAATTGGGTAAAAGAGGGCAGTTGAGGAATCCCAAGGAATGGATATTAATCAAGACCAGCAAGGCCCAAAACCGAAAAGAGAAAAAATAGAAGTTGAAGATGATGAACAATCATTAGTGGAATTAGGGTCATAATTAGTTGAAATCCCCAAGGAAATCACTGAGCTGACAAAAAATCCATATTTTCCAAGGAAATATCCAGTTCAATATGTTTCTTCCCCTTCCATTGAGTTCACCATTCCTAAAAATATGCAGGGTTCTTCATCAATAGAACAAGTTCATGTAAAGATAGACCTTCAGACTGGATAAAAGAATATAAGAGAGGGGGAAATAAAAATGGCGAAAAAAATCAGAGAGGACATCCCAACCACAGGAAGAAGACTGATATCATTGGCTAACTACCAACAAGACACACTAAGGTTTTCTATCCTAGAACCTAAAGTGGCTAAGACAATCAAACTAAGTGACTGGAGAGCAGAAGAACACATTGTGAAATTTAAAGAGTTCAGTAAGCTGGATAAAATGGATTTTTACAGGAAAACTAGTGATAGGATGTGTACTGAAATTGTTAAATCAAATAAAGAAGAAATAAAGTTCAGGATGACCCTTGAAAAGTTTGAGAAATTATATAATATGGAAAAATGGACCACAAGGGCCAAACAAGTCACCATCAATTCATTAGAATCAAAATTGGTGGCATTAGCAATTGATCCTTCTGATGGATCTCAGATTAAATCACTTATAGCAAAAAAGGAAAATGAGAAAACCCAACTAAAGAAGAATTTAAAGATGCCTACCACAGACCCAGTGCAGACTCAAGAACTCAAGCAGGTACAAGAGGAAAAGGAGAAAATGTATGCCAACATGATAGAAATACAATAGTTCTCTGAAGAAAAAAGAAGAAAGATTGATGATCTACACTAGCAAATTGCAAATTTGAAGCTGGCAGCAACTAAAATTTCCACTGAGGATAATACCACAATTGCAACTCCCACAATTCAAGTAGAGGGTCAGCCCTCAATATCAATTCATGTAGTTCCAATGGAGATTCATCCTACTATAGGCATAATGGAAGCATCGGGTGCAACAGAAACATCAGAAAGCCAGTTAGAAACAACAGATATAGTATAGGCTACAGGCGAACCATAGATTGCTCCCTCAAAGACCATTGATATAGATGCAATGGAGGAAGAACATGCAAATTTGAGGTCTAGTCCTCAACCTATTGAGGAAGTGTTGGCCATATTTTCTAACTAAGACTAACTAAGGAGAATTATCCCACACAAGTCGCTTAATACAGCTTCCAGTGTGTTTGAATTAGTTTATTCTCGCAGGTAAAGGTCCTACTACATTTGAATTATTGCTCTCGAAAGAGTCTCTTGATTTTTTAGGGGTTTCCTGTGTTTTGAATAACCTAATTTGGTTCTAACAATTTGCAGCTGCTAAGTCATTCAGTGAATAAGGTTCGTTCATAAATAAACATGTCAATGAAATGAAATTTCATTGAGCGACGTTGCTTTGATAACATGTTGGTGAACTTGGTTAATCGATCCTCCCTTCTTACTTATCGAGCATGTGGTAATTTTAAAATCCCCACACTTTCACCTCCATGATTTAAAAGCTATCTCTGCAAATAAGAATAAGAAGAGAATAATCAGACTCCTAAATTCTTGTGCAAATAAGAATAAGAAGAGAATAATCAGAGAATAATAAGAATATTAAATTCTTGTTACATCTCTAATGGAGGGATCTGACCCTTTCACCATGTAATTTTTCCTCGAAATTCTCTTCCATATAGAAATTACATGGTGAATTGATAGAGTATTTCAATGCATATAATATCCCTCTCCTCGCTACGTGTCATAAAGCTGCGTGCAAAGAGGAAAGTCACCGGTCTAAATCATATCAAAACATATGCTTTCATTTTATTCCTTTTCAAACACTTATTAAAGGAAAGTAAAGAAACACTATAATTTTTATGCATATCTAAGCTTAAGGAAAAGAGATCGTCGATAAAGCCTAAATAGCATGAATAAAAAAATGATAGGAGACCAAGTTAATAATTTGTGAGTTTCAATGATTTCTTTTAAATGAATCATTTACGGCTGCCACCTTATGAAGCATTATCCTCTCAAATCTCTACAGAGAAGCATAGCATTACCTTTTATAATCGAATATATCTAAAACTCTCTGATAATAATAATGGATAGGTTTCAACGTGTTTTAGTATATATTTCAAAACATTTATTTATCACAATAAGCTTCTTTCACTTCATTGATTTTGATAAAGGAACTCATAAATATTAATTTAAGAGTACATGCCCTTAATCATCGACAAAATGAGTTCAAACATAAAAAAGTTTATGTTACTTTTCTTTTCATAAATCACATTCTAACCATGATTTAACCAGGAATTATATGGGGAAATAAAGAAATTTCAATATAAAGTCTCTAAAGTTTAAGATTTTAATGATTTAAAAAAAAATATATGTATTAATGATAAATTGAAATTAAAATAAATTAGCTTCATTATAAATATGAAAAGATAATTTTGAGCAAATAAAAAATTAATATGGTTAAATATAATATAGTCCACATTTAATAATCAATCAATGTATATAGACTAGAAGCTTTTGAATAATTTGACTATATATCTATATATTATTTTGATCATAAATGTTTCTCATCAATTCATATGGAAATTCAAAAATGTAATTTTTAAAAGTGTAACTTGAAAGTCATAAAATTAAACTATTATTAAGATTTGTCAAAATGCCCTCTTAACCAACTAAAGTGTTAAAGACTGAAACTTTGTGAAAATGCCACAAGATTAAAATAACTCACTCTTTTCAAACTGAAGCACATAATCAACTTGGACAACCTCAATTAAGTACATGCAATCGCTTTTAAGCATCAATGAAGCTAAAATGCTCAAGCAACTAATATTGGTGGGATGATCAAAACCTTGTGAAATGAAAATCAAGACAAGAGACAAGCATCATCAAGAGTGAAGGACCAAAGAAAGAAAACCGTAGAATCACCTTCTCAAAACCAAGTACGGAAAACTAAAAGAAACGAAAGGATAAATATTTACAAAATTTACATGGGAGCCCCCTTGATTTTGCAAAATAAAGGGGAAGTTGTTGGGGTGCCAATATGAAGACAATGACCTAAAAGGTAATCTTGAAGAAACCCAAAGGGAGTTGGAAACAAAGGACAATAGAATCCTTGAACTAGAAATTGAAGTTACCAAAAGGGAGGATGACATTACAAATATAGAAAGCGAATTTGGAGATCTAAAGAGTCAGATAACCTCCTTACAGATAAATATTCAAGGAGAACAATTGCTAAGAAGAATAACACAGGAGTTTTGGGAAAGGATTGAGGAGTGGTTCATGCAAAAATGGGACTACTTTGAAGTTATACAAGATCAATTAGATATGGCTACTCAGGCCAATGCAGAGATAAAGTCAGTTGAAAAGCAATTAGGGAATATGCCAAAGCAGGCCTCTTAGGTAATTGACTATTTGAATAGTAGAACAAAAAGTTAGTTGGATGAAAAGGGCATTGATAATAGAACTCTGTTAGAAAAACAGGATCGTAGAGCAATAACAATAAACAGAAATGCAAATATAATCACACATACACATTACAAGAGAGACACAGATATATCGTGGTTCACCCAACTTGGGCTATGTCCACACTGAATTTGCTAGTCCTTATTATTATTACCATCCAGCAAGGTGAAGGGATACAACTTGTAGCATAGCTACTGCACTTCCTCTTTACTGTCTCACAGTCTCTCTCATGATCTTAGAGATATTTACAATGCATAAAACCTAATACATCATTAACCCTATCCGTATTACAATGTCTTTCTTTTATAAGGGAAATATAATGGAAAAATACCACGGGATATCCAAAACCATGGGCCTGCAAAACAGCTGGCGAAAATAGCCCCAAAATAGCCTCGAATCCCTAAAAACGCAGAATTAGTGTACAGTCCTCCGGGGTGAATGGCTAAGACAATATCATCTATGAGATTGGAAGATCTGGCTCCACAACCAACAAACTCAAATTATCAAAATTTCTAGGTCAATGATCATGAAGCAGACCTGCATTTATAGAATGAACGATAACGTCAAACAACTGACTAATGAAATAAGTGCTTTTAAAGACTTATTCAAAAATGTGTTGAGCTTAGGAATTCCCTCTCCATGGGATGGAAATGGAGATGCTTACCCCAAGTATACCTACAAAGGGAACCTTGATCAGAAGAATGAATATTTTCCTCCATAACTACTGGAAGGAGAAATAGAAGGAAAACAACAGTAGAAAGAATAAGAAGTTTTTTTGAAATTTGGGTGGTATTAAAAAATACTGTTAAGAAATTGGGACCAATTTCATATGAGAAGTATACTAATGTTGAAATCTCATTAGAGTCCTTGAAATCCCACCTACATCCTTTGGGGAAGGAATGGAAAATGGTCATTTAGTATCATAAGCATGCGTTTCCACCCAAAACATCAGTTGCACAACATTAAGGTAACTCATCAGGACAATCATCAGGGAAATCTTCAAGTTCACAGTCTGGTCAGCCAATAGCTCAACCATCAACTCAAATGCCAAGTTCATTTGCAAATCATCCACCACCCATCTCATTCATGCCACCTGCAGGTCCATTTTATATATAGATGATGCACCAAATGAACCAGGCTAGCATTCCTCAGGTTGGGCCAATAGGACAACAACCTCTTTTCCAACAAAACGTTTACATGAGGGGAAGAAGAAAGCTGGCAGTAAAAAGAAATAAAGATGCTAAGTTTTAGCAATTTATGTTGTAAAGAAGAAATGCAAAAAGATTTTTGTAAAAAGTAAATAAA
This sequence comes from Larix kaempferi, assembly GCA_027924585.1. Classification (NCBI taxonomy): domain Eukaryota; kingdom Viridiplantae; phylum Streptophyta; class Pinopsida; order Pinales; family Pinaceae; genus Larix; species Larix kaempferi. Next base: position 23,866,416 of record BSBM01000502.1, on the reverse strand, counting down.
GTCCTATTTTAATTTTCTGTTAGAGTGTAAGGAACCGAATTTGGTTACTTACAAAATCTATATAAAGTGGATTGTTATCATTCTTAAAGGATGGCATTTTTAGTAGAGAGTTTCTCTGTCTAAATTTTGTAGAGTCGAGGGACAGTTTTATCCATGTAATTTTGATTTTGTAAGAGATTAAAGACACAACCATGTCTCATAGAGATGTTTTTCCTCTCTCCAGTGATGTCCATTTTTATTCCACTCTGTTTTCTGTGTAAAGATACATGAGATTAATATAAATATGATGCAGTGTTATGTTCCATTATGATATCATTGATGTTCATGATGTTTAGAGATAAAATATATGTAAGAGATTCATAAATGTATGCTTGTGTTATGTTTTTTAATATTTTATGTCTAATTCAAAATTTGTAAGGAGTTTGTATTGTGCATATAAAATCCGACTGCATTACTTTCATTCCTTGTGTTGTTGCTTTACAAATTTGTCAGAATTGCTGAAATTATCCATCCTCAAGTTTCAGTACATTCCAAAGTCACCTAGATTCAAGAATTTTGTCATTCATAGTCACTTCTTGAATACATCTAGACTCCCATCCATTAAATTCACCTTCACTCATTCATGTATTCTGAAGCATGCTGTGAATTTCCTTTGCAAAATACCTTTACATCTGTAAATGTTGTGCATGACCTAATCCACTTAAGAAATTTCAAAAGAACACTCCAAAACACTTTGTATAAAGATATAGCTCTAGTATCTTTAAATAAATGAGCTGCGACAATTCCTGGGCATACATCATTTCAACTCAATTTTCCTCTGGGAACTAACACGTGGTTCAATGAATTCGACGAGAACCAAAGGTGAAGAGTAGTAACGTGATCACCAGGATCCTCACCCTTATTTCCTTCAAAATTTTGAATGTCTGAAGGAAGCTTAGTGGGGACCACAGGCCATGACAGATTGTGATACTCCGGATCATTTGTAAGTCTAGATAAGTATGGTAAGTTCATGCATGTAGGCATAATATTTGAGGCCGAGGGCCATGGTGGATTCTGGTAAATACCATGACCTTGACCAGTATGATAGTACCCTCGTCCAAATTGACACATATAACGATGAATTGATATTTGCATAGAAGGAATCCCTTGGGAAGGAAAAGAAAAATTACCAAAATTGCCCATAGGATTGTACATGTTGCCCCATGATGAAGGGGGAGTAATATATCCACTCGACGGAGCAAATATAGCTGAATGGTGACCCATATTAAATGATACATTCCCATCCAAGGGGACGGAAGAACCAACAGGAGTATGCGCCATAAGAACGGCGTTCGTAGGGACCATTGCAGTGGAGGATAAGTAGATGGCTGGAGTATACAAAGTGGAACCACCACCTATGTGGCCACTTCCACCCATAAAAGGATTGAAACTAGTATTAAGGGTCGATGAATGGGGAGGCTATCCCCCAACAAAAGGAGAAGAAGGAGGTATATGACCACTGCCGAACTAATACGTAGTGAATGGAGCTGATATGACCCCAAAACCAACACCAAAGGTGCTACTAGGCACTGCTATGGAAGATGGGATACTTGATGAAGGATTGAGCATGCCAAATGTAAACATATTAGTAGTTTCAGGATTTGGTGAAGCATCACCACTTGATAATCCTAAGGAGAAAGTGGATACATGATCTGAAGAACAAGCATTCTCAAAAGGATTTGTATTGATTGGATGGGATGAACCAGCTGCATGAGAGCCAATGAACACGAGGGTCACAAGGACCCATAAGACAAAAGAAAAAGGATTCCCATGGAATCCTCCACCTCCTACCAACAATGGTGTCGAAGGGATCCTCGAAGTATCGTACGCAGAGCTCATGGTGAGAATTATTTGAAGCTCGAGGTGTGATAAATAAGGACCACCAAAGGTTTCTCTGCGCCTCTTCTGAAGAGGCTATAAAGGATCATTGGGTGGTAAACCCACTAAGCGGCCAGAACGACGGATAGCCGAAACTCGACCCATGATGACTCCAAAGAGTCACAAAAACCAAAATCAATCCCTAGGGCCAACTAACGAAGAATGAGCACCATCTTAGAGAAGCTAAGCCAAGATGCACACAAACAGAGAGTGGTTAAAAAGCCTCCCGACACTATAGAAGGTATTCCTTTCCCAGGAGGGGCCTAAGACTCTACTACTATAGCCAGAGGTAACTAAACCATTATAAGGGCCCTCAAACTTTAATACGCAATGAAATTTGTTGTGCGACCCCTATCTGGCCCACGACACTCACATAATAACCCCTGCATGTACCCTTTGTGGTACCTAGGATAGGAAACTATGGTCACCACATACAACCAAATACTCGAGCGAGCAGTCGTAGGTCGGATCCACCGTATGGGAAGGGTAGAAAAGCCCGAAGCTCAACAATCACTTAGGTGCTTCAAGAACCCCCAGATATGAATAAACACTAGATATATATCCAATGATAGGAAGGTCGCAGAGGGATATCTCCTCAAATGAATTTCACGTAACCTCATTCTTAATTCGTGTGTAAGATGAGCCTCCTGAGAACACCAATTATACAATGGGTTTCACCACTCCCTGGAAAGACACATAATATTTAGTTTCATAGTCTTGGAGAAGTTTACTCACACAATCCTATTTGAAGACTCTAAACTTATACTTGGTGGTGCACCCTATAAAAAAAATGTTTCTAATCAATTTTAAATTAAGCGTTAATTTTAGTTGGTTGTGCTCACTCAAGGGGATATGGTTGTGCAACTAATGATGTTGTGACTCAGTTAGAATAAAGAAGCATACATAAAAACATTTCTAAGTGCTAGACTTCTTTTTCACAAGAATTTTGTATGCCACTAAATGAATATGCACAATAACGGTCTCTTTCAATTTCAAATGACAATGCAATCTTTCCTAAAATTTGAAGACTAATGCAAATCCAAATAGAAATGCAAGTACTCAATTCAAATGAAAAATGCAAGTATTTTTGTATTTTTTAAATATATGAATGAAAATGCAATATTGAACCATGAAATTCTCAGATTATGCAGCAAGTATAATGAGACTAACCAAGAAAGAAACCAAGAAGCATGACTCAAGCAAGCCCAAAAATCTATAAATGAGCAAAAATGAAAAAAACTAACTTAATTAAAAACAAAAAAAATAGAGCTTCTAGTTGTTGAAATTTGGTTGAGATTTTATCTTTAATTATTTTAGATGCAGAGACTTGAAGCAATGAGATAATTCAATCCATGAAATTCATACACCCATAACACAAGATATACCCTGGGGGAAAATCCTCAAAATTATGAGAACAAAAACCCCAGCAATTCTTCTCAGTATAATTTAATGGATAGCATAGAATGCTTTCTTTTACAACATAGCAGTTTTCTTTCGGAAGATAAGAGATCACCAAAATTCTTGGTGAAGATACATAAGCAATAGAGAAGAGAGATCAATTGGATGTGTTCCCAGCACAACAATAATAAGCACAAACAATACCCTGCACAAAGAGAAGCACCTTGCCTTCAATGGAGAAGAGAATTTGCTTCACACTAGATTCAACAATCATGTATATCATATTTATACATTCTTCTCTTCTATTTTTAAATTCTAACTTCAAGATAAACTCGCCCTCAAACTAGATGTATTAATCTCGCATGGAGTGGTGCGCCCCACTTCTCATGCAGTTCTTCATCTCACAGAGCTGTCACTTAGGATGAACTCGCCTCTTAACTGAAAGCTTTCCCACTTAGATAGGTGGCTAACTCAAGTGTCGACATCCAAGTGTCACAACTCATGTTTCATCTTTTAGTTTAACATAAGTGTCATCATGCAATAAAACTTAGTTAACTAGATCTTCTTTGTTGTCACTTAGTTAACTCTCTTTAATTGAAGTGTCGTCTCTTAGTTTACCTAAAGTGAAAATGATTCGTATGCTCCCAGGTGCACGATAGGTTCAACAGTTCGGCTGAATGAATCGGTACTGTTATGGCGGAAGCATAGGAATAAGAAAAGCAGGAATACACTACGCACACAGATAATATGCAGAATCGCGAACTGAACTTGATTATTCTATTCTCTCTAATATCTTCTTGTATATTACAATATTTTACATGCTTATATAGAGTGTTGAGACACTTGGGTTTCTTCCCGCTACATTCAGTTATAAGAGAAGTTAGAACAGTTTCAGAATTTCAACTGTTACGGTTGACTGGAAGACATAGAGACAATCTGTCATAGCTCGTCAGTCGCAGAGGTGTCGACGATGCATGTCGAAGTTGCTTAACTTGTCGAAGTCGAAGTCGATGTGATGCATGTCGAAGTCGATGTTGGCATCCGACAATAATGCCAACTGGTGGGTGGATCATAACTCCTTCCTTAAGAAACAATGGTCCCCATTATTTGCTCATATAGATGAGGAATCTTGTCAGTCATTTCAGTAACAAAGTACCATTTTCCTTGTGCTAGGATCTATCCGGATTTGGCCACCTAAAACAAGGGAATTGTGTTCATCCTTTTATGGCGTACTTGTCGTCCCACAATGGTGTCGCAAGGAAGAGGCTCCTGAACATCTGGATGGATATCTTCAGGTTCTGTTGTCTGCAAGTCATTCTGTTCCAATAGTGGTGCATGGTATGGTCGCAGTAGATCCACATTAAATACTAGATGCATACCCAGGCATGAAGGAATGTAGAGATAGAAAGAGTTTTCTCCAATATGATCAAGAATATTGTATGGATCATATCACAAAGGCTTCAGCTTCTTATATGGACAAGTGAAGTGTTCCTTCTTGAGATGTAATCTGACCTGATCCCCAATTTGAAATGAATGAGGGATACAATGCTTATCGTGTCGGGCCTTAACTTTCGCATTAGCTCCTTGCAACATTTCATGTGCTTGACTTTGGATGTCGCAGATTTGATCTCTAAAATTCAAAGCTGTGTCAACTTCTCATCGGTTATAGTCAGTATCGTTCGACTGTGTCGAGGAACTAATCAAGTCAATAGGCGCCGAGGGTTGAAATCCATAACATATCTCAAATGGACACTTCCCCGTAGAGCTGTGTTGAGCATGATTGTAGCTGTGTTGTATATATGGAAGACTATCATCCCATGTTCGTAAGTGCATGTGGTTGTATATGCGAAGCAGTTGTACTACCAAGCGATTCACAACTTTCGTATGTCTGTCTTTTTAAGGATGGAAAGCTGTCGATAAGAAAATTCTTGTGTTGAGTTGCTGCTAGAGGGTCTTCCAAAATATTATGACAAATCTTGAATCTCTATCAGAAATAATGGTTGTTGGTAAACCGTATTGTTTCCAGACATATTCAAATAAGAGCAGAGCGGTCTGTTGCGTTGTCGTAGTCTTCTTGCATGGAGTGAGAATGACCATCTTGGAAAATCTTTCGACTACTACTAAGATCATGTCATGCTGATTTTTGGTAGTAGGATATCCCGTCAATTAGTCCATATAAATAGATTCCCGTGGTCGACTAGGAACTGGAAAAGGTGTGTACAATCCCTGTCAATGATTACGCAGTTTAGCAATGGCACAAACCACGCATGATCGAATGTACTTGTTGACGTCAGTTTTAAGTGAAGGACAAAAGAAATATTTTTGGAGAATGGAAAGGGTCTTTGATACTCCAAAGTGTCCTATAGTCTTGCTATCACGCGTGTCCCAAATGAGCTACTGTCGATGCTCACCTATTGGTACACAAAGTTGTCCAGTCTTGTATATAAAGTTGTCTTTGAGGAAATAATCGGGGGTCGATGACTTGTCGGTCTGAAGTTGTCTATAGATTGATAAAAACTAGTTATATTCTAGATACAATTGAGGCCAAGTGGTGATGTCATAACCTGCATACTCATCACTATAAGAACGAGAGTAATGGGTGGTCAACTTAGACAATCTAAGGAGACATTGGCTTTATCTTTCTGATACTTAATTACCAACTAAAATTGTTGTTGATAATTAATCCACTTGAGTTCTCGAGTTGTTTGTAACTTCGACTGGGACAGGGCGAACTATAAAGGATTGTGGTCAGTGAGAATGACCGTCTCCTTTCCAAGGATATAATATCTCCATTGCTTAAGAGGTTGCACAATGGCGTACATTTATTTTTCATACATTGAATATATTCTAACAGTTTCGTTAAAATTTTCAGAATGAAAAGCAACTAGGTGATTAGAATGAGTGATCACTGCACGCAAGGCATAGTCTGATGCATCCTTCTCAATATCAAAGGGCTGATTCAAATCAGCTAACAAAAGTACGAGTGCAGTACAAAGCTTGTGTTTGAGCTGTTCTAAAGCTGCTTGTTGTGTCGATGTCCATTTGAAGACAATTTTCCCATTTCCTTTGGTCAACGGATTCAAGGCCCAGGATATGTGACTGAATCCGAGTATGAATCATCGATAAAAATTCGCCAAATTAAGAAAACTTCTCAGTTCATGAATGTTTTGAGGAATGGGACAATCTTTGAGGATTTATACTTTGTCTGGATTGATGTGAATTCCTACAGAGTCATTTACATACCCCAAGTATTTGATGATGTTCATCGCAAATGAACATTTGTCCAGGCTCAAGTAGAGTCAATGTTGTTGGAGAGTGTCGAGGACTTGTTGAAGTTTTCTGACATGTTATTCCCATGATCGACTGAAAATCAATTTATTGTCGAGATTGACAATGACCCATTACCGATGAAAGGTCGAAGAATGTTATCCATATACTGCATGAAGGTCGCAGGTGCATTGGTTAAGCCGAAAAGCATGAGTAACCATTCAAACAATCCATCCTTGTTCTTGAAAGCAGTTTTCGATACATCTGCAGCCTCTATTGGAATCGATGATATCCCGACTTGAGGTTGAGCTTAGTAGATAATTTAGCACCTTTCAGACAGTTGATGAGTTCGTCTATCTGCAGCAGAGGGTATCTATTCTTTATTAAAATTTTGTTAAGGTCCCGGTAGTCGATGCAAATGCACCAAGTCCCGTATTTATTTGGAAAGAGGACGACTGGACTTCCACAAGGAGAGGAGCTGGGTCAGATATGAACTTTGTCGATCAAATATTGAATTTGTCTGCGAATCTCTTCATTTTAGAGAATTGATCTTCTGTAAACAGATGTGTTAGGTAATGAAGAACCAGGAGCAAGTTCAATAGAGTGTTTTACATGACAATGTAGAGGTACTCCATCTGTATCTTGGAATAGGTTCTAGTACTCATCAATAATATTATCGATCTGTTGTTTCTGTCAGGAGCTGCACTGGCCAATGATTCAAATGGTTGCTGTAGTATTCCTGGAATGTTGTGGCTTGATCATGATTAATGCAAACTTCTAAGCATGATTGATGAGCTTCTTCGTCTATTTAGAAGATATCATTGTAACCGTTGGTGTAGTTCGTCGCTCTAGTATGTCGTACCATTGGTTCTGAATTCTGATAATCACCTTCTGAGGTCATGACTGGTAACTTCCATGTTGATCCTATAGGTAAGGTTTCCCAAATAGGGCATAGTCTATCGAGAGTGGTGCCACATCATAGAGTACTTCATCTTCAAAAGGCTTAATGAAGTAGGTGATTTTGAATTGTCGGGTGATCCTTAGTTCCTATCCATCCTTCATCCAACCATTGTTGTAAGGCCGAGGATGTGGAGTGGTAACAAGACCTAGTTTCTTCACGAGAACTTCAAAAACAAAGTTCTTCTGGATACCATTATCCACAATCATATGTAATGGATTATTTTGAACCCATAGCTGTGTATGGAGCAGGCACTCTCGTTCCTCCTCGTCGACGATAGTCGAGGCTCCTGGAGTGGTCGATGTCGATGTCAAAAGGGTCATTGCTTCTGATTCAGATTCTACCAGCGTTTTTTCGGATAAGTTGGATGTCGAGACTTTTTCCAAAAATGTCTTTCGAGCTTTGCATTTAGACATATCATGCCATGATGAATTGTGGTAATCACACCATTTCCCGGTAGGTTGCTCGCTACGTTCCATTTTTTCTTTCTGAAAAATTCTTTTTACCATGATCTTGCTTTGTCAGAGTTGGCTGAGAAGGTCTCGACTTGTCGAAGTCGGCTGGTGCCTTCTTGTAGGGTGGTCATCCTATCAGTTTAGTCGCGAAGCATTCTTTTCCTTTATCTTTGGTTTCAAGCTTACTAGCATAATAGAATGAATCTGTGAGCATATTGAGAGTAAAAAATTCCATCTCCTATTGAATGTACAAGGACAATCCGCTGACGTACTTCAGGATAATAAATTTTTCTTCTTCTTGAATGCTAAGTCTATACATGAGTCAATAGAACTTGTCGGTGTAACTCTGTATGGACTTTTCTTTCCATTTCCTTAGCTTTTGCCACTTCTTATACTGTTGTTCAATGTACTTGGGTGGGTAAAACTCATTTTGGACATATTCGACAAATTTATGCCATGTCTCTATGGGGTCTCCACTTTTCTCCATCTTTGTTGATAGGTTCTCCCACCAACAGTGCACAAATGTTGACATCTTTAAGGATGCAATGGTGATCTTTTCAGTTTCTGAGAGTTGATTCACAGAGTAATAGGATTCCAATTGTTGTACCCAATTGTCAATGGATTCCATGTCAATCTTTCCTTCTAGATTCGGTATGTCCAAATTCATTTGCACCTTGAATGGACTGATTTTTTTGGATTTAGATCTTGTCGAAATTCCTCCTGATGTCGAAGCAAGTCACGTGAGAATATCACTGGATTGGGTGAACATTTCAGTTCGTTGTCGAGCCAGGGCTTTCTCTATGAGTTGCTCTGTCTTGTCAATTGCATGTCTACTGTTTGTTTCTTCTGCCATATTTGAAGGTAGTGTCTGCTTTGATTGCTAAGTTTGCAAGAGTGTTTGAACATGCATAAGTCAGGTAACTTCGATGGAAGTGTCTACGCACAACTTGAGCACGAACAAAGATAATCTTTGATACCAATGATCCATATGCTCCCAAGTGCACGACGGGGACAACAGTTCGATTGAATGAATCGTTAGTGTTATGGCAAAAGCATAAGAATAAGAAAAGCAGGAATACACTACGCACATAAACATACACACACAGATAATATGCAGAATTGATAACTAAACTTGATTCTACTATTCTCTCTAATCTCTACTTGTATATTACAATATTTTACATGCTTATATAGAGTGTTGAGACACTTGGGTGTCTGCCCGTTACGTTCAGTTACAAGATAAGTTAGAATGGTTTTAGAATTTCAACCATTACGGTCGACTAGAAGACAAAGAGACAATCTGTTGTAGCTCGTCAGTCGCAGAGGTGTCAACAATGCATGTCGAAGTCGATGCTATTCGAAGTTCCTGAAATTGTCGAAGTCGAAGTCGATGTGATGCATGTCAAAGTTCTCGAAGTCAATATTGGCATCCAACAATAATACCAACTGCTGGGTGGATCAGAAAATACTTTAGTTAACTAGTCGCTTTTATTTAACACTTAGTTAACTGAAATCATGCTAATTGATTTAATTGAAGTGGCCACTGTGAGTTCTTTAGTTAACCGAGACATATATTTAACTGATGCTTTAACTGAAGAATTGATACTTAACTAAAGCTTTAATCATTCGATTTCTCTTTAATTAGCTGAAGTGTCTGCATGGGAAATTTCGAATTCTCTTGGTCTCTATGCTTTATATTTTATTTATTTATCTCTTACTGCACGGTCAATATGTGATAACTTTAATTATCCATCACATTACATTATACTAAGAAGAATTATCAAATGCTGTGATCATATTATGCTATTCCGGACCAGACGATCATATGCTAAAGTAATTCACTTTAGAGGTGATAATATCTAAAGGAGACTTAATAGGAATCTGGTGATCATGGTTAATAATATATCACACAACATTAAATGGTTTTAACAAGTAAATCATGACCTTTATACGGAAGTTCCACCTCTATATGTGAGGTCCATCTCATGGATACATTTATACAGAAGGTTCACCTCTATACAGGGGGTCCATCTCATGAATACATTTATACGGAAGGTTCACATGATAATCATGACTTGATACACACAAGTTTGGAGCCTTGTCCAACAAGACTTTACAACATCATTACTTTGATCAATTACCTCTATATGGGAGGAATAACCTTTACACAGAAGGTCATCAATGTTCTCACCTCTATACGGGAGTATCAATCTTGACTAAACAAGATTGGTTTGGATAATGTCTCCTGATGATGTATATTTAACAATCCCTCTCAGCGAGGGAGGAATTCTATGTCATACCAAGCTTGTATCAGAAGTACCTAAACTTCGTCATTAATAGAGGATTTGTTAACACATCTGCGATATTCTCATAAGTAGTAATGTACTAAAGTTTCACGGTACCTTTCTTGACCATGTCTTGGATGAAGTCATGCTTCATTTCAATGTGCTTCGACTTGTCATGAAACACTGGGTTTTCAAAAATATTGATGCAACTCTAATTGTCACACCTAATAACGGTAGGCTCAAGATTTCACCGAACAACCCTGCAAGTAGCTTTCTTAGCCACACTCCTTCTAGGCAGGAAACACTAGCAACTATGTATTCTGCTTTGGTAGTGCTCTGGGATACAAAGCCCTACTTCCTACTGGAGCAAGATATCATAGCTAATCCTAAGCTATAACAGTAACTGAATGTGGTCTTACGGTCCACAATGATTCCTCCCCAGCCTGAGTCTGTATAACCAAGTAACATTACTCCTCCACTGGAGGCATATTTGAGTCCATATGAAATTGTACCTCGAAGGTACCTAAGCACATGCTTACTAGCTGTCTAGTGTGTGTGTCTCGGATCAGACATAAATTGACTCAGAATTCTCACAGCATAACATATAACAGGCCTCAAATGTATCAAGTACATTAGTGAGCCTATAAGCTGTCTATACAAAGTGGGATCTACTGGATCTGATCCAGAGCCTGACTCATGAAGTTTCCTCAAATTGGAAACCATCAGTGTAGTCACATATTTTAAATCTATCATGCCAAACCTGTGCAATATATCCATATTGTACTTCCCTTGAGATAGAAAAATTTCATCTTTTCTTTGCTAGATCTCAAGGCCAAGAAAGTAGAGCATTGTACCTAAGTCTTTCATCTCGAACTCTGAGGTGAGCTCCCTCTTGCACCAAGCAATCATATGTTCCTCTCCAATGAGAAACAAATCATCAACATACCAAACCAATATCAATGGTTGCTTCTTCACTACTTTGAAGTACACATTTGGATCAGCTTCACTCTTACAGAAACCCAATTTTTGAAGGTAGCTATCAATTCTAGAGTACCAAGCCTTGAGGGCTTGCTTAAGCCCATATAGAGCTTTATTTAGCTTGAAAACATGGGACTCCTTCCCATGCTCCACAAATCCTTCAAGCTACTAAATATAAACCTCTTCCTCAATCTCATCATTGAGAAAGGTTGTATTCACATCCATCTGGTGAAGTTTCCATCCTAGAACAGATGCAAGTGCAATCATTGCTCGGATTGTGCTGTACCTTGCCACAGGGGAAAATGTCTCATCATAATCGATGCCATATTTCTAAGAGAAATATTTGGAAATGAATATGGATCTATACTTCTCAATGCTACCATCAGCAGCATGCTTTATCTTGTAAAGCCATCTAGAAAGCACAATGGACTTCCCATCAGGTTTGGGAAAAACTTCCCAAACATCATTCTTCATTATAGAGTTGTACTCTTTTGTAATTGCATATTTCCAAACTTGCTACTTTGTAGCTTCTTCATATGAGGATGGTTCTAAATCACTGATGTGACTCATCAGTTCAACATACCTTTGAATATCTGTCAGGTTGCTTGCGCTCTTTGGATGAGCCTGCTAGTGCTCCATGTTTCTCTGCATTTTGTAAGATGTCTCGCAAACAAGCATATCTTATTTTAGTGAGAGGTTCATTAGGTGACCTCTCAACCAGTTCTACTGGTTCTTCAGGAGCTAGAGAATCTGAGGCATATTTTGGTTTCTCCCTCTCTAAATCTAAAGGGGGAGAATTAGACTCGAGATCCTCCATCTCTGAATCACATTGAATCTCTTTCGATCTTATGAAAGCAACTTCCTCATGGAAGGTAACATATTGATTGACCTCAATGTGTCTCTCACTAGATACATATATTTGGTATGCTTTGGATGAATCGCTATAACCCACAAAGGTGCCTTTCTTTCCAGAAGGCTCCATCTTTATTCTCTTTTCTTTCGATACATGAATGTATACTGGGCTCCCAAACATACTCAAGTATGAGATGTCTAGCTTCTCACGGGTAAAAACTTGTTCTGGTGTCTTCTCATATATAATGTCATGCAAGATTCTATTCTAGATGTACATAGATGTATGGGTGGCTTCTCCCCATAATGAGGTATACATATCTTGATCATGCATCATGGATTTTGTAGCCTCACATATGGTTCTATTATTTATTTCAGCAACCCCATTTTGCTGAGGGTTGTATGGTATTGCTAACTATCTACATATTCCTACATCACTACATAGCTCATTAAATGCATGTGAATCAAATTCACCTCCATTTTCAGACCTTAATGCACATATGTGTATTTCTTTCTGATTTTAAACTAGGGATTTAAACTCTTTAAATTTGCTACTATTTTCACTTTTATCCCTCATGAAATAAATCTAGACTTCCTAGAAAAATCATCTATGAATAGTACATAATATAAGAAGTCACTCAAAGAGGGGGATGACATGGGACCACATACATCAAAATGTATTAAATCTAAAATACCTTTATATCTAGTAGAACTACTAGAAAAAAAATTCTTAACATTCTTCCCAAGTGCACAACCCCAACATACACTATCATGCTCAAAATAAAATATGGGCATACCTTTTACCATATTTTGAAGTCCTGGTAGTGCTTTGTAGTGTAGGTGTCCAAGCCTTCGGTGCCATAGATCGCATGGAATGATAGTGTGGTGAACTATAGCTTGAATGTACTTCTCGAGTACCTTGTAGAGTCCTCCCTCTCTAACTCCAATTGGAGCAACAGATTCTAGGCTTTTGTTCTTCGGCCATAAAAGTACTTTGTTATCCATGAAGATAAATCAGAAGCATTTGTCTTCAAGAACCGAAACTGAGAGTAGGTTCTTATTCAATCCTAGAACATATAGAATGTCCTCCACATGTAGAATATCACCGGTGCTCATTTGGAATGAGGTGGATCCAACTCCTTGGATCGAATAAGTTGAGTTGTTCCCTGTGAAAATCCTCACAGCAGGTCTAAGAGATGATGTATACCTCACAAGAAAGTAATTGATTTAGCAAGAAAATAGAAGAAGAGTGGTCAATGCACTATACTAAGCAACTGAATAGTAATACAGTAGAACTCGGATAGAAGCAAAAATACTTCACACGCACTTATTAATTAATCACATTATGGACAAATAAATAGTACAATGCATGAGGATTCGAATGCCTAAGGTGGCAATTCGAATTAGCCTTCATGGAGTGATCAAAAGATCACTGGAGTGTCATCGGAGCACAACTAGTAGTCTATCTCATCATCAGTGGAGTCATCAATGCTCAAGTAACTGTCAACCATCAGTCAAACCGAGTCTAACTAAGTGTGGTAGGTGTAACTGAATGAAGGAGGCTTAGTGGAGGGCACATGAGGAGCTAACTGGATTCAGAATGGGCAGTCTAGTCTCACTGGAGATCCATCAGAGTGATACAGTCAATTGAGAGTTAGTCTAGCCTTAAATCAAGGAAAGAACTAATGATAACTCAATTAACTGAAGTGCAACTGAGTGGTAGGTGAGAGAGGGCGCATGAGATGCATGCAATTGCATGAAGGGGTGCACTAAGCACTAGGAGGGCTAAAACTGATCTGAGAGAAGCTCTCGGGGGCTAACTAACTGAGGGATAGGTGCTGGACTAATGACTGGGATGCATGCAAATGCATGAAAACCCTAAATAATGCATGCAAACCCTAAAAGTGCATGCATGACTGAAAATGCAAATAATGAAAATGCTGCTAGGACTAGGATGGAGTATAGGAATATCCTAACACCCCCCCTTAATCCATCATGGGCCCGGGTAACTAAGACCAAAGGTCACCCAATACAATGAATAATAACAGTCAATAAACCGAGGAAATGGGGAAAACCTCATGGGAAAAATACCCCCCCTCAAAATAGACTGTAAGGCACACAAAAAAAAAATGCTCCAAACTCAAGCAGGTGTGATGCTTGGTCATATGTCTAGAGGTATCTTCTTTTTGGGAAGAAGTGGATCATGCTCAGAATGCATGTGCTTATTTATACTTACTCTTCAGATCGAATGTGATGAGAATAAATCCAAAAGTATGAGGATGATCCTTGAACCTGTGATTCGAATCAGTTGAGGTAGGATCAAAAAAATGAATGTGCAGATAGTCTTTTGTCTTCTCCTTTGAACCATCATGGGTGAGATTATGCCAAAAAGAACCATCAAATAATAATGATTGCTTGGAATCCAAATCAGCTCCAAGACTTGATAAATGGTTTCTTGAGATCTCCTTTGAACTAGTAGGGGTGAGATCAAAACCATCATATGCATGAGAAATTATTTCAAGTAGTAATTGCTTAGAATCCAAATTAGATCCAAGACTCGAATCATGGTTTCTTGAGATCTCCTTTGAACCATAAGAGGTGAGATCAAAACCAATAAATGCATGAGAAATTATCCTAAGCAAATGGCAATGGCCATATTCTTCAATAACCTTTTGAAAACATGGAATAATGATCATATACTAGTAAATAAGAGGTGATTGCTTGAGGAGAGCGAATGCATTACCTCCAATAGTTGATTTGACCTCTGAAACATTCAATAGATCATGATGCAGAACAACAGACTCTGGTGCAAGAGAGGATTTAGGACCTTCTGCAATATCTAGAGCGTGAGCTGGCACAGAATTCAAAATAGAAGAAATTTGGAGCATGAGTGTAGAATCTGCAAGTTCTTCTTCTTTTTGGACAACTTCAATATGAGATATGTTTGGTACTGATTCATGATCAATGAGATCATCAAGGAGGGAAAATGCATCACTTTGCTTGCTCTCGAAGGGGTTTGGACCAATCCCTTCATTCTGTCTGCCAAAGATTTCATCCAGGTAGGCCCATAGATCTTTTGGAGATGAAAAATCAGGGAGGTGATATAACATGCATCGAGACATAACATACATCATGGTTGCACAAGCTATTTCTCCTTCATTTAACCAGTCATACTCTTCTTTAGAGGATTCGAACTCTCTTTCAAAACAATAATCAAAGAGACCATGTCTCTTCAAATGTACTATCATTGGTGGTTTCCATTCATCATAGTTGAATGGATAAAGAGGAGTAATTCCTGATGAATACATAGAAGTTGTAGAAGACCTACAAAAACAATAGAAATATCTGCAACTGCTACTGCTGCATAGATGCAGAAACTGCTGCAACTGCTGCACTCGAAATTTGGGTAATAACCTGCAAAAAACTCTCAGGAATGAAGATAAACAATACTCTCAACATGCTCTGATACCATGTGAAAATCCTCACGGCAGATCTAAGAGATGATGTATACCTCACAAGAAAGTAATTGATTCAGCAAGAAAATAGAAGAAGAGTGGTCAATGCAATATAATGAGCAACAAAATAATAATACAGTAGAACTCGGATAGAAGCAAAAATACTTCACACACACTTATTAATTAATCACAATATGGACAAATAAATAGTACAATGCATGAGGATTCGAATGCCTAAGGTGGCAATTTGAATTAGCCTTCATGGAGTGATCAAAAGATCACTAGAGTGTCATCAGAGCACAACTAGTAGTCTATCTCATCATCATTGGAGTCATCAATGCTCAAGTAACTGTCAACCATCAGTCAAACTGAGTCTAACTAAGTGTGGTAGGTATAACTGAATGAAGGAGGCTTAGTGGAGGGCACATGAGGAGCTAACTAGAGTCAAAATGGGCAGTCTAGTCTCACTGGAGATCCATTGGAGTGATACAGTCAGTTGAGAGTCAACCTAGCCTTAAATCAAGGAAATAACTGATGATAACTCAATTAACTGAAGTGCAACTGAAGGGTAGGTGAGAGAGGGCGCATGAGATGCATGCAATTGCATGAAGGGGCGCACTAAGCACTAGGAGGGCTAAAATTGATATGAGAGAAGCTCCCAGGGGCTAGCTAACTGAGGGATGGGTGCTGGACTGATGAATGGGATGCATGCAAACCCTAAATAATGCATGCAAACCCTAAAAGTGCATGCATGACTGAAAATGCAAATAACGAAAATGCTACTAGGACTAGGATGGAGTATAGGAATATCCTAAAATTCCCCAACTCTACCATGCATGTAAATTCTTTCTCTTTTAGATCGATGATGGTAATATTGTAACCAATCATATGTTTGGATGCACCACTTTCAATCAACCATGTGCCTGCATTTTTTATGAGGGATCCCAAAAGGGATAAGACAAGATAATACTCCCTTCTTGTCTCTTTTTCTTCATATGCATTCTTTTGAGTGATTTCATCTTCTATGGCAGTAGAAGCATTAAACTTTGCTTTCTGATTTGATATACAATCTCTTGAGAAATGGCCTTTCTTGTTGCAATTGAATCATCTATATTTTGACTTTTCAAAGACTTTGTTGAACTCCTTCTTCTTTGAATGAGAGAATTTTTTTTGGAAGAATGGTTTCTTTCCTTTCTTCATTCTTGCCATGAGGGAAAGATTTTCTTCTTTGATGCACACTGACTTTTTTTGGATTCGCCCCTCCTCTTGGAGGCAGAAATTCCACAACCTTTCAAAGTTAGGTTGTACCTCTCGTCCATTTACTGCAGCCAAGAACATCTCCCATGAGGATGGTATACCATCAATAGCAGTTTCAAGAATATCATCTTCATCCACCATTACTCCAATACTAGCAAGCTGATCTCTTACCTGAGAGATCTTGGAGAAGAAGGGAGGCCACTATCTCATCTGTCTCCATCTTTTAAGTTCCAAAGCTTATTCTTCAATGCCCTCTTTTGACTAGGTGCCTTATTCTCATATATATTAGTCAATGTATCATAACATTATTTCATGATCTTCAACAGTGTGATCACGAGCATCAAGTTATCTTTTACCGAATCATAAATGATCCGTTTAGCCTTAGCTTGATTCTTCTTGAAGTTGATATGCCTTGCATTAGATGTAGGCTCCTCCACCACAGTGCAAACATAGCCATACAAGTCATGTTCCTCTAGGATGTTGATAATACTAGCCTTCCAAGTGTTGATGTTTGAGGTTCCCTCAATATAGTATTCTGTTCGTACAGAGACTATGCCATAGTATTCAAATCTTGTGCTCAACTTATCAGGATCTATGTAGGCTCTATCTGGCATGCAAAACTGAGCTCCTTCACACCCTGAGCTCTGATACCATGTTGAAATTTGGTTGAGATTTGATCTTTAATTCTTTTAGATGTAGAGACTTGAAGCAATGAGACAATTCAATCCATGAAATTGATACACCCATAACACAAGATATACCCTGGGGAAAATCCTCAAAATTATGAGAAAAAACCCCCAGCAATTCTTCTCAGTATAATATAATGGATAGTATATAATGCTTTCTTTTACAACAAAACGGATTTCTTTCGAAAGATGAGAAATCACCAAACTTCTTATTGAAGATACGGAAGCAATAGAGAAGAGAGATCAATTGGATGTGTTCCCAACACAATAATAATAAGCACGAACAATAACCTACACAAAGAGAAGCGCCTTTCCTTCAATGGAGAAGAGAATTCAATTCACACTGGATTCAACAATCCTGTATATCATATTTATGCATTCTTCTCTTTTCTTTTTAACTTCTAACTTCAGGATAAACTTGTCGTCAAACTGGATGTATTAATCTTGCATGGAGTGGTGCGCCCCACTTTTCATGCAGTGCTTCATCTCACTGAGCTGTCACTTAGGATGAACTCGCCTCTTAACTCAAAGCTTTCCCACTTAGTTAGGTGGCTAACTTAAGTGTCGACATGCAAGTGTCACAACTCACGTGTCATATTTTAGTTTAACATAAGTGTTGTCATGCAAAACACTTAGTTTACTAGATTTTCTTTGTTGTCACTTAGTTAACTCTCTTTAACTGAAGTGTCATATTTTAGTTTAACTAAAGTGAAAATACTTTAGTTAACTGGTCCCTTTTATTTAACACTTACTTAACTGAAATCATGTTGATTGATTTACTTGAAGTGACCACTGTGAGTTATTTAGTTAGCTGAGACATATCTTTAACTGAAGCATTGATACTTAACTGAATCTTTATAACTGAATCTTTAATAATTTGAGTTCTCTTTAATTAGCTAAAGTGTCTGCATGGGTAATTTAGAATCCTCTTGATCTCTATGATTTATCTTTTATTTCTTTATCTCTTACTGTATGGTAAATATGTGCTAAATTTAACTATACATCACATTACATTATACTAAGAAGAATTATCGGATGCTGTGATCATATTACATTATTCCAGACCAAATGATCATATGCTAAAGTAATTCACTTTAGAGGTGATCAATCTCTAAACGAGACTTAATAACAATATGTTGATCATGGTTAATAATATATCACACAAAATCAAATGATTTTAACAAGTAAATCATGACCTTTATATGGAAGGTCCACCTCTATACGGGAGGTCCATCTCATGGCTACCTTTATACAGAAGGTTCACCTCTATATGGGAGGTCCATCTCATGGATACCTTTATACAGAAGGTTCACATGATAATCATGACTTGATACACATAAGTTCGGAGCCTTGTATAACAAGACTTTACAACATCATTACTTTGATCACTTACCTCTATACGGGAGGAATAAACTTTTCATGGAAGGAAATCAAAGTGATCACCTCTATACGGGATGATAGATATTGACTACACAAGATTGGTTTGGAGAATGTCTCCCCATGATGTATATTTAACACCAGTCACTATAAAGTTACCAAAGAGACCACACATAGGCCCAAGAAGAGTCAGGAACATTCAAAATTCACCCAGCAAAAATATAACTCAAAATATGGACTTAAAAGTGATATGTACATGACTGTTTGACCAATAACAATGTATGTACGCAGCCATAACAAAGGAAAAACATGTATGTACGCAGGAAGAACTCAGCTAGCCTGCGTGGGTGGAGAAAAATACTCCAAAAAAAATTAAGAATGAATGCAAATTCCTCAAGATAAAAACAATGTACAGACTTCCAAGCTACCAGCGACACAAAAACTTAGAAAAACATAGAGCAATAAGAAGGAAAAATTATCCAAAAAGAACCCAAACAGAGGATCCCCAGTATGGTCGCCAATTCTGTTATGGAGAAAAACTTCATATGGCTTGTGGTGGAACACAACAGACATATTGACCCAAGAAATTGACTCAATTCTCAAATATGCTAGATAAATGTAAAATTCCAACAACAAAAAGAGAAGATTCGTACCTCAATCGAATGTTCAAAGAAGACCACCGTTGAGTTCGAAATCCAATACTCCTTACCTGCAACTTGTCCTCAACAAAAAATATATACGAGCATATGGAATATATATATATATAAATTGTTAGCATACAAACTAGCATAATCCGTTAATATATTTAACAAATATACCCAAGGAAAATAACATAAACATTTGAAACATGTAGTAGACAAGAAAATAGTATTTCTATTAATGAAATGCACAAAAGTACATAGTGAAAACCTTCTGTAGGAAACTCGTTGGAATTGAGAACTAAGTTCCTCCACCTAGGACTCCAACACTTCAATCCTCCATGCAAAGGCAAGCTGACAAGTTCGAGTAAATGGGTTCCTCATTCACAATATATGGAAGAGCTTCGAAGATGAACAAAAAAGAGTTCAAACAACAAGGAAAAAGGAATGTAGACTCAAGGCAATGGGAATGGGGAAAAATTTCTTTAGAGTTTCCTTTCTCTCTCATTTCTCCTCCTTGCATGCTCAACAATGGCTAAATATATAACCCTCAAAGGCGGTGGAGGGTCGAATTAGAGCGTTTTCAAGCATATGGAAGGCCAAGGATCAACATGGATGTTATTTGGGATGGAAAACCCGAAATATTTTTAATTTTGAGCATGAAAACCTATGTACACAGTCTGTAGTGGAGAAGCATGTGTATACGTAGGCTGTAGTGATGATAGGACGCGCACATCAACAAAAATGTGCTTTTTAGCGGTTTCTATGAGCAAGAGGGATGATATGAGTCTACACAGGGACATGGAAGGCCATGGAGGAATGTTGGATAAGGTGTGGCAAATCATGCTATAACATTCAACTGTTTTTCTAGCCCTTTTAGGGTCTGGGCCTTGCTCAGCTTGATCAATGTCCATCTCTTGAATTTCTTTTGTTGTTCTTTTCTTCCCTATCAACCGCTTTTGTCTTTCTTGCTCTTCAAAGCTTTTTGTATCTTCTTGGACCTCTTCCTAGGTCTCTTTATTAGCTATTTTCTCCCTAAATGTTATTTCTTCACATGTATATGTTGAGTTTTTATTCTCCATTCTTTGTTTTGAGATAATCTAGTGTGGTTCATAGGATGCTTTCTCAACTTTCTCAATATTGAGTTGGCTCAAGTATTCTCTTCCACATATTGAGAGTAATTTAGTCCTCTTATGATAAGAGGCCCTATTTCCTTTGGTAATAAAAATGACCTATGCTGCCTAAAATGCCTAAAATGTAGCTCATATGAGGTCAATATTTGCCTCACATACTCCATGGAAAATATTTTGGGGGTTAGAAATGTAGGTATTTTATATGGATCTTCTTCAAAACCATAAACCTTGATTACTGTGTGATCTTCATAAAGGAACCAATCTCCTTTTTGGATCTCAGAAGTGAATTGTAAATATTTTTTGTTCTCTAGAAGCATCCTTGGGGGTGAGCTGCCAAAAATTAACTTGTATGAAATGCTCATAAATTTATCTGAAAACTCTGAGAAATTATAGTTGTCAGCTCTTCTGAGGACTAAATCAGTCCACTCATATACTAGAATTTGTGTTCCATGTTCATCAGTAGTTCTCAGACATAGGTGTTTAATACTCCCAAAATTATGATAAAAGAACATGAAAAACATGTAAGATGGGAATCTATTGTATTCTATGGAATGGAATTCCTCTAATTGCTCATGAATTTGTAAAGTACCCTCCTATCATATCAGCATGATAGAGAGGATCGTGATACTGAATCCGAGCAATTAGCCCCATGAACTTTTAACTAAGCATTCACATAATATAAAAGACATATGGAAATGTAAAACTATAAGAAAACACAGTGGAAATAATATCAATACACATCCATCATACATTCAAGATATTCATCAAATAAATAATTGCAAAATAACACAGGAGAATACTTATCTTAACAAGTAGCCCCAAGCAACCAGCTATGCATCTGCAACGTTCCTCGCAACCGTAGGCCAGTTCTGCTTATCAACCTCTTGATACAACTGCCACCCCCCGAGCTGGGATCGATTTCTACAAGGAACCAGGGAACAACAGACTCACACATAGCCAAGCATACACCAAGATGAGCCAAGCCAATTTGCAATTGGGTTTATCAGGCTGCTAGGAAAATGGAAAGGAAGAATTGCTAAGCTAGTGAGCTCAACCACGGAGCTATGGGAACCCCTCCCAGATCTATTTAGCTTGGCACCCACAATGCCTACACACCCAACACAAGGAAGTATTCTCTTCACTGCCACATAGTCCCTCAAGCCATACCTTCCTCTCTAGTGCTCACAGGGTGTGCATAGAAAAGTATCCAAAGCCCTCTTGATCTTCTTGAGAGGTTACTCCCTCCACTAGGTTTATCAAGCCAATTTTGTCCACTACCAGTCCAAGCTTCTTACTCACAGGTTCAAAATCAAAACCGGGATGCACATAATAGCAGATCCACACTTATTGGGCAATGATAAAACGTTTTTATAGTGGGATGTCCAAAGAGGGGGTTTCTACCAATTTAGAAAAATGGGGGAAAACCCAAAAACGAAATGGCAATTGGGGAACAACCCTAGAGAGCAGAAATCATTTTCAGAAAACGTCCATGGCAATTCTGGGGCAAAACGACCTCCATACAGTCCCAATTCACAGCCCCTTCTTCCTAGCTACTGTCCAAAACCAAAAATGAGTTTCTGGGCAAGGAAAACCCTGCGTTTTTTATGAAAAACGTGAGTGTAACTTCCAGCCATCTCCATCTGCGTGAGAGAGGAAAGACTGTCTGTTTAGAATCGCTTTGGGCACAATTTCATGGTTGTTTTCTTGCCTGAGGAGACAAAACACAATTTCCTAGCTTGATGGCTTGCACATACACGAAATTGGCTGCCATACCTCTTCATTCCCAAGGCATTAACTGCCTCAACCAACTCTTGGAAGAATTAAATGATTGGGTCCATAACCCAAAATGGGTAGTTGGTAGTTTATGGGTTTTCTCATTGACACATGGATTAACACCATTGGCTCAGGGGTTTGAATAATTTCCCTTCCTATTCCTTGTAGAATCATGCCCCCATCTCTTTGTTGCATTGCATAGCTAGTTGTGGGTATTTCCATTAAAATTTGTATTTACATGATGTCTTATTTACATTTTGCCTATCTAGCACAAGAACCATAGGGATCTATTTCTTTAATTGCCGATACATAAAACGCTAAATCAATGGTGGGGCCTTGGCCTTGAGCTCCACACCATGATCAAATTACAATATTTACATCATTTACGATTTAATACAAAGGGGGTCAAAATGGGGACATTACAGAATTACTCCTGCCAGGTGAGGGCAAAGGTAAAAATGAGGGGGATTCCTACTAGCTTTAGTGGTTAAATTAAGCAGAATCCCTAGGATTACTTCATTTACAAACTTGTCATATTCTAGACCCATAACTGTGTAGATAATGGAAATAGCTTTCCGAGAGTTTTCAGAAAAGCTTGTGGTGGCATATGGAGGAGGGGTGGTTGGTATGACCATACCTAGCTCTAAGTGTTTGGATAAAAATTGGTGATGTTCATAGGGTTCGAGACTATGGAATGCACTTGAAAGGGATTTCTCATTAAAAGGATAAGGGGACAAAGAGTTTGGTATGCAAAACATCTATCTGAGTGCATATTGAGTGACATAACATAGGTTCTTTGACATATCAAAGGAAAGGAATTCCCTCTTAGTAGGGGAATAGTGCTTTGACCACTAGATTACGAATTCGAGGAAGACGACAGATATGGGGCAAGCGATTCGGGAAAAGTTCGAATTCCATAGATTAAGGTTGTCTTGATCAGCAAAGGTTGGGGTTTTGTCTTCTTTAATGGTTTTGTTCAAATCAGAATTGGTGATGATAGGATGGAATACATCCGCTTCGTGGTCATACACATTTTTCTCCCCTGATAAATGGGGTTTTGGAAGCTTAAACTTGGGTTTTGGTGCCATCTTTGAGCAAACTGATTCGGTAAACTTTAGTGAAAATTAGGGTAA
Source organism: Larix kaempferi (assembly GCA_027924585.1). Lineage (NCBI taxonomy): Eukaryota > Viridiplantae > Streptophyta > Pinopsida > Pinales > Pinaceae > Larix > Larix kaempferi. The sequence continues at coordinate 23,842,857 of BSBM01000502.1, read as the reverse complement.
ATTTTATAGAAATTAGGGCTTTACTAAATTAGTGGCATACAAAGGGTTTTAGTCGAAATGTTGTATAACCGTGAGATAGGAAATACCCGGATGACAACTAGCAACTGATTCATAATGCTTAGATGCTGACCTATACTAGTTACTTCATGCAAATGTTTGACCTAGTACATTGGGTTTGTTGGGAGCATGCTTAAGCTTTGAAAAAAAATTAGTATTTTTAAAATAGGGAAAAAATTTCTTTATTCGTTTTGGGAAACATACTTTCCACGTTGGATTTTGAGATGGAGGTACGAAGAGGAAGTACTGGGACCCACTTGAAAGATGGAAGGTGGAGAGAGGGGTGTGTTTTCATAATAGTGAGTTGTAAAGTACGTTTGGTGAAGATATGGGCAGATACCACTTCTAGTTTCCCAGGATTGGTAATGCACCGGTAGTGAGCGGTAAAAGAAAACTGGGTTCAAGGAGGCATGGTTAATCATCGATGAGCACATGTCCTCGGTGGTTTTGAGGACAACACGTGCTCATGTCCTTTTTCGGGAGGGAAAAACTTATCAATTCATTTTAGATATCATTCGTTGATCTAGATCACACCGTTTCAACTTGCATGTACTTCTCTCTACCTTAACTTCATCGCACTTTATGGGCGCATCCAATATTTGGGTTTTCAGATCTATTTTCTATCTAACGGATCAGTGACTTTAGTGCTTTAGTGCTCACCTTTAGGCTCCTAGTCACTAGGCATTGGTCACCTTTAGGCCTCCGCTATTTTCCTTTAACCCTTTAGTTCCCAAGGGATAAAACAAAGTGTGCATACCATTCTCAATAACTTCCTTGGATATTTTTACATGGAGAAAAATCTCAGTACTAACAGAGCCATTTCCATTTTAGATCACTTGTAGGCCAAGTGATCTTCCTTGCATAACAAGTAGGGGAAATTTGTTCTACCTTTCTCCTTCTTAGTGCCACCAACATTACTATTTGGGTTGTTATTATTATTGTTTGCATTGTTATTACCCTTATTATCATTTTTCTTATTCTTATTATTTTTCCCTCTGGTCTATTGGTTACCCTTAGAACTAGTTATCTGAACTAGAAAAACATCTACAAGAGGGTTGGGATTGGGTTATGTGTATTGGTCGAAACATCTGCTAGTGAATTCTGAACTACAAGGTTCATACCCTGGCTAGATGGAGTATTGGTTGTTGAACCAATCATGCCATCAACAAGTGGTCTAGGAACTGACATTATCGCATCTACTTCTACTCGAGGAGCGTTGGGAAATATTTGATGCAAAATCTTGGAATGAGAATAAATCAACTCTAGTTGTTGGTATTTTATAATGGTCGTCTCTTCATTCCAAACCCCTAACCGGACACATCTTTCGCAATACACAGTTGCAAAGAATTAATGAACCAATCCATTAAGAACTCATCCAGAATCTGAGCTTTGATCAAACTCCTTCTCCTCCACCATTGTTGGGCCTGGCCCAATAGGGCCAATTTTGATAACATTTTTTAAGCTAGATGGAGCTGAGCTGAGCGTAGCTCAGAAAAGAAGTAAATTTTGGCTAAGTATTGGGGGTACTGCGAAGATGTGCGCAGTACCGAGTTTTGAAGGATGTTGCGAAGATCAGCGTTGAACAAGTTCAGTGCTGCGAAGGTAGTAGGCCACGTGGAGCCAGTAAAGTTGTGTACTGGATGGAGGATGGCCGGATAGAGTGGATAGACTGGCAATGGTCTACTTTTGGTAAGACTGCTGGAAAGATGCCGAGTTGAGGGCATAAGTAGATCAGGAAGGTGGCCGACTATATGAGTCTGTTAAGCAGAGGACGGGTCGGGAAAGTGACAGTTTGGTGTACAGCAGAGTACGTGACCGTTAAGGGGAAAACGACGGATGGACAATGACTGGAGTTGAGCCAATTGTACGTGGCCGTTAGAGGATGGATGGCCTACAGGGAAAGCGACTGGGAGTTGAGCCAGTTGCATGAGTCCATTAGTGGAAGGGCGGCTCGAAGTGGATGACCTGTTGGTGTGTGCACAACAGGAAGTCTAAAAGCGATGGATCTAAGGCGTGGAGGACTGCCACGATAGCAGAATCGCTACTAGAAGCTGGCATTACAGTTCAGAGGGACCAAAGTGGTTTGGAAACCCTAAGGGTTTCGGTCTTCAATGTTGTAAAAACACGACCTTCGGGCATGATCTATATTAAGAAGACAATTTTGTATAGGAAGGGTTGGTGAGGGTTAAGAGTTGGTTAGGAGTCGTTGGGATTTTGGTTAGTTGCTTAAGACAAGAAAGACTGGTCATTGTGACCATACTGTATTGTAATATCTTTTGAGTCAAGAAAACATTGTAAAGGCTCTCCAACTGAGTGCGCAGAGACCTATCTGAGCAAGAAGAGAGCCGTAGCTAAGTGCGCGGCTAGGAACTGTGAACCCTTCCTTAAAAGAAATATCAAACACAGTTCTTGTGGACGTAGCTTTCCATCCAGGGAAGTGAACCAAGTTAAATAGTGTGTTGAGTGACTTAATGTTTATATGTGTGTTATATTTATCTGTTTCTGTAGTTGGATGTTTGAATATTGGCTTGCAGTCTATTATGAGAAGGCTTTTATACGCATTCACCATCAAGAGAGTATGGAATGATATGTTAGGTCTGCATGAATGGATGTATTGTTAATATTAGCTTTGCTTCTAGGAATAGTGAATCTATCGTCTGCTTGAGCATGGGGAAAGTTGTTTATGTGTTTGAATGAATGCAGTCGATGAAAGTATAACAGTTATTTTGCACCTAAGGGTTATGCCTAAAATAGTAACATTCTAAGTGTGTGTTATGAGCATTAAGTAGTAAGTTAGTTAAGTGTATGACTGAGTGGATAAGTAGTATTTAGCTCACTGCCTTAATCATGTTGCACTTAGTCCAAGTATAGGAAGTCAAGTGGCAGTGTTCACAGTAAGCCCCGCGGTAAGGAAGAAGGTAGTGGTGTGGACAGCGATGTTGGCCATTGTCGTGTAGTCCGACCTTCGTAGCACACAGCTGGTGCGCTGCGGTGAACTTCATCACAGTCATCAACTCATCACTCACTGTGGACATATGACTCCGCAGTGCCCCATTAGAAACACCTCGGGTGAGACCTCAGCCTACTCGCAGGCTGTTGTCGAAAGGGTCGGTGCGAAGGGGTTTTGTTGGTTTAAGGTAACCACGCAGAACCTGGGTCTTCATAAAACCTCTGGTCAACATTGTATATCCAACAAATGGTTCTGTTGCCATGCTAGAATCTGTGATGAGTTGCAGTCGTGATGAGTGACGAAGAGTTTGAGTTCCCGGAAAGTTCATTGAACTGGCATCCTAAAGAGACAGAAATATAGGCTTGGTGGGATAAGACCATAAGAGACTTTAAAAGACAAGAGAACAGATATCTGCATCTAAGCGACACACAGTGGTCGGATAGATATCTGTTGGACGACATTCACGAGATTTTCTGGGCTACATTTTCGAACGAGTTGCACGTGTGGATCTTGCGGCTCGTAGAAAAGAAAACATGTTTTCAAGGAGGCATTCCTACAGAGTGGAATCCTGAGCTCATATCACAGCTCAAAGCAATAGACAGCGCATTGACACACGTAGTAGAATTTTGGGTTGATCATATACTAGAAGGCTTTGTCATAGAGTTTGCTGTGGAGACGCTTAAATCCTACAGCTAAGTAGAGGCACACTTTTTCAGAGGTTTCCAAGGTAAATTCCTGAACAATCTTAGTATATAAATTAAGATGTTGTTAGTTGAGAAAGGCATTTTAAGAATGTAGTAATCTTTTCAAGTTGTCATGGTAAATAACATTTATAGTGATTCCGATGAAGATACTCACAACTTAAGAAGTGGGAAAAGATACAAGTTCAATAAGAATCCTGGAGGATTTGGATTCCACATCGATACTGAGATTCCTTCTGACATTGAAAACGAAGCCACACCCCCATTTACCCCTCAGAATAACCCACTTGCAGAGCCAACCCCGCCGAATACACAGCCTAGTACGTCTACCCCTATACGCCCATTTGTTTTCATTGCGCAGAGTCCCTTACAACACCCTAGCACCCCTCACGACACACCTCAAGGTGCCCCCTCGAGTGCTACACCTCCCGCTAGAGCCATGGCCCATACGGATATGAAGCTGCCTATATTCAAAGGGATGGGTCTAGAAGATCCTGATCAACACTGGTTCGTTTGTGGAGTTGTTTGGAGTGTCAGACAGATCCAGGATGATGATGAGAAGAAAGCCCAACTTATTACCACATTCAGAGATAGAGCGCTGCACCGGTTCATGAAGTATTCTACCACGTAGCCCAGAACCCTAGCATAGATTAGAGCTGCGCTAATAGCAGAGTTCAAGAAACCAAAGTCTGAATCTCAGTGTATAACTGTGCTGAAGGAAATGAATCAGAGACTGAATGAATCAGTCTGGGAGTTTGATCAAAAGTTCAAGACCCTATTAGACTAAGTAAGCTTTGTTATAGCTATGAATCAGCACAAGGAATGGTTCATTGCTGCGCTGTTACCCCACATTAGATTACCATTGATGCAGCAGAAGGTTACGTTGCAGGTAGAGGCCTTAGGGATCACGATGAAGTTGGAGGCTTCGCTGATCGGTGAGTCTAGTCCTAGGATGACATAGATTCAGAACTAGCTTACCACCCTGACACTCGAGCTGCAGAGCATGAAGAATGGAAAAGAGGAGCGATATGAACCTCATCATGAGTTCCGGTGCATGAGTTGCAAAGGAGAAGGCCATGACCACGAACATTGTCCCCTATACCGTGACTATCTTAGCAGTAGTGCACCTAACCCCATCAATCAAAACCAGGCACCCTGGTGTGAGATCTGCAGAACTATCAGTCATAGACCTGAAGATTGTTACCTAATACAAAAATATGTGAAGATGCCAAAGAATCTATATTGTAATTTCTATAAATGAGTCGGACATGATGAATCCAACTGCCACGCCTATGAACTAATGAATGAAAGAAAGTGCGACATGGATTCAATGAGAGGCACTGGCTTGTACAAAGTGCAAGAAGATAACCATCCAAAGCAAGAAAACACACATTATGATCAATCTGCCTACAGAGGCCCTAGTGGTGGATACCGTGGTAGAGGAAGAAATACTCGCCCGACGCAAGGAAGAGGCCGCGGCGGGGTCATATGCTATAAATGTGGCTATCCAGGTCACGTATCTAGAGACTATGTAAATCCCTACACCACCTATAATTATTGTAAATCATTTGAGCACGTGATAGAATATTGCTCGGTGCTAGAGGTAGAGATGTAGAAAAGAAGAAGGATAGACACGCCAGCCCCGAACATCCAGTGGATCGTAGCAGAGAATAGACCTGTGGATCCTAGAATTAAAGTAGTCACACGCAGTGGTGTGGAGACAAGCCATGATAGGGGAGCAGAGGCTTCCACTTCAAGAGAGGCTCAATGAAGCAGGGCCCTCTTAAAACAATATGGGTAAGAAAAGCCCCAGGAAAGACGCCTACTCTAGATTTGAAGAAGAACAAAGAAGCTTTTGTTGACGCGCGGGATACCTTCAGAGAACCAACACCTAAATCACCAAGGATCCCGCTGCGCAGCGAAGTACCATGTGTTGAAGACACACCTGCTGCGTATGACAAGACAAGACACACAGCGGATGTTAGCACCTCTGTTGTGCAGTTCCTAAGAAGTTGCATGAAGCTGCTAAAAAATAAAAACGTGATAGCATAGCTGGAGAAGCTAATAAATCTATATGAACCATAGACAGAAGCAGAAACTTCTGATTGCACACTACATCATATAAAGAAACAGAAGAGGTTGGGCCGAGAGATGAGGCTCACTGCACAGGTAGGAGACTTTGAGATGGACGAAGTTATCCTTGATCTGGGATCAGAAGTAAATGTCTTGACCAAGCAGACATGGTAGTAGATGGGTCGACCAAAGCTGTCGTGGTCACCTACCTAGCTGAGAATGGCCAACCAAGAGAAAGTTATACCATTTGGCCGCTTAGCCAATGTTGTGGTTGATATTGACGGAGTACAAAGCCATGCAGACTTTGAAGTCATCGAGATTGTTGATGATAGCCAGCCCTTTCCTGCGCTGTTAGGAATTGACTGTGCTATTGAAAATTTGGCCATTATAAATTTGAAAACAAAAAATATGATATTCGAAGGCAAGCATCTGCGGGTTATCACACCATTGGATCCTACATATGGGGACAGATATAGCAAGCCGATTCAGGAGGAATCTAAGGCCCAAGACTTAGACTGGCTGTACCAGATGACTGCGAACCAGGAGGATTACATTAATACAACTGCGGATGGTGCACTCTTGCCTTTCTGACTCAGACACTGGACTGGAAAACTGGCAGAATCGCATGCATGAAGTGTCATCTAGAAGGTGCGCGCAGGTCATGAAATCACTGCATTGGATTGGAAAGGAGGTAAGCCCGATCCCTACATTTGATGGTTCTACTAATGTTCATACTTTTATTCAAGACTATATTGCAGTAGTTCAAGAAGAGCACAGGTTGCCAACATTGGATATGGCACTGCGTGGCATACCCGCCAAATGGTGGGCTTCGCACAAATAGATATTGATCACTTGGGATCAATGCAGAACAAAGATGCAGATTCGGTTCGCAGAAAGGGTTACCTTACCCTTTTAGAAGTTCAATGGGCAGACAGATCCTAGTCAGCATTTGGAAGTCTGCTTGAAGGCATGTGAAGAAAGCCCACTTGAAGAGCGGTTGCACTTGTTCGTGCATACTTTGGAAGAAGATATTCCGAAGAAATGGTATCTAGACCTCGAGTTACGCAGGGAGACTACAGATTGGGATACATTAACTGCGAACTTCCAAAAATATTTCAGCTTTGAGGATGAGAACCCTTTGATACATGAGGCACTACAGATAATCAAGGAATGTGTATTCAGAGGAGATTGTCCTCACGAAGATATGTCATGGGAAGAATTCTTCAGCACAGATGATAGTCCTGCGACCATACACTCATAATGGAAAGAACATGAAGAACATCCGATATAGTGTTATAATCTAGCTGAAGATGATGAGCATGGAAGAGAAGAAGATGAAGATGACCCGTGCAATATCAATATACCAGAGTCAGAAGGTGCACGTGATATAGAAGGACCGCCATTGGAAATCCCAGACATGAGTGGATCGGTAAAGACACAGAAGGTGAACATTGGCACGACTGAAGAGCCGAAGTTCACATCTATCGGAGACTACTGGGATGATCAGAATGTCGTGGAGATTGCAAACACTTTACAGGAATATCAGGATCTATTTTTGACCAAGTTTACAGAGATGAAAGGAATATTAGGTGACTTAGGAGTCATGAAAATCCCTTTGAAGCCAGGCGCTAAGCCTGTGAAGTAGCGACCATATAGAGTGAATCCATGGTATAAAGAGAGAGTCCACGCAGAGTTGGACAAAATGTTAGAGGCAGGAATCATTGAACCTGTCGAGGAATCTAAATGAATCAGTCCTATGGTTGTCCAAGACAAGAAGACGAAGGGCAAGATTAGGATTTGTGTCGATCTCAGAAAACTTAATGATGCCTCTATGCATGACCCATTCCCTGCTCTGTTTACAGATGAGGTACTTGACAATGTTGGAGGGAATGAGGCCTATTCATTTACTAATGGTTTCTCCGGTTATCATCAGATCAGGATCGATCCTGCAGACAGGCATAAGATGACATTTGCTATAGAACGGGGGTTGTTCCAGTATACAATCATGCCGTTTAGTCTAAAGAATGCGCCTGCCATCTTCTCCAGAGTTGTCGTCATGGCATTCAAAGATTTCATGCATAAGTTTCTGGAAGCATATTTTGATGACTGGACCGTCTTTGGTTTGTTAAAGAACCATTGCGCGAACCTGAGGATGATGCTTGACAAGTGCCGCCAGCATCAAATATCATTGAATTTAAAGAAGTGCATCTTCTGTGTGCCCTATGGAATTTTACTGGGACATATGTTTTGCAAACAGGGATTGATGGTGGACCCTGCGAAGATTGCCATCATTGTAATTTTGCCTACACCAACTTCAGTTAAAATGCTGCGCTCTACCTTGTGCCATACAAGCTATGACAGGAAGTTCATTAAAGGTTACGCGTAGATCATCGTAGCAATGGAGAAGCTGCTGAAGAAGGATGTGTTGTTCGTTTGGAACGAAGAATGCGAACAGGGTTTTGACACCCTTAAAGAAAAGATGGTTACCGCACCAATCCTAGTCTTTCCAGAATGGGAAAAGACGTTTCATGTTCATGTGGACGCATCATGCATTTCCCTGGGCATTCTGTTAGCTCATCCAGGAGAAGGGGGTATTGACCACCCCATTGCATTTTCTAGTAGGAAGCTATTGACAGCAGAGAAGAACTATACCACTACTGAGCAAGAAGGACTTGCGATGGTATATGCCCTTTAGAACTTTAGACACTATCTACTTGGTGTGCACTTCCTTATGTTCACCGATCATTTTGCATTGAAATAATTGGTCAATAAGCCAGTGTTAGGGGGGCATATATGTAGATGGTTGTTTCTATTCCAGGAGTACGAATTCGAGATCGTTGTTAAACCCGGCAGGCTGAATTTGGGACCTGACCACCTATCTCGAATTGAGTCGGGAGAGGAGCCGACTAACATTGAAGACAATCTTCCTAACGCACAGATGTTCGCTATACAAGTTGCAGATGATTACTATAAGGATATCATTGATTTTCTGACAACAGGGTTGACACTGCAAGAATTTTCTGTTTAGCAGAAGAAGCAACTAGTAGTGCGTGCTACGGATTTCACTATCATTGCAGGGCAATTATACAAACTCGGACCAAATGAAGTCCTACGCAGATGTGTACTCAACCACGAGAAACCATATATACTAGCAGATGCACATTCAAGGATTGCGAGAGGTCATTATGCAGGAAGGGCTACTGTGCAGAAGATATTGCGTGCAGGGCTGTGGTGGCCTACCATCCATAAAGATTCTAAGGAGCATTGCAGGAACTGCAATGTCTGTCATAGGATAGGGAAACCATCGCAAATAGATGAAATTCCATTGAACCCACAGTTGACCTTACAGGCCTTTGAGAAGTGGGCAATTGATTTTGTGGGACCTATAAACCCACCAGGGAAGAGAACTGGTGCGAGGTATATCATTACTGCCACGGATTACCTCACCAAATGGGAAGAAGCTAAACCAGTGAAGGACTGCAGCGTAGGCACTGCCACCCAGTTCATTTTTGAGGAAATTTTGTCAAGATTCGGCTATCCAAAAATTTTGATGAGTGATCAAGGCACTCACTTTCTGAATAATACCATTGAAGCCCTCACAGAGGAGTTCCACATTCGGCTTCACCGCAATACACCATATCGATTGTAGGCTAATGGAACTGTTGAAGCTTTCAATAAGATACTGGAAAACGCACTGACGAAGGTGTGCAACGTAAACAGGGATGATTGGGACCTGCACATCTCGTCTGTACTATGGGCATATAGAACAACTTGTAAGAAGTTGACGGGACAGACACCCTTTCGGTTGGCTTATGGGCAGGAGGCCATAATGCCAATGGAGTACATTGTCCCCAGTATGAGGATTGCTACGTTCACCGGAATGGCAGATCGCGAAGCATTAGATGAAAGACTGTTACATTTAGTCGGCTTGGAGGAGGATCGTTTCATTGCAGGATTTCAACAGCAAGTCCAGAAGGATCGTGAAAAGGCATGGCATGATCACCATATCAGGAACAAATGCTTTCAGATAGGTGACTTAGTCCTCCTCTATGATAGTGAGTTCATGAAATTTCCTGGCAAGTTTAAAATGCATTGGCTTGGTCCATATATTGTTATGTATGTCACTATCAGTGGTGCAGTCCAGTTAGCCACTTTAGCTGGTGATACTCTACTTACTATGATAAATGGAAGCAGACTTAAATTATACCGTGATAGTCCTGCTTTGCAGCATACAGAAAGATAAACGAGGGGAGAAATTTCTAAGTGTCAAGTACAGTTGAAATTGGGCACTAGAAATGTATAGAGTGTGTACATGTATCATAAAGGAAGAATGTATGAGGAGGGAAGCACTATTGAAGCAGCGCAGTAATGAGGAAGAGAATAGTGGAAAAACAACCGCGCAGTTCAAAGATCAGTACCGTGAAGAAAATGTGCAGGAGTCAAAATGGTTTTCCGCGCAAATCGACGCAACACTCAGAAAAATAGTCATTACACTGCCGTTGGAAAATATAGCTGTTATGTAACCGTTGCAACGAACCACTCGAGCATTTAAAGGAAATATAGTCGTTCTAGACACACTGACGATAGAAGAGATGGGAGGATCTGTTCAAATTGGCCAATGGAAAACTCATTAAATGCAGATATAGCCGTTGGGAGGTGCGGAGAGGACCTAGCTGCACCTATAAATAACACCGCTACAGGACTCGCGGGCGTTACTCAGCACTTAGAGTTTTCTTGCAATCACTCCTTGAGCTAGTATTCTTCTATCATCTGATTATCACAACCTTTAGCTAACCAGTGAATGTCCGAACCCTCCTATAGAGAAGAAGAGCTGACCATTGAAGAAGCACTTGGAGTCTTTCAGTACGAGGGAATTGTAGAGTTAATGAAAACCCCTGCCAAGAAGGTTGTAATTGAGCTAGGTCAAGCATCCCGAATATCACCTCGCCATAATCCGACCATGCATCAAAAAGGGAAAGATAAAGGAAAAGACATAACTGCACCTCAAAGCATGATCATAAAGATGGGCTCGTCGGCACAAAAATCTCCAGTCTTTTAGAAAGAACCACTGAAACTTACACAAGAGTACATATCACATCGGGCGTTGGACGCCCTTGTCTTCAAATTGGCGAAGAACGTTAAGTATGAGATCCCATTGTCACCGATCTCAAAGCATGTAGAGGTTGCCAAGAACCTGCTTAAAAATAATCCAGATTGCAAGTGGGAATATTTTGACCTCTTAGGTGTATAAAAGGAAGAGCCCCATGCGCCTAAGTACCCACAGTTCCAGCCTGACCAGTACATGTGCTGGAAGAAGGATGCCAAGGGAAAACCTAACTTGGTTGTCGAAAGATGGCTGATACCGGTAGTCCTGTCAGGCTTGTTAAACCTCCTCAGACTGCCACATTTTGATCGTTCAGCGGAAGTTAATGTTGTGGTTCGCACACTGATGGCACGAATCCACCAGGGATACCTGTGGCTAGATAAAAACATTGATGTCAATATTGCCTTGATCCACCGCATAATAGGTCTCAGCAAGCGCGGTAAGGATCCTAAGCAGTTCTTCTAAGGGAAGAGCAAGGAAAAAAAAGCTGTCGAGAAAATGAAGAAAAGCCAGCCATTGGTGAAGGGGAAAAGAGGGTTTCCCACAGAAGACATTGAGGACAGAATGAAAAGATTTGTTACCCAGTTACTCACGAGAAAAATCCTCAGAATAGTGAGGCCTTCGGAGGTGCCTACGGGTGCAGTACTACTTGGTTCCGCAGCAGGTGAGGGCACTGAGTTCAATTGGTGTCAATTTCTCTTGAATAAGTTCTTGGATGAGCTCAATGATACCCAGGAAAATGGTGGATAGTTCCACTTCACATGGCTCATCATCCTCATCACCTTTTGTGGATGGAAGGAGCCAAGGGACTATGTGGGGATTAACATAGAAACCAATGATCCCAGAGGATTTTGGTATGCCAACCTTTGGGAAAATGTCATCGCAGAGTGATAACATGCGACAACTGAGGTGTTCTACCAATATTATACTCAACTGCACGATGCGATTGTCCGTACACCCCGCATGACAAAGCAAATCATGTCGAAGTACATTTGCGTTCTAGACATCAGTGCAGACATGCGATGTATCTTCATCTCACCAAAGGCAAGAATGAAGAACCCAGAGTGGTTCCTGGGTAACTACCACATGTATGAGGAGGACATTGAAGCCCTCATGAAGGATTGGCCCACCGAATTCTGTGTGGAAGTCATGGATGTTGAGACAGACTCTAAAGAGGACGAACCAATCCCGCTAGCATGCCCGATTGTTGAAGAAACTGGTAAGCGCAAAGAGCCAGAGACTCCACAGAAGCCAAAGGCAAGGAAGAAGATGAAGGCTACAAAGACTCAATTTGAGGTTGTCCTTAATGAAGATGATTATGAGATGATAGCCAAAACAGTCTCAGAACAAATGAAGGAGCTCATGGTAGCTAAAGATAAGAAAGATATGGTCATCCAGGATGACCTGCAGAAGATGCGGCTTGCAATGCAAGGCCTGATGAAGAAAATGGATGATGTCCAGAAAATCCTTACCTTGCCGTGGGAAGCAAGAGCCGAAGGGAGGTCAGTAGGGACCTCGCAGCAAGAACTGCCATAGCTAGCAATAACACTGCCGTCGAAGACTAGAATTGTCCACGTGGACCCATTGGCTATTGCACTTCCAATGACAGAGCAATTGGTCTTAGACACAAAGGGAGTCGAGCGGGTAGAGCTCGACTTGGAAAAAATCCCCTTACCAGGATTGCACTTCATCCACACGCAAATCGTTGAGGAGATGCATGAATGGACAGTGGATTCAATGAAGTCACAAGCGAGGCTCACCGCAACAAACTTACAGCTCGAGTTGCACACAGACATGCAGCTACGAAATGAACAGGACCGCCGATGGAACTTGGAGACTACCATATCTAATGTTGCAAAGGATATTGAAGGCATAGAAATCCAGGATGATCCTGCAGACACAGTTCTGAGGATCGGAGATAAGGTGAGATCCTTGAAGTTGGAGATGGAGGATAAAGATATTTATTATGAGGCTGATATTGCCTCGTTGAAGGCAAAAATAAACATACAGGCGCCATTGACAGAGCAGCAGTTGAGAGAGCAAGACATCAATACCGTTGCGCAGAACATAATGAGCGGCATGACTCGGTGCCAAGAGCTGTTGGAACAGGTTTCCAAGGCATTCACTGCTCTTGAAGAGGATCAAGTGCTACAGCAAATGAAGACCGCGGTAAAGGAAAAACAGATTGCGCTGGAAAAATTGGACACCGAGATCAAAGCTCTGCCACCCAGGGAGAAACTAGCGAGATACAAGGAGATATCCGGTTTAAAGAAGGAAGTCCAGGTACTACGAGAAAAAGAGACTGAGATGGATAATCAGTCACAGCAACTCCTGGAGAATGCCATGGCGGTGTCGCAGTAGATAGAAGACAAGCTGGTGTAAATACGCGACAACCAGGAGTAGGTACAGGGACAGATTAGAACAAAGATAACCTCAACGCTGCTCGAAACAGTTCAGCAAATTGAGCAGGATACCAAACAAGCAGTGGAACAGTTGCTCGGTGTATATAATGAGTTCGCGGCCAAACTAGTTCCACCAGCCGCGGAGCAGAGTGAGACAACTGAAGTGGCAAGTGGCTCGGGGACGAGCCACATGTAAGTGTTAGGGGCATGTTGGGCCTAGCCCAACAGGGCCATTTTTTATAACTTTTTTAGGCTAGATGGAGCTGAGCTGAGCGCAGCTCAGAAAAGAAGTAAATTTTGGCTAAGTATTAGGGGTACTGCGAAGATGTGCGCAGTACCAAGTTTTGAAGGATGCTGCGAAGATCAGCACTGAACAGGTTCAGTGCTGCGAAGGTAGTAGGCCACATGGAGCCAGTAAAGTTGTGTACTGGACGGAGGATGGCCGGATAGAGTGGATAGACCGGTGATGGTCTACTTTTGGTAAGACTGCTGGAAAGATGCCGAGTTGAGGGCATAAGCAGATCAGGAAGGAGACCGACTGTACTAGTCCATTAAGCAGAGGACGGGTCGGGAAAGTGATAGTTCGGCGTACAGTAGAGTACGTGACCATTAAGGGGAAAACGAAGAATGGACAATGACTGGAGCTGAGCCATTTCTACGTCTCCATTAGAGGATGGACGACCTGCAGGGAAAGTGACTGGGAGCTGAGCCAATCGCACGAGTCCGTTAGTGGAAGGGCGGCTCGAAGAGGATGACCTGTTGGTGTGTGCATAACAGGAAGATTTAAAGCGACGGATCTAAGGCATGGAGGACTGCCACGACAGTAGAATCGCTACTAGAAGCTGGCATGATGGTTGAGAGGGACTGTAGTGGTTTGGAAACCCTAAGGGTTTTGGTCTTCAATGTTGTAAAGACACGACCTTCGGGCGTGATCTATGTTAAGAAGAAAATTTTGTATAGGAAGGGTTAGTGAGGGTTAAGAGTTGGTTAGGAGTCGGTTGGCTTTTGGTTAGTTGCTCAAGACAAGAAAGACTGGTCATTGCGACCATATTGTATTGTAATATCTTTTGAGTCAAGAAAACATTGTAACAGCTCTGCAGCTAAGTGCGCAGAGACCTATCTGAGCAAGAAGAAAGCCGCGGCTGAGTGCGCGGATAAGAACTATGAACCCTTCCTTAAAAGAAATATCAAACACAGTTCTTGTGGACGTAGCTTTCCATCCAGGGAAGTGAACCACGTTAAATAGTGTGTTGAGTGACTTAATGTTTATATGTGTGTTATATTTATCTGTTTCTGTAGTTGGATGTCTGAATATTGGCTTGCATGTTAGGATATTTAGACACTTAGGAGTTAGTTAAGATCAACTTGTGTAATATATCCATTAGGGATAGTGTGTTTCTCTAGTATGCATTAGTATGCATTTGTATATACTTAATCCGACGGTCACGATATGTTTCCGACATAGAGTGATCCGACGGCTCAACTTCTCTTAGATCAAACCTAACCTTGATCCGTGGCTTAACACCCGATTGGTCCATGATCTCTATTTAAAGAGCATGGAGGGTCATTGTTTAGTTGATCGATTATGAGAAGCTCATTTGTAACTTTCTTTCTTTGCATAATAAATTGTCCCGTAGAAGCTATTTGGCCGGGGCCGTGGAGTGTTTCCCTCAAGAGGGTTTAAACCACGTCAAAACATCGGTGTGTTGATCTGTGATCTATTTGTGTGAAGTGGTTGCTCTTGGTGTTCGGTCCTTTGGTAGTACCCTGTGTACCCGAACATGGTATCAGAGCTTTTATGAAGTGCCGCTTCCGGTTATGATCTAGATCTTGAACTGTTGTTGCCGAAACTCGAAAGGGTTTCTAGTTCTGGTATTTCTGTGCATTTCTGGGCTGTGGGAGGTGTTCCATTGCGTCCGGAGCGTCGTTTCCATTGGGAAATAGTTTTCGTTTGATTGAAAACGGTTCCCGGTTGCTCCAGAAACACGTTTTTCATCAGATCTGAAGGTATAATGTTACAGTGACGCATTTTTTTATTTCGTTTTTTGAAAAGAAAAATCTCATATTTCATCTTGTTTTACTGTTAGATTTTTTTTGGTTCGGTTTGTTGCTTTTCCATCTGCGTATGCTCTTTGCCGTGCACCTTGAGCGATCTCGGCAAATCAGAAACAGAAAGGAAAAGGGTTTTTCTCGGCTGCGTATGCTCTTTGCCGTGCACCTTGCGCGATCTCGGCAAATCAGAAACAGAGAGGAAACGTAAACTTTCCGGGCAAGCTAACAAGATCTAACTCCACAAGTGTGGAAAATTTTTTTTTGTTTCGATTTGTGGTCTGTTTTGCAGGAAAAAGGGCAAGCACGCAAACCGAGCAAGAAGAAAAAAAAAAAAAAAAAAAAAAAAAAAAAAAAAAAAAAAAAAAAAAAAAAAAAAAAAGAAAAAAAAAGAAGCCCCCTTCCTCATTTCCATATTTTACATACCTTTTAAACTAGCTCACTTGGTTCAAAGTTGCTTTATTCCTTAATAGGTCTTGAGTTCAAGTCTTAGGAAGTTACTTTTAAAAAGAAAAGTGCATACAATTTCTATTTTCAAGTTACTTTATTGTAAAAGTGCATCTCACTTAAATAATAAAAAATAAAAATACAAGTGAGTCACTTAAGTTTTTTTATTGTTGCACTATTTAAAAGTAAATCATTGTAAAAGTGAAATCACTTATTTTACAAAAGTGATTCACTTAAAGCAACTTTTTTGTAAAGTGATTGTCAAAAGGTTCATCTTGGGAAGAGGGGGGTTCTTTTTTTAGCTGGACGTTCTCTAGCTGCCACGTCACTATTGGGGACATCTTCAACAGTTTCTTTGTTCAAGCATAACTTCATCATACAGAGTCAGTTTTCAGTGCCGTTTTTTTTGAAACCGCCTATTTTTTCGAGCTCTTCACATCCAGACTATTGGTTTCTGCTTTTACAGCCATAAATTTACAAATATGGCCGCCCATTGTGATATTCTACTTAACAGTTCCAACTATTTCTCATGGAAATCTCGTATGGAGGATGTTCTACGAAGTAGGGGACTTTTCAGAATTACCACAGGGAAAGAAAAAGAACCCACTGATGATGATAAGAAAATAAAATGGGCAAATAGATGTGATGAAGCTCGTGGATTGATTGGGATGTCAATCTCTACTGATTTGCGATTCCACATATCTGGAATTGATGAACCTAATACTGCTTGGGACAAGTTGGAAACTGTGTTTGGTAAACACAATGAAATTCGAGGTCACCAACTCGAAAATGAGTTGATTTCTTTAAATCCAAGTGACGTTTCATGCATTCAAGATTATTTATCTAAGTACAAAACTCTCAAGCTTTTATGTGCAGAATGTAAGATTGAGAGGGAAGACAAACAGTGCATTTATCATATTCTTTCCAAACTTGGACCTGCATATTCTGTTTTTGTATCTACATTTTACTCCATGAAAGCATCATTGAATGCAGCTAGCTATCAAGAGCCTAGTCTTGAATCCTTTTGTGATTCTTTGATTAGGGAACAAGATAAACTCATTCATCTTGGAATAATCAACAATGCAGATACATCTGGGAAAGCATTATTGTCCCAACAGAAAGAAAAGTCCAAGCCTCCCAAGAAACAAAATTTTCGCAATAATAAGTCAAACAAGGGTCCAAAACCCTCTCAGTCAGCTCCTTCTTTAAAAAATGACAAAGGATCCAAGCAAAAAGGCAAGAAGACTGAGCGTCATTGCAACTATTGCGGGAAAGATAATCATGATGAATCTAAGTGTTTCAAGAAGATGGCAGCCTTGGAAGCAGCAATGAAGAAGCACCACATCAGCCTAGATTCGCCATCAGAATCTACCTCTCATGGACATGCACTTTGTGCTTCTGGTTATTCTTATAATGCATCTTCTTCTTCTACTTCAAATGAATGGCTCATTGATTCTGGAGCATCTTATCATATGGCTAAGGATCAAGCCATCTTTTCTACTATGCATGAATGTAACACCAAACAAATATTTGTTGGTGATGATAGATCTCTAAGTGTTGTAGGAGCTGGAACAGTTCCAGTAGATAATGGTCATTTTAGTGATGTACTATGTGTTCCAAGAATTTCCTGCAATTTGTTATCAGTCTATCAGATCACTCATTCTGGTGAAGGTAAAACTGTGACCTTTACACCTCACCAAGTTGTAATCAAGGATTTTAAAGATCCTCAACAGGTTCTAGCTACCGGAATTGTTGATGATATTACCAGGTTGTACAAGTTTAACAACTTTGGGTCATCACCTTTCCCTTCAGTTTTTGTTGCTCATAGTGATAACTTGAGCAAACTTTGGCATGAGCGATTTGGTCACTTAAATTATCGCTCATTGCAACAACTATGTAAAGAAAATATGGTGACAGGTCTTCCGATGGTATCTTGCAGAGATGGTGTTTGTTCCGGTTGTGTACTCGGAAAACATCATCGGGACAGTTTTGACAAACGTGCCTCTTGGCACGCCTCGGTTCCCTTGGAGCTTGTGCATAGTGACTTGTGTGGTCCTCTTCCATCTGCTTCCTTTTCTGGTTTCAAGTATTTCTTAACTTTCATTGATGATTACACCAGACGCACTTGGGTTTATTTCCTAAAACTTAAGAGCGAAGTATTTAACATGTTCTTGGCCTACAAGGCCCTTGTTGAAAAACAATCTGGTCATCAAATTATCAAGTTAAGATCTGACAATGGAGGAGAATATGTTAACAAACAGTTCACTACTTTCTGCACTGAACAAGGCATCCAACAACAGCACACTGTTCCATATACACCACAACAAAATGGTGTAGCTGAGCGGAAGAACCGCACTTTAAAAGAAATGGCTAATTGTATGATCCAATCTAAGGGACTAAGTCTTCAATTTTGGGCTGAAGCCATAAATTGTGCAAATTACATAGTTAATCGCACCCCCACAAAAGCATTACAAGGTATAACACCAGAAGAAGCATGGAGTAAAATTAAACCTGATGTAAGTCACTTTCGTGTGTTTGGTAGTGAAGCATGGGCTCACATTCCGGATGAAAAACGGAAAGCATTGCAGCCTAAAAGTGAAAAGTGCATATTTGTTGGATATTCTGAAGATGTAAAAGGTTATAGACTTCTTCAACCACATTCTCATGCTATAATCATTAGAAGAGATGTTAAATTTGATGAAAATATCTTGGCCTGCGAGCCTAACTCGGCGAGTGTGCCATCTTTGGCCTGCGAGCCTGACTCGGCGTTTGTGCCTTCTTCTTCTTCTTCCAACTTCCTTGACAGGTTTCCAACTCCAGTTTCTGATGATGACAGTGAGGATGAAAATCCACCTCCGCCTGCTCATGTTCCTCCAGTTGCACCAGCACAAGTGCTTCCTCGATGGGTCCGTTCAACATGTGAAGCAGCTGGTGATCTTGCCGGTGATCCTAGAGATCAACGTCGAACACGTTCTCAGTTTCAGCGAGCCTCTTCTCTTTTGGCTCAAGTTTCCGAGAATCATGATCCAGAAACTTTTGCAGAAGCTTCAGGGAATCCAGATTGGGATGCAGCCATGGATGAAGAATATCGTTCCTTAATGGCGAACGATACTTGGGATCTTGTACCTCTTCCAAAAGGAAGAAAACTTGTCAGATGTAAATGGGTCTACAGAACTAAGTATGCATCAGATGGAAGTGTTGAAAGACTTAAGGCAAGGTTAGTTGCCAAAGGTTTTTCCCAAGTTGAAGGGATTGACTACAATGAAACCTTTGCTCCCGTCGCCAAAATGAACTCCATCCGCCTTGTTCTTTCCCTTGCAGCCTTACACAACTGGGAAGTCCATCAAATGGATGTCAAGTCTGCCTTCTTACATGGTGATTTACAGGAGGAAATTTACATGGAACAACCTCCTGGCTATGTTCAGAATAACTCTAGCCTTGTCTGCCGCCTTAAGAAATCCTTATATGGCCTTAAGCAAGCTCCCAGAGCTTGGTATGCCAAAATGGATAACTTTCTCCTTGACACTGGTTTTTCTAGATGCCATTCTGACCCCAATGTCTATACCAAGAAAGTAGGAAACCATCTCATCATACTTGTTCTATATGTTGATGACCTTATTCTTACTGGTAGTGACCCTAAGCTTATAACCCATGTGAAATCCAGTCTTAAACAAACCTTTGAAATGTCAGACTTAGGACATTTGCATTATTTTCTTGGTCTCCAAGTTCTGCAAACCAAAGAAGGAATCTTTCTTTCTCAGTCTAAGTATGCTTGTGACCTTCTTCGTCGCTTTCACATGGAAGATTGTACACCAGCCCCTTCTCCCTTCCAGTCTGGAGTCAAACTTTCTGCCACTTGTACTTCACCTGAAGTAGATGCCACCTTGTATCGTCAGCTTGTTGGTTGTCTTTTATACTTGACTCATTCCCGTCCTGACCTTTCCTTTGCCGTTGGTCGAGTTGCCCGTTATATGCAGACACCTCATGAAAGTCACTGGAAAGCAGCTAAAAGAATACTTCGATATATTCGAGGTACAGTTCAGTTTGGGATTCATTACAGTACAGGGGGGAAACCTTTGTTGGTTGGTTTCACTGATTCAGATTGGGCCGGCGATCCTGATGATCGAAAGTCTACTGCAGGTTATGTTTTCAGTCTGGGATCTGGACCTATTACTTGGGCTTGTAAGAAACAACAAGCTCTTGCTCTTTCTTCAGTAGAGGCAGAATATCGAGCAGCAGTTAATGCCAGTCAGGAAGCTTTATGGCTTCGACAGATCCTTTCCGAGTTTGGATTCGAGCAGCAGCAGCCTACTCCACTTTGGTGCGACAATCAAAGTGCCATCAAGCTTGCCAAAGATCCAGTTCTACATCAACGCAGCAAACACATTGAGCTACACATGCACTTCATCAGAAATATTGTTCATGATCGTGTTCTTGAAGTGCTCTTTTGCCCTACAGATGATCAAGTTGCAGACATCTTCACCAAGTCTCTTACAGAAGCGAAGTTTTCTAAACTTCGATCTATGTTAGGAGTTCAGGAACTTGTCATTAAGGGGGGATAGGCTCTAATGCCTCCTTCCTTCTCCTAATAGTGTCACTTTTGTAAATCCTTCAATCCTATCCCAAGTTGTTCTTAAGGGGGGATGTTAGGATATTTAGACACTTAGGAGTTAGTTAAGATCAACTTGTGTAATATATCCGTTAGGGATAGTGTGTTTCTCTAGTATGCATTAGTATGCATTTGTATATACTTAATCCGACGGTCACGATATGTTTCCGACATAGAGTGATCCGACGGCTCAACTTCTCTTAGATCAAACCTAACCTTGATCCGTGGCTTAACACCCGATTGGTCCATGATCTCTATTTAAAGAGCATGGAGGGTCATTGTTTAGTTGATCGATTATGAGAAGCTCATTTGTAACTTTCTTTCTTTGCATAATAAATTGTCCCGTAGAAGCTATTTGGCCGGGGCCGTGGAGTGTTTCCCTCAAGAGGGTTTAAACCACGTCAAAACATCGGTGTGTTGATCTGTGATCTATTTGTGTGAAGTGGTTGCTCTTGGTGTTCGGTCCTTTGGTAGTACCCTGTGTACCCGAACATTGCAATCTGTTATGAGAAGGCTTTTATATGCATTTTCCATCAAGAGAGTATGGAATGATATGCTAGGTCTGCATGAATGGATGTATGGTTAATATTAGCTTTGCTTCTAGGAACAATGAATCTATCGTCTGCTTGAGCATGGGGAAAGTTGTTTATGTATTTGAATGAATGCAGTCGATGAAAGTACAACAGTTATTTTTCACCTGAGGGTTATGCCTAAAATAGTAACATTCTAAGTGTGTGTTATGAGCATTAAGTAGTAAGTTAGTTAAGTGTATGACTGAGTAGATAAGTAGTATTCAGCTCACTGCCTTAAGCATGTTGTACTTAGTCCAAGTATAGGAAGTCAAGTGGCAGTGTTCGCAGTAATCCCCACAATAAGGAAGAAGGTAGTGGTGCAGACCGCGGTGTTGGCCATTATCGCGTAGTCCAACCTTCATAGCACACAGTTGGTGCACTTCCGCGAACTTCGTCACAGTCATCAACGCATCACTCACTGTGGACATCTGAGTCCACAGTGCCCCATTAGAAACACCTCGGGTGAGACCTCAGCCTGCTCGTAGGCTGTTGCCGAAAGGGCCGGTGCGAAGGGTTTTTGTTGGTTTAAGGTAACCGCGCAGAACCTGGGTCTTTATAAAACCTCTGGTCAGCATTGTATAGCCAACAACCATTCATGAATGTGGTTGGAGATATGAGTGTACTTGTCCTAACAAAAGGAGGTTAATAACTTAGTACCAGTTTCATAATGAACTAGAAACTGAAAATGGTTTAAAAAGGTCATTGCAATAGAATTGAAGGTTTGGAAAGAGGCATGCAGTAATTCAATATACCACTTGGTTTCCATACCCATTAATGTCCTTTGGAAGAGTGTTAATATAATGTAATCATCCCTCAAAGAGTTGGATGAACACAATAGATGAAAAGTCATCACATGGTTTGTGGGTCTTCTTTAGATTTTCCTTCAAACTTAGGAATGTATGATGGTAATTTTGTAGGGAGTGGCGTCCAGCCAGGTTCATGTAGGACTAGATCATTAGTAAGCTTGGTTAAATTGGGAAAATTCAAAGTAGCCAAAAAGGGAAACATTTTTTGAGCCATAGTGTTCCAAGATTTGGGAGCATTATATGACCACTAATTTGTGTTAACATTTTTGAAAAGCGGGTTATAGTGACCAAAATTATAGCCAAATTAAGGTTGTGGTAATGGTTGAGTAAATACTCCTAAAGTGCCCCTTATACCCCCCATGGGATAGCTACCCAGTGAATAATTAATCGCTAGGTTAACCATGTTTGGTCCTCCTATCCCAGAAAGGGGGATATTCCCAAATGGAGGGTTCTTCCCCCGAGGAAATCCAATGCTCGTGCCCCCTAGTCCAAATATATTACCATATGGAACATTTAATGAAAAGGGACTACTAGCACTTATGCCTCCCATTGGTTAGGGAGGAAAACTAATCTGTGGCATGGTGAAACCACTAACATCTCCATAAAAAAGGGTAGGGTTTGGAGTGGACATAACATATGTTCAGAAAATGGTTCCTTATAGACACATTTTGGTGAGCTTCAATTTTCTTTTTAGTATGACTCTTATTGAAACAACTAAAAGTGCCCTTTTCAAGAGGCAAGGAAGATCTCTGTGAATATTTCAATTTCTTTGGTATTGTCTTTGTTATGATATTGAATTTTCATTTTAGGTGATTTTCATAACAATAAAATTCTTAAAGGATAAGGTTTAGAAAAAAATTATAAATAAATATCAATTCAAATGAAATGAAACAATTCTTATATAATTGGAAACTAGTTTCAGAAGTGAATCCATTGGTAGCAAGTCTAACAAATAATATTTAAAATTTGCATGGATTTGGCCTTGCTGAAGTTGCAGGTTTCAAAAAGATGCGAGATATTTTCACAGGTTTTGTTGACCGGTAACTCTCAACCGAGAAAATATCTTCCAAACTCACAACCGAGAGTTTAGTTCAAACTCTCATCCAATAGTTTGTTTTTAAATATGGTGTTGTGATCGATTCAAACTTGGCCTAGATTTTTTTAAACTCTCAGTCGAGATTTTGAACTCTCACAAACTCTCGGTGTAGAGTTTTTTAAACTTTCAACCTAGATTTTGAAGTTGATTTTTTTTCACGTGTTTATCTGCGTGCACTATTTTTATTTTCCATTCCATTCTCAAAAAAGTGTTACCCAACTTTTCATTTTCACCCCTATGTTCTCTTCAGGCTGAGAAGAAACCACTAGGGGAGAGTTCTTCAATTGTCCCTCAACATCACTAAAGTGTCTTTCTTCTAATGAGGACTCAAATTCCGCAGAACCATACATGTTTTCTTCATTTAGTTGTTCATTGTTTTTCCCTAGATTTTATTCCTCTGCCCCATGAGGGGGTGGATTATTATAATGTAGTATTTTCCTAGGCACGGGGACTTATCTCTATTCAGGAGAGTGTCCTTGAATTCCTTGAGACTTGCACAAATGTTGATCGGCCACAGTGGCTCACAAAAGACAAAAAGGAGGAGTATAAGAATATAAAACAAAAAAAAAACTCAGTAGAAAGTCCCTAAAAAATATTAGAACAAGCAAACAACTCTTGCAATGAAAATAACTTGGATGCAAGTACTATTAAATGAAGAGCCATATATGGGGGTCTTTCAAAGGTTGTATGGGATGATTAGGGCCCAAAACCAACCAACAAATATCAAGAGACAGTTACCCTACTCCCCGAAAATAATCACCAAGGGTGCAAGAATTTTCCTTTGGAAAATACCTTCCACAAGGAGTTGGGCCAGCAGAGTCTATGTCTGTCTTAGGTGCCTCAAGATATCCCCTTGAATTGACCTGGGTGGTACTTAGGAACAAAAACTATGGTTACCACTTCACGCTCGATAGTTGGGTAGGACGGTCGTTGGATGGAGCTTTTGTGAATGGGTAAGGGATGTAGGCCTTATATAACAAATCCTAGACCCAAAGTTGCCAATGAGAAACTTAGTGTCACCCCGAGGAATTTCCACGCTTGATCCTTTTCCGGGCATGCATAACCCCCCTCAATCAAGAATTAGGGGTATTTTGATATCCTTTTTTTTCAAGAAACGTAAATTGAGATGCATAAAAAATTGAAGATCTCATATGCTACTCTGGCGCTTCCCACTCAACACCTACAAAATACGGTAAGCCATGTAGAAATAACTTTTTCATGCCTATCTTTGAATGAGTTGCATACACAACATACATCTATAGCACAATAAATTCGATGGAGCATGAGGTTGTTGCAGCCAACTTGTGCAAAAGCCAGAATAAAAAATATGCTCTCCAGAAAGAATGTTCAAGAATAAGGACCAAAAAATAAATAATTGTGCAAGTTGTCGCAAAAGAACTTCTCGACAAGTTGTCGCAAAGTACAGTTAGAAAATGAAGTAGAGGAAGTTGTCGCAAAAGAACTTCTCTTAAACGGGAACTGGAAAAAGCACAACAGGATGCCCAAAAACTAGAGAAAGCAGTAGAAGAAGTATATAATGTGCTACCAAAGAACCAATACAATGATGACACTTATTAAGAGAAAATGATAATGAAGATAGGAGAGATCATTTAGGGACTACAGATCAAAATCAAAGATCTTTTTCCAAAACAACAACCAGAGACTCCTTCAGAGGTCGAAGCAGATAATCTATGAAAATTTGAAAGAATAAACACTGCAATCGATAATATTAAGACCCTAGAATTAAAATGTGTAGAGTTGCATGAAGATAGTATTCAACTATGGACAAAATTGGTTGAAGATAAGAAGTTGAAATAAGTAAATAAGAGACTTCAAACTACAAAATATTTAGAACCATAGATTCGTGCCAGTTTAACCAGCCTTCCAGTCATCAAGATAATGAGCAAGATGGGTGAAAGTAAGAAGTAGCAACAAGAAGTAAACAAAATACAAGAAGAGAAAAGGAAGGTAATCAATAGGATCGAACCTATACAAGAATAATCCTTCAGCATTACAGAATATTTACCCCTGCTACAAGGTGAAATCAAAGAAGCAATTGATAATTACTTAGAAACTCTGGAATCAGTTCCAAATGAAAAAACATAAGCAACTATTGTGGCGAAGGAAGAGGAACTAAAATAAAAAGTTGTAGCCGTTAAAAAAAATCTACAAAGAATCAATGATATCAGTGCAGAACACCAACAAAATAAATGAAGCATGAAGATAGGGGGAGTCATTATTGTGAACAGTGAGTGAAGGCCAACACAAAAAAACTGAACGAAAAACTTACATTGCACAAGTAATGAAACCTCTTTTCTATTGATGTCAAAGGGGGAGAAAACCATGAAGATGATTGTACATGATTCCACACATAAAGTTGAATGTAGTTGAGAAGAATCAGCATGGACAAAAGTGTGAAGCAGAAGATGCAGCAGACGTGAAAGAGCGCGAAGCATATTATTGAAGAGATAGCATGAAGATGCAACAAACGTAAAAGAGCATGAAGTAGATCAGTAGTTTGCATAGAAGTAATAGAAAGAAGAAGAAGTATTGACAACAGAATGTGAAGAAGTCAAAAGCTCAAAGAACTTAGGGGGATCATATACACAGGGGGAGCACTGCAACTGGTAGAGATGAAGCATACAATTCAAGCCAATTATGCATAGCTTCATAAGGTGATGACATCAATGCCAAAGGGGGGTATTGTTGAAATTTGGTTGTCATTGATGTCAAATAATGTCAAACAAGATGTCAACTGATTCAATTTGAGTCATTGATGTCAACATATTTTAAAGTCAATACAGTATTCCTACAACAGTTTGAAGAAGTATATGTGCAAGATGGTGAAAGATATGGATGTTTGTCTGAAGAAGTATATCCAGAATTTGCATCTAGTATGAAGATGTGTGTCCAAGGATACAAAATGCATAAGGAAGGTACATCATGAATATCCAGTGTGAAGAAGTACATAAGGAACATGTACTTGAGCAGGTCACAAGTCCATCCAGTCATAGTTCTTCAGGATACAAGCTAAGGGGTTGGTTGGATAGAAGGATGAATATTGTGCAAGAAAGTCTGAAAGAATACATGGTACAAAGTCTAGTATGCACAAACAACTGAAGAGAATATTCAAGAGTGCGCAATCAATTCAAGTGGAGTGCGCAAGCAACATGGAACAATATATGGTTTAAAATATCTACAAGTCCTAAAAGCACGCAGGTCAATACCAATCAGAAGATGCTTTCAGTTAATAAAGGGCATAAATTTTTGAAGAAGTGTGTGGTAGTTGATGTCAGCATATGCGAAATTTCCACATCCGGAGACTCAATAAGTGATGGTACCTCAAGGGTCAAAGTCCCACCAAGTCGAATATCACATATGCACAAGTTCCACAAAGCATTTGGATACACCAAGTGTGAAAGACCCACAAGTAATGGTACAAAAATGGTGAGAGTCCCACCAAGTCAAGGACCATGTATGCACAAAACAATCAAAGAAAGGACACAACAATAGTGCAGAACAAGACATGTTGCATTGGAATAATATGTGAAGCAAGAAAGAAGGAATTCCACAACCAACTTATGGACATACAATCCATGCAAGATAGAGATACAATTTGGATATTCGAAGTAAGCTTGATGGAAAGGCTATAGAGGTTCAAGTGGAAGATACAGATTTATATTTGGGGCATCACGGGCTAGAGGATAGAACAACATGATCTAGCGAGGAGTTGAGTGCACACATGTAGAAGAATGATACAGCTGATGGTGCGCAAAATGATGTTGTAGATCTGTGACGGATGCGCAAATACTGAGAGGTAGAATTATGTAAGTATGTGCAAGTGCGTGAGGACCGAATGACAGTATTGCTAGAAGCATTTAGAGATTCATAGATGTGTTAAAGAAGAATCACAAAGACCAAAATGAGGTATATCAAAAGATGCACAAAAGTTTGAATGATGCGTGAAGGTTAACGTGAAGTGTGCAAAGAAGAGAGGTCCATCAGATGCGCAATGACAGAACAAAAAAAAAATCTGGTATGTGCATCATGATGAGGATGATATGAGGCAATTCCATTAAACCAAAAGGATGAATCATATGATGCACAACATGTCGCTGATTGTCTGAAATACTGTAGCACTTAAACATAACATGCACATCTAAGTTATTGCGCAGTTCCATCTGATACTAGTGCGTAATCATAGAACAGTAAGCCATCAATTGAAGCACAATATTAGTTAGTGAAGTGTAGTTGCACAGAAGTAGAACATCATAGTGAAACCATACACAGACTGCAGTAGCACATAGTACATAAAATGAGTCATCAATAAAGGCTAAGAATTGAGTGGAATGAGAAGTCAAGTGATGTATGTAGGGAATTGATAGCTATACAACTGCATATAGAAGGTGCGCACAATAGAATGAACTATAGAATATCAAAAGTGTGTGCTAGTTTGAAGTTCAGTAAGGCAAAATATTATTTTGGATATTTGGGCGGAAGGATGGGGCAGGAGTAGGAGGTTGTAACCTCTTTTCAGTTGGCGTTGGACAACACAGGGAGTTGGTGCTTCATTCAGGTTGGTGCCTGTAAAACTAGGGGGTTGGTTCCTCCTTCTAGTTGGTGCTAGTAAACACAGGAAGTCGATGCTTCTTTGAATGTAATCTTTTGGCATTACAAAAGAGCATTCTGTGGTTTTCTCCCGATTGGGTTTCCACGTCAAAATCTTGTGTGTTCTGTGTTATTTTTCTTGGTGCATATGTGGATGAATGTTTTATTTATGTTGGATGCATAATTAAATATCAATATTAAGTTAAGCCTAATCTGTTAAATAAGGTAAAAACTGCTGATATCTGCGATAATATTGATTCACACCCCCCTCTCAGTGTTAAATTGATTCTGACACCTTTATGGTAAAAGCAAATGGATTTGTGTTGTCACCAGAATCCCATCCATTTGAATGAATTGATTTCTTCCAATATTCATAAGATGATCATGTCCGAGAAAGGGGTCACGTCTGACCTAGAACCCATGTAAAATATTTGCTTGATAACTGCGCTGGAATGTTTTTTGTGATATTCATATGACCTTGAAGATATCAATGATTTTATTATAGATAATGAAGGATGGTACAACATAAGTTTTCCATTATCATTTGCATACACCATTAGAACTAGAAAAACATCATATATACTATGTGTCCATTTGCCACTGGTACCAATAGTGTAAAGAATTAGATCATTCCCACAAGGATCCAAGAATGTCAAATCTAGATTTCCTGTATGGGACTCATCAATAAATTTGTATAGAATGATCTCTTCTAAACCATTTTCTTATTTAATAAGGGAAATAGTATCAAATTTTGGAGTTGTTCCCCTAATACACTGCATAGATGAATTATGAAAATGGAGTTGATAAGGTATTTGTGTATTGTTAAGCTGGACCTGATCATCATTACCGCTAGACTCTATTTGATCATCACTCCAATAATTATTTCTAGCAATTTTACGTAATTGCCAAGATTTTCTCCGTTGTATAGATAATTGTCGCTTCATTTGTTGTCTTTTTTCTCGTCTAACATCCTCTTCTACAAGTATTTGGAATGATTCTTCCACAACTTTTGAAGGAAACAACTTCCATTCTTTATGTGGCAATGGATTAGGGCCTATACTGGACATGATTAAATTTATAAAAAGTTATGATCTGTAGTCATGAAAAGATGCCCAAACAGGATACATATGTAAAACATGGTATCTCTGGATTGGAAATCAACACTGAAAAATCAATCTAACTCTATATCCATAATAAAAATGCTACACTAACCTTTAGTAAGAATCTTTGATTTCTTTTCTCCTTGCAACCACGGTTATGGCATTGCATACACAACAAAATTAAATATTCTGAGGCCTATATGATCTAAAATATGTAATTGCATCCAATATGATTTGAAATTGTATAACGGACATTAGAAAAGAAATGATACAAGGCTTATAAAAATATATAAATGAAACCAAATGGATTATTACCACTCGATCACCATAATCCATTATCTTTGTTCAAAAAATTTCCATGCAATCCAAAATGATTTGATTTGGTATTGTGCTCGATAGGATTTAATCAAGGATTTTTTTATGTATAGGATCTAGCCTAGGTTTCATAGGGTAAGTTCTCTTGCTATATTTTCTCAAGAGGGACTTTATATGTTAACAAGGTTATATTACAGAATTTTTGATTGAGTTCAAGCAGGGAAGATGGCCTAGTTTGATCAAAGGTTTTGGGTAAAATCGAAAAGGGCCAAAAATTGGCGGAAATTTTCTAATTGTGACTGGTGCGCATGAAAAATTAAATTTGTTTATCTAACCGCAAAAGGAGGCTTATTCAACTAACCACACATCGATATATGTGCAATATTGTTAACTGCACCAATTTACCTCACATTGTTTTTTTTTTGTACTAGGGGAATCAACAACTAGAGATTGGGTTGGTACTCGCGTGACACGTGGTCCATGGATCCAATCCTGCTACCACTATACCCCTAGCTTCCCCACACACCCCGCAAGCATGGGACACGGGTAAAGTCGGGTGTGATTTGAACTCTTGACGACCAATTTACAACAAGTGACTTCATATCAAGTGAACCGCCAATGAGCCACACTCGTGCGGGCAATTTACCTCACATTGTTTCACGCGCAATCAAAAAATATTTCTGGTGGAATTCTGAGTTTGACCAGCTAAGTCATTAACAACACTAATTACGTTTTAATTAATTTCTAATACATTTATTATTTAGGATACATTTAGAAGGTGGCTGTTTCTTATGTTTCAATTCCCTATCTCCAAAATCCTAGCCTAGACTATTAGGTGGGTTTCTCGCTAAAATAAAACCTAGTAGCCTATTATAATTACTTTTGCTTGTTAAAAATACTATTTTCAGAACTTTCAAAAGGAAGAAAATATATGCACCTAAAAAGGAGTACAAAGCAATCTAATGCACAATTTCACCCCTTTTTAACTAAAAGATGGAGAATCCTCTACCCTCTACAATGCACTTTTTAAGTTTCTAATGTTTTTAATACACAATGCAAGCTTTAAACGCAAAATTCAATCTTAAATGCAAATGCAAATTTCAACTGTATGTTCAATGCAACTTTTTGATCTTTTTTATGTGAAATTAAAACTAAGTTTCATATTCTACATGCAAATTTATCCTAATAATTGAGTGCACAACCACTTACTAACACGCAAATGCAATTTCAATCCTTTTTAAACACTCACAAATTTGAATATTTGAGGTGCAAATGCAAACTTTCATTTGGTAAGTCGATCCCAATTCTAAGATATGAATGAAAATTTTCAATTTTATATGCACATATGCTTCAAAGGAAAAAATGCAAAACAAATCTTTTTGTTTTTTTTTATATAAAAAATGAAAACAATGACTTAAGTGGATACTTGACATACACAAAAAAACAAAAATGCAATTTTTTTTTTAAGTGCAAAATGCTAATTTACTAAGTCCTTGCATGGTGAACACTAACTCACTTTTGTGAAGCAATCTTACTTGTTTTTGTTTTTATTTTTTAAACAAGAGAAAAGGATTCAACCATGAACAAATACGCAAGACCACAAATGCAAACAACTCTTGCCACCCCTATCAATCACCAATGAAAGAAGCCACAAACTCAAGACCTTTCAGTCAGCAAAATAAGCGAATTCTAGAAAAGTATATGAAATAAATTTTGGTCACCACCTATCAAACAAACCTTCTAGAGTTCAAGGTTTTGTAAGTCCCGATTCGTACACCCAACCAGTGCAATCAGGGATTGATAACAACACAAAAGAATCCTTGATCTTTCACTTCAAAGGACGATCAGACAAAAGAGTTTTGAAAAATACAAAAGGATCTTTTAAAAAAAAATCAATCCAAAAATGAAAAGTAGAGGCTTAAAGTAAAGACGGGGATAGAAAACACCCTCTACAAATCCACTACAGTATTCTAGCAATCAATGATCTTGGAAAGAAACCAAATTAAGCAGTGAAATGGATAACAACCAAAACACCACTCGAAAATACCTAATGCCCAAACGATTGAAAAGATCCAACTGTAAATGACCAAAGAAGGAAGGGAAACTACCTCGGAAAGTTAAATACAAAGTTTTAATAGTCAAAAACTCTTCATACCTTCCAAAGAAACAATGCAAAGAACTAGGGCATAAATTTCCTCAAACAAGTTTTATTCAAAAAGGTATAATAAACAAGCCAATATTGGTCACTAATGAGGAAAAACACCTCTGATAAACTTCAACAAGACTCAAAGTAGTTGGACAAAATAAAAAATAACTCAAGGAAGCCAAAGGGTTAAACAAGTTGTGGAGTAAATGTACCCTACAAGAAAAAATGCTACTGAATACTCTACAAACAACGTGTAAAACGCTACTGTGAAACTTATGACTGGCGTTTTTATAGGAAAAATGCAACTATAAGTGTCACAACCTACGTTTCTATGCTGAGTGGTTCAATAAATAAAAAGGCCAACTTCAAAACAAAATTTTGAGATGAATCTAAGGGTCTAGGACCAATGTTGACTTGGAAAAAAAGCACAAATCAATCAACTAAACTAGAATAATTATACTAGAAACTCCAAAGCAAACATGCTTTTCCCCATCGGAGTCACCAATTATGGTGAGCAAAATTCTATCCTATTGTTAGAACAATATTCCCATCATATAAATGCCATGGACCTTCATGTTGTTCTACCTAGTGTTATTTGGCTTTCTAGTACCTAGTCTAGTGTCTTGGACCATAGTTTGTCCACATTTGGCCACCTTAGACTAGTCATACATCCATGAATCCTTGTTTGTCCACTTATCCACTAATTTCCATCATTTTAGGATTCAATGCACCCCACTACCTTGCATTTATATGGGATTTATTGCATTTCCTTTTTTTGAGGAGATGGAGTGCACCCTCTTGAGGATTTGGTCAACTTGTCAATTAATGGAAACTACTTAGCCAACTATTCACCCATGCACCCTCATAATGGTACCTTTCACACTATTTGACTGGCCTAAGCTTCCTCTTGGTCCATCTATGTTCATTGAACCTCATTATGGCCAAATATATGAGTTACACTTGGCCTCATGTCATTGATGGGTGAATTGTTCCAATCTAAGCCTCATTATTGTGAGCTATTCAACTTGCCACTAAGCCTCTCGATTTTGTCTCTTGAGAGAATCTATATATTGAACACATATTGTGGACTAATAATGCAATGGAATATCAATCCACATGAGTGTTTTTCTCTTGTTTTCTACTTAATATTTTCTTCATATTTCTTCTATTTTTCTGTCAAGATTTGGTAAATTCTAAGTGAAGCTTGCTCTAGTAATCTAGATCCACCTGTGACACATATATAATTTGATACCTATGACTAGGGTTGACGCCACCAACATAGTAATTTTACTGAGATATACATCTAAGGATTCACATAAATCAAATTAGAGTTCATATTCAAATAAAGCTAAACTAGGAATTTGAAATATATGGAATGGTGTACCTTGATTATGAAGTTTGATCCTAGCTTTTGTTTCTCCTTAGCTCGGCTTCAAACCTTCAAGCCAAGAACCTACAAAACCAACATAGTATCTTACTCAAAATCTTCTAACCGTAATGAAATTATTGAAGAAATGAAGGGAAAACAAGAACATAAATCTATGGATTTACTTTCAATATAAAATATCGATTATCTCATCAAGCATGTCACAAAATTAGCATTAGGGAAGGGAAAGATGTCAATTCTCTTATTAATAATAGAAACACGTAAAATATTACCTTATGGTTTTTTTGGCACCTCACAAACTTTGACTCTAGATCTCTTTGTTTCTCTTCTATAACACACCCAACCAATCTCTAGGTATATCAGGGATAGGATATCATATGCACAGGGCAATAAGGGATGGAGATAGCACTATTCCTCCAACATAACATTACTTTTGGGGGAAAAGGTTCTCCTCATGGATTACCTTCCATGTTTTTATGGTAGGTGTAGATAGATAGACTTGAATGAGGGAAGTTGTAACTGATGGGGTAGTTACCAAAACCACTCCAACTAACCAAATTTCGAATTTTATTTCATTTTTTGGAATTTTGGGGGAAAAAAGTTGGTTAACCAAAGGAAACAAGCGTTTGAAATTCTTTTCATGCAAAAGCAGCTTGTGTTTACAACTTTTTCTTGAAAATGCTGGTGAAACATAGATAACCAACATGTAACATGATGCTTCCAGACCATCAATAACATTTTTGTCTTATCACTAGGTTACAAAAATCATGTGTATTCGAGAATCGGTGAATGACCAAAGCCATGGCATCAAATACCAAATCAAATATCTTCCATCCATAGTGTCCTTTTGTGTGAATGGCAATTGAAGTGTCACCACGGATGGAGAAGTGTTGATTTCAGCTATAACATTCACTCTTTCCAAGCCTCCCACATTAGGAAAACCGAGAATGAGCTTCCATATTTTGTTTAAAATGAGATTATTGAAGGTTGTTGGAAACCAAGTTTCTAAATTGCTTCTGGAGTTTCTTCTTTGTATTTATGTTTGCCTCATAATTTCTATCATTCTATCCCAAAGGTGCAAGCTGAAGGAGAAATCATTCAAGAGGTGGTTGATCGTTTCTTCTTCTCAATAGAAAATATGAAAAGTATAGGGGCTAATGAAAACCCTCCATTGAAGGTTGTCCTAGGTGAGGATCCTCCCATGGGATACTATCCAAATAAATGAGTAGATTTTTTTCCAATAAAAAGTGCTCCATATTTTTCCCAGAGCTCATCTTAGTTAAAGAGGTGCACCTCCATCTTCAACGAATAATCCTCTTTAACAGTAAAAGTACCTGAAGGAGAATGACCCCACCTTAAAATTTATGGCCATTTCTTGAATCAAATACTCCTTCTCCTTATTTCCTAAATCCACGGTTGCAAGTCCATGTGAGCTGACAGTGCCATCTCTTCATTCATGGCCTTCCAGTTTCTCCATCCTCTCCCCAAGCTTTCATGTTTCCAGTAAAGCGATACAGTACGATTGAGATGGTTTTCTATGATTCGCTTAAAATCTTGTAAAATATCTTTAGAGAATAGGATAGGAAAATGTTTCCAAGAGTCCATCCAAAACCAGGCTGATGTTCCATCCCTAATTTCCCAAAAGAAGCGGTCCCATATCATCTTTTGATGTTTCCAAGATGCCTCCCATATAAGAGAGCCTTGCTAAGGCTCTTCCCATTGGAACATATTGTTTTCTTCTCCTTCTAGTGAATATGTTTCTCTTCAAATACGATCCCATATATATATGGGACACTTGAGCCATTGCCACCATAATGTTTCTCTTAGGACCCAGTTCATAGTCTCAGTATCTCTAAGACCAAGACCACCATATGAATTTATCTTGGAGAGGTCTTCCCATTTGATGAGAGCCCACTTTCTATTGCCATTCATTCCACTCCATAGGAACTTGTGCTAGATATTGTGAATGAGATTTAAGACATATTGAGGAGAAGAAAGAGCAAAAAAAATAGAGAGAGTGATGGCATGTAGAACAGACTTGAGAAAAATAATGTGACTAGCAAGTTTCAGAGGGTGAAAGGTCCAAGAGGAAATCATTTTTTTCAGATAGGTCAAGAGATATTCCTAGTAACTATTGCAAAGGGTGTTATCTATGAGTGGGATGCCAAGGTATTTGGATACAACGATGCTTCAAGGAAAGCCAATAATGTGAGAAATATGGAATTAAATGTCTATGGGGGTGTTGATGAAGAAAAGTTGATACTTGAGGTTGTTGATCGAGGTTCCTGAAGCATTAATGAAGTCCTTTAAAATGTCTTTTAGGGATTTGACCTCCCTTAATAAAGGGGCCCCCATAAGTAAAGTGTCATCAACAAACCGATTGTTGGCTGGTAGATGTAGGCGATGAAGTGGAATACCCACCAAAGTGCAATCTGAGATAGCTTCTTTGATATATCGCCCAAGGCCTTCCACCATCAGAATGAAAAGGAAGGGTGAGAATGAATCCCCTTGACAAATGCCTTTGGAGGGGGGAAATGTTTCAGAGGGAGAGACATTGATAAGGGTGGAAACAAAAGTAGAGAATTTAAGCATCATGATCCATTTTATCTAGAGGGGGTCAAATCCAAAAGCAGTTAAGATGGAACACATGTATTTCTAGCTTAATTTATCAAAATATTTAGAGAGATATAATTTTATGAGCATACATGGGGTTTTGGTAATGCGTATGGATTTTATTACTTCATGAGCTAGTATGAATCCATCCATAATTTTCCTTCCTTCCACATATATAGTCATCTTCGAAGAAATTAGGTGCAATAGCAATGGCTTCAACCTCATAGTTATGACCTTCATGATGACCTTGTAGATAACATTGTAAAGGGATATTGGTCTAAATTTTGTAGGGTCTTCTTCCTTGTCTTATTTGGGAATAAGGGAGAGAAAGGTTATTTGAGAGCTGAAAAAACTCCCTAAGTATTCCTGGAATATTCTATCAAATGCCACACTTCCTCTCTGACCATGGACTAGTAGTGATGGAAGAAGTATGTTGTGAAGTTGTCTAGTCCTGTAGATTTCCCAAGTGGCATTTATTTCATGTCTATGTCAACTTCTTCATGAGTGGTAATCCTCATTAATGTTACATTCTTCTCCTATGAAATAGAGTGAGGGATTTATCACATGATTTTGTTTATCACCTCTGCACAATCTGGATTCCGCTCTAACATCAAGTCTTTGTAGAAGTGCACTAGTTCTTGTTCAATGTCTACTCGTTCCATTATTATGGCTTCTTGTTGGTTCCAAAGTTTATGGATGCGATTGGCGTGATGCCTTTGAATGGTTGAGTGATGAAAAAGAATTGTGTTTCACTAGCCCTCTTTGAGCCATTGAACCCTTGACTTTTGTTTCCAGAGCATCTCCTCCTGTAAATTGTGCTCAACAAATTTTTGCTCTAAGAAATATTATTTCTCAATGAGATCAGTTGTGTGACCTAAGAGGATGATTTCCTATTGAGTTTGTTTCATTTGGTTGTCATTTCCCTTTGTGCTTGGAGAATATTTCCAAACCTTGTTATGTTCCAATGCTTTATTTTTTGCTTGAAGCTCTTGAGATTTTGTTGAAAATGATACATTAGGGAACCTTAGTGGGCCTCTGATTCCTCCCACCAATTATTGAGGTTTTCTTGGAATTCCTTGTTGGTGGGCCATTTTTTTTTTAATCTGAATGACTTGCGTAAGGGGAGACCCACTACATCTATTTTGAGGCTGACGAGACAGTGGTCCAAGCCACTGTGGGGGAGAATGGATGCTTCCATTTCCATACCTGTCATAAGGAGAGATTCACTAACCAAGAATCTGTCTAAGCGACAAGCTACTTGTTGCGATCGGGATCGTCTATTGCTCCAAGTGTATATGCCAATGATAGTTTCCATATCTACAAGGTTGAAATCTTGAATTGTGTTGAAAAAATCATTGTTGTCCACCTCTAAATTCCTGATACCTCCCAATTTTTCATCTAAGGAAGCAATGATATTGAAATCTCCTCCTATTATCTAGTGTTGGCCCAGTGTCAGATATTTGATGTGGTGGAAGAGCTGTAGAAAAAGAGACTTGTCCAATGAGATTTGGGGGAAATAAACATTAGTAAGGGCGCCTCGAATAGAAGACCCAATATACTTGAATTTTAAGGAAAGTGTCCAGAAGGTATAGAAATAGTTATTGATAACAATAGTACTCATGTTCTAGAGGATACACGACCCACTTGTCATTCCCTTAGCATCCAAATTAATGATTTGACAACTATGCCAACACCTTGAGATAATGTGATGCGCTTCCTACCCTAAGCACTTCGTTTCCTATAGCATAAAAATGTCTGGTTTTTCCTCCAATATTCGCTTGCACAATAGACTTTTCTTACTCTTTCCATTGATACCCCTAATGTTCCAATATGTATCTTCATGGTTAAAATTTAGGTGGAGTTGGGATGAATGTGCATGTGAGCACATCCATCTATCCAGAATTTACCATGATTTTCCCAAATTTTTCAATGATCTACTTGTTAGTTTTCCTACCCTCCCTCTTGTACCCTTTGGAGTGCTTTTTAATGCGATTTCTTGGCCTTGAGGTCACTCCTGGGATGGTTTTGGCCATGCCTACTTCTCCAACTCGTGAATTCAGACCTTATGATTTTTTTTCAATTATTCGTTAGGAACAACCTTATAGTCTATTTTACGACATGCTTCCACTATATTCTCAAGATTAAGTTTGGCCAGTTCATTGTTCTTGAACTTTGATTCCAAGTATTCCCCGTCCTCCATAGATGCATCTTCTTGAACCAGTGGAAAGGCTTCCTTGCTATAATCTATCACATTTTTCTCCTTTGTTGGCTTTGGTTGGATTGGGTAGGTGTTGTATTCCATATTTGGGGTCTCATGGAGCTGATTTTGAATCAATTATTTTTCTCCCTCTGTTGTTGTTGCAGCTTCCATCTCTAAGGGAAGGTCGTCAAATTTTCTCTTAGTGCAAAGATTCTTCTTGGATTCCCACTTGCCACCTGTGGGTCGCTTTTCTTTTTCCTAGGACTTGGATGAAGTCCTCCTTACCATTGTTCATGTACTAGGTTTCTTCCTTGGGTGGATTATTTAGGGAAAATCCTGGAAAAGATTCCCATGAGCATGACATTTCGTACACCTTGATGGAATGTGTTCATCGTTGATTGTCTGGATAAAATCCTCATCTTGGCATGAGAGACACATTTCTCTAGGGAGGGTGTGGGATATGTTGAGATAAACAAAAATCATCACATATGAAGTGTATCTCCCCATTGTTGTCATGTTCCTTCCATACTGGCCTTTTGGTCAAGACTTGGACACTACAATCCCTAAGGGTCTTGGAAGAAGAATTAAATTGAGGTTAAATAATTAATGGGGATGAATTTTTGTACAAGGACTATAGTATTAATAATTTTAATATTTTGAATTTTAATTATTTTATAATTAATGCCTTATTATTTACAATCAAAATTTTGGAAAATAATCAATGTTCACATGGCTAGGAGGGTGCGTGAGGACAAGGGTGGACCTCACCTACTCAAGTGGAAAAGTTAGAAACAACAAGGATTTAGCTAAAAGCAAGGTGGCAGCATGAAAAGATAGGAACTGGAAAAAGCACAAAGCATGAAATTCAAAAGAGAAAGAAAGTGTAGAAAGAAACCAGTTTGAAAAAGAAGGCAACATTAAGAAAAGCTAACTAGGACACGCTTGCTAAATTCAGTTGAAGACACAAAGAAAGAAAGTTGCACAAAGAAAAATTGTTGCTAATTCTCTCAAGGAAGGTGCCTTGTAATGTCCCTTATTAGGAATTTTATTAAAATTGCAATTTTCCACTTTTTTCCCTAGTTCAACCTTTAACTAGTTTTGATGTCTAGGTCCCAAATTTGCCCCAAATGATCCCAAATATTCTGAGAAGGTATATGAATGATATTACAACATAAATATGTGTTTCAAGGATGCCTTTGGACCTTTAAAATGCTTCTGCAAATCCTCTTTCAATTCTGATCAATGTAGGTAACTTTACTAGTGATTTTCCTTTGACTAGTATTGGTCTCTAGGTCTCAAATTGACTCCAAATGCCTTCAAATATTCAAGGAAGTTGTATGAATGATATTAGAACTTGAATATTATGTTTACGGATGACATATGGCCACCAAAAGACCTCTGAAAACTCTCTTAAGATTCTGGACCAATTATGTAAATTTACTAGTAATTTGGGGTTCAAATCCCCCTGGGGTAAGTACTGAAAATGGCTTCCCAAATGCCTCCAAACCCACTCAAATTTATGAATAGAGGTATGTAATGTGTTAATTATGTTATTAAAGTCTCATTGCACCATTAATGGATTATTACAGCTGTTCTCACCCTCTCCCATTCAATTGCAAAAATCCCCAATTCGACCCTTGGGGAAATGGCACTATTTCACCTCCCAATACAACTAAACTGAGTAAAAATGCTTCAAATGCTCAAGTACAGTACATGAAACTTGTATAAGACATCCATGGCAGTATATTGATCACAAATATATCAGAGAATCATCCATTCATTCGAAATCATCAGCATTACATTGAATCACGACAAGCTAGTGGGGAATTGACATTGTTCTTTCATTAAAATTGAGATTTATACATTTCTACTTGGAATTTAGACCTGAAACTTTCTGGAGATGAAGAATAGAGTATTTAATTTATATTACAAAATTAATGGGGCATTAAAATCTCCCCCAAAGAGTACAATATCTCACCAAAAATGCCCTCCCTCAAGGATCAAGAATATGCCATCAAAACTGGAAATGGTTGAAGGAGTGACCTGCAAGAGAAGAAACCATGAGCTTCTCTGTAGCTTACACCTGCAAATAAAAACTCCATTAAATCTCCAAATGAAATGTCTGAATGGCCTTTCCAATTACTAACTTGGATGGGAATCTTTCACCCTCGAAATTGGCTAAGGCAAGAAACTAGTCATCCACTAGCTCTCCCTCTTCACAAATGCAATTGCAAATTCTACAAATGATCAAAAGCCCCTTTACTTATTTTTTATTGACATTTATAAATTTCTAATGTCCTCCATGGGTCGAATTCCTTCCAAGATACTCATGCCAACTCAAGTTGGGAAGAGATTCCAAAGAATGCCACTTGTACACGAATTCCTAGTCTCCCACTTCCACCAAATCACATGTGGAAGCATCTTATCTTCCCTAACACCCTTGAGCGCCCTCTTGGAGTCTATTTTTAGCCCTAAAATGTCATATATGTCATATTGCAGCCTTCAGGTCTGATTTGTGTCATAGGTGTCATAGCATCTTCATCATTGTTGTCATAGAGCTAGGGAATCTAACTCAAGTGTCTCACTAGCTCCAAATTGCCTCTTCCTCTTCCATGGGAGTTACTCTTTTTCTATATTTTGACCTTGGATGATTCATGCCATGAATAATACCTTTTGGAATCCCCCAAGTATGTTACCATTCACCTTGAATTCGAATTGGTGAGAAAATGATGCCAAGTGTAGTGGGGAAATCTAACCATATGTGGGTCCCACTTCCTCCATGTGTCTTCATGATCAAATTCCACTTTGATTTTCACTTGTATATATTTATTTATCTCCTTTATTAAATATTTATGCCATTCTAATGTTCAAACATCATTTATTATCCCCATTATTCCAAATCCCAAAGCTTCCACCCCAAACGTAGAAAACTAGTAATTTTCCTCCTTAGCAATTATTTTACCTTTAGCATCAATTTGAAAAACTCTAATGAATAGGGACAATGCTATTAGGCCATTTTGACCCAATGCCAAATTTGGGACATGACAAATCCTCCCTTCCCAATATTGCTTGTCCTCAAGCAATTTCAAACATGGGTGTTGAAGAACCTGCTTTCTGTATAATTCTTTGAAGTTGCCATTGAATTGCCCAACCTTGAATCTTTGAGTTTCCATGAAGATTTTAGAGAGGAACCACCCTGATTGCTACTGCAATACTCTGATAAAAATCACTTTATTTAGTGGGAAATCCATCTCCCATACTTCTTGTTTCCCCAAAAAAATTGAAACCAATGAGACAAAAATTATTCCAAGATCCAATTGCGTGTATTGCACCCGAACAATTAAGAGTGCTCTCCAACCCATACCATCAGATAAGAGGATTCCTGGATCCCATTTTCTTGTATGCATTATTCCAAACATCATGAGTATAAAATATATATCATCAAAGTACATAACTACATAATGAACATTAATATCAAGGAGGTGCTTCATCAAAGAATCATGAAAGTGCTTATACCTCCAAGCAAGTAGACCACCATTTTCCAAGTGCATACAAGCTTCAAGTGACCAATAGAATCTGGTCCAATGACATAGGTGAGGATCCCATGTCCTATAAAGCTACTCCAAAAGGATGTGATATGCATCAAAATATTCAGCCATGTATTCTTTCATCCAAGAAGTGAATGAAGAATCTCCACTAAAATTTGAACCAAATAATGAGCAGAAAAAACAAGGAGACTTCAAATGACTCAAAGAAGTCTCACCCATACATCCTTGAATGTGATCATCATAAATATATGACAAAGTATGTGGCTTCCAACAAAAATGTTCTCCAATCATAAATCTATTCACCCAAGTGTTGGATGAAGTTCCTCCAACATCAAATGAATCAAGTGTTGAGCAAGAAAAACCATGAGTCTTCAAGTGACTCAAATGCATATCATAGGTGCATCCATGTAGATATGCATCATCATAAAGTAACAAATGATGCTGCTGAAAATGTGAATAATAATGTGCTTCAACCATATCATCATACAAAGTAAATCGAGGAGTTCCATACTCCTCATGTGGCACCATCAAAAAGAACCCTTTCACCCATACTTCATTGAGACTAATGTTGCAAAACATGGAATTGTAGGATGTAGGAGAATGAACCAAATCACCCAAATGATCAAAAAGTACAGGAGTTTCATCATGGGAAGGATCCATATGGGTAGTATCATGCAGCTCCTTCAAAAGTGTGAACTCTTTGTCATAGTTTGGTTCCAATGTAGAGGAATCATGCTCTTCTTTAAAAATCGCATAACCTTCATCAAGAGACAATTCAAATTCCTCTTCCACCACATCAAGTGTTTGGATCTCTTCAAGTTCATCTTCAAAAACATCAAGAACATTCAAATTTTCACATTTCTCATGATCCACCATGTCATGAGAATCCTCCAAACAATCTACCATTTGACAATCTGAAACATAGGAGGAAAAACAGGTATCTTGCAACTTTTCAAGAAGCTGCTCATTTTGAATTGTGAGCTTATGATTATCCTCATTATTCTTCAAGTATGCATCATGTAACAATTCATTAAGCTCAAACAAATGGTTTCTATCAAAAATAAAAGACATGAAATTACCTTTGATGTGGCACATTGCTCTTTGAATCTTCTCCATGTCTTCAAGGAAGGATGTTTCCTCCAATGAAGTAGCTCTCCAACAAGAATTTGACACCAATGCTTGAGTGTCATGGAGAATGCTGAGGGAATCTTGGATTTTCTTTTCATTCATATTTAATGACCCTTCAAGAAAATGAGGCTCTTGCAAATGAACCTCCTCATCTTCTTCATTTTTTCTTGGACCAACTTCATGAAGCTCAAGTGGTGATGGGGAAGTTAATCTTGGTTCTTCTTCAACTGCTACAAGATCTTCATTATCATGCTTAATGAAACTTGTACTTGTAGAAACACTTTCAAAAGTGATCTCTATGTCACCAACATAGAGGTGTGAGCACCCATCAGTAGGTACTCCTTCATAGTTTAAGCATCCATCAGTATATGCTCTTTGATTCATGTCTAAGCTAGAAGGTGTCTCGAAATGATCTTCCATATTTTCAATAGAATCTTCTTCATGCTCTTGTGATGTCTCTTCCTTTTGCTCCTTAAAGCAAGCTGATGCATTTTGCCCCTTGTTTTCCTTAGGATCAGTATATTTGGAATCTTTTCTTGAATAAATCTCAAAAGCTCTCCTCAAGGAGGACATCATTTCATGCACACATATATGATACTCGCTCCAAGGGTTTTTACAAGAAGGGCATAAACCTTTATTCACTAAATCCACATCTTCATTTTTGGGCCTATTTTCAAAAACATGTTCAGCATAGTACTCAAAAGACATGGCATTTTGTGTATTTTTGCTCGAAGCAAGATATTATTGATATTTTTGATATTGTTGGG
This sequence comes from Larix kaempferi, assembly GCA_027924585.1. Taxonomy (NCBI): domain Eukaryota; kingdom Viridiplantae; phylum Streptophyta; class Pinopsida; order Pinales; family Pinaceae; genus Larix; species Larix kaempferi. The sequence continues at coordinate 23,800,179 of BSBM01000502.1, read as the reverse complement.
GCAAGGTTTTATATTTTTCTCTCCATCTTTGGAACTCGCTCATAGAATTATTCTTGGTTGGTGTGACACACTCATATTCATCAGATCTAAAGTCATAAGAATAATCTTCATTTCTCTTGAAATTGTAATAAGTGTTGCATGATGGCACCTCTTCCTCGTACCATTCACATTCTGCTTCATATTGCTCATAAGCATCTGCATATTCCTCATAATAATTGTACTCATAGGATTCATCATAATAGTAAGACATGGCTGCCAATTATTATTGAATGTATGTACCTAATCCAAAGGTGCAAGGACCATTCTCTGATACCACTGTAATGTCCCTTATTAGGAATTTTATTAAAATTGCAATTTTCCACTTTTTTTCCCTAGTTTGACCTTTGACTAGTTTTGATCTCTAGGTCCCAAATTCGCCCCAAATGATCACAAATATTCTAAGAATGTATATGAATGATATTAGAACATAAATATGTGTTTCAGGGATGCCTTTGGACCTTTAAAATACTTCTGCAAATCATCTTTCAATTCTGATCAATGTAGGTAACTTTACTAGTGATTTTCCTTTGACTAGTATTGGTCTCTAGGTCTCAAATTGACTCCAAATGCCTTCAAATATTCAAGTAAGGTGTATGAATGATATTAGAACTTGAATATGATGTTTATGGATGACATATGGACACCAAAATACCTTTGAAAACTCTCTTAAGATTCTGGACCAATTATGCAATTTTACTAGTAATTTGGGGTTCAAATCCCCCTGGGGTAAGTACTGAAAATGGCTTCCCAAATGTCTCCAAACCCACTCAAATTTATGAACAGAGGTATGTAATGTGTTAATTATGTTATTAAAGTCTCATATGCACCATTAATGGATTATTACAACTATTCTCACCCTCTCCCATTCAACTGCAAAAATCCCCAATTCGACCCTTGGGTAAATGGCACTATTTCACCTCCCAATACAACTAAACTGAGTAAAAATGCTTCAAATGCTCAAGTAAAGTACATGAAACTTGTAGAAGACATCCATGGTAGTATATTTATCACAAATTTATCAGAGAATCATCCATTCATTCGAAATCATCAGCATTACATTGATTCACAACAAGGTAGTGGGGAAATGACACTGTTCTTTCATTAAAATTGAGATTTATACATTTCTACTTAGAATTTAGACCTGAAACTTTCTGGAGATGAAGAACAGAGTATTTACTTCATATTAAAAAATAAATGGAGAATTAAAAGTGTTCGGGTACACAGGGTACTACCAAAGGACCGAACACCAAGAGCAACCACTTCACATAAACAGATCACAGATCAACACACCGATGTTTTGACGTGGTTTAAACCCTCTTGAGGGAAACACTCCACGGCCCCGGCCAAATAGCTTCTACGGGACAATTTATTATGCAAAGAAAGAAAGTTACAAATGAGCTTCTCATAATCGATCAACTAAACAATGACCCTCCATGCTCTTTAAATAGAGATCATGGACCAATCGGGTGTTAAGCCACGGATCAAGGTTAGGTTTGATCTAAGAGAAGTTGAGCCGTCGGATCACTCTATGTCGGAAACATATCGTGACCGTCGGATTAAGTATTTACAAATGCATACTAATGCATACTAAAGAAACACACTATCCCTAACGGATATATTACACAAGTTGATCTTAACTAACTCCTAAGTGTCTAAATATCCTAACATCCCCCCTTAAGAACAACTTGGGATAGGATTGAAGGATTTACAAAAGTGACACTATTAGGAGAAGGAAGGAGGCATTAGAGCCTATCCCCCCTTAATGACAAGTTCCTGAACTCCTAACATAGATCGAAGTTTAGAAAACTTCGCTTCTGTAAGAGACTTGGTGAAGATGTCTGCAACTTGATCATCTGTAGGGCAAAAGAGCACTTCGAGAACACGATCATGAACAAGATTTCTGATGAAGTGCATATGTAGCTCAATGTGTTTGCTGCGTTGATGTAGAACTGGATCTTTGGCAAGCTTGATGGCACTTTGATTGTCGCACCAAAGTGGAGTAGGCTGCTGCTGCTCGAATCCAAACTCTGAAAGGATCTGTCGAAGCCATAAAGCTTCCTGACTGGCATTAACTGCTGCTCGATATTCTGCCTCTGCTGAAGAAAGAGCAAGAGCTTGTTGTTTCTTACAAGCCCAAGTAATAGGTCCAGAGCCCAGACTGAAAACATAACCTGCAGTAGACTTTCGATCATCAGGATCGCCGGCCCAATCTGAATCAGTGAAACCAACCAACAAAGGTTTCCCCCCTGTACTGTAATGAATCCCAAACTGAACTGTACCTCGAATATATCGAAGTATTCTTTTAGCTGCTTTCCAGTGACTTTCATGAGGTGTCTGCATATAACGGGCAACTCGACCAACGGCAAAGGAAAGGTCAGGACGGGAATGAGTCAAGTATAAAAGACAACCAACAAGCTGACGATACAGTGTGGCATCTACTTCAGGTGAAGTACAAGTGGCAGAAAGTTTGACTCCAGACTGGAAGGGAGAAGGGGCTGGTTTACAATCTTCCATGTGAAAGCGACGAAGAAGGTCACAAGCATACTTAGACTGAGAAAGAAAGATTCCTTCTTTGGTTTGCAGAACTTGGAGACCAAGAAAATAATGCAAATGTCCTAAGTCTGACATTTCAAAAGTTTGTTTAAGACTGGATTTCACACGGGTTATAAGCTTAGGGTCACTACCAGTAAGAATAAGGTCATCAACATATAGAACAAGTATGATGAGATGGTTTCCTACTTTCTTGGTATAGACATTGGGGTCAGAATGGCATCTAGAAAAACCAGTGTCAAGGAGAAAGTTATCCATTTTGGCATACCAAGCTCTAGGAGCTTGCTTAAGGCCATATAAGGATTTCTTAAGGCGACAGACAAGGCTAGAGTTATTCTGAACATAGCCAGGAGGTTGTTCCATGTAAATTTCCTCCTGTAAATCACCATGTAAGAAGGCAGACTTGACATCCATTTGATGGACTTCCCAGTTGTGTAAGGCTGCAAGGGAAAGAACAAGGCGGATGGAGTTCATTTTGGCGACAGGAGCAAAGGTTTCATTGTAGTCAATCCCTTCAACTTGAGAAAAACCTTTGGCAACTAACCTTGCCTTAAGTCTTTCAACACTTCCATCTGATGCATACTTAGTTCTGTAGACCCATTTACATCTGACAAGTTTTCTTCCTTTTGGAAGAGGTACAAGATCCCAAGTATCGTTCGCCATTAAGGAACGATATTCTTCATCCATGGCTGCATCCCAATCTGGATTCCCTGAAGCTTCTGCAAAGGTTTCTGGATCATGATTCTCGGAAACTTGAGCCAAAAGAGAAGAGGCTCGCTGAAACTGAGAACGTGTTCGACGTTGATCTCTAGGATCACCGGCAAGATCACCAGCTGCTTCACATGTTGAACGGACCCATCGAGGAAGCACTTGTGCTGGTGCAACTGGAGGAACATGAGCAGGCGGAGGTGGATTTTCATCCTCACTGTCATCATCAGAAACTGGAGTTGGAAACCTGTCAAGGAAGTTGGAAGAAGAAGAAGAAGGCACAAACGCCGAATCAGGCTCGCAGGCCAAAGATGGCACACTCGCCGAGTTAGGCTCGCAGGCCAAGATATTTTCATCAAATTTAACATCTCTTCTAATGATTATAGCATGAGAATGTGGTTGAAGAAGTCTATAACCTTTTACATCTTCAGAATATCCAACAAATATGCACTTTTCACTTTTAGGCTGCAATGCTTTCCGTTTTTCATCCGGAATGTGAGCCCATGCTTCACTACCAAACACACGAAAGTGACTTACATCAGGTTTAACTTTACTCCATGCTTCTTCCGGTGTTATACCTTGTAATGCTTTTGTGGGGGTGCGATTAACTATGTAATTTGCACAATTTATGGCTTCAGCCCAAAATTGAAGACTTAGTCCCTTAGATTGGATCATACAATTTGCCATTTCTTTTAAAGTGCGGTTCTTCCGCTCAGCTACACCATTTTGTTGTGGTGTATATGGAACAGTGTGTTGTTGTTGGATGCCTTGTTCAGTGCAGAAAGTAGTGAACTGTTTGTTAACATATTCTCCTCCATTGTCAGATCTTAACTTGATAATTTGATGACCAGATTGTTTTTCAACAAGGGCCTTGTAGGCCAAGAACATGTTAAATACTTCGCTCTTAAGTTTTAGGAAATAAACCCAAGTGCGTCTGGTGTAATCATCAATGAAAGTTAAGAAATACTTGAAACCAGAAAAGGAAGCAGATGGAAGAGGACCACACAAGTCACTATGCACAAGCTCCAAGGGAACCGAGGCGTGCCAAGAGGCACGTTTGTCAAAACTGTCCCGATGATGTTTTCCGAGTACACAACCGGAACAAACACCATCTCTGCAAGATACCATCGGAAGACCTGTCACCATATTTTCTTTACATAGTTGTTGCAGTGAGCGATAATTTAAGTGACCAAATCGCTCATGCCAAAGTTTGCTCAAGTTATCACTATGAGCAACAAAAACTGAAGGGAAAGGTGATGACCCAAAGTTGTTAAACTTGTACAACCTGGTAATATCATCAACAATTCCGGTAGCTAGGACCTGTTGAGGATCTTTAAAATCCTTGATTACAACTTGGTGAGGTGTCAAGGTCACAGTTTTACCTTCACCAGAATGAGTGATCTGATAGACTGATAACAAATTGCAGGAAATTTTTGGAACACATAGTACATCACTAAAATGACCATTATCTACTGGAACTGTTCCAGCTCCTACAACACTTAGAGATCTATCATCACCAACAAATATTTGTTTGGTGTTACATTCATGCATAGTAGAAAAGATGGCTTGATCCTTAGCCATATGATAAGATGCTCCAGAATCAATGAGCCATTCATTTGAAGTAGAAGAAGAAGATGCATTATAAGAATAACCAGAAGCACAAAGTGCATGTCCATGAGAGGTAGATTCTGATGGCGAATCTAGGCTGATGTGGTGCTTCTTCATTGCTGCTTCCAAGGCTGCCATCTTCTTGAAACACTTTGATTCATCATGATTATCTTTCCCGCAATAGTTGCAATGACGCTCAGTCTTCTTGCCTTTTGGCTTGGATCCTTTGTCATTTTTTAAAGAAGGAGCTGACTGAGAGGGTTTGGGACCCTTGTTTGACTTATTATTGCGAAAATTTTGTTTCGTGGGAGGCTTGGACTTTTCTTTCTGTTGGGACAATAAGGCTTTCCCAGATGTATCTGCATTGTTGATTATTCCAAGATGAATGAGTTTATCTTGTTCCCTAATCAAGGAATCACAAAAGGATTCAAGACTAGGCTCTTGATAGCTAGCTGCATTCAATGACGCTTTCATGGAGTAAAATGTAGATACAAAAACAGAATATGCAGGTCCAAGTTTGGAAAGAATATGATAAATGCATTGTTTGTCTTCCCTCTCAATCTTACATTCTGCACATAAGAGCTTGAGAGTTTTGTACTTAGATAAATAATCTTGAATGCATGAAAAGTCACTTGGATTTAAAGAAATCAACTCATTTTCGAGTTGGTGACCCCGAATTTCATTGTGTTTACCAAACACAGTTTCCAACTTGTCCCAAGCAGCATTAGGTTCATCAATTCCAGATATGTGGAATCGCAAATCAGTAGAGATTGACATCCCAATCAATCCACGAGCTTCATCACATCTATTTGCCCATTTTATTTTCTTATCATCATCAGTGGGTTCTTTTTCTTTCCCTGTTGTAATTCTGAAAAGTCCCCTACTTCGTAGAACATCCTCCATACGAGATTTCCATGAGAAATAGTTGGAACTGTTAAGTAGAATATCACAAAGGGCGGCCATATTTGTAAATTAATGGCTGTAAAAGCAGAAACCAATAGTTTGGATGGGAAGAGCTCGAAAAAATAGCCGGTTTCAAAAAAAACGGCACTGAAAACGGACTCTGTATGATGAAGTTATGCTTGAACAAAGAAACTGTTGAAGATGTCCCCAATAGTGACGTGGCAGCTAGAGAATGTCCAGCAAAAAAAAGAACTCCCCTCTTCCCAAGATGAACCTTTTGACAATCACTTTACAAAAAAGTTGCTTTTAAGTGAATCACTTTTGTAAAATAAGTGATTTCACTTTTACAATGATATTACTTTTAAATAGTGCAACAATAAATAAAAAGCTTAAGTGACTCACTTGTATTTTTATTTTTTATTATTTAAGTGAGATGCACTTTTACAATAAAGTAACTTGAAAATAGAAATTGCATGCACTTTCCTTTTTAAAAGTAACTTCCTAAGACTTGAACTCAAGACCTATTAAGGAATAAAGCAACTTTGGACCAAGTGAGCTAGTTTAAAAGGTATGTAAAATATGGAAATGAGGAAGGGGGCTCTTTTTTTTTTTTTTTTTTTTTTTTTTTTTTTTTTTTTTTTTGTACTCTTCTTGCTCGGTTTGCGTGCTTGCCCTTTTTCCTGCAAAACAAAACACAAAACGAAACAAAAAAAACTTTTCCACACTTGTGGAGTTAGATCTTGTTAGCTTGCCCGGAAAGTCTACGTTTTCTCTCTGTTTCTGATTTGCCGAGATCGCGCAAAGTGCACGGCAAAGAGCATACGCAGCCGAGAAAAACCCTTTCCCTTTCTGTTTCTGATTTGCCGAGATCGCTCAAGGTGCACGGCAAAGAGCATACGCAGACGGGAAAGCAACAATCGGAACCAAAAAAAAATCTAACAGTAAAAAAAATGAAATATGAGATTTTTTCTTTTCAAAAACGAAATAAAAAAAAACGTCACTGTAACATTATACCTTCAGATCTGATGAAAAACGCGTTTCTGGAGCAACCGGGAACCGTTTTCGATCAAACGAAAACTATTTCCCAATGGAAACGACGCTCCGGACGCAATGGAACACCTCCCACAGCCCAGAAATGCACAGAAATACCAGAACTAGAAACCCTTTCGAGTTTCGGCAACAACAGTTCAAGATCTAGATCATAACCGGAAGCGGCACTTCATAAAAGCTCTGATACCATGTTCGGGTACACAGGGTACTACCAAAGGACCGAACACCAAGAGCAACCACTTCACATAAACAGATCACAGATCAACACACCGATGTTTTGACGTGGTTTAAACCCTCTTGAGGGAAACACTCCACGGCCCCGGCCAAATAGCTTCTACGGGACAATTTATTATGCAAAGAAAGAAAGTTACAAATGAGCTTCTCATAATCGATCAACTAAACAATGACCCTCCATGCTCTTTAAATAGAGATCATGGACCAATCGGGTGTTAAGCCACGGATCAAGGTTAGGTTTGATCTAAGAGAAGTTGAGCCGTCGGATCACTCTATGTCGGAAACATATCGTGACCGTCGGATTAAGTATTTACAAATGCATACTAATGCATACTAAAGAAACACACTATCCCTAACGGATATATTACACAAGTTGATCTTAACTAACTCCTAAGTGTCTAAATATCCTAACAAAAAGCTTCCCCAAAGAGTACAATAGCTCACCAAAAACGCCCTCCCTCAAGGATCAAGAATATGCCATCAAAACTAGAAATGGTTGAAGGAGTGAGCCGCAATAGAAGAAACCATGATATGCCCTGTAGATTACACATGAAAACAAAGACTCCATTAAAGCTCCAAATGAAATGTCTGAATGTCCTTTCCAATTACCAACTTGGATGGGAATCTTTCACTCTCAAAATTGGCTAAGGCAAGAAACTAGTCATCCACTAGCTCTTCCTCTTCACAAATGCAATTGCAAATTCTACAAATGATCAAAAGCCCCTTTCCTTCTTTGTTATTGACATTTATAAAGTTCTAATGTCCTCCATGGGTCGAATTCCTTCCAAGAGACTCATGCCAACTCAAGTTGGGAAGAGATTCCAAAGAACGCCACTTGTACACCAATTCCTAGTCTCCCACTTCCACCAAATCACATGTGGAAGCATCTTAGCTGCCCTAACACCCTTGAGCGCCCTCTTGGAGTCTATTTCTAGCCCTGAAATGTCATATATTTCATATGTCAGCCTTCAGGTCTGATTTGTGTCATAGGTGTCATAGCATCTTCATCATTGTTGTCATAGAGCTAGGGAATCTAGCCCAAGTGTCTCACTAGCTCCAAATTGCCTCTTTCTCTTCCATGGGAGTTACTCTTCCTCTATATTTCGATATTGGATGAGTCATGCCATGAATAATACCTTTTGGAATCCCCCAAGTATTTTACCATTCACCTTGAATTCGAATTGGTGAGAGAATGATGCCAAGTGTAGTGGGGAAATCTAGCCATATGTGGGTCCCCACTTCCTCCATGTGTCTTCATGATCAAATTCCACTTTGATTTTCACTTGTATATATTTATTTATCTCCTTTATTAAATATTTATGTCATTCTAATGTTCAAACATCATTTATTATCTCCATTATTCCAAATCCCAAAGCTTCCACCCCAAACCTAGGAAACTAGTAATTTTCCTCCTTGGCAATTATTTGACCTTTAGCATCAATTTGACAAACTCTAATGAATAGGGCCAATGTTATTAGGCCATTTTGACCCAATTCCAAATTTGGGACATGACATGCCCTCACCTCTCACACGTGCCAATGGATTTTCTAGGAAGCTACCTAAGTTACAAAAGGAGGCTAGTGCGCAACATTCAAATCTTTTGGTCAATTATCTTTTGTCTTCAGAGATTTTTCTACTTAGAGTTGAGTGATGTTCCTCAACCAATGCTTGGGAGATGAACCCCAATGAAATTATTGTTCCAGTTTGTCCATGATAAGATCGAGAGCTATGGAATGCAGATATATAGGCCTACATCAGTCCATCTTTGAAGAATATAAGACATCTAGAGAGAGATCCTCAGTTACAGTGCAATTGGAGAGAGTTTTGTGAAGAGAATTACATCTGGAGGTGGTGGTCTATCTCAGTGAATGCACCCTGAGCATATCATGAAGTCCAGTGCACCATCCATCTGCATCTACCATCTCTGATTCCATCCTTCTTGTATATCCAGTGCAAAACTTCTCTTTCTTCTCCACTTCTTGTTATACCTCAAAGTCCCACTTTGAACCTCATTTTGTGTCTTCGTGTCATATCACCATGCGAAACCTAATGGTACAACTTCCTAACAAGTGTTTGAGCCTTGTTGGTCCCCTCCTTGGATTCCTTGGAGACAAATCTAACCCACCTCAGCGGAATGCCAACTCATTTGAGCCAAATGCCACCTCATTTGAACACACTTTACCATGATTTTCGCACCCTTCTAGTGGTGCAAGGTGCGAAAATTCACCTTTTTTGCGCCCTGCATACCTACAGGGGCACGGAAATTATAGTATTTTTTCACCTTCCTCAGTGCATGGGGCGTGAAAATTACTTAACAAATCCTTAGATTGGAAATTGGATCTTACCTTTGAGATATTTTCTTGGGATTGGGATTCCCCTCGAATCCTAACTCATCCTCCGTCTTTGCCTTGGTTCAACCCCTTGATCCACCATTTGATCACCTAGATCCATCTTCCTCTCTTAGTGGTTGGCTTCCCAAATCCTATAAGAAGGAGGCCATCCATGATCTAAGGGGAGGAACAATTGGAGGCATCAAACCTATGGTTTTGGAGGTTTTGCAGAGATAGAAAGAGGAGGAGCTTGGAAGGAGTGCTATTGCTTTGGACATCAAGGTAAAAAGACATGTAATTATATCCATAAGTTTCTCTAATAAGATAACTTAGCCTATTCTTCCGATTTCATGTTTTTAATGATGAATGCATGAAAGCATTTATGTTTTCATAGTTAGATCTTGGTTTTTATATATACATTGATTTGGAGAAGGTATTGTCCCCTATTCTGTAATAGGTTCTCACATCTGTGATTGAATATTGGAGCTGGGGCAATCCAAGAGAAACAAGGATAACCATCGAGTTCAAAGGTATGCCATCTATCTGTTTCTCCTTCTCATAACTCTTCAGTTTATGTATGAATCAAATCTAGGAAGGATGTAGTGTCTATTTGTTTCTTTGTTGCCTTAGATTAGAATTGTTTGTATCTAGTTTAATCTTTGGGTAAGTTTAACTATTCGTAGGATGAATTTATGAGTACAAAAATTGGCGACTCCATTGGGGAGATCCCAGTTCTCACTTGGGTTATTGAATCTTTGGTTTTTGACCTATTTGATCCAGTTTCTCTGCATTTTATTAGTCTCGGGCGTTCATTCATCAGTCTGATCCTCATTATTGATCTCTCTGGGTCTGCAAACTTGAGAAAACCATAAAAAAATTCTCAGACCATCGCCCCTATATACCTATAGTGAAATTTCACACCCATCATGTACATTACTGAGCATAAATTCTTACATTTTCGTGCCCCAGCAGTATCTTAAGGCACGAAAAGTTTCCAAATTTTCGCTACCCCACAATGTTTTATGGCACGAAAATCTCATTTTTTCACTCTGTGTTGGTCTATATAGGGGCGAAAATCCTCTGTTTTGGGTTTTTGGGAGTTTTTTGCTAGGTTTTTCCTTGGTTTGTTGGTTCAAGGATATTTTTCTGACCTCTTGCTATCTGTTAGGAGTTGTAAGTGCTCTTGCATCCAAAGTTTGAGTGCATGTTTGTTTTCATTTTTAGAATTTTTTTGCACTAGATTTGATTAAAATAAACATCAAATTTTAACCTACAATCCCTTTGACCCATATTAAATATTTTTAACCTTTTTGGATTTTTGGTGTGATTTGGTTTGGTTTGGAGGCTTTGAAAGGCTTGGGACATCCTTGTTTTTCAAGTCATTTTCTTGGGTTTTGCACTTTGTTTCCTTTGAATATTTAGCTATTTATTGGTTATTGGAGTTGATCGATTCTTTATTTCCATTTTTTTTTCAAAGAAAAGCTTCTTTTTGTCTCTCTTTGCTAGTTTTACAAGCTTGAAAAACATAAATTTCCTTCTTGCATTAGTTTGATCATTTGACATTCTTTCTCTTACATTCATAAGAGGAAGAAAATATTGTTTCAAGTTCTTGTGCATTTGAGTTACAAACAGATATTGGATTTTTTTCTTTGCATTGCATTTGATTGGAAACGTGTACGGAATCTTTGTTTCCCATTGCTTAGATGTGTCTTTTTTAAGTGTAAAAAGATAGGAAACGAGTTAGAAGTTTTGCATTTGTTATTGATAGAAATATCTCTTTTTGTCACTTTAGGATATTTTGGGTATGGTTTTAGATGATTGGTTATCATTCATTACAAAGATAAAATTGCATTTGCATTGGGTTGTACATTTGGGAACGGAAATAACTCTTCCTTAATTTAGCTAGAAGTTCATTGAATGAAAAAGACTTGCATAATTCATCCAAATTTGCATGGTTCGAGTCAAGTCTACACACCACCAAGTTGCACTTCCATTACCTTAAAATTATATACCCTAACTAAACACACATTTAACCTCACTCAAGGGCATAAAAAAATTGTGTAGTTAGGTAGGAAATCAGGGATAGGAATCCAAATAATTCCCCTTGTCACTTTACATTTGAGACATAGTTGTTTTCTCTTAGGGTGCCAAAATCCTCTTGTATTTGTTGACACATTTTTACACCAATTTGTTAGGGGACCTCCCATTCCATGAGGGTAAGCAACTAGGACTGGTTCTGGAAGGACTTCGTGGAATGACGCACTCCACTTAGCTCCTAAGGACATCAATACATTTTCTTCCTTGTATTTTTCGGCTACCATATTGGTTGTACAAGGGCCAAAAGGCAGAAGCTCCAGTAAACCTTCCCAAATGTGTCATGAACGAGGTATCCTAGTGACCATTCTTCTAAGGATATTTTACCCGGGATCCCTTCGGTAGAGGTATATCCCTTCATCTATATTGGTCTATTGTTTTATATTGTCCGAATTGGATTTCATCACCTTGCAGAGGATACAATCGGTTGAGGTATTTGGATCTTAGATAGGAGGTTGCTTGCCCATTTACCTTGTAGAGGTTCTTTTTTGTTTTAGTGTTACTTGTTGGCTTTTTGGTTTCTTTCTTATAGCTCACTTGATGTGGCATCGATTACAGTAAAGTTTTTTGAGCTTGGTTTTTGGCCTGTGTGCCTCTTTTTCTTCTAGCTCCCCTTTTGCACGCTTGGTTTCCTGAGGGTATTTGAGTTCTTTTTTGTGAGAACTTATCCATGTCACTTAGTATTGTTCAATGGAGGATCCATCTCCATGCACCCATGCTCCTTCTGAGACTACCAATCAAGAGACCTCTTTTCAAAGGGTATCTTTTGCATTCCCTCCATTTGGAGATATTGGTCCTCCCTTTATTGCTACTTTGAATATTCCCGGATTGTGTATAGGGTTACCAATATGGTTATTATCCAATAAGGTAATATTGAATGCACCTAATGATTCAAATGTTAACTCTCCATCACAAGAGCATCAATCCCAACTTGATCCTTTGTCTTCTTCGTCGGATGTATCTTCTTTTGTTTCTTCTTCCTCGCCTAATAAAAGAAGTAGTGCTAGTAATTAGGAGGATAAGAAGAAGAATAAAAGGAAGGTTAAGGAGAAGAAGAATAAGAAAGAACCCATCATCAACCGGTTACTCCTAATGATGCTCTTTCTAGTCAAACACCTCGAAAACCCAAGTTCCCTTGCAAGCTTTGCAGGGGGGATCACCTTCTTAAGGATTGTACCAGTCTTTCCAAAGTATTAGAAGAGTGGTCTAAAGCATCCAAAGAACCTATATCATTAGCCTATGTAAATCATATTGATGACACCCCATCGACCAGTGACTCTATGGTTAAGGGTCGAAAATGTAATGTCAAGAATCCTTGTTTGGTATGCAAGGACATGCACCTTACTTACCTTTGTCCTCGCATGGATGAAGTTTCACAATTGTTGGAAGATATTACTGTATCCCAGAATCACCTTCCAATCGGATATAGTAAGTTGTCCCTTGATCCCTCAATGGTTGATAAAGTGATCGATCCAGTTACATCCTCACTTGATCCCACTCTTCCCTTGGAGAGTGAATCCAAAGTAGTCGATCCTGCTCCATCCTCGGTCGATCCCACTCTTTCCTCAAAGAGTGGAGAACAAGTAGTTCATCCCACTTTTCCTTTGAAGAGTGAAGTTGAAGTAGTTGAGTCAACATCATCTCCACTCGATCCCACTCTTTCATTGGAGAATATCAAGACTGAAGTAGTCATCATGACACAATCTTCATCTCATCCTGCTCTTCTAGTTGAGAGTGAACTGAAAACCAATGATGTTTTCTTAGTCAGTTCAGATTGTTCTGGACAAAGGGAAATCATGTCCATTCCATGGGATCCCCTCCAAGTACTGAGTTCATTTACTTTGATTGGAATAATCTAACAGAATCTTTTCTTCCTTCGGGTGTTCCTTTCCAGATATTTGTAGAAGTCACCGGTCGGAATGCACTTCGCACTATTGTTGATGAAGGAGCTTCTATTAGTATTTTGTCATCAACTGCTTGGAAAGCGATAGGATATCCTCATCTTGCGCTAGCCACTAATCAGATATTGGGATCCTTCCTCAATTACCTATTACCTTAGAAGGGAAAACTGTCTTCATTGATGTTATGGTAGTCCAAGGTCCCTTAGATTTTAATATGCTTCTTCGGCGAGATTATGTCTATGCCATGAGAGATGTAGTGTCCACACTCTTTTGAGTGATTTATTTTCCTCATAATGGAAACATAGTGACCATTGATCAACTGTCTTTCTTTACACCTAATCATTGTATGACTGCCAGCCATCAAACTTCCCTGGATGTTCCACATGTCCTAGTGGTTCCTCCCCCATCGTCAACCATGTCTCTCGGCTCTAGACATCATGCCGGATTTGAGTAGTTCACCAATTGATAACTTCTTCCCATCATGGAAGAATCTTAGAGGGGAATTTTTTGGCCTCTAGACATCATGCTGGAGTTAAGACCACTAGCTTCTTATGATGGGGGAAAACTACCAACCTCTGGACATCATGTTGGTAGGAACCAATCTCGAGCATAGTTTTATTCCGTTTTAAGCTCATTAAAAAATGAAATGGGCCACTTGAGCATAGTTTTATTCCATTTTAATCTTGTTAAAAAATGAAATGGGCCACTTTGAGCATAGTTTTATTCCATTTTAAGCTCGTTAAAAAATGAAATGGGCCACTTTGAGCACAATTTATTCTATTTAAAAATCGTTAAAAATTAAATGGGCCACTTCAAGCATAGTTTCATTCTGTTATAAGCTCATTAAAAAATGAAATGGGTTACTTCAAGCATAGTTATTTTATGTTTCAATCTTGTGTAAAAATGAAACAGGCCATCATGACGATAGTTCCCTTTTTGTGTCAAGCTCGTTAAAAAATGAAACATATTCCTCACCCATTGAGTTAAGTCTCCCACCAGATTTAGGACTTTACCTTCATTTCATCTGCTTGTGTCACTTGATCCTCATGCTTTATATCCCTCTGGTGAAATTTTTTCCTATTAACATCCAGGAATTTAATTGGGTTAAGAAGAAGAGTAGGTAGACAAAACAAAGCTTAGGGGGCATGTCTCCAGCCTATGGACATCATACTGTAGGTTATCCATCAAATTCTTATGCAGGGGGAAAATTTCCAAACTCTGGACATCATGTTGGGAAGTAACCCATCAATGGACCTCATCCTGAGCATCGTTTCGTTTCAACTTCAAGCTCGCTAAAAAATGAAACCATTGTCCTGAGCATAGTTCATTTTCTATTGCAAGCTCGTTAAAAAAATGAAGTAGATACCATGAGCATTCTTCCAACCTTTCTTCGAGCTGGTTAAAAATAGTAAGAGGTGTCGAGCTTACTTTTGTCTTTTTTGTGATCTAGTTAAAAATATGAAAAGTGGTTTGAGCTTACTTTTTCCTTTTTTGTGCTTTGGATTCAAACATGAAAAGATTCCAAGCTCTTTTCATACCATTGTCGTGCTCGTTAAAAACTGAGTAAAAGGGTGTGTCTAACGAGTATAGGTTTATCACTTTATCTAGCCTCGCTAGAAGACTTATGGAAAAGGAACTATGCCAAGTTTAATTTTTCCTTTGTCGTACTCAGTCACCAACCATGATAAAGTTGTACCTAGAGTTTCCTTTAAGCTCTTTTCAGACTCCTTAATCGAGAAAATATTGCCAAGTGAACTTGTCTCTTTCACACTTGTAAAAGTATTCGAAAGGTCATCTATCCAGTGATAGGTTATCCCTTTTTCGAACCGTTTAGACTATTTATGAGAAAGGTATACCTCAGTCAATCATTGATTGGGAGAGTTCATCCAGGAATTATTTTACACTTTTTCGGGTCTGGGGACTAACTCTTACAAATAATTCATAGTTTGGAGCCTTCTTTAGATTATTTCAAACTCTCTAAACATGAAAAATTCTTGAGTTTTCTTTCTCTGGACTCATAAAATAAAACATTGATAGATCTTTATGGGAACTAAACTTCTCCTCCCTTGAGTTCGTAAAATATACAAGGTTGGAATTACCTTAAGGTGAGCTATATCGAGCATCTGTTATCCTCTTCAAGCTCATTAAACAACAAAGAGGTACTTATCAATAATGATAAGGGGAAAATGGGGGAATAAGCTGAGTTTATGTTTTTGGCAGCTTATGAGTTGTTACCTTTGAACATGGCATGCATTCACACTTTGTCTTCTTTGGGTATTCAGTCTATATTCGGTCATAACTACAATCGTGAGTCGTCTTTTAATCAATTCCCTTAACTTGTGTCAGCTCTCCTTGCAGTTGTTCCTGCTATTAATCCCTACTACCAAGTCACATCTCGTGTTGTTATATGTTCAAACGATCAGTGTTAACTTGATTCAACCTTTTGCAATATTTTCAACCTCTGTTTTGTGTCATTTCATGCTCATTTGATCCATTACTCCACACCTATTTCCTATATCGATTTGGCATCGATGATGTGGGATTCATTATGGCCCTCCTTCGACGAGTCTATTCCTGTCGACATCAACTCATTATCCAAGAATTAGGCTTAGGAACCAATCATAGTACCTTGGTATCTGCATGTCTTGATGGTAGGTTTCATCATATTCGATGGTAGGTTTTCATTATTAACCTCTGATCGAATAATCCCTTGAATATTCGACTCCAAAAAATATTTATTCACATTCGTTGGGATGTACTAGATATACCTTGGGAATCATTTTCATCACTGGTGATTACCCTTGTACTTGTTAATAGTTCACATCATTGGTAAATAATCAAGTAGTTTCTGCCATGTTCGACTTCAAGACCTTGTAATCACATGGTCAGATTCGTATCACTTTTGGATCGGGTTGAAGACCCTGGACGATTATGATGTTTCTTTCATGTCCAGGCTGCGACGACGATTGTAGGTATCCACATAGACATCATGTTGGTGACCTCGTCGATGTATTGTCACACAGATCCGTTGTTGTATTGGTCATGGCTATGTCATTGTTTCATCATGGATCTATGTTTGTTCTTAGTAGCCATGATTGGTCTCTAGTTTGTATCATGTCAATACTATCATGGATCTACAGTGTATTGGTCGGCAGCCATGGTTTGATTCAATTGTTCCAAGTATGAGTATGCCCTCCTCAAAGTTGTTTGACATATTGTTGATGTTTCCTTGTAGCTCCTTTCCACTCTCCTCTCCATTATCTCTACGCAACTTATTTGTAAAGTGTTTCGGCCATTAGCTTCTTCTGGCCTCACACTTTAGGGGGCATCTGTTATACCTCAAAATCCCGCTTTGAACCCCATTTCGTGTCTTCATGTCATATCACCATGCGGAACCTAATGGTACAACTTCCTAACAAGTATTGAGTCTTGTTGGTCCCCTCCTTGGAGTCCAACTTGGAGAGAAATCCAACCCACCTCAGCCAAATCCCAACTCATTTGAGCCAAATTCCACCTCATTTGAACACACTTTACCATGATTTTCGCACCCTGCTAGTGGTGCAAGGCCTGAAAATTCACCTTTTTCATGCCCTGCATACCTGCAGGGGCGCAAAAATTATAGTATTTCCACACCTTGCTCAGTGCTTGGGGCAGAAAATTACTTAACAAACCCTTAGCTTGGAAAGTGGATCTTACCTTCGAGATATTTTATTGGGATTGGGTTCCCCTTGAATCCTAACTCATCCTCCCTCTTTGGCTTAGTTCAACCCCTTGATCCACCATTTACTCACCTAGATCCACCTTCCTCTCTTAGTGGTTGGCTTCCCAAATCCTATAAGAAGGATGCCATCCATGAGCTAAGGGGAGAGCAATTGGAGGCATCAAACCTATGGTCTTTGTATATTTGCAAAGATAACAAGGAAGGAGGCTTGGAAGGATACATTGCTACTTGAACATCAAGGTGATATTGTATCCATATTCTTGAGATACCTTTACTACAACTTGGCTTATTCTCACATATGTGTGTCTTATTATTTAGATTCATGATATATTTCATTAGGATTTAGATCTTAATCATTGTATTTGGTACTTGGATATATTGTGTTTTTTCTTGTTAAAACAGGTTCACATCTTGGACATCAAGTTTGGAACTGGAGCTAGGACAACCGATTTATCTAAGGTAACTCTCACCTTCTCTTCTCTCTCAGTACTTTGATCTTAATACAATGAATTAGATCTAAGAGTTCAAAGTCCCATTTGTTTGGATTATTTCATAAATTGAGCTTAGTTTAATTTATTACCCATAGAAAGAATTCTCTAGCACACTTCTCATACTGATTCTCTCAAGTTTTGTAATATTTCTCTAGCATTGGAGACTCCTTGAAGATCTAATGGTTGAAAGTCTTTTAATTTTTTGTTCATGATCATCAATTTATAATTTATGTTTTTAATAAATTCATGTAAGAGACCTAACATACTTCAGAAATAAATTTTGTAAACTCTAGAGGCGGTTTGAATCAAGCAACTCCAAGACTAGCTCTTTAATCACTTCTTCTTGACTAGTTTTACCATTTTTGTAATTCAGAGATATGTATGAATCATTTTTCTATTCTAATGGTCATTTGTGAATCCTAAGACATTAATGAAGAATCTCCAACCATTTCCCCAAGGATTCAAAGGCCTCTCATCCTATTTGGAAGAACTTGGAAAAATACTAGTTGAGCAATCCAAGATAACGCCCTTGCCTCTTTGGTTTCCAAACTCAACCAGAACCTCCCAAATTCTCTGGAGCTCTTGTCCAACACTTTAGGAGGTTAATGTATGATCAAATCCATTTGTTCTCCTTCAGGTGTGAGGCAATGATTTTAGTATGCATATGCTGGTGTGCCCAGGAAGCCTTAGAGTAGACCTAAGGGACAGCTATTGTTGAAATGTAAATGGCCCCAATACCTTGTGCGTAGGAATCAAGATCTATCCCTGTTTCTGATATGTTCTCTGCTGCACATTCACCCATACATTTGGAAGATCCTAAATATCCCAAATTCAAAACCCTGGAATCATTTTATTGTGCCCTAGACCAACCCTTTCCTAACTAGTTTTGTTAACTAGTTTATGTTTTTGAAGAATTGTGTTATGAGTCTTTGATTTTGGATAATTTCATATCCAACCCGATCAAGTATATTACAACTTTTGTTGGTTCTGAAAATTTTATGAATATCCCCAAGGTGTTTCCAATGCCCTTCAATGTTTCTAGAAGCTAGAAATCTCGTGGGAGAGAGGAAAGTCAAATCTAGACTGACCCATGGGAGAAGTCTTCCTTTTCTAGTATAAAATTTTATACCCGATTGCGTCGGAAGAGTCCAGCCAAGTTGAGAAAGTATGGACCATTATCAAAGATGTGGTCTCTGTCCTCTTGGTTGTGGAAAGTTGATGTAAAAATCCCCTTCGGTCCCAGACGAAGCTCATAATCCCCTTTTGGTTTCCACCATGTCTCAATCCAACGGATTAGATCCCATTTTGATGGCCATAACCCTAAAATATTGTTGATCAAAGCGTGTTCCTTCATGTATTTCATATATTATCCTTCATAGAGGTTTGATTTCCCTTCATATTTGGGCACCATCACTGATTAAGAGATGCATTTTCCTGGTTCCCAAATCCTATTCACCTTTGGATGCGAGGTGGATTATCCCTGTGTGATATCCTTTCTCGCGCCTCTATATTCCACTAAGTTTCAAGGGGGGAGTATATCGTCTAAATCCTCTTTCCACCATGGGGCTTTGATTTCGATTGTCCATGCTGTCGAACGGTGCCTAACAACATCATGATAGGAGTGGGGAGAGGAGCGGCCTCCCCCACTAGAGGCCACAATGTCTGGAGGCAGAGGGGTGGCGGGGCTGTCAAACACTGTCAAACCCTAACCAGTGAACATTGAAAAAACCCTCGTCCTTATCCTTCCTTTCAAATAGAAAAAGATGTTATAATGTAACAAAGCTATTACAATATGATCCTTCTTTTTCATTAGTTTAACATTTTTAAAATATTTTATTTTACTACATTATATGAAATCACTATAATTGAGATATTATTATGATTGAAATATTATTTAAACATTGACATGTTAACATGCTTTTCATAATGTGGTAATAATGTTGTTGAATATGTAGGCATTTGTGAGCATCCTTGATGAGATTCACAAGACTCTACATGAGATATAGTTAGAGCTTGTGATTATGACTAAGGTTGGGGTTGTGATGATATTAGTGTATGTGTGATGATTTTATTAATTTGAAATTTTGATGGCTCTGATTTATATTGAATGGGTGATTTTATTTTAAGTGTTTTGTGGTCATTTTTGTATTTTTATTAACAAATTAAAGGTTAATATTAAGGAGGTTTTTGTCTTGTTGTCTATTATGCCTTTGATTGATGATCTAAATATAAGTGTGTGTACCTAATAGTTTGTGAGATTTATTTTCCTTTCAATGTCTATACTTTTCTTAGGAATTAGTTAAGATTATAATTTTCTAAATTGTTGTTTGCTTATGTCATATTATAAATTCATAATGCCATTCATTGGATTTTTATTTCCATATGTTACATGATACATTTGTACAAATACAATCACAATCCCATATTTGATAACCAAAGCACGATATTGGTGATTGGCGAGGTCAATCCACTACCAGCCTCTGCTCCCAAGGAAAAGTCATAGGAATCACTTTGTGAAAGCAAAGAATGTGATGCTCCAATGTCAAAACAACAAGAGACTAGGTATCAATTTGCTTACTAGGAGCAAGTAGACTCACAATTTTCAGAAGGTAATGTTTCAATAACCTCACAGGTACTTTTTTTAACACATTTTGAATGTTAGTGATTGTGATTGATTTGGATATTTATTTTTTATTTATGTTCTTTTTCTTTTCTTTGCACTTCCTCTTTGAATGAGTTATTTTTCTTTGTTATTACTTAAGATAGTCATAAACATCATCACAACTATCTTGATATGTAACTAAGTTATTTTATGGAATATAATTTATCAGGTGTATGACTTGGACTTGTCAACAACCTATAAATTTAAAAATGGACAATAAACTCATCAACATAGTAAAACATAACAAAAACCTCAAGAATAAGTAGGGATAATAAGAGATACATTAAAAGTATACAACTCAAGTCACTAATGATTTCCCAATGTCTTGGAAAATTTGAATTAAAAGTTTGCACCTAAGATAGAATTTTAGTAACCTTCAAAGCTAATTCTAAATAGAACCAAAGGCTACCACAATGTTCTTTACTTTCCCATTAAACATTTGTCCCATTTTCACACTCTTCGAGTTGGCTTGAGGACTCGGTTGGGTATACGGAGTGTAATAGCACCAATACTACTAGAAGGATAAGTGAGTTTGGAGAGTGTGAATCAATTTCAATAAAAATAGGGCCATTAGTTTTTTTAAACAATACAAAACTCAACCTTAATTTTCTTCTTAGTTTTAGTTTCACCATGAAATCTTGATTAACTTGGCATTGATTGCACCTAGAGTAAGATGTGTCACTTTTGTAATGCTAATAAACTTGATCGAAAAATATTTTATGTCCGTAAAAATAAGTAATAATAATAATAATATTAACTCTAATGTGTGTGTGTAGGAGCGCATGCGCGTGTGCTCGGGTGTCTTTGTGTGTGAGATTCTATTTCTTTTTTATGTTACTTATTGCTTAATATATCTAGGTTTAATATCTTATGTCTGTAAAAATAAATAATAATAATAAATACATAATAAATTGTGTGCCTTTTACTAACATAAGATTCAGGTTAAAACCAACCTTTATCCATATTAACTCTAATGTGTGTGTGTGTCGTGTGCTTCTATTTCTTTTTTAAGTTACTTGTTGCTTAATATATCTAGGGTTAAGATAGAACTATGCCAGTGGGTAACATCCACAGGTCCTTTGAACATGGAAGAACATCATAACCAATAATATTGGTGAAGTGGTATTTTTGTGGTTTTTCAAATGGTCTGTTTTTCCTCTCTTACTAGAATTACATTGTATGTTTCCTCTAAAACTCATTGAAAATAAGTACTTCACCATTTTGAATTTCCTTTTTGCATTATAACGCAATGACAAGAAAATGTGATCTTTGGTGTACGCAAATTTCAGTAATAAAATTAATTGAGATCTACATTTTGAGTTCATTGCTTTGGAATTAATAAAGATAGCAATTTGAAATAAATTGTAGTAAAATGACTTTATTGTGGTTTTTGGGGAAATAATAGTAAATAATGTAGGTGAAAACCCTTCAAATACCACCAATATATTGCAGCGTAGCTAATTATGGTGATTTGCTATCTACTCTTTGCTCCTTTGCAAAACATTTTTCCAAATAAATTATTTGTATGTAAATGTAGCATGTGTACTCCTTGGTGAAAATTTAATCTCCACATGATTGTAAATGGTTGAAGAAACCCTAGTAGATATTTATGTTTGAAATCTAGATATACAATTGTATACAAATAAGTGTTATATTTTATTGTATATATGAAAAATATGTTCAATGTATGTTGATGGTATTTTGGTTGTATTTTGATCATATTTCAACTATATTGCCTTCATTTTGTATGTAGTTGGTTTTGTTTCAAAGTCATATTTGGGCTATCTATTGACAAAATGTGGCCTTATTTTGGATGTATGCTCCCACATTTTTGCCATATGTGGTATTTTGTAAAGAACAGTTTTTGTCTCATATCATATCATATCATATGTATATGTTGTACATGTATATGAAAAGTATGGAAAATACATGAAATAAATACTCTAAACTGTGTTCTAAACTTTATAATATATGCTAAGTTCCAACCCTATTACAATGAAAACTAATAAAAAAACAGATTTAGCTGATGAAAACAAACAAAACAACTAAATAGATGATTAAAAAGGTATTTTTCCTTTGCACAAGTGTGTACAATGTGAAAAATGTCAAGATGTTGGAACATGCATCCAAGAAGGTTGGGAATTACCTTCAACTTTCAGGAAACAACCGAAAATTTTATTAAAACATATGAAAATTCATATAAAAACCCAAAGATAAACAAAACTACATAAGATGATAAGAAATAAAATTTATAAATGATACTATTCACAATTCCATAAGTAATTCATGTTCCATTAAATTATAAAATAATAATAAAATAAATAAACTAAAATTAAAATTAAAATGACAATTTATTTATGGAATAATTTATTTTTGGCTCCATTTTGTAAAATACATCATGTGTTTTTATAGATATATTATTAAATATAGGTGTTTTAAAAATTTATTTGTCATGCTAAGTTAGGTCCTTTGGGGCTCACACTTCACTGATCAAGTTTAGAGTTAGGTACAAAGTTAACTCTTGTAACAAATTCACCAATAGAAAAAGGGGTAATTTATGACTTAAAAAACTACTAAAATTTGTATATAAATGTCTACTTTTGGTCACGTGACTATTAGTAGTTTATTGCAAGTTATGTATAACACAACTAAATTTATGATGAAAAAAATATAGTCATTTATTGGTTGTTTTAATTGGTCAACTTGGTAGTATATTTTGCAGTTTTCTTAGTCATCGATTGCTATTACTTGGTAGTTTATTTACTTGTTGTAGCCATTGATTGTCATTAGATGGAAGTTTATTTAATCACTTGAGTCATTGATTATCGTTAACTAGTAGTTTATTTAGTTGTCGTAGTCACTAATTTTTGTTAACATGTAGTATAATTAGTCCTTTTATTCAATAATTTTCGTCAATTGATAGTATATTTAATCATTTTTATTCACTATTTTCTGTCAGTTGGTAGTATATTTAGAAAATAAATTGCAATATCATTTATTAATTTATGGTAGGGCACAGAGGAATCGAACCACCAACCTCCTGCCTATAACACACGTGCTCTTCTATTGATCTAGAACCCTTTAAAAATTGGGGAGATGAGCAATATTAACAGCCAGATTTCATCATGTGTAATCCTAGTTTATAGTGATTCATCATTTGTTAGGTAATCCAATGCACTAGGTGTACCTAACTCGATAGAAAAATAAAATGAGGTGCGCTTAATTAAATATAAGCATGGATCTAAATCATAATTTCCTACTTTAAAAGGCCTAATTTAAAAGAAGAAGAAAACTACATTCCTTAATGTTTATGCTTTTAATCCTAATTCTTAATTGCTCAATTCTTCAGTGCTAAGAAACTAACATGGTTGTGTCCAAAGCCACCACACATGCCAACATCTTATTAGTGTAGATAGACTCCTTAGAATGGAGAATACTACATGAAAACTTAATCTCTAAGTCACGAATGGATAAACAAAGGGCACATTCAAGGGTAGAGGGCTTGTAAATTGGGCTTTGGCATGGATATGGGACCACACAGCATCCAACATAAAATTGTACATGGCATCTTTAGAATTATCACCACTAGTGAAGAAAATGAGAAAGCAAAAGTAAGTTCTGAGAAGCGAGTGAAAAGGATCTTTGAGAAACACACTAAAAGGGATGTTGTAGAGTCACATGGTTCAAGTTCGATAACATTGAAATTTGATTTGAATTTGAATAAGGTTTTTATTTAAGTTCATCTTTAATACCCCCTCTCTGCACGCATGTGCCCATCCTTAGTTATCTCTCAATACTTATTTTCTGTACATGCATTAACACTTGTAGGCACAATATCCATTATACAAACAAGTTTTAAAAAATTATGAAGTTCAATGTGAAATATAATTGAATTTAACATAAAATATAATATATCATTAATATAAATTTATCTTGGAAATACTTGGAAATCACTTCATTTCCAGTTATCTAGGGATGTAGTGGATACAAAAACAAGAACCTCTATTACAAATATTGTCATATCACAATGAAATGGATATCGATGGTGGTTGGATTAAACAAAGTCCATTTTTGAAGTTGTATGTGTTGAAGGGAACCTAATATATCTCCCATAATTGATGTGAATCTTAACAAGACATGCAATTACAATTCCTATAGTGGTTTTACCATAACCCATCTGAAAGTTTACACAACAATTATATTAGAAAAGAAATACGAGAATTGAGGAAATAGATTACCACAAGATCAAGAAAAACAATAAGTATATAAGAGAATTGCAATATGAATAGTGAAAATAAATAGAGAAGAAATCACACCTGGCAATTGAAGACAAATGAAAAATTCTTGGAAAATGAGGCAATCTTCACGGCTAAGGCATAAAAATTGGAACTCGTAGGAGATTTTCCATTAGTGATAGGAACTCATGCATACATCTTTGACATCATATAGATGTGCAGTGTGGTACAACATGATCTCCGATACATAACAAGGAGATGTATATATAGCATGGCCACTTGGAATACAAGCGTGGATCCATGTCAAACTGAGAGATCATAGCCATAACAACAAACTGGATCTATGTCTCATGGAGAGCCGAATATAAGTGAGGCTCAGTCTTGCGCAACTTGGGTGATAACAGAATGAGGTAATGTCATCCAAAATCCCAAGGTCTTCATCCAAAACAACTCTAAGTACAAACCCTAACCATGTGAATAGATGAGCTGAGAGTCGAACATGGGGGGTATCGTTTGATTACCGATCATTGATGTATACTGTTAACAAACACAAGGACTTCCACCGATAATGATGATGGGGTCCAAGGTACCAAGTACGATCTGCCAAGTGTGAATAGATGGACTTGGAGACGAACACCTGGGGATCCTGTCGAAGAAGAGACATTGATGTATTCTCAACATTCAACAGCGAGGAAAATTGCCACTGGTGACTGCAATCTCCAAGGTACTAACTGAAACTCTAAACTTCATTCCCAGAGTAAAATGAGTTGATTTCGATGGGAAGAAGTTTGTTGGAAGGGAGGCCTTAAGGAATCCTCCATCATCCAACTCGAGAAACTCTCAACTGGTATGAGCTGATATGGAATATGTAACAAGATTGACACTAGGATGGCCGACACATGAGGTCAAGGTAAACTACAGAATGGCTAACACAGGGTATATCCTTGAACAGTGAGCACAACACAAAGTGACTCAGGCAGTTTTCGACATAATGAGATAGATGATAAGCCTGAAATGTAAGAGACATTATCAAACCCTCCATATGGTTGGAAGATAACCAACCGGGGGAGTAAACAACTCGTAGATCAGGTTCACCCTGAGGTCAAAAACTAAACCCAACCGACCAGATAGACTCAAGTAGGTGCTGTGTTCAAGGATAAAACTGACTGAACTACCTTTAACATTGAAGATATGACACGTCTTTCCCATCCCTTATTCTTTTTAGATAAAAGAATACCTTTCTTGTTATTTTAATGAGTCCAAGAAAGAATGAAAACTCAATAGATCCAACCATGTAAAAATTTAACGAGCCCATGGGAGGAAGACTCAAGACCTTCTTCATTGTTTATAGAGTTTGAAGAAGAGATAGAAGATTACTCTATATTGTTGATCTCTAGATTTTAATATCGAGCCGAGATCTGTTCTTGCTCGCTGGTGTTTTCATTTTTAAGGAGTCTGAAAAACTTAAACAAAAACTCCATATATCTGCTCGTGAATTTTAGTATCGAGCCCAAGCAGATTAATGCTTACCAGTGTTTTCCTGTTTATAGAGTCTGAAAAACTTAAACAATCCTCTTTTCACCTATCCGTGGATTTTATATCGAGCCTGGATTGGTTTATGCTCGGCGGTGTTTTATTGTTTATAGAGTTTAAAAACTTAAATAGTCCTCTACTTACCCTCTCGTGGATTTCACATCGACATCGAGCCCGAGTAGGTGAATGCTCACTTGGTATTTTCATGTTTAGAGAGCCTGAAAACCCTAAAGAAAGGCTCCAAAAGGTCCTTTTTCGTGCAATTAGTCTCCTCCCCCGAAAAAGTATAAAACAAAGGGAAAAGAACTCTTCTAGCACATACAGAAGTATACCTAGAGTATACCTTTTCCGTAGTTAATCCACCTAGGCCCGGAAAATGGGTAATTCTATACCTGAGTGGATGAGCCTTCGATTACTTTAACGAGCTCGAAGAGGGAAAGCTTGCTCGGCAATCTTGTTTAGGTTTAAATAGTCCAAACAAGAGCTTAAAATGACTTAAAGGTCAGTTTCTAGGATCATAGCTTCATACTCTGCCAAAACTAGGTCTTCAACAAAATATTAGTTAATGCGGCAAAAAATCTCGAAGGATATATGAATTTGAACTATCAACTAGTTGACAAGGTCTAACATCGAGAGTTTTTGAACCTAGGAGATTGATCCTACAAAAATTTAAGGAAAAATGCGAGCTGGATTAGTATTGCACCATATGTATGTTTCAATTGATTAATTAGGTGATTTGAAATTTTTTTGAAACTATAGAAAATTAAACAATGGTGGGTAAAAATTAAACTCCAATTCATATATATGATTTCATTTTAAAAATCAATTTCCAATTTGTTTTGTAGGGCAAAAATTTGTGGCAACCTTTGGCATTTTCAAATCTCCGTGGCGATCAAATCAAGCATCCAATCGTCGTTCTTCTTCCACCAAGTGAGTTATAATCCTCCATACCTGCTTTTTCAAGGTTTAGTTTTCATTTTTTGAGCCAAAAATTGCTTGCAACGCGATGCTCACAACCCTTACTGCACGGGCGCTACTGTGTAACAATAACAGTAGCGTGTAAAGGGTATGAGCGCTACTGTGCTCAAATAGAGTAGTGCCTATACGTGACTGTGTAGTATACACAATAGCGCCCAATCTTGAAAACCTAAAAAACAAGCGTCGAGACTCACAAGACTGTCATTTTTTGTGTAGGATGGTTCTTCAATGGAGGGAGAGAGAACATGAGGACATGGATAGGTTGGCCATGCAAGATCTGGCCACTCTCCACGCTCTCCGAAGATGCGGTTTATTGAAATTTTACCGAACCGTAAACATGAGGGCCCTAAACAAACTATTTCGAAGACTTATTCAGTACTAGGATGTGGATACCAATACTTTTGTCATCCATGGGCAAACTTTGGAGCTTACAGTTGATGACATATATTTCATTACTGGTCTCTCACGGAGAGGAGATGTAATCAATCTGAAAGGGTCTTCTCGTGTGGGCATAAGGTCTGTGCAAGATTACATGAATTCATATTGTCTGGCTAGAGCTGAGAAATCAGGAAGCCAAGTCTTGATTTCAACTATTGAGGGCCTCCCCTTGAAGGTAATAGTGAGTATGATCAACCGAGTGGCAGGTAGTGCCTCACTACACCTAGCTTCTAGGCACACTATGCATGTTGGTGTACAATGCTTACATGGTCATGTATATGATTGGTGTACTAGTTTACTGGCGAGCATGAAATCTCAATTAACAGGTTGCAAATCCGGCACAATGAAGAATTTTGGGTACGGTAGCATTTTATGTACTTTCTTCTTTGAGAGGATGCCTGCTATCAGTTTGGAGATGCCTCTACCTCAGGTTAACCCCCGTGAGCCCAGACTAGGTCGTTGGGGTGACATATTCCTCCGCCAGGGTGGTGGGGAAAGTCACTATTGTTATCATACTGATGATTTCTGGGGGTGGTGGGAGAGGCAAGTGCCCGCTTTCGAGCAGTTTCCATATGCTGGATTGGATTTCCGTCATGATCTAGAACTGGTGCTTCCTCCAGGTGGATCCTGGGGAGATATTGGTATGTTTAAATTTTGAGAATTATTTAATTTTTTCAAACTTTTCAAATATTTGATTTTTATAAATGAATTTTGAAGTGCTAATCAAGTGTCATATGCAGATCTTGGGCCTGTCTGTCCCGAGGGACATCCTACCATCTTTGTGAGACCAGCTGATATTACTGTAGCAGATGCTATGTTGGGGACCATAGAGAGAAAAGTGAGTCGGTTGATTCACGAGGTTCTTGCATGCCGTATGGATTAGATACCTATTGACATGCAGGAAGATGTAGTTGGGGTGCCCCCGGCATGGCTTAGGGTGCTGCGGAAGATAGCTAGGCTAGTAATATGCTATCGCAATGCAGTAGCTGATGATGAGGTCCCTCCTTCTATATAGGAGAGGGATACATTCTATGTATATATTTTTTAGGCTACTATGCCCAGTTTTGTACTTTTATGACATGACTTGATAGACTTGTGATCCAAAACTCATATATTTTTTGATACAGTATCGGCTATATACAGTATCGGTTATTTACATATGTACGTGTTTGAATTTTATGTGTGCAATGTTGTTTATGAAAGTGTATGATACAAATGCCAGTCTAACACATAGTTTTCTAATGAATCAGCTAATGTGTTTAAACTTCTTGGAATGTGTTCATATATAATGGAATCAAACTGTCTTTCCAATAGTCTAACTCGTAGAACCTGACGTAGCAATCCAATATCTCTAATCTGGTAGACACCTGTTAACTAAAATACAATTAATTGTGAGTCAAGTCTTACCTCCAAATGTGAAATGCCATGACTAAGAGCATCTCGGAGAAGTTCTATAACTGCACTGTATTCAACCACATTATTCGTGGCAGGACCCAAACAAACCCCCCTCGAAGAGACAAGTTGACCAGCGGGTGAGTAAATGACCCAAGCTGTTGCAGCCAATTGACAGGTGTGGTGACTGGCGCCATCAGCAAATCCTAAGAAATGTTCGGTTGACATCTGGTACATGAAACGAAAAAGCACACATAAGATTAACTAACAAGCATAATGAAAACTAGCTTTACAAAAATATATAGCTATGTTACAAGAAAAAGTGCGTCAGCCTAAGCGTAGTACTTCTTCAGGTAGAGCCCATTTCTAGGCTCAGCCAATTTATTACCTTCATAATCTATCAGTTCATAGGCACCTTTCTTCAGTACTTTGGAAATTATAAAAGGTCCGAGCCACCTGGATTTGATTTTTCCAGGTCCTAAGGGTTCTTTGTCTTGATCCCAAAGTAGGACAAAGTCTCCTTCAATGAAAACCCTAGGTTTGACGGATTTGTCATACTGTCCTTTGACTCATTTTTTGTGGACCTCGTTTGTTGTGAGCGTGTCGCGGCACTGTTCATCTAGATGTTCAAGGTGTAACAAATGTTCTTCTAGTATTGAAGTATCTGGTAGTAACTGAACTGCTAGTTTTAGCGAAGGAATCTCGCATTCAATCGGTACGACTGCTTCTATCCCATGCACAAGTTGGAAGGGAGAGAAACCGGTAGCAGTCTTAATGTTGGCTCGGTAAGCCCAAAGAGCCGGGTACAGCATGATGTGCCAGTTATTTCGACTGGCATTAACAGTTCTCTGCAGTATAACCTTTAAAGTTTTGTTCACTGCTTCAACTTGTCCATTCTCCTGTGGATAGTATGAAGACGAATGTTCTTGTTGAAAACCAAGCATTGTATACAACTCAGTCATCATGCTATTTTGGAAATGACTACCATGATCAGTCACTATCTCTTTAGGTATGCCAAACCGTGGAATAATCTGATTAAACACGAAATAGGCGGCAGTTTCTTCATCTTCCTTAACAGTAGGCATTGCCTCTGCCCACTTAGTCAAGTAGTCAACGGCAATGATGATGTAATGATGTCATCCAGCTGAAGCTGGATTGCACGTCATGTAATCAACCCCCAATTTTGTGAAGGGACCTGCTGTAATTACAGGATGAAGAGGAGCCGGTTGTGCCCTCATTTTCTTAGTGAAAAACTGACACGGTCGACAGCGTTTCACCGCTTCCACACAATCTTTAAAGATCGTGGGCCAAAAATATCCGGCACGTAGTATCTTCTGAGCTGTTGCCAACCTGGAAAGATGTCCCCCACAAGCTCCACTGTGGGTATCATTTAATACTGCTTCGGCTTCTTCTCGAGTTAAGCAGCGTCGTAAAATGGAATCTACCCCATGTCGATACAAATTATCTGAGATGATAAGGTAGTTCTTCGCATGGCTTTTGAGCTTGCATCGCTCTTCTCGAGAAAAAGTAGTAGGACACCTCAAAGTCTAGAGATATACTAAGATATCCACGTACCATGGGTCAAAGGAAGCAATGAGGAAGATATGTTCATCTGGGAATGATGATTCTTCCTCAACGTATTCTAGGTCACATGGAAATTCTGAGATTAACTCAGCGAACACTAGTGATTTCTTCGACTTGGCTGATTGGAAGACCAAATCGAACTCCTGTAGGATTACAATCCATTTATTATATTTCCCACTGATGATTCATCGGGTGAGAACGTACTGGAAAGGATTGACTTCTGCTATCACAGTAGTAGTTCATAAAAGTATATAGTGACGAAGCCTATGTACCGCATAGACCGCGGCAAGTGCTAACTTCTCAACGTGCAAATATTTAACCTCAGAGACTATCAATGCGTGAGAAAGATAGTAGACAACATGCTCTTGGAGCATATCGTATTCCTGAACCAAAACTATACCAATTGTATTAAGAGACACTGCCAGATATAAAATAAAATCTTTTGAGTAGTTTGGCAGGCTCAACAAGGGTGCTGAAAGGAGTGCCTTTTTTAAGGCTTCAAAGGATGCTTGAGCAGCCTCGTCCCACACAAAATAGGAGTCTTGTTTGAGTAGCCTCATAAAACCTTTAGTAATTTTAGCATAGTTTATGATGAATCGCCGTAAGAAATTAGACATGCCTTGCAGACTTTGCAGTTGTCGCAAGGTGCGAGGAGGAGGCAGATTTACAATCGCCTCTACTTTCAGTGGGTCTACCATTATGCCATGACTGGAGATAATGAAGCCCTGTAAATGTCCCGATTCGACACAGAACACACACTTATTAGGATTCAAACGAATCTTATATTGTCTGCATCTTTCAAACACCTGTCTAAGATGAGCTGGATGATCCCGTCTCTTTCGAGATCGCACCAGAAGATCATCCAGGTAAGGTTCCACTATGTGTTTGATATCATGAAAAGCGAAATTCATCGCACGCTGGAAGGTGGCTCTAGCATTCTTCAAGCCAAATGGAATCTTCTGGTAAGCGAAGGTCCCCCACGGGAAAATGAAAGTTGTTTTATGCTAGTCCTTGGGTTTGATTTCTATTTGATTATATCTCGAAAAACCGTCCATGAAAGAGAACATCTCGTGTCCGGCACAAGCATCTATGATTTGATAGATAAACGGTGTAGGATAGTTATCTTTCAGACAAGCTTTGTTCAAGTCCTGGAAGTCAGTACATACTCTAATGGTACCTTGCTTCTTATCAACTAGAACGAGGTTTGAAACCCATTCCGTCATGTCAATCGGATAGATGAAACCGGCTTTAAGCAACTTTTCAACCTTCGCCTTAATGGCAGCTACTTTTCTCAGGTTCACGGGATGGAGCTTTTGTCTCACAGGTTTTGCGTTAGGGTATGTCGTGATGACATGCTCCACGATGGCTGGGTCTATACCTGGCATCTCCTCATATGACCAGGGAAAAACGTCGTGGAATTCTTTAAAAAAATTTGTATACCGAGTGATCTCTTCTGGAGAATAGTCTGCACCAATAAAAATGTTTTCCACGACCCCAGGTTTGGTGGAAATGTTGATCGAAATTGTTCTCGATATATTAGCCATATTTCCTTCAACATAAACAGCTCTCGAAGTAGAAGGAAAAGATGACAAATCAACCAATCCACTGGGTCTTACAGGGAATTCCCCTCTCTCAATCCTGTCTAGATTTGGAAGCATGTAGGACCTGTGGTGCATATGTTCCCATGGTTGGTCCAGGCCCATCATGACTTCTGAGATGGCTCCATCAGACGGAAAAACCGTATCTAAACAATCGAACGAGTGAGTGGAATTCAGTGACCATGCCGGAGCATAGTCCATATCTGACTCAACAGAGACTAGTGGAGTCATGATATGTTCCATTGCAGTGTGTTGTGTTTCCATATAGGCCACTTCTCCAATGGACGGAGGCATAAAAGGTTCTGACATAGTAGGAAGGATCCAAGGATCGGTTCTTAAACCAACCATGAATGTTTCGGTAGCAGTACCCACATCAGAACGCATAAAAAGAACAGGGGAGGGGAGGTCGAAAGTGCCTGTTAACGACCTGTACATCCCTGCTCCTAAACTCTCATTAACTAGGGCGGTTTGATCAACTAGGGGAACTGTGGTCTCCGAAGAAGTCTGGTTGTTTCTCTGATTGAAAGAAAATTGATCGACTGTAACGACCTTACCTTCAAATGGGAACATAACAACTCGAAAAACTGTCGATGCAATAGCTCGCATGGCATATGTCCAGCTCCTGCCTAATAACATATTGTAATCAAGTGGAGCGTCCAGAACTTCTACTTCTATAGCAACTGTCTTACCGGCCAAACTGTTTTACCAGCCAATGTGACATCAAATGATGGAAAAACCCCATGTGGACGGAAAGTCCTGCCATCAAATGTAGTAAGCAGTGTGTTAGAAGGGGCTAACTCGGGGGAACCCAAAGCTTTCCAACAGGAAATTGACATTACGCAGGTCGATGCGTCCTCATCTACAACAGCTCGTCTGATGGTCATTGGGCCATGGACGACTTCAATCTGAAGAGAAACGTGGTAGGGCAACCGGTATTTGACATCAATCATATCAAATCGCGTAGACATGTTAGAGGATTCCATACTTCCAATAGTTTCCAAAAGTGCATTCTGTTGTAAAGGACAACTTTGCAAGACTTCTAAAGTAGATGTGGCACAAGGGGTCTGGGCTAAATCTTCAACCATGTTGTAGTTGGAAGCGGCCCGAGTGTTGGAATTGTGCGATGCCCGTTTCAAGACACCTTTCGAGATCTTGGGCATTGGGTCCACAAGTATGTGGAGGGGAGTGGAGGATTCTGGAATCTCTTTATCCTTTTTCTGTGCGTTCGGGGTATAGTTCTTGGCTCTCATTTGTAAGAGTGCATCCGAATTAACCATGTTAATAAAAGTTTGATCAATCGTAGCATGTGTAGTGCCCCCAGTGTTGGAGGTGCCAGAATTTGAGCTCTGCCCTTTAGGGAATAGATCTTTCAATACGGCAGGATTCTTTTCTCTTAATAGCTTCTGGGCTTCTTCAAGCAGAGGGCATTGGTGAGTAAGGTGGTCCTTCTTGCAAAGTTTACAAGGGAACTTAACCTTCTTTTTCTCTTTGTTACCCTCTTCGGCATTCTTTTTTTTGGGCTTTTGTTGGTTCCCCTCTCCTTTCTTGCCCTTCTTTTTGTTATTGGGCTGCCGAGGGCCCTTTTGATTGTTCTGAACCTGGTCGACAGGCTCAGAAGTAGAAGGAGAGGTTGTGACGGATGAAACTTCTGGAGTCGATTGTTTAACAGATAAGGCATGAACCTGTTTGGTCAATGCTTCGAAAGCTGCAGAGTCAACTGAGCCCACTATGTCATGAGCATGTGGTCCAAGTTTAGGTCTACTCAGATCGGTATTCGATCGCGGTGCATCAGGTATGATCTTATACAGTAACCCGGATTGTGCATAAATGAGATCTAACTGCTGGGTCCATAGGATGGCTTCTTCCTCGTTAAACACTCCAGACGTAGCTACTTCCTTAGAAATGTAAGGAAGGATTGATTTCAAATACCACTCAAGAAGGAATTCTAGAGGTATGTTGGCTTTAATGAGCCTCTTTCGTATTCGCCACTCCTAAATGTGGTCAGATAAATGAGTGGCTTGATTTTTCCTAAATGTAGACAAAAGGTCTATTCCGACATCATACCAAACAGGAAGCTGGAAGTGATTCAAAAAGACAGTCGTGAGATCCCCAAATTAGAGAATGTAGCTGTAGGTAACTCAATGTACCATTTGGCTATAGCACCGGTTAAAGTCCTTTGGAACAGTCTCAATCTAATGGAATCTTCATTTAATGAGTTCAAGGAACACCATAAATGGAAAGTAGTGACATGTTCACCAGGGTCTTCACCTGTTTTGCCTTCGAACTTTGGAATGTCCGAAGGTAAATTGGTAGGAACTGGTGGCCATGTAGCGTTATGATACATTGGATTGTTGGTCAGTTTGGAAAGATCTGGCAAATTCAAAGTTGCCAGAAATGGTAAACGAGGCCGGTAAGACGGTACTTGATAAGCTGGGGTCAAAAAAGGGGAACCACCCATAGTTTGACCCATGAACTGCTGGTAGGGGTTTCCCCCAGCTGTCTGCTGGTAAGGGTTGCCCCCAACCATCTGTTGATAAGGGTTGCCACCGGCCATCTGCTGATAGGGGTTTCCACCTACCATCTGTTGATAAGGGTTGCCCCCAGTTACTTGTTGGTAGGGGTTGCCCCCTGCCATCTGTTGTTGCACGAAAGAATTATTGAAATTTTCCCATCCATATGAAAGTGGGTTAGTGCTCTATGGGTTTGTCCACTGTGGCTGGGTGTTAGCCCCGCCATATTGCTGGTTAAAAATACTACCCCCTCCCCCTGTGAATAAGGAAAAAGACACATTACCTGCAAGCATATTACATTGATTCATGTTGGGACCTGCAAAGGTATTGAAACCAGTGGTAGCTGACGTAGACGGTGCGGTCATGGTACTCATGACAGGCACAGTTGCAGAAGCACTTGGCCCTACAGCGGGTGTGGAAATCCAAGTACTGGGTATCTGATATAACGGTTGAAATGCAGGAGGTGACACTAAATTGGTTGTACTGCTAGGTCCAACAGTAGGTGTAGAGGTAGATCCCATAGTTGTTGAACTTGGCATACCGAACGTACCAATATTAAAATTGAAAGACGGAGTGGACACAGAGGTTGTCTGTGCTGAACTTGGTGTAGCAGTAAAAGGAGGATTTACCGTGTTAATGTTCATACCTATGGTGGGAGTTTTTGGAACTCCCTGTTCACCTCCTAGAGTAGACATCAGATGTCCAGGCAAGAAATTATATGCACTGTAATGGGGCTACTGGAAACCAATAGGTAACAGAAGCGGATTTCTAGGATTGGTCAGAGGAGGATTGAAGGGAGTGTTATACTCCGCAGAAGTAAGATCTTCAATCTCAACTGAACTAAAGTGTCGCTGATCTGGATTACCTGGTTGTGGTTCCTCAGGAACCTCTATTTCAGGGTTTTCTATTGTTGTTTGTTGTTCTTCAGGAAACTCAACTTCAAGCGGTAGTTCCTCAAGAATTCCCATTTCAGGATTTTTCATTGTAAAAATTTCCACAGGAAATTATGTTTCAGGAATGGTTTCTGAAGAAACACTGGGGTTTAGCCGTTGTCTTCTAGCTGGCGGTAAAGGTTCTGTTCTAACTGGTGGAAGGTTTTGAAGCCTTCTCAATCTACGAAGCTCTTGATTCTCTGTGATTATTATATATATAAAGTAACAAACTAGAACCTAGTGGCCACTACGACTAGGGGGAAAACAACACGCCAACTAAAAAAAGTCCTAAGTATGCAAACCAGGAAAACGAGATGCCTTCCGGAGAAGAGTCTGGGATGATGAGGGCCCAGAACAGATCAACGAAGAAAGAAAGACAGTTACCCGGGGTCCACAATACAATGACTAAGGGTGCAAGCTCTGGAATCACCCAACTGCCCTCCCAAAGACCTGCAAGGGATTTCCTCCCACGTTTGTCTTAGGTACAGCAGATATACCCTCTGCTGTCACCTGTGTATGAACCTAAGGTCAGATACTAAGGATACCACAACACCGAAAACTCTTGGGGGAACAGTCGCTAGTCGAATAAGAAGGCGTGGGCAGGGTAACTGAGCCCCAAACTCAAAAGAGTCCCCATACGCGATCCAATCCTGGTATATGCTCGAAACAGAAAGTAGGAGGAGTATTCTTAACAATCTGATCTCACAATACCTACTGCATAGATCCCAGCCAAGCTTTGAGTGAAATGGATTTACCTGTGATAGTCGAACTACATTTTTTGTGTAATGTGTGATCTTGAGTGGTTTAAGGTGATTTAAACTCAAGATCCTAACCAAGACTAGTTGGTGTAGTGTATCCCTAAAAAAGAAAAATTGTTTCTATTTCATTTTATTAAAAAAAAATTAGGGATGTTATTACTCAAAAGGTAGTGTGTTTGTGTGGCGTGGTTGCAACAGGAAAACAACAGTGCATAAATTCTAACTTTCGACAACAAAGCTCTTTTTTTTATTTTTTAAACTTCTTTTCCAAATTGAAAAACTGAGAAAATCTACTTAAATATCTTTTTGTTTTCTTTTGAAATTGTACACAAAATAACCTATGCTATCTTGTAACAAAAATAAGCCTTATTAAACTTAAACTACCAAATTTTTTGCTTTTTCTGTTATCATAAACGAAAAAGAACTATAAACATGGAAAGCAAATAAGACTTGTGTGCTATGTGTAAGTATGGCTAAAAATGGTTCTTAAGCTTATAGTTGTCAAGGCACTAGCTCAAAAAATACTTGACCTACAAGTTTTTTGCAAAGAAAAAGCCTCTATACTCGGAAACAAAGTGGGAGAAAACAAAGGAGGTAGATACAAGAGGACTAACCTAAAGCATCTAACCCTAGCAAGACCACTATGCCAAGCAAAAAGTAGGTAAGCAAGCTACCAAAAATGAGAAATGAATTAGCCTAAAGCACTTCAAATACACTTGAAACCAGAAAAAGACAAGAAGTCCAAGAAGATTGGAAATCAACAAGTTCGGAAGACACCCTAAAGACTCTAAAACAGACCAAACCCTAAAACAAAGGATAGGATAGGTAAAGAGCAGACAAATGTTGCCACAAACAATAGATACAAAAGTATGTAGGTTTGTAAACCAGCAACATACAGTCAGGGCCTAAAAAGCCGAAGTGATCACCACAAAACACAACCTAGTTTTCCAAAAAGGTTATAAACAGTCCAAACGTTCCACAGGTAAACAAGCGATCTAAAGATGGTAAAAAGACTCAAAGAAAGGTTCTATGACTTAAAAAAAAGTTTAAAACCCCAAATACCAGTCAAGAAGATCTAACAACGAAGTCAGGAGACCACCAAAAAGGCTAAAACTCAAGCAGACCACTAACAGAAGGCTTCAGGAAATGTACCCTGCTGTGCAGTAGGGAAACTCGCACTCCTGCAGAGATGGGCGCCACTGTATGTATAGCACAGTAGCATATGGGCGCTACTGTATGTACAACAAAGTAGCGCTCAGGTCTTAAAAGCTTAAAAAATTGACTTTGAAAAGATACAAAAAGACTGATTGCAGTAGAGAAAAACAAGCAGGAGGTACCTACAGTTTTTTCAGCACATAAAAGGAGTTGAAACAATTTTGGGAAGACAAACAAGAAAAGGTTTCCTAGAGCAAAAACACAACTATCCCCAGTATGGTCGCTAGTCTGTTGGCGGGCAAAACTACCCTATAGTAAGGAAACTGATACTATCAACTGGAAAGGGATGACAGGTAAGTGTATTAACTGCATTACAGAAATGTTCATGAAAAGAAATGAATTATAGACCTTGAGAACATACCTTTCAACTGACGTTCGATCCTAGCTCTTATTTGATCTTGCGTTCGATCCTCAAGTCCACCTCCTGTTCACTAAACCTGCAATACAAGTACCTTTCTTAGCGTATCTTGGATAATATATAATGATTGAAAGAAACAAAAACAATTTTAAACATTCAATATTAACCAAAACAGATCCAAATTAATATATTATTTCAATGAACACTTAATTTGGGACAAGAAAAACACTTCAACCTTTTATTGTCAAATGCAAATTGATGTTACAAATATACCTGACTTTGTGACATGCTCCTGCAACTTGATCCTGGGTTCCTGCTCTTTTCTAACTTAGATATCTTCCAGCATAAACTCCTCCAATGCAAATTTCTCCTTAAGGTCTCTTCACAACATTCATGTCTCTAACCCCTCTCCTTATTCTTCCCTGTATTTATAGGACAAGAGAAGCAGTTCAGGTTGAGGGATGGTTATGGAGGAAGTTGGGAAACTACCTACAACTAATCCTCTTCGTGAAATTAATTATTTTTTAATCATCTTTTGAGATGTACGCTACTATTATTCAGTGAAGTAGAGTTTAGGGCGCTACTTTAATGCTTGTAAACTAGCGCTCTTATCTTTTTAAATGTTGAGCGCTACTCTGCTGAAGAGGAGTAGCGCTCATAAGAGCTTGAGCACTACTATGGCACACTGGAGTAACGTATAGGTGTTAGTCTATTGAAGTAGAGTAGCGCTCATATCTCAGAATGATATTTTTCAGGGTTTTTTCAGTGTTGTCTGGAGGTGGAGTAAGTCAAAGTCTCATCTAGGGTCAACATGCTCCTCCATCCAAGTTGTCATTTTGTGTGATCAACAGCTCAAGGTGATCACGGACGGAGAGGTGCAGGTTTGACCGATAACACTAGTGCATCCTACATCCATTGTGAACATCGTGGTTAATTCAAGGAAGGTTTGGATCCCGAAGCTTGGAGTATATCTACATCGACTCACTCATTTTTTTCTCTTTTATGTACTCTTCTCGTTTTACATGATATAGACATGTATCTTTCTTCCCCTCTCTACATCATGTTGTTATGAATGGTATCTTGTTTAGAACTGTGTATTTAGTCAATGTTCTATAGTATATATGATCTTGCTTGACTAGATCAGATTAGATCTAGTTATATATTTCTTAGATCTATGAGTTAATGTTCATTTACATGTCATATTCCATATTTTAGAAGGTTTTGAGGAAACATATTTGGTTTATTCTTTGTGTGTACGGGATAGCAGGTGGAGCTGGAGCAAAGACTATCAGATCTATAGCAGCTAGATTGGATCTACACCAAAAGACTCTTCATAAGCCAAGGTATGTCCCCCTTCTTCATATTCTTCTCATAGTGTGCATGTGAATGAATTATTAGATCCTCGAGACAGAATATTAGATCTAGGGTTTGAAATTACATTTTTCTACCCTCCTTGGATCAAAGGAAAGGATTAGAGGGAGGTCTCACTTGGATCAAAGGAAAGGATTAGAGGGA
This sequence comes from Larix kaempferi, assembly GCA_027924585.1. Lineage (NCBI taxonomy): Eukaryota > Viridiplantae > Streptophyta > Pinopsida > Pinales > Pinaceae > Larix > Larix kaempferi. The sequence continues at coordinate 23,760,842 of BSBM01000502.1, read as the reverse complement.
GGTCTCACTTGCCCGCATGAGAGAATTCTCCACAACACTCTAGAAAAATAAACCATTGACAATATTTTTTCTTTTATGGCATCTTTGTGGTTTGATTTTTGTATTTTTATATAACCACTTCTGCTAGAATTTCTTAGTCATGCCATTTTTTAGAAATCTCATTTTTTTCCATGTATATGAATGTACTGCAACTTAAATTTCTACCACAAAAAACTAACAAAATACAAATAAGTATGTATCTTCCCTAGTGGACCAACAATATCATTTATCTCTGACAACATCACAAAGCTTTCTGGTAAACATAATCATATAATAAGTGCTAAATATTTTCAAAAATCCCATGCAACTAGAAACCATAAATTATGTTTGGTCCAAACATACGTGAAAATATATTTGAGTTTAGTAGCCTACAAAGCTTGAATTTCAAATGAGTTGTTTACATATAAATTTGCATGACAAAGATTACATTTAAACGACCTTTAGCATATAATCTATACATAAATATTATAGAATCCATGAAGCATCCTTTCTAGAGTAGTATGCAGCAGTTTCTTCCAACATGGCTGATTCAATGTTGTTCTCGTAGCAGTCCATCTTACCCATCCAATCTCCACAAAGATTCCCAAAACACTTTTATGGAAAGCACGGTCTATTTGTTCTGCCTCATATTCCCGATCAATCTAGGGTAGTCAGCATAGACAATCCTATATTATTATCAAATCATGGTAAAACAAAAAATGAATTGTCAAACAATAAAACTTACTATTGTGTTCAAGATGTGAAGAGAACATTCAAAAGGTGCGAAGAGGATATTGGCCCCATGTGTTAGGCCTATGAACCAAAATTTTAAAGTTAGTGAATTGAATATTTTGAATGTTTTAATGATGAGGCATATGCACCAAGTTTATTCATTACTATTGATTCAAATCTTACTAGGACCTAACACGTGTCAAAAGACATTTGACTATTCATTGTTAAACCATTCACTGGAACTTCTCTTCTTGAGCAGTGTTGGCATTCCAACAACCCCTAAAAATTCTCACAAATTTTCGAGACCCACATTCATAATTTTGTAAATACGCTTCTTGTTTGATTTTGATTTTAGTCGATGGTCTCATGAGTTCCCTTTCTTAGAAATTCGATTTCCTTCTCAATGATTCTCGGCTTGTATTTTGTAAGATGACGATTTGGTTGTTAGATTGATCATTATATTCTTGGTGGTTCAATGCCTTCTGCATATCTTTATTAAAACTTTGGTCTACAAGGTCCAAATTTTTGTGGGCGTGATTTCTAATCTTAATTGTTACATGTGTTCAGGTTCATGATTAATTTGAGGGTTATTAAGGTGGAAATGTATGATAGGATAATGTCAATTATTGTATCCAGTGAAACAAGGTGCTCTACAGCTGTATAGGGGAGATGTTGTAACATGTATGTAAAAGTAATTTTTTTAATTAAAAAATAATAATAAAAATTCATGTCAACTCATAAAATAAAAAATTATGAAAAGTACTCCTCAGCTTCTGGTACCCATAAAACCCACTCATTATCCTTTTACCCAGGGTTTTGGCTCGCATACTCTTAGAGGCACAGTTTTATCAATCTTTCGCACTTCAATCACACAGACGCTAGGACGGAACATATATATCAATCAGTAGAGAGCTGTATATTAAAGATCATATCGAGAGCAGCTTCAAAGCAGGCCATAAAAATCAATGGAGAATCATCTGTGTTGTGCTAGCCTCTTAATTTGTTAGCATCCCAATGCAATTCCGGCCATAGAAAGCTCTCCTCTAACTCTAGAGTCTTTCCAGCCGTTGCGACTGAAAATTGATCTGAACTTTCTTCAGGCCGGAAGAGCAGTACAGCAGTACAGAGAATTCAGATCATTTGGAGAAAAAAATAGTAGATCGATTTGTGGTGCCAAAACTGTTGTTAGATGAAGATGAAGACCAAGACCGACGGACAGGGTTGGGGTTGAGCGAGAGCACGATACGCACCTTTAGGTATTGGAAACTTGGACGTGGGATGTGAAGAAGCGAGAATCGTGCCACTAAATTCCACACCATCATTGTTATAAAGGAGTTCTAGCTCTCCAGAGTTGTTGGTTACCATTCTGCAAAATAAAAGTAAAAAATTAATGCCTTTTAATACACTTAACATTTCGGATCATGGGTAATGGCACATGCAAGGGATGATTTTGATCTTATGATCAGTTTTCAAAGAGGAAATTCCAATCATACACAAACTGCAAAATATCACTAAAAAGGAGATCTTGTGTCTTCATGTTTCTGGAGATCAGTGCCTAACTTCACCCACTTTAGCTTTTTCTAACGACTTCAACTTCACCAACTTTGCTTTTTTTCTAGCGACTTTAACAACTTCAACAGAGACTAATCACTAAACTGAAGTGAGTGCAATTGGTAATTTGTATATATAAATACTTTGATCTCGGTAGTGGTATTTCTGTGATCCATCTCTATCTTGTCTCTTCCTCACCTGTCAAATGTGTCCCTTCCTTTGTGCTTTTGTGGAGTTTGAAGTTGAAATCTAAAAAGTGCAGCTATATTCGATGGAAGCTAAAGTGTCAACTAGGTTTGTTCGGCTGGTCATATGCCTATCCTTGCTGACTGCTATGGCGTCGGCGAAGCTACACACTCACATATTCGTTGCACGTCTTCTTACTTTCAATATTCTCCATTTCAAATGTTATTAACTTATTTTGCTCTAAAAAGGTTGTATGGCTGGAGAGGTTGGGTACATGGAATTTTTACATCCTTTGAAGTCAAAATTTATAAGCGTATAGATAGGATTTTTTATTTCACTGTTTTTTCTAAGAGTTGCAAACTTAATGTGACATGTAGTCATGGAAACCCCTTAACCTATAGTAAGCACTGTACTTTCGTTGTATACTTGTATATATAGCAGTATACATTTGTACTAGGCATCCAAGGTCTATTAGATTTTTTAAATAAACTTTACACAATACGCATAGTAAAAGAATGTAGAATGCCCTTTACTTTCTCAATGCAAAAAAATAACGAGATCCACTAACATGGATCTATCATAAATTAATTTTTCAACTGTGTATTCTTTTTTCTTAATGGAGAGTTTCTTCTTTTTGTTACTTGCAAAATAATTATGTAGTAGTTGTTATTTCTATGTCGTAACATGCTCGTATAGTTTGGAAACATTATTTTTCTTCAAAATCTATCAAGATACAATGATTTTTCTTGCTTCAGTGATTTATATGTTTACTTATTGGTTTTAAGTGTTTTTGATATCTGGTTTTGGTGCTAATTTAGGTTGCGTGGAAGATGTAAAAGGTTCAACCATTGAACCACAATTTATAACACATCTTTACAGATTCTATAACAGGGAATATGCAGCTTTACTGCTCATATATCTTGTTTATACATTCTTCTAATAATTGAGGCCCATTAAATACAACATTTTGAAGAATATATAATACATTGAATGGATTTACCCCCAAAATATATAACATGGGATTGATTCACACCCAATGAATTTTTACTGTATAAGAATTGTGAATAGTATATCGTTTTATACTATTCTTTAAATTTAATCTATATATCATGGTTGGCAATATAAGTATGCAATTTATTTTCCATAATCTTAAAATTTATGATTATCAATAAATGTTTCTTACCCATAAATGTTTCTTCCTCATTTTTAATCCAATATCCTTTAGAGATTCAGTTTTGTATAGGCCATTATTTCCTATGAGAGTTTTGAACATAATATGTAATTTTGGTAATTTTGGAACACATGTCCATTAGAATAGCTTCTTGAGGACTGCAGCTATTACAGCTATCATGACAATGATGAAGAAATGCGGATGTATATTTCTAACCTTATAAAATAATCTAAACCATATTAATAATTGAGTCTGGATGTGAGGACTACATAAATTAGCACACTACGGTTTTAACCCTTGAGTTGGATTTGTCTCGCTATAAGCTCATTCGAGTTTAATTTGAATAACTTATACGACTTATAGTAAGATTTTATAAAAAGTTAATTCATTAAAATAAGAATATGTATGATTTTAATGATGAAAAGTGTGAGTATGGTAACCTTAAATATAAAAGGATTGGATTCATAAAAAGAGTGCCTTGTTGGAAGTACGGATTAATTCAATTATTTTCCAAATTTGTTTCACAAACTTATAATGCAAAGAATAAATATGTATCAAGAGTTCCTTAGTGAGCTATTATCAAAATAAAAGTAGAAGTAGAAAACGCATAATTTACAAATTTAAGATTCATAAAATAATATATATGATGCAAATTCTAAGAGTATAAGCTTGTATTAATTTTTTGAGGTGTGTTCTTTTAGGCATGACCAACTTGGATATGATCCAGCTTCGAAAAAAATATTCAAATTTGCCCAAAATTGTAAAAAAAAATTCACAAAATTCTAAAAAAAGAAAAAATTTAATTAAACCTTATAGGGCTTGTATAATTCAATAAGTCATTCAAAAAAAAAGAAACATCACCTTAATTCAATTCCTTGATACATACTTTCTCAAGATGAAGATCAAACTTCCAAGAAACACACATTTAATCCAATTATTTTGATCCACCAAATTGCTGATTTAATTCGTTGATAAAGTGAAAACCAAAACTTCATAAGATTGTTGAAACATCAAATTAATTCAATCCAAAAAGAACCAACGAAAAGAAGTGAATGAAATAAGTCCAAATAAGAACACTCAAGCCTTATGAAGCGGCTAGAAAGCCAAAAGATACCCTGAGCAAAAATCGTTAAAATCACCAAACCATTGTCGCATGAGCCCAAAAATCAGTAAAATTAAGAGATCAAGCATGCGCAATCACAGAATGTCATCAAACCAAGCAGTGAAATTACAAAAAATAATTGTAATCCAATGAAAGCAAAATATTTACAAAATTCTAAATGGGGGGGCTAAGATATCATGAGAAATTTTGTTTTGGGGGGGTTTGTTGGGGTGCCAATAGGGGCCATTTGGTAATAGTTCTCTTATGGATGAATTAGAATTTCATACAAATTCAAAATTTTAAAATTTTGGTAATTTTAAGGTGGGCCCCACCTATGACACATGAATGGGTGACATGAAGGATCCAGAAGAGTGGTAACACACCCAGTGTCACACTAGACTTAATACACAATTTTTTTAAATAATAAAATATATTAATGTTCATTAGCTACAAGCATATTTCATATATGCAATCCTATAACAAATGCATAACTATTGCATTAGAATGCATAAAATATATACAAGTAATTAGAAGCTTCAACTTAATCCATAAGACCCATAATTTCTTATAACAAATGCATAAAATTCATAATATTGAAAGCATATAATAACTTATGAGACGTTTATTTAATAATATTCATATAGAATAGATTTATGAACACTTATGAAATCATATGTTGATCATTAACTTACTGTGTGCAATAAGAACTACGCAGTAAAACTCTATCTTATTGATTATACATTAAACTCCATAAAATTAGAGCGAATAAATTTATAAATATTTATTTTAACATGCCTTTTCCAATTAACTAAGACAAAGATAATCCTTTCTTTTCAACATACCCGTTTTTTTTCAAAACTTACTGCTTAGTAAGAATTGCTCTAGCAATCTAGAGAGTATACTTCACCTAAAATAAATAGATTAAGACATATAATTATGCACCCATATCAATACCATTAATATATTATTTTTACTAAATATGATTACTGGACCATAATAATTTTTGGCTTAGAAAATAATATTTCCAAATCTTTCCTTATAAAAATTCATTCTTAGGAACTCTGCACTATGTCATGAGCTGCCACGAAGTGAATGGAGTGAGCTTTGAGCTTCGACACAAGCATACAGTAAGTACTTCGTCGTAAGTACTTTGTAGGAATTGTCCAATATGAATTTCATAGTCATACCTTAGGAAATATGGTTTTATACTTAAACATTTCTCAATATATGCATTTTTTCATTTTACTAAGTCAAAGGAGAATATGAATTCAACATATTCCTTTTTAAACTTACTTCGCCATATTTCTCAAAAACTGTGAAGTGGGGTTCCATTAAATAATTGGGAAAACATTTTTCATTCTTTTCATATTCATTAAAGATAAATGACACATAATTTACTAATTCAAACCATGGAATTTTACATGCAAACCCTACAATTCCAAAACTTGTAATTAAAACCAAAAACCCACTCATTAATTGGCCCATGGTATTTGTAAAATAATGAAAATTGTCCTTGGACATCGATCGAAACATTCAAACTTTTTTAAATTAACAACTTTCAGCCCATGGTTTTCAAACAACTATACCACTCAAAAAAAAGAACCTAAAAACATGCCTTACCACATGGTTTTGTTTATGAATTAATTAATAAACAAAATTAGGACTTAAACATTTACTCTACTTTGGAGACATAAAAGCTTAATATTTTTCAAATAAACCAAACCAACCTGTGGTTTTAACAAATTACATATTAGGCATAATGGTTCGAATACACCTTCGACACAAACATGTAAAATTTATTAAATATTTATATTGAGCGTTCTATTTAAATCTTAGGAGATATCTTTTCCCAAATGAAATATCTTCGACATATAATTTCAAATTTTTTAGAACAATTATGTAGAACCGGTCATTCATTATTTAAGGAACTATTTTCTTCCAACTAATTGGAAAAATAAGAGTTTAAATCATTTCGAAATAATTTGCATAACATTTCATTTAGCAGCCTTTTCACACATGCCTTTACAACAATATATATATTTACAATAATCTTCTAAGTAACTAATGAAAAATAATAATAATGGATGAAATTCCAATTTATTTATCCATTCTTCTAATTTTTCCAAGCCTTGTGCTCTTGGACATAGTTTAATTAAGCATTAAATTTTCAAACCCGTAAATTAAAAATATCTACAGAAATGAATTTTGACTTCGACTTAAATAAAGAGCTCGCTTGCATAAAATTTCCAAGCAATATCGCATAATTAAACTTGCACTTATTACATGTCCATGAATTAAACCAAGTAAAATATGAATTCCTACCTTGCATCCAAACTCGGGAAAATTAACAAGGAAATTGTGCAAATATTTAATCGGTAATTAATTAAATAACATCTCAGAAATTAAGACAGAATTTCCAGGTATTAAACTTATCTGCAAAATACTTGAACTGGGAAATTGGCTCTGTGGCAACCATGCTCCACCCAATCATAGGTACTTCTGCTCGTTATTATCTCAGAAGAACTCCACCCCCTAGCTGAGACTTGTGCATTCACTAGATAGACTTCTCACCAATTCCTAGATTTTTTAGAATTTACACTTGGCAATCACGAAAATTGGATTGAATACCAATTGCATGCCAAATAGCGCACTTAACCTCCTTGATTTCCTTCTAACTGCACAATAGTGAAACACATCACTGCCATCTGTTCTCATAAATCCACCAAGTCAGATGCATACACCATTTTCCACTTCACTAGAAGACCAAAGACAAAATGGATAGAGTTGCAACATATATTTTTCAGCAAATTGGATCACATGTTCAGGGATTCATATCAATTTTTGTTCTTGGATAATAATGATCTCTCGTGTTCTCTCCGACATACCCAGGCATGGAAATTTTTATCATAACTCCTTCTTCTTCTTTTTCCGTACAGAATGGACACCAATTACTTTTCCCCTGCATGCATAAGTCCATGAATGCAACTTGGAACCATGTGGGCTCTCCCTCTCAACCCATTTATTATTATTATTATTATTATTATTATATATATATATAAACCACCCAAAATCCGTCTTAATCATAATTAAATAATAATTACGATTTTAATAATATAAATTCATTTAAATGGGTTAAAGACTTAGGATGAACTTAGGGACTTAAATATTTAACAGGGTTGTACCATGGTCTCCCACCTAAGACACCTAACTCCCTTAATATCTCTGGTGAATACACAAGTCCCCGATCTTTTCAGCATACTACCTCAACATAGCAAGTTGTGGATTTTTAGTATTAATATTTACAAAGTACAAATTGTTTAGTCTTACAAGCATTCATATTCAATATTTACATCTTCACATCATAAGACTAGGGGTTTAAAACGTGTTTAAAACCAGGGGTGTTACATTCCCCTCCCGCTTGAAGTCTACACCGTCCTCGGTGTTTAATGCTTATAAATATTAATACAATGCTTACATACATCAAATTTTCAGAACTCTACAAGGTTGTCGTTGCACTTTTGCTTTCAAGTTGTTTCTTCAAAGATGAATCACGTTCACCAAACTATGGCATACTTCATCACGTTGCTTCTTCTGATGACAAAAGGAGCTTGTCCCACTCCTCTTTATATTTTAGAACAATCGCAACCAACTTCCAACCGAATTTTTTTCCTCTGAAATAAATTACCAAACATTGATTAGGCCAACATAATAAAAATCAGTCATCTCATTTAATTAAATGACCAACAATTTTCAAGATTTACTCAAAATGAGTTCATGCATGTCATGCTTAACTTAGGATATGCATATAGATGACTCAAATCATCTTTATTTCTTTTTACAAAAATTTAACAATTTCAACATTCATTGTTTATCTAAACAAAATAAATACAACAATTTCAATTGTAAGATGTGTTTCAACAATTTTCTCTGTCTAGAAAGTAATTAAACATAACTAAAAAGAAAAGAGTAAGAGTTCCCCCTCTTAGTCTTGTCCCAATCTAGAGCTCCACAACTATGGCCTCCCTGCTCCTTGGTTTCTTTCTCTTTGAAATGCAGATGCTTGATTTGCTTAGTCTTCATCAAGGTTGGGATCCACATTATTTGTCCCACACAACACAAGGAAGGTATTACTTCCTCTAGTGCTATTCAATATGCACATAAAAGGATTACCCAAACCTTGTTCATAATCCAGCTAAGACACTTCATATTTGAAATGTATCCATAGGACTTATAACCTGAGGTGCTCCCCATGGTTTGCTCAAAGGATTCTTAGCTAATAGGATCATCATAAAAACCACATCATCAATCACTTTAATTATTGTTGTTGTTGTTGTTATTATTATTATTATTAGGTTCGTTCGTTAGACCGGTCGCCTCCCTCCCCCTCCGCATTTTGTTAGTAGTTGAGGCTTTTTATTAATTTATAATTCTTTTATTAATTTATTATACTTCTTCAATCTTTACTGCAACACCAACTTGCAAAGTCTTCTACTATTTTAGAGAAGTCACATCCTCAATGTAATCGGCTGAGGAAAACCCATCCTCAGCTTTGCATAGTTTTAATTAGAGGAAAACACATGCTCAATGCAATCGGTTGAGGAAAACCCATCCTCAACTTGCATAACTTTAATCAGAGGAATCATTTAATATCCTCAATGCAATCAGCCAAAGGAAACTCATCCTTGGTTTGCATGGTCTTCTTCTTCTTTAGATTTGCTCCTTTCTTCACTTCTCTTCTTCAATGTGTAAGCACCAACTTGCATATATACCTGATAAACACAAAATGGCTAGCAAAGCTCATCGGTATCATACATTTATCAAGATGTATTATCATAAAACTAAAAACATATCATTTTACACGACTGAATTCCCATCACTGAAACACCAAGAATGTGTCCAATCCCTTAAGGTGTAATCAATGTAGGAAACCATGACACAATGCAACACCAAGAATGCGTCCATTCCTTTCAAGTGTGTGCCACATCGGTTGGACTTGTAGCTTAAATATCTTTTCAAGGTAAAATATTTTATGAATATTATCTCTTATAAAAATTGTTTTCAATATTAAATCGAGGTTAGGGTAAAGCTATCTCCCTTCTTCCTCAAGGCTTGAGAATTTTTTTTTAATTTCTTTAATTGTGCCACATTCTTCAATCAAACATGATGGATAAACTCTTGGATGACCCCAGAGAACTCTACTATTTCAATCTCTTTCTTTGAATCCAAAGTTTTAGTTTTGCAATTTCTTTCCCTGCATCACTTACAGGTAATAGCATTAGATACATACAAATAAATCACATCATATAACTTTAGTTAACTACCAGTAACAAGTTATAACCGATTAACAACTCTTCCATATAACAGCAGTTACCAATTTATAATCAGCTAACAACTTATCTAAGTTAGCAACATATTCTTAGTTTTAACTTTTCATAAGTTGGCATAAGCATAAAAGTATTAACAATTCATTTATAGCTCACACAACTAGGTGAACAAGAATTCAATCATTCAGACCTGCACTAAAACATGTGAGTTGTAAATCCCTTGGTTTAAACCTCATTATTTTGTTAGTATAATTTTGTAAAACACTAGGAGTGCATGTAAGGTAGAGCTCATGTTGTATTTCTCTCTATTAATATAAAAATTAAACTGGCAATGGCAGAACCAACACTCTGAATGAATAGGGACTCATGTATTCACCTAGGTCAGTGAGGGGGAGTTGAATAACCTATAAGGGGGCTAAGTCATAACCTTGTGTACCTTGAAAACATTTTAAAAAATTAAACCTTTTATCTTTTCTAAGCCCAATACTTGTTTAACCTTTAATTTTGTTTTAAGAGACAATTTCATTTAAGGGGTGGTTAATGGAGGATTAGGTGGGAAATTAAGGAATTAATTGACAAGTGTTGTTGGGTGATTATGCATACAACAAAAAGAACGTAAAGAGGAAAAAATATAAAATTTGTGAGAGGAGAAGAGAAGAGAAAAATAAAAACAGAGTGGGAAGCATGAGAATGCGGGAGTGTTGAAGGAAATTGAGACTAAGTGGTATATTGGAATTGCTGGAGGACAAAGAAATAAGTCAAGTTCCAGAGCAAAGTGTCCAATTCATCCAAATTCTCCGGCAGTTGGGTTGGTCGAGAGTACCTGTAATCCTAATCCTGTTTTGTTAACTTTTGGTTGATAATTTACACTTGATTTGCCTCTGGTTGTACCTATGATATAGCAATGGTATAAGAAATTCTTTTAGTGGAATTCTAAGCACAGATGCAGTGATGGATTTCACTGTGGTGCTAGTTATAATGAAGCTAAGGGAAATGATTGCAAAGTTGGCATGGATTTGGTAACAAACCAGTAAATCATGTTTCCCAAGTGAGTAAATCCTTAGAGAAACCTAGAACTCGTGAGAACATATGGTGAATGCATGAGTCTCGGCTCGGGGTTGGAGTTCTGCTAAGATATTAATGAGCAAAACTACCTACGTTCGGGTGGAGCATGGTTGCCACGAAGTCGGTTGCTCATTTCCAGCATTTTGCAGATAAGTTTAACACCTGAAAATTTTATTTTAATTTCTGAGATGTTATTTAATTAATTGTCGGTTACTTATTTGCATGATTTTCTTGTTAAAATTTCCAAACTTTAGTTTTAAGATAGGAATTTACATTTTATTTGGTTTAATTCATGGGAAGGAAATAAGTACAAGTTTAATTATGAGATATTGCTTAGAAAATTTATACAAGCCGATTTATTTTTATTTAAGTCGAAGTCAAAAAAAATTTCTTGTACAAAATGTTAATTTCTAGTTTGAAAATGTAATTTCTAATTAAACTCACTTGATGAGAACATAGCTTGGAAAAATTGGAAAGATGGATAATTAATTATTGAAAAAATTATCCATTTTTATTATCTTCACTATTTCGAAACTTCATGGAAAAAGGATAATTTTACTGCCCATGTTTGTGTGATAATGCTAATTTTACAGTGTAGTTTTGTTTTACCGTGTAGCTCCTAAGTTCAAGGAAATGATTATGCAATTCAATAATGATTATGGTCGGGAAGGAAATAGTTCATTAAATATTGAATGAAGTGGTTGGTAAAATTGCTCGACTAAAATTTGAAAATTATAAGTCGAAGATAATTGGGAAAAGAAAGTTCTATGTTATATAGTCGGTTAATGGACTAAGTTATTACTATTGGTTATATTATTTAATATAGTTAAAAAGAGGTGAAGAACTTAGTCGGTTAATGTACTAAGTTATTATGGTCCGTAATATTATTTAATATAGTTAAAAAGAGGTAATGCATTTACTCAGTTAATGGACTAAGTTATTATGGCCGGTAATATTATATAGTATAGTTAAAAAGAGGTGATGAATTTAGTCGTTAGTGGACTAAGTTATTACGGTCAGTAATTTTATTTATTATAGTTTTGAAAGATGTTTGTTGAATTAATATTTATTTGACTTAATGAAACCGAAATATGCATAAACTTGGAAAATATTGATTTTTCTTTGTTTTAAGGAAATGTTCGGAATTAATATAAATATATGTTTGAGTAGAAATTAGACAAGTATTTGTTTAAGTTGAAGTAGACTATATATATTTAAAAGCTCACTATTTCACAACTCAATGGTCGAAGCTCACTATTTTCACAACTGTCTGGTCAGTCGACTGACCGCACTAACTTGATCGTAGTCAGAATTCGACTGTAGTCGGTGAAGGATCTAGTCGGACATTCGACTAGGCTACTCTAACCTAATTTATGAAAAAGGATCGCAGTTCCTAAAAATAATTTTTTATAAGGAAAGAGCGGTGGAGGATCTAGTCGGCCAGTCAACTAGGCTCCTCTAACATAGTTGATGAAAAATGGTTGGAGTTCCTAAGAGTTGAGTAATCTTAATTAATAAAAATAGCATAATTTGGTATTAATATGGATGCATAAATATATGTCTTAATCTTTTTATTTAACGTGAAACTTACTGTATAGTAAAGTTTGAAAGGAAAAGAATAAGTCGAAGTTCTATTTACCTTCTACCTAATTAATGGGTAGAAAAATAAAATAAAGACATGTTAATTTAAATTTTTTTAAATGTCTATTCTCTAAATCTCTGTAGTTAATGTCTACTTCATAAGTTAGAGTTTTATTGCACAGTGAATTATTATTAATTGTGCAAGTGTACATTAAACTATTCTACATGAACATTATTAAATAAATGTCTCATAGATTATTCTATGGTTATGATATTATGAGTTATATGCACTTGTTAAGAGATTTAATGGGTCTTTTGAATTTTTTTATGTTTCCTATATTTCATTTTATAGTTAATATGAACTATTAAATGCATTTGTCAAAAGGGATAAGAAAAGCATCACATGCCAATTTGACTTGTGAGTACCTACCATGGATGGCCAATAGTATATGGTGCATAAAGTCAAATTGGCATGTGATGATTTTTCTTATCCCTTTGGATGGCCAATAGTATCTGACGCATAAGATATTCTAGGTTGTATCCATCCCAAAGAGATGACCACCACATTTCCCCGAGTGGCAATCATTTAAGACATGCTCAACCTCTTCACGATTTAAACAACGTCGTAAGATGGAATCAATGCCACGACAATATAGCGTATCACCGATGATTATGTAATATTATGCATGGTGATGGATATGACGACGTTCATCGTGGGATAAGTGAGGGCCAAAGCATTTTGTTTGGATATACAAGGTTATATCTACGTACCAAGGGTCATAAGTACTAATAAAAAACAATGACTCCTCGAGGAGAGAGTCAATGGGATCAGATTCTTGATCAGTACGACGAAGATCACAAATGAGCTCCACAAATACCAATGACTTTTTTTATTTATCCTTTTCAAACTGGAGAACAAATTCTTGGAGAATCATGATGTAGCGTGAGTATTTTCCCCCCAGTACTTGAAGTGTGAGGACGTGGTACATAAGGTTAGAATTGGAAATGATGGTAGTAGTCCGGAGCAGGATATAGTGACAGAACTTCTGGATGGCGATGACCATTTCCAAGGTTAAATTTTCCACATGTGAATAATAGATTTCAGATTCTATCAGACCCTTACTAAGGTAGTAGATCACAAGTTCTTGTGCGTTGCTATCCTCCTGCACTAAAACCATAGCAATAGTTGAGATAGAGGTAGTAAGATAAAGTATGTAATCCTTGGTGTAATCCGGTGGTTGTAACACAGGTGCATGAGTAATAGCATATTTGAGATTGTCAAAGGATTTTTTGGCATAATCATCCCAAATAAATGAGACGTCCTTGTTTAACAATCGCATGTAACCCTGTGTTTTTTCTGCAAATTTACACACAAAACGACGCAGGTAGTTTTCCTTCCCTTGCAAACTTTGAAGTTATGTAATATCTGTGGGTGGGGGTATGGAAACAATGGCCTCTACCTTGAGGGGATCAATGTGGATCCCATATTTGGAAATGATGGATCCAAGGAGACATCCGGACTCCACACAGAAGATACACTTATGGGGATTTAAATGGATATTGTACTGTCGACATCTGAGAAACACAGCCGTCAGATGATCGATGTGAAAGTCACAACGATTTGAACTTTTCACGAAGATTTGAATGAGCAAGCAAATTGTCGAGATAGGGTTCCACAAAATACTTGATATCATGAAAGGCATACGATATGGCCCGCTATAATGTGGAACCAACATTTTTAATTCCAAAAGGTAATTTGTGATATGCAAATGTACCCCATGGGAAGATAAAAGTCATTTTATGTTGATCGGTTGGGTGGATCTCAATCTGATTATAGCCATAAAATCCATCCATAAATGAAAATATGACACTTCCGGCGTAGTTATCAATAATTTGGTCGATAAACGGGGTAGGGTAATTGTCCTTAGGACAAGCCTTATTGAGATCCCTGTAATCAACGCAAACTCTGATTTTTACCTATTTATTTGTAACCAGGAAGATATTAGAGACCCAATCTGTCAAGGGGACAGGATAAATGAACCTAGCTTTCAACAGCTTTTCAATCTATGCTTTGATGGCCGCAGTCTTTCTAGGGAGCACTGGACGGATTTTTTGCCAGATAGGTTTTGCGTCGGGATATGTTTTGATTTCATGCATGACAATAGCAGGATGAATCCCGGGCATTTCTTCGTAGCTCCATGCAAATACGTCGCGGAATTGTTTAAATAAGACTGTAAAAGTATTGATTTCATCGAGAGAACAATTTTGGTAGATGTGTTCCATGACTCCTAGTTTTACGAAGATGTCTATCGAGGTGTTAGGTGTGATGTTTTCCAAGTTCCCCTCGGTTACCGTATCCTGGGTAAGAATAGGAGATTGAGGGTTAGGAAAGACATCTAGTGAAACAACAATATGAATTGTGTTCTCTACCCTTCCTAGGGGCGGGAGGAAAGATGATGGATGGTGATGGTCTTCCCATGGAGGCTCATCCAAGCTCATAATATCCATGATAGATTGATCAGAGTGAAAATTCTAGAGGAGATGATATGGTGATGGTGGGGATGAGCTCCGCCGAGATGGAAGAGAACCTGAGTTAGATGCCACTGGATTGTGGTCATCAAGTAAATCAGGTGCTGATTGGATGGCCTCATAAGTGGCTTTAGCGGGGTTGAGAGGCATTACATCTCCAATCAAATCAAGGTGATTAATATCGGGCACAATCCATTCGTCTATTGATTTGGAGGAGGATGGGATCATGGATGAGATCATGTTCACCGTGGAAACATGTGATGGGGGAATCTGGTTTTGGAAAGACTCCCATCAGTGATGATTCTTTTAGGATTCCTACCCCCACACTCTCATATACTTGTGATGAGTATCCCAAGAGAAGGACGTTATCCGCAGGATGAGTAGTGGTTTCTAGTGTACAAAAATCTAACTAGTCTATAGTGACAATTTTCCCATGATGGGGGAATTGCACAATGCGGATTATGGATGAGGCGACCGAAGTCATGGCATAGAACCAATTTCAAACTAGTAACAAGTTATAATCCAATGGGATGACAACTACTTCCATGTTAATGAAAACAGTCTTACCTCCCAATTCTACGGCTAAATATTGTAACAGCCCGTGGGGTTGAAATCCGCGTCCGTCAAATGATTTTAGAGTAGTAGGGGAACGATTCAACTTGGGAGAGCCGATAGCTTTCCAGCAAGATATCGACATAACAGAAGTAGAGGCTCCGCCATATAAAATAGTACGATGCATACTTTTCCTAGAAACATTGGTAATGATTTGAAATGCTAATTGTTGGGAAATCCTCAGCTTGAAATTCTCCAATATGAACATAATAGTGTTAGAGGAATCTGGATCAACTACTCCTATAGAATATAGCAGATTCTTACGCTGATTAAAATAGTTTTTTAATACTTCAAGTGTTGACATAGCACATGGATCCTGGGCTAGATCTTCCACAATATTGTAGTTTTGAGCAGCCCGGGCATTAGGGTTAAAAATGGCTTTTCAGATTGTGCTATTTGGTGGACGCAAGACTGCATCTGGTAGAGGTTTCTCTATGGTTAAAGGACCCTGTGGTAGAGGAACATTTGACGTATATGGGGAGGATTTTTCAGTATTACCTCCATCGGATTCCTTTTCAGAAATAAAGTCATATGTACGGGACCTGGTAGATAAGTTGACCGTTTCATTATGCATCATGAGAACATGAGCAGTGGTGGAAGGTTCTCCTTGAGAAGGAAGTGGTTTTTGTGCAACCATTTGCTACTGTTGTGTGGGGAAGGGGTCAGTTAAAATTGCGGGTTTTGGGTTTCCCTTGAGAAAATTTTGGACCTCTTCACGATGTGGACACTCTTGCGTGAAGTGATTGTCACCGCACAACAAACAAGGATATTTGGCCTTCCATCTTGGTTTTGTGTCATTAGGATCAAAAAAAAATTTGGTTCTCCTGCTGGTTAGAAGACTTCTTGGATTTTCCTTTGTTCTTGTTTTTACCACTAGATTTTTGAGATGAAGCAGATTGGACTGAATTCACCTCCACAGAGGAAGCAGGACTGGGTCATTGGATGGTATTGTTGCCAGCTTGTGACAAATTTGGGGTTGTGTTAACACCCAAAAAGTGCTCACTAGCTCATTTCCTTATTCACATGACCCATTTGTCCACTTTTCCACCATTTGAGCCTCTAAAGACACCAAAAGGTCACCAAAAGACCATAATACACCCCTTTTTCCCCTCAAAATGAATATTTTTCCTCAAAAAGCATAAAAAACCCTAAAAAAGGGTCCAGAATTCCCAAAAATATTAAAAAGGGAATAAAAATATTCAAAATATTCAAAAAAGGAAAAAGGAGGGAAAAGGTACCTAAACCATGTTGGTCAATACCATTGGTTTCCTCAAAACCATAATGGTATTCCCCACCACCAAAAACTATAAAAAGGTGGTAGGGGCTCCTCACTTTCCATCCATCCATCATCCTATCCTCATGCTGTCAAAATCTCTCATGAGTTTGTGACCATTGTAGCAACCTTGGAGAAGAGATCATTGGAGCTTGGAGCTACTCACCTTGGAGCTGCTCAACACCACAACATCCTCACCATTTGAGGTATCATAATACAAAAGTTATTTTTCATTTTATTTCTTGTTCTTGTTCTTCAATCTTTTCAAAGTTTATTGTTATATGCACATGCTAGTTTAGTTTTAGATTCAGATTTATCATTGTTTTTTGCTTTCAATATTTGAAACTGCTATCACTTGTTGATAGGTGCCCATTGTACTAAAGCTTGGTTGCAAAACCAAGCCAATAGTTTTAAAAAATATATATATATAATATATTTCTCACCATTGAGAATTTAAGATGATCTCGTCGTCTTCAGGGTGAACCCCCTCAGTTCAGTCCACTTGGATCTATATGTCACCGATGTAGAGCCTTATCCCTTTACTCGACACATCATCGGACAAACATACAGTCATCCGATTCTGACATGCCTCACTTCACATCTGATTCTGAGGCTGAATCCAAAAACCCTACTGAATTATCACCAACCAACCTCATGGCTGGACCACAATACGACCCACTTTTTACTAGTACTATTGGAGATACATCCACAAACCCTTCTACTACTGTTCCATCCATGGTAACAACAACCCCTCTAGGCATGCCTAATATGGGGGACACTCCACCTTTAGGTATGCCCAACACAGGACTACCTCCTATTATGGGTATGCCAAACATAGGAATCACACCACCTGTCAGTGCCACAACCCAGATCCCAGGAATTCCTGGCACTATTCCTAACCCCGGTGTAACCCATGTTGCACTTGGAAACGCTGGCCCATACCAAACCACAACGGTTGGAGGACACATACTTTCAATACCTAGCATACCCTTAGGGGATACTGGACCACTACATAATGCCACCATGAATAGTTATGTCCTAGTCACTACGCCACACCCATCTGCTAGTTTACCTTACATGGCTAGTCTGAATTTACCAGACTTAGCCAGGCTAACCAATGATCCTATCAGGCACAACCCTACATGGACACCCATGCCTACAAAACTCCCCTCGGACATCCCCAAGTTTGAAGGAAAACCTGGGGAGGACCCCCAAAACCACATAATGTCTTTTCACCTATGGTGTTCATCTAACTCCATAGTGGATGACTCCATTCGACTAAGACTGTTGCAACGAACGTTCACTGGCTCTGCAGCCAAGTGGTACATCGAACAACCACATGGGACCCACCATACTTTTGCGTCTCTCGCCTCCACTTTCCTTCAGTTTTTTCAGCTACCTGTACGCTACGATGCAGGAGTTGAAATATTGTTGTCTTGCAGACAAAACACAGCTACCCACATCACCGACCACATCCATGAGTGGTGCAAGCGTCGTAGCCTCTGTAAGATTAAACTGGATGACAATATATTTTTGGACTGGTTCCTTAAATCACTCCTACCCCTCATAGAAAAAGACGTCGCTTCCGAACGACCCCAGTCAGAGGAAGAAGCTATCCTAAAAGCTCAGCAATTCGACCTAATTTATGCCCAGTCAGGCTATCTCTACACCATCATACTAGACGCCCCACGAGGCGATTCTTCATGCGGTGACACTCCGGGGGCATCACATGCTGCTGATGGTATTATCGACCAAGTCACACCGCAAATTAAACCTTTTAGCATGCTGAGCACCATAAATGCCCCAGACCTATCTAGGGCTACATCTAATTCTGGAGCGACAACTTCGTACGCTCCAACAAACCAGACTCATCACACTCATGGACCCTCTTGTCCACAACATTGCTATGGGAAAGCACCATCGACATATGTACCACCCACATACTATAACCAACTGGCCACCCAGAACCCAATTCATTTCCCGGCACAACTAATGTATTACCCACAGCAAGCTACAACAGCTAACCCAACACCTCCAATAGCTCAGGGTTACTAGCAACCCCAGCAGGCAACTGGACCACCTCCATCCCCCCCAGCTTATTATCCACCGCAACCTGCTCCCGCACCTGCGACACCCCAAAATCCTCCCACTGCTCAAGGGCAAGTGTACACATAACACAATCAGCCCCAACATCAAAACAACTAACGCAACTAGGGTGGACAACAAAACCGTGGAAGAGGACGTAACCATGGCAACAACCAACAACATAATCAAGGTCCACCACCTCCCAATCCTCCAAATAATAACAATGCTGATCCTCCCAATCAGAATCCTGATCGTCATCCCAAGCATCCAAAAAACAATAATCTGAGAACAAACCACCCATGTTCTATATGTGGAGTCTATGGACACTACACTCATAACTGCCCCCATTTAGAGAAAGCATGTAAACTTTGGGCTGACGATTCCCAACGCCAGGGCCACGCTCGACAGCCAGCTCCACTTAATCAACCGCAACCCATGATATTACAAAACCCATTGCCAAACCAAGGAGTAGTAAATACTCGCCCTATGGATCCCCACAAGGATCTGCTGCACCCCAGCAGCAAATCACCTATGCCACAACTGATTATCAGCATGGGGATCCAGGCACACACCATTTATTAATGATGTCATCCAATGACATCAACCTCCAAACTTGCAGGAATCAGTACGGCCCACCCCCAGAAACTCTTCCCACTGACGCATCCACCTCCCTCCCACCAAATCAACCACTACGCATACCAAATATGCCATTGGACGGAGGACCTAAAATCCCTCGCATCCCTTTTCGAAGGATTAACAACAATCCTAATGCTTGTGCAGCATCCAATTATAACGTCGTGGAAGACCTAACACAATCCCCCACTGCTATGTTTGCTTTAGAGGTAATGAAAACATGCCCTGCACAACGAAAACTACTATTATCCGCCATCAGAGGAGTAGACCCTAACGACACACACATGATGGCTTTCAACTTAGACCAAGCCGAACCTTGATTGCCATCAAATGTAGCTTTCCAAGTATCAGTAAACATTCGAAACCTTGTTGTGCATCGATGCATCATCGATGAAGGAGATTCCACCTGCGTTATGTCCACCCTTGTGTGGCAGAAGCTTGGATCCCCCACTTTATAGCCATCCACCATGGCATTACGAGCTTACAACGGATGCTCAACTCAACCACAAGGCCTCTTAGCGAATGTACCCATAGAACTATGCAGCAAATTAGTTCTTATCGACATCGAAGTGATCAATGCCCAGCTCAACTACAACCTCCTTCTTGGACGTAGTTATATGTACAAAATGAAAGTAGTGGCTTCATCTGTTTTTTGCCTCATGATGTTCCCACATGAAGGACACGTTATCAAAATCGATCAACTCACATATTATGATCCTAACGCCCCCGCAGCTCCTCAAAATGTGCTACCAATGATTGAACAAACCATTCAAAATGCACCGACATCATTTGTGTCGTCAATTGGTCCTGGAATCTACACCGAATCACCTATGACTTCCATGTTTCCATCGATCTCACCACCATCACTGATAACAAAAAAATCGGATTTGTGCACCCTGTCACACACCACACAGCAGCCTTCGTCACTACCACAAACACCCACGGTGCCTACTCATATTGGCACAACGCCAATTCACACTATCCCATTCTTGTTCCCATTTTTTGGAGTTGTCAGTTCTCCAATAATGGCTACACTCAACCTTCCTGGCTTAACATTAGGGATACCTGTATGGTACTTACCTGCTCCGAGCCCCCCGCTGACTCCGACTGTTATTTTACAACCGGTACAACCTATCCCTACTACCAGCCACCCACCCCCTCCTATCACTCATCTGTAAAACAGACCTCCCCTAATAGTGACTATGGCATCAACATCCAGAAATGCCCCACCTCCGCTACGGAACACAGGGGGCAGAGGCGCACCAACTTATAACACTGGACTCAAAACTCGCACCCTCCCAGCAACCCCCAAGGTAGCTAAAAACCCCCCAACTATTCGCATTCCCCCTAAGTGCTCGTTGTGTGACGATGTAGGCCATGCCACTCATCAATGTCCACAATTACCTGCACTCCAAGAACACATGAATATGTTGGATGACGACACCGGAATTCCAGTGGTAAGACTTGAGCCACCTCCTCACCCTCATGACAAAACGCTCCACACTAACCACCCTTGTGCGATATGCGGCATTTATGGCCATTATTCACATCACTGCCCCGATCTCCCAGATTACAGAGCAGCACTGTACAAGTTGAATAACGTCGACCTAGAGATATCCCCTCTTCTCATTGAGGAAATTCATCCCCCACCATCTTCCTCCTCGAAAGAAATTAACACCATTTACACGATTTCCACTAGATACCCCTCTATCTGGTTGGCCCCTTCCATTGATCCCTTTGACACACATGTTCAACCCTTTCAAATTGACGAGGAAACCACGTGTCCACAACATGGGGGCAGGCCCAAAACCTTTCCTACTCATCATCATTGTGATTCTCATCGGATATACTGGGGGCATCCACCCCACAAGGGGAATCCCCCATCATCATATCATCACTTCAATATGCCACCACGGCCCACAGCCTCATGGTACACCCCCCCTCCAGTAGTTGGTCAATGCCCTCTTGATCCCTCTCTAAGACAGCATCTACACTGCATTGACACCTCTGAGTTCGGGGACATAATAGATTACCTCAAAACTGGGATAGGGGGCATGATCAATCATTTTGACCCTACACCATCACCTCTATCCCAACACCTCAATGAGCCCATCATTCAAACCAACACATATGTGATCCACAATCACAAACCCCATGCACATCATATGGGGGTAGGTCATTAACCCTGTTCACTTTTTCACATTCGTGATCTCAACAATTTTTGAGGTCATGTGTCACTTGTATATTTGAGTTGATTTGATACACATAATATTTCACCCCCACTCGTCATCATTTCCCCCCACCACTACATCCTTGGCTTGGTGGGGTCACCTTCATTTGTAGCCATTTTTTAACCTAGTTATTTCCTTTGACCATTCTAGAGTCCTTATGACCTCCGTCTTTCGCACCATTTGCACCGCAGGATTCATATTTCCATGCTCGTGATGATGCTTGAGACCATTTCTCGCTCTCACACAAATAATTTTTGGGCATTTTTTCAAAATGCCACTTATCACCTCGGTTTGCATGCCACATCGGCCGTCCTCCATTTTTTATGAGTCTCATATCATCAGATTCAGTTTTCCGCACTCGTGATGATGCTTGAGATCACTTCTTGCTCTCACCTATAGAGTTTTTGGGCATTTTTCCCATGCCCCCTCGTCACCTCGGTTTGCGTGCCACATCGACCGTCGTCCATTTTTGACAAATTTGATATCATCGAATTCAGTTTTCCATGCTCGTGATGATGCTTGAAATCATTTCTCGCTCTCACCCCATAATTTTTGGGCATTTTTTCAAAATGCCACTCATCACCTCGGTTTGTGTGCCACATTGGCCGTTGCCCCTTTTTTACAATCTTTATGTCACCGGATTCAGTATTTCGCACTCATGACGATGCTTGAGACCTTTTCTCGCTCTCATCAATCCCTTTTTGTTCGGTATAGTTTTACCCCTTTTTCGGGCCGAGCAATCCCTTTTATGAAAAACGCACTTAGGGAGTTTCTGTTAAGCTCTTTTCTGACTCCTAAAACAATGAAAAGATTGCCGAGCAACCTTGCTTCCTTTCATGCTTGCTAAATGTATCTGAAAGGGTGTCTACCTGGTATAAGTTTACCCCTTTTCCGGACCTTGTAGACTAATTACGAAAAAGGAATACTCTAGTCACATCGGCTAGAAAAGTTCTCCATTTGCATCATTTTATGCTTTTTCGGGCCTTGGAGACTAACTTACGAAAAAGAACACCAATGGAGTCCACTTACCGCTTTCAGACTCTCTAAACATGAAAGTGACCACGAGCAATCACCATCCTGGGCTCGTAAAAACCCACAGGACGGTACTCACAACCACTGCAGAGTCTTCTTATCGTTTTCAGACTCCTTAAAAATGAAAGCACTCAAGAGAACGGATAGTCCTGGGCTCACACAATCCACAGGACAGTACCATTTTCAGAGCACACTTTTATCCCTTCTTGGAGCTCATTAAAACTATGAAGAAGGACCCAATGGTGCTTCTCGGCACCACAACAGATCACGCCTACTCATATGGTAGCTTCACCATTTTGGCCTCCTTTGTTCAGAGTATTCTGTAGTATGTCACCATGAGAATCCCTCGACAGCACCCATCAGCTCATCCCCCCCCCCGAGTTAATACATACCCTTCAGTCCTTAAAAGCTATGATCCCTGCACCTACAAGTCAGTTCCCTACGCTGCCAGATCAACCATGTCATCATGCTCTGAAAAAAGGAAGTTTGAGTCCACCCACTCTATGACCCCAGTTACTTAACATCCCCACAAGTATGTCAGTCCTACCATCAGTACTACCACACTTCAGTTCTACACCTCATGCTCCTATCAAGGAAACATCATTGCCTTGTTAGTTGCTGGTCTCCCTCTGTCGACGACACCCAAATTTATTCCAGAGGATAGACCTAGAGGTCCCTGTGTCTTGGACTCATCACCATTTATGATGAGTGCCTACGAATCATTTCGAGAAGAGTCCTCAGTGCCTCTCCAAATTGTTGTTTCTCACATGCTCGACTTCAACACCTTGATCGCATCGTTGAGACTCGCACAGGGTATTGGTCCGTTCAGTTATTTGTTGAAGACCCCGGATACCACCCGACTCTTCCACATTTGAGAGTCTACCTATGGAAACAACCAGTTACATTTTTTCTATAGATATCGGGTTTGCACATCCGACAGTATTCCGATGTACCCCAGTTTTATACTCCATCGAGTATATAGTTACATATATTCTCAGAGATGACTCACAATCATTGAGTCCCTACAGATGTTGGACACCTTCAGTTTCAGTAGTTCATCAACCCTTCTGAGACCTTATTCAGAACGGTTGTCACTTTATTCCAGTGTATCAGTTATTGAGATCAGTCATGTTATGATCATCAGTACATCCCAAAATAGTGTCCCCTTTGGACCATTATGATGTACCAGCAGATTTTTTATGTCTTATTTAGGTCCCCCTTCTTGGGACTAATTGTTATGTATATGTCTTGATACGAGCATGGGTATGCCTGCCTCATCCATTATCAGAGATTATTCCTCATTCATATCGAGGCCATGTAATATTTTTTGTTTTTTGTAGCTTCCAAGGGCCGTGGATCCAGTCTCTAACCGGTCTCTTCTCTTCCCCAAACCCCAGAAAAAAGACAAAAGAACTATGATTTCTATCGGCCATACGATGAGCTCCTGCCCTCACACATTAGGAGGCAATCTGTTAACACCCAAAAAGTGCTCACTAGCTCATTTCCTTATTCACATGACCCATTTGTCCACTTTTCCACCATTTGAGCCTCTAAAGCCACCAAAAGGTCACCAAAAGACCATAATACACCCATTTTTCCCCTCAAAATGAATATTTTTCCTCAAAAAGCATAAAAAACCCTCAAAAAGGGTCCAGAATTCCCAAAAATATTAAAAAGGGAATAAAAATATTCAAAATATTCAAAAAAGGAGGGAAAAGGAACCTAAACCATGTTGGTCAATACCATTGGTTTCCTCAAAACCATAATGGTATTCCCCACCACCAAAAACTATAAAATGGTGGTAGGGGCTCCTCACTTTCCATCCATCCATCATCCTATCCTCATGCTGTCAAAATCTCTCATGAGTTCTTGACCATTGTAGCAACCTTGGAGAAGATATCATTGGAGCTTGGAGCTACTCACCTTGGAGTTGCTCAACACCACAACATCCTCACCATTTTAGGTATCATAATACAAAAGTTATTTTTCATTTTATTTCTTGTTCTTGTTCTTCAATCTTTTCAAAGTTTATTGTTATATGCACATGCTAGTTTAGTTTTAGGTTCAGATTTATAATTGTTTTTTGCTTTCAATCTTTGAAACTGCTATCACTTGTTGATAGGTGCCCATAGCACTCAAGCTTGGTTGCAAAACCAAGACAATAGGTTGGAGCCATGTGGCTCTGTGATCCAATCGATTGGGTAGCAGGCTGGGTATGAACGGAACCAATGATGCCATCGACATGTGATCCTGTGGGAGGTTTTGTTGGGTCTTGTGTGGGGCATGGGGCATCAAGAATAATGTCATATAATGTGCTATATTGAGCATAGACTATCTCTAGGTACTGAGAACGCAATATGGCCTGTTCTTCCATAACGACCCTGCCCATAGCAATGTATTTAGCTATGATGGGTAATAATGACTTTGTAAACCAATCGAAAAGTAGATGATCCGGAATGGGAGCTTTAATGAGCCGACATCTCCTTCTCCAATCATGAATGTGATCAGAAATGTGAGTGGAGGTTGATTGTCGAAGAAATGTCAAAATATACGTACCGGTTTCATAGCAGATCAGTAATTGAAAATGGGTCAAAAAGGCCATAGCTAAAGATATAAAATCGATGGAAGAGTGTGGCAGTAACTCGATGTACCACTTTGCGACGGTACCGGTGAGGGTTCATTGAAAGAGCCTCAAATGGATAGAATCATCCATTAAGGAATTGGAGGAGCACCACAAATGGTATGTCATGACATGGTTCTTAGGATCGTCACTGGGTTTTCCATCAAATTTGGGTATGTCCAATGGTAACTTCACAGGAATGGGTGGCCAATTTATATCATGTTGGATGGGATCATTTTTTAAACATGACAAATCCGACAGGTCTAACATGGCTAGAAATGGTAACTGTTGGTTTGGCTGCAGATACTTGTAATATTGATAAGGCATATGGGTACCAGTAGGACCATGGATTGATTGATCATAAGGTACTCCTATAGATGGTTGGCCTTACGAAGGTGGTCCTCCCTGATGAGGAGGTGGACCTGAAGGGGGTCCTTCTCAAGAGTGTGGAGGTCCTCCTCTGGAGTACGGGGGTCCTCCGAATGGTGGCGGTGCAGGTGGGATAGTTGGTGGAGGAGGGGGTGGGACAGGTGGTGGGGATGGTTGTGGGAGGGGGGTGGGCCACCGGCTAGAGGTCCAGTCGATGGAATGTTATGATACCCCATGGGGTGTTCATATTTCCGAGATAAGGTAATCTAGGATAAATATTCCTTGGGTAATTTTACCTATTACGATATTGTGATTACCCGGGTAAGTATTCCCCCATGGGGGTTAGTTCCAAGTAGACGATCCCCCCACATGATATTCCCATGTAGGTTGTCCCATGTCTAGGAGTGAACTTCCAACCATAGTGTATTTCATGTGCGAAGGATATCCTCCACTTACACTTTTTCCCCTAACTAGAGGTTGCCCCCCAGTTAGATTTTGTCCACTAACTAGGGGTTGCCCCCCAGGTGAAGGTTGTCCACCAATTGGAGTATGCCCGGTAAGCATATGTTGACCACTACCCATAGGATGACATGTGAGCATATATTGAACACTAACTAGAGGGTAGCTTCTACTCGAATTTTGAGGCAGAGATGGTGTTCCAGTTATAAATTAAATAGTAGTTGAAGGTTTCCCTCTAGTTGTTGGGGTCAATAAGGGTGTAGAACCAACCGAATTATTTTGAGGTGTACTAGATAGAAAAGAAGGTTGT
Source organism: Larix kaempferi (assembly GCA_027924585.1). Lineage (NCBI taxonomy): Eukaryota > Viridiplantae > Streptophyta > Pinopsida > Pinales > Pinaceae > Larix > Larix kaempferi. The sequence goes on along the minus strand of BSBM01000502.1, from coordinate 23,733,959 downwards.
ACCGGTTCATAGGTGGTCATAATGGGCACATATATTCTTGGTGAAGCAGAGTAAAAGAATGTATAAGGGAATCATGTTCGGGAATGGGTACCTCCGGGGTGGGTTGGGGAGGAAAAATATGGCGCCTTACCCGCTCTTCGAGTGTGCTTAAATGCTTGATAGTCTTGTAAACTTGCGCAAGAAATTATTCGTTTGGGATCAATCAAGTAGGGAACAGGCATGGTGTATTTTTCACCATCGGAAGTGAACCAAAATCGAAAATACCATGACCTAAGAAGGTCCGCCAAATTGATGTAGTTGGACCAAAAGTGGTTTCTATCGGGTCGCTTGGGGGTCGAGTGAACATCCAATCAATGGCTCCAGGGTTACCTTCAAGTGGGTGATGTAAATATGTGTCATGCAGAGGAGGTTGTTCCACCAACAAAGGTCTTGTAGGATCAGTGATGGGAAAATTCACAGGGGAGAATAGTTTCCTTCTGATTCAGGGATAGGAATTCCTTATTTGCATGATCCAAATGTTGTGGGTTGATCCATGCTTTCTCATGAGTTATCCTCCTGGATAAGGGGATATCCAGGTGGAAAATTTAGTATTATGCAGTATCTTCTTAAGGGTTGTTCAACCAGGGTGGCTGATGAAAGGTTTCTTCTAAAAAGTATTCAAAAGAAAAAACACACTTCAAGTCCTACTCAAGCTAAATCCACAAGCAAACTTATGTCATAGGTGGGATTAAAGTTTGAAACCTCACGGGAGTATCAAGGCATCGCAAATCGCAATATACTATAGGGTGCAATAGTAATACTCGACACAATTTTTCAGACCACTAACCAGGGAGGATTACGACCATACCCCTGACCGTATTACCCGACTAAATAGAAGTATGTGCGTAGTACATCCCTGAGTGTTTTTCTCGGTATATTTCCACGTCAAGACAACCAATGGTTGACTCAGATGGTTTCAGAAACCTAGTACGGTATCCCGATATACTCAAGGTACGTGGGATCTCCAATCCGTAGTAGTGTTGTCTAATGCACAACCGTACGACAGGAGCCTTACTATATACTATCGAGTATGTGAAGTACCTTTCTATATACCCGAAGGTACGTGAAAGGTCGTTTGATATACCAACTGGTACGTGGAAGAACTGCAAGTCCTCGAGATGTAGTGCGGGAAGATAATGAAAGATGCTACGTTTTAAGATGCCAGAACACATCTCTACCCTATCACACGAGTTTCTATAAAAATTTAACCTAGGCTACCGCTTGATTTTATCTTATACGGTTAGGTGAATGCATGAAGTGTAGACTTGTAAAGTAAACAAAAATGCACAACTAAGCTAAATGAAGTGCAAGGCTTTCATTTTTTTCTTCGATGAAAACTAAATAAAGTAAGGAGAATTTTTTCCTTTCCGAAAACAAATGAACAATGTATGCTTCCTACTTTATTCTCCAATTTTAACCAAAAGACTACGAACACTCTTTCATTCGAACCAACAAAGAAAAAATAGCATACAAAACCAAAAATATTTTTCTGTTTTCTTTTCAACTAAGATAAATCTATGAGGAAAATGAAAAGATGAACTTCACTTTTGATTGCAATAACTCTAATTTGAAAACAAAGAATAAAATAAGTAAAACGGAAATCAACAATTATGAGAGCACTCACTTAGCTTTTTTAATACTTTGAGAAGGCCAAAATTCACTTAATATTTTCAAGGAGATGAAGATGAACTTTTCAAAACCAAGAGAACATAAGCATTCACAATTTTTTAGATTTTTCAAAGTTTCTTAAGCAGTTATCCAAAGCATAAAGTATTCTTCTCCACAATCTCAAGTAATCCACTCAAAATGAAGAGAGTACGAATTTTTTTTTTCCAAACTAATGCACTAAAAAATTTGAGAATGATATTACTCCTTTGATTCCGATCCAAAATATTAGAGACTAGCTACCACTACAATCTGTAAACAATAGAATTTCTCAATAATTTAATCACCCAAACATGTAATACAACACAAAATCAACACCAAATTGTGTAAAAATTACAACAACCTGAATTTTTGGAGGACTTAGAAATCAGAGCCAATAAATTAGAGACACTAAAGGGAGTCACAAGACTGGTTGCACTCGCGAGGGATTGAAATTTCCCACGATTGGAGAAACAGCCGCTTGACTATCTAGGACTCAAACCAAGCTCTAAATTATGAAATAAGCCAATGACAAAGCACAATGAATCTGAAGGATACTATGGCTGCACTGGGTAAGACACAAACCTTAGAAAACCAAGAAAAAACCAATTTTGTGGGATTTTTTTGACCTTATGCACTAGGCTTTGCAGGGTGTCTCACTTTGCAAGTATACACCAGGGTGTTGGAAGACTAGCAACGTGGGTTGCAGACACAGGAAGTGTGTCAGTGATGCGGGTTGAACACAAAGAAAACGAATCAACGATGCAGTCTTCCTAAAGGAAAAGAGCGTCAGAATTACAGTGACGTGGGCCCAAAACTGCCCAGGTGCGTCGGGAGAAATCCAACTTTGACAAAAAACAAAAAATCCCAAAGAAAAAAAGGTAAATGGCTAATCTAATTATCCCAATCAAAGACTAGATCACCCAATAACTCTCTAAGAAACCAATCCAAGAGAAGGAGGCAATTTAGAGCCTATTAGAAGAAAAAACCAAGAAAACATAAATCACAATCAAAACAAAGACTATGGGCCTAAATTTCCCCAACATAGTCACCAATTTTGTTTGCAGACAATCCATCAGTGTAGACACTAACCAGTATCCTTAGTCTGAATGGTTCACATCTAGAACAAAAGTGGTACAAAACACATAGATCTTTCCTAGATTAACCAAATTGCAAGAGGTATGGAAGGATGACTTACTTTATGATTGTAGTGTTATCTCCTTACCTGGTGTAGCTCTTGATCTTCAGATCTCTAGCTGTAAAACAATACACAACAAGTGGAAACATGCAAATATAGATCAATCTAAACTAGTAGTCAAAGAAGCAAATTCTAAAGATCTCACAACAAAAGTGGTACAAAACACATAGATCTTTCCTAGATTAACCAAATTGCAAGAGGCATGGAAGGATAACTTAATTTATGATTGTAGTGTTATCTCCTTACTCGGTGTAGCTCTTGATCTTCATATCTCTAGCTACAAAACAATACACAACAAGTGGAAACATGCAAATACCAATAACATGCAAATATAGATCTATCTAAACTAGCAGTCAAAGAAGCCAATTCTAAATATCTCACAACAATAAGATTTTTATGGAAATAATCTGTATTACTGTAAATATAAGAAGCACATAGGGAGATATTACAACCGATATTTGACATCGTAACTCCTTCCAAATGATCCTATCCTCAAATATCCAAACTCTTGCCTCCTAATGGATGAAAGGGAACAAGCTCTAGCAGAATTTGACCAGCATTTAAATGCTCTCTCTTTCTCCTCCCCTAACCATGGAGAGGGGGTTTGTATTTATAGGCCTAAAGGGATAGGAGAGCTTCAGGATTTGTGGGATAATCTCAAGGGATCATCCCAAAAGGTAACGGGATCGAGTGCCACCCTTCCTAGTTCATAGGGATAAGTCTCCACGTAACCAAGGATTCTAGAAGTCGCTCGCAGCTCCTCTTTTCCTTTTTAAACCAACAGTGTCGCACTTTGTACACAAGCAAAATGTGTCTTTGGAGGGTGATGCACCTTGTCCAAAGGCAGAAGGTGTCACCAACGCACTGTATCAACATGCCGAGCGCGTCACCAAAGGTATGACGCACTTTGTCAATGTGCAAGGTGCGTCAGGGTGACAACAAAGGGAAAAGGGAGTAACCACAACCCTTCCTTCAATCAATTGGCCTAAGTGCTTTAGGAATCAAGGAAAATAAATGACACATAACTCATGATGATGCGATTTTGGCGTAACACATTTCCATGAGAAGCTCTTCATTTATTGGACATACAATAGATCCCAACCGAGAGGTGACGAATCTCCTTTCTGGCATGTATCTATCTACGCACCACTGCACCAACTCAAGGAACACTCGAGCTTGGGGTAGTATCATCCTTGCCAATATAGATCCCCATAGATTCAGTGATTCATTCCCTTCTTTTTCCTGGTCTTCATCCTCCTTGGTTAGTTGATGTAAATCGAGAGCACGGGGTCATGAATATCAAAGTGCTCATCCCTCAGATGTTCTTCTCTACTAACCTAAGAGCTTGCAGAGGGAATTGTTTCAGTATTTGCGAGAGATTCCAGGGTGGTGGATGCTTATAGAGGTAGGAATTCAGTTGGTGTGGCAATGAGTGACAGGAGGGATTGAGGCAGAAAAGAAGAATGATACTTTAGAAAATTTGAATAAATCACATATATGGCGGGAGTTTGAAAAAGAGGAATTTAAATGAGTTGGCCATGTGGCGCCGTAGGATTGGCCCTTTGGGCGAGGGGTGTAGGGGATTTTAATGTGCGGGGACCGCTATCGAAAAAGTGGTAGGGGTAATATCTACTAGGTAAAACCTTGGTGGGTCCACCCTGGCTACAGCGTAGAGGAGAGTGGTATCAAGGCTGGAAGAAGAAGGTTTAGGGAAACCGCTTTTGGGAGCCTAAAGAGCTATGGAGCTGACACATGGAGTGAGCGGTTTTTATTCAGGGTCGTGTAGAGCATTTTAAAGGTCAAGTGGTTATGGGAGACTGAAATATTCCTGGACGTATATCTCCACCATCATCATATCGAGATCGCTTCCGGATTTGAAGGATTACCAAGTTGTTGGTCCACTAGTCTGACTCATCTATCAAATGGTGACAACCTTTGTTCTTTTTTCAATAACTGATAAAAGTGGTTTCGAGGTCGTGCTGAGGTGGTATATTAAGACTAATTTTGGGGCCCTGAATTCACAACCTGTAAACATGTGTCCAGGTGCTTTCGGATTCAGGATCCTCAGAAGATATTATCTCACTAGTACAAAATGAGGAATTAATGACTAAAAAATGACTAAAATTCGACTATAAACGACCATTTTTTAGTCGGTGACTAATAGTATCTGATTTCCACTATCTTATCTCTAGTCGTATTTCACTATTCATTAATTGGTTGACTTATTAGTCATTTATTTAGTCACTAATTTAGTCATTGATTTAGTCATTGATAGTCACTGATTTAGTCATTGATTTAGTCATTGATAGTCACTGATTTAGTCATTGATTGCCACAATTAATTACGAAATATACGACTAAATAAACTACTAGATGATAACATATTAATGACTAAGCTAAATATGACTAAACGTTAGTCACGCTATAAGATACTGAAAATTAGCTATTAATAGTCGTATATATGTGAATTTAGTCATTGTCTTAGTCACTAATTTATGATAGGGTACGGAGGAATCAAACCACCAATCTCCTGCCTATAATTAGGCAGGTGCTCTACCATTCAGCTAGCACCCTTTAAGAAGTTGTTATTACTTGACAATGATGATATTCAAATAAATTTTGCATCATTCAAGCATACAAAATAATGATTACCAAGTTACCATAGATTCATAATGGCTTACCTTGTACTAGTCCTTGAAGTCTTTCAACTGCATTTATTAAGTGCAAATATATTTTTGCACTTAATAAAAGCAGTTGAAGAACTTGAAGGACTAGTACAAGGTAATCCATTATGGATATATAGCAACTTGGTAATCATTATTTTGTATACGTGAATGATGCAAAATGCAAAAATCCCATAAATTTATAGGAATGACAAGCATACATCCATTGTTAAACTATCTACCAAGTCATCTAGAGTCATGCAAAGATATCTGAATTTGACTAAAAATTCATAAGTAACTTGAAGATAATGGTGGATGATGCCATGGAAAGGAGAATTTCTATTTATATAGAAGCAAAGAATGAGCAAATGGTGTCCCAAACGCATCTTCCTCTAATGTGGGCCAAGCCACCATCCCCTGTAAAATGAACACAGGTGCATGTTTCTCTCAGGATCCATGAACATATTACACAACCTTCAGATAGTTTCAATCATATTTGGATGTCCATCTTAACTTCAAAGGACCAAAAATTGAACTAGTAAATTTGGAATACTTAAAATATATGTACAAAAGAAATGAGTCCTTACCAAATAAGACCAAGTAGGTCGAAAATGTAAAAGATAGATTCCCAACCAAAATTTTCAATGCAAGGCGGAGCAAATAAAAGCCTACAAAGTTGAGCAAAAGACGGAAGTTAGAATATCTTAATAATCATCTTTAATGAATGGCATTGCATGCTTCCTTGAGATCGTATAAACTGAGGACATCTCCATGTTGATGATGACTCATTTAATATTTTTAATCTTACTTCTAATATTCCAACTAAACAATCATATTCAAGAGAACAGACTTCAGATGACTCATTTAAGATTTGTAATCATACTTCCAATATTCCAACCAAAAAATCCTATTCAATTAAATAGAATAGACTTTATATTATTTGGGAAACGATATTTTGTATAGGCAGTGAAACTGTTATTTCTTATGTAGGTGGGAAATGGTGATTGCACAACCCTCTCCTATATTGATAACTAAAAAATTGTGGCCACCAACCGAGAATTTTTATTTCGACTAGTAGAAATGGCCAAAAAACAGGAATCAAACTTGGTCTTTGTGACATACCTTGTAGCAGTCAGTGGATGCCATAGGATTTCATAGGAAAAGGGACAAGTCGATATAGTCCAAAAGGATAAAGAAGTGTACAATAAATGTAAGAGATACAAAAGATGGCATGCAGTCAAGAAGACTATTGTATTTATAGGACATAAGAGACATGACAATTCTAATGGACACAAACCTATCTAATCATTATTAAATATAATTATAGTAATTAGGTATATTGCATATACCAAGAAAAAAATTGTCTGAAACAACAACCATCATCTCATTAGCCAATAATTTGATAGGCGAGTTTATACCAAAATCATTTAGATGCCAATATTTTTTTAATGACTGAAGACTGGTAGTTTGTTGTGGGCAGCTTGCCACCATGGGGATCAGGGGAATTCCAAGCATCCCTATTAGTAGGGAACATGCTTGAGACAATTGCTTGATTGGGGCCATCCTGGGAATGTTGCCACACCACCCCCCTACAGACAAGGATGATGTGGGACATTTCCTCCATCTCCCTAACCCATATGCATAGGGTGTGATGGGGATGCATCCCCACATAACATTGTTTTTCCTTTAAGTTTCTCGAAAGGCATTTCAATTGTTAAGCATTTGATCCATTCACACAATAAAATTTAATCGAAAAAAGACATATTTAGATCTAACCATATCATTTCTTGTTGCATATAAGGCACGTAATTTACTTACCCTAGAACACTTCCAACATTTAAACCACCAAAGACAAAGGAAACTGCTCTTGAACGCTCTGTCGAAGGAATTGTCCTGCATATAGACAAATTCAATAGGCTAAGCAACTATAATTTGTAGACTAACATTAGAACCTGAACTCATTCGAAATAAGGAAGGCCTTTTGTGTTATTTCAACTTATTTCCATATTTCTAGAATACAAAGACAAACAACAATGAGTCCACAAAATAGTACCAATAATAAAATTTGTGGAATCTATTTCTAATGCAAATGATATGTCTTACACATATAAGTTACATAAAATCCCTGTAAGATAGAAACTTAAGGACTACAATTCAGGTTTGTAATTAGCAAAACAACTAACTCCAAAATCATTTACCAAGTTTAAATGCATCAATAAAACAAGAATAAATTAGTCATACTTCTAATTGATACAGATATAGGCATGGATACAAATACGGTATCTAGAATGGATACAACAATTTTTTAGAACCACCTCGATAAGATAGTCGTGGTCTAAAATTGTAGAATGTCTATAAAATTTTACAGTAAATAAGAGCAGGGTTTTGCTCATTCTTGTTGGAATTAGTTCTTGTTAAAATAATTCATTATTTAATGCAGTATTTCTTTTTTAGCCCAGCTCATTTTAATGCTATGACACAAAATTCAAGGATTTGATAGTAGTTGATCTACTGACATTCGATTGTAACCTTAACATTTCTAAAATTGTAATATGTAAGTACTTACTTCAAGCAATTTAAAAGTACCCTCATGGATAAAAGGAATGGGAGTGGCAAAAAACTTTGAATTTGATCCATACAGTGCCTAAAAGGATTAGGGAATACATGGTGGAATGCTAAAGATCCATGCTATTTCAGCAAAGACAAATATTATTTGGGGTCCATTAATGAGTCATGACCAAAAGTAATCAGTTGCACCAACAACAGATAATATAATGAGCCTTCTAAGTTGGAAAGTTCTTAAATATATAAACATAAGAGGCAATTAAGAAATGTAATTAGCAGTAATGATTACAATAATCAAAGATCATCTTGAGAGGTTATGATAGTGGTTATGGATATAAATAAAATATATAATTGATTATTAAGCAAACAACTATGTAAAATCAGATAAGCATTTATTATTCAATAGTTTGTTATTATAATCTCAAACTCTTAGTTATTTTTTATCTCCACAGAGTTCTTTTCCATTAAGCTTTATCATTTGTAATCTGGAAGTGTAAATTCAAAAGAATGTTTCTTCAAGATCGGTTGAGACTTATATCAACTAGAATTTTCTATACACATCAAGTACTTTATTTTGGAAAAAGAAAAATACAAACCAAGAAAAAATCAAAAGAATAATCATACATCCTTACTCAAGATAAGGTACTAAACATAAGCTTTCATGCCAATGAGATCAATTGCAGCAGAAGGAGAAACACCTTCACCAATACCAACCTGCAACCCAAAGATATTGTAATCAATGTTATTAATGGTAGATGAAGACAATTATGCATTGATATACTCTGCAAATGCAAACAGATGAATGAGTTGGGTTATGCTACAACAACACTTCCCTATAATGAGTTATTGACCCTCTATAGAAACACAAGCAAGATTGATTTCTCCACTTTCCTACAACAAAAAATAATTCCATCTTTGAAAAATCCAAGGTCTTGCTCCATATAAATCTATTCAGTGAGATCACAGAGAGAACATTTATGAGCTAGTTCAGGAACATTGGGAGGCAGTCCTTAGCATTGTCTGCAAAGCTTTACTGATCTTTTTGGTCGCTACTTAGACTAACGATTCTTTCCTTCCTTTGGACCAATATGTGTAAATATAAAGTTGAAGTTAGCAAGAGCTCATATGGAAAGTTGTATTTCATAGGATAATGGAAAAACTTGCAATTCAAGTAATGCTAAAGGTCTCGTCCTTAATATATTAGAGATGTGGATTCTGGTACTCAAACTGGTCTATTGGCAGATCCCTTGTAAATATATTGGTTGACCAAGAATAAAGGTTGAGGCATGTTCTGAAAAAATGCTAACTGTCCACAAATGAGCAAAAGGGGTCACTGAAGCTGGGAGTCGCATCATGTATATAGTATAGTATATCGAGTTCTTATAGTATATATAGTATATCATGTTCTTATAGTATAGTATATAGTATAGCATTGGTCCTTCCATGTTCTTCACAATGGGATGATGTCCACCTCCACCTTACAGCTCCTAGATGGCACACCATTGGTAATAAATTAAGTATTTTTGCTAATACTACAACAATATGTTTTTTTAGGCTTGTAGGAGAACTAGTCATGCCCAAGGCTATTGTTGATGACGTGGGTCCAAATCTCATGGGCTTATCTATGGTTGGAAAGTCAGAAGCTCCCCAAATAATTTTTCAAGAAAGACATTATTAACCTTACACATCAACAGGAACCAAGTTTACATCACATATGGCCATCTAGAAATTTTGGAAGGTATATACCTTACATGTATCCAAATTCTTCACATTCCAATAAATTTCTTTCAGGTGATCAGTCTGCAGACACAATTCCAGTTGAAGTCTGTACTAATGCCCAACTGTTCCAACCCAGGATGTATCATGTTCCACCTAGTATACATAGGATTTTTCTTTTAGTAGGATGGAATGTATGTTCTTCTATGACTAGACTTGGCAATGCTTCCAACTCTAATGCTAATGCAAGGGAGCACTCATCTTCTCAGCAAGAAGAAGCTAGTTCAAGAAACATGATGTTGGGTATTCCTAGTAGTACACGGTTTTTTGAGAGAACAAAGCAACTAACCATGACTCTAGGAATTGGGTTACAATGAATTGAAATCCAATGGACCAAGAGACATTGCTTCTTCAATTCTACATCAAATATTGGAGCTATTTAGGGTTGGTTGAGGACACAACAGTCCCAAAATGTGATTAGAACTATTTAGAATTGAAAATGGTTGTTGTTTAATGGTTTTTTATTACTAGTTAGAGGTCTTAAATTTCCTAGAGCCTCCTCCAAACTACCTAGATTTGCTTCTCTTGCACCAACATTCCTATCTTTTCTTTCAATCAATACCACCATGACAATGTCACACCTTTAAGAGTGATAAGAATCACACGTGCATACCCATACAAATAGGGGGAAACAATATCCACACATAAGAAATCATTTACCACAAGTCAAGTAGAGAGCATATTTCATGTTTATTGTGATGTTATGTGCTCTATTTTGTCTACAATCATATTTGGTTAATATCATAATGCTACTCATAAGTAACTTACTGTGGTTGATACTTTCGTGTGGAATTATGCAAAAGAAAATTTTTAAAATTATACTCATAATTACCATATTATGAAAGTATCTAAAAATTTAACACTCTTATGTGTGGAGAACCCTCTAGTGATATTCACCCATAATTTTGAAATTACAGTATTGCTATATGAAAGGTCTCATGAGGATGAAAAAAAATTAGTGTGAACTCATAAGTTTTCTGTTAATTAGTGTAGTAAAAAATATAATTTAATATGTTCAAAAGAAAATTCAACCTGGAATAGGGGATACTGGCATTTTTAAGTTAGAAGATAGTAAATCTTATATTGAAATTCCATATTCGGAGGTGAGTTAAAGAGGATTGTGTTAAAAGAGAAGATATTCCAGGAGAGTAAATGCTATTTAAAATCTTGTTATGAATTTTTTTGTTGGGGATTACTACAATGTTCTCATATGTCCCCGGGAATTTCTAAAAATAGGTCTGAGCTAACCAGGTTGACTAGATGAAAAAGATGAAATCAGTTTTCATTAAGGTAGGACAATTCAACAGGGTTGCATGGAAAAGTATTGGGTAGCTATCAAAAACATATAATACAATATTTTATAGGAGAAAAATATTTTATGGATGGTTATGGTTATGGTAAATGTGAGAATGAATGGTTATGGATGTGTACGAACCACACATTGAGAATGATTTTCCCTATGTTGTATGGAGAGACATCCCCCCAAAAAACCTATACCCATCGTACCACCATTTCCAAGACTTGAGGACCCATATGAAACACCCCCAATCTGTTGGGAACTTCATCGGGAACATGGGGACTTGTTGGCCATACCCAAAACATCCCCAATGGATTTGGGGAATTCCAAGCAAATTTTGGAGATGTCCTGGGCATGTATCTTCAGGTTTGACAATGGACATTAATGATTGGACAATATGATCATTTATCTCATCCATAATTTTTATATTATTCCAAATGTATACAAGTTGCACCCCAAAATATGGGTTATGTATGATGGTTTTTGTTTTGAGTTTCTATAGATTTAACTATTGTCTTTTTAGCAACATCATTACAAGTAGCAAAGCCTCCATGTCAACAAACCAAGAAATGCAATGCAACAACTCAAAGGTATGATCCTTCTACGTATTGATCTTGTTCTTCTCATTTTTTCGATCATCTTAGATTTTAAATATTATAGATAGGCGTCCAAGAGTTATTCAAGTCCAACTCTTCCCCCATCCCAACCTCAAGCACTGTGAAAACAATTGGATAGTAAAGACTTGGATTGGGTACTAAACATTTGAATAAATTCCTATCCAATGTCCTTCTTAATCTAATATATGAATCTAATCTCTTTACAAAATGAAATCATGTATATCCCAAAGTGGTATATAGATAGTGGTAAAGAAAGGTTATAAAGCAATCTAAAAAATGTTTCAATAATTATGGGCATTAAAGAAGGACCTTTTGAATATGATTAACCCTAAACTGAGGGAGCAGCAAGCTAAAAGGGCTCTGGGTAGTTTATTGGAGTAACAACAGTACAGGAGCTTTAGCAGTGGACCTGAGCATGCACCGGTATGCCCTACAACATTGTGGGAAGTCTATTTTGAGGAAACAACCACCTACAGCAACCTTGTAGAAATTATGGGCCTTAAAATTGACCCAAATCAACAGTAGCAGTCACTAAATAGACCTGCATTTAATGAGTTTCAAAATCCTCCAGGAAGATTGCAATGTAATAAAACTTTGGAGGATTTTATATCATCAATCAAATGAATAAACCAAGAGTTTGATCAACTATTGTGATTTCTAGTCAGCGTGAAACAGGTCTGCAATGGATTTGTTGTACAGTCCATTGGAGTATCCATTGTCTTGGTTTTGAATACAAGTGCATTCGAGGACTTTTAACAATCAAAATCATCAACAGTGTAATGGCAGTCAAATTGTCACAATAGTGAGCCCATCCTAAAAGGATCGGATTGTAGTATAGAGGTAGCATGGAAACCATGCCTCAGTCTGAGATGCACCTATATTCCAGCACACCTGTCGCACTTTGAGTTTGGTCTTATTTCAGACCTGTGGAGGATTTGCTTCCGTAGTAGATGGTTAAAACAATTTGCAAGATTTTAGAAATAAGCATGGTAGGGTTATGATGATAACTATCTACTAGGCCTAATTTAGTGTTGGGGCGCTCTGCAAATAAGGTTGTGGTTTTGAGAGTCGATTTCTGGCTAATATTGGCGGCCATGGATCCTTCCATGGTTGCCTCTCTTTCTTCTCTGCGTTGCCATCCATCCTAGCTGATTGATGGTGTTTTTTTACGGGTTCTCCTTCTGCTTTGGAGTGAAGGAAACTCCTTCGCGCGACGACCCATTGGGCTACAGGCTCCTCCTGTCTCCCAGTGGCGGCGGCGGTGGACTGTGAAGATGGGTCTTGAACCAGGGTTGGTATTTTCAGCGGCGTCGGCGGTATAGGGTCTTCCATGAACGGCGGCAGCATACTTCGCCGAGGTTGTCGAACCCTTGGCCCCGCGGCAGTCTGAATTTCGTGAAGATGGCCCCTCGTGGGATCAAACAATGGCAGCAACTTCCTGCATCTCCTTCTCTCTGGCGACGGTGGTTCACTTCATGGGAGTTCGTCTTCCTCATGGCAGAGCCTCTTTCCTGCTCATGGTTTCAACATATCCGGTGGCTCCTCCATCCCTGCAAGCTTTATGGGGTTTCTATGGTTTGGATTGCCTTGTCTTTTGGGTGTCTTTTCATGTAGTAGCTCTATACGAGCGGGATATTGTTTAGCTGTAGGTTTCTCTATATTCTTGGGGTGCTTCAGCACTTGCATTTCTCTTATACTTGAAGCTAAAAATCTCATTTCTAGAAAGGGATCCTTGAAGCTCTTATACATATGCAATTTGATTATTTTTTAATGAAATTACTACACTTTTTTCCATGATAAAAAAAGCATGGTAGGGTTAAAACAATTTGCAATTCATAATGTGCACCGAGACCATCAATGAGTTTCCATATCAAATATCAAAATAGGAAAATAGAAGTGAAACTGATCAAAATCAAGTAAATCATGTTTGACAATTTGAGGGACCCAAGATCTGAGCAACATCCAACTCTAACAACACAACAATTGCCCCTATTTTACACAAATCATTACCCTTCAGGGGCTGGACAACAACCACCATATTTGAGAAGAGAGGAACACAAGGCTGCATCCCCTTCAATGGAAGAACTGAGCCCTTTAGTGGCAGGGAAACAAAGCCTATCCCCTATGGTGGAATGGATGAATCCACCCCAAAACTGATGGGGAGAGCTTAGAAAAAATAGGAAAAAGAAGAATCCCAAATGCTTTCTTGTCCCTGGCAGGTTGCCATTTCTTTAAACCTCTATTGTTAGGTGATCATTTGTTGATGGCGTTCCTTCTAAATGTGCCAACTTGTATGAAGTGAGTTGTTTTCTCACCAGGGTCAAATTCCACATTATGTTGTCATGTCATGGTTGCATATGTCATATTATTCAAGGGATCCTAGTCTACCTACTCAATTTCAAAAAAACTAATTATTAGTAGAGACAGAGCTAACATTTCATATGATTACCAATTCCAAGGCCACAAATAATATAGATAAAAATAATCATGGACCCTACAAATAATAATTAATCCTATGCTAAAGTATAGGTAGAAAGGATAAGAAGTACCCTAACATGATGGATGAAGTAATGACACTCTTTAGTACCATGGCATTAAATATCCCTATAGTTAGATGGAAACTCATTATGAGGTGTGATCTTGATAAGGAATTTTTTATTTTGAGAAGGTGAGGCACCACAAAAACAGAACCCTATGAAGTACTGGGCTGTAGATTGCACCTCACGTCTCTCAGTGCAATAATGCTTCTGCCATTTGGTGAGACCCACATCAAACCATATCCCCAACATTTATAAGGCCCAACTTGATTCTCTAATTGCCCATGCATAGGGAAGAAAAATAAGTTTTTTCTTAGGTCCATCTCTGTTAGAATCATTCCTCGAAACATCATCAATGCAAATAGATGAACATGGAGAAAGAGTGAGGCCTTGCTAGAATAAAAAAAAGAGAGTTATCTTAATGATTTAAACTAAATAGACATGCAAGTTTCCTTGTTGTGTCACATTTAGGTATAGGCCCTTCAATTTCCCCCAATTTCATGATTTTTTTATGCTTCAATATCTTGCAAGGTTTTATCACTACAAAATAATTTCACAATAGAATCTTGACATTCTATCTAAATAAGATTCTCAAAGCCTAACATTATCTGTTCTTTTGTATCCCAATCATCTAAGTTCTCCAATATTGTGTAAACTCTAGCAGCATATAATTCTGACTATTCTTTTCTCTGATCTGTGGTAGGATAACTGAGAATGACTTAAATGCCATTCCAGGATTCATCAATGAAAATTAGTTCAGTCTTTGCATGGTATTTGATCTGCCATAGCTAAAACAATTTGTCATAAAACTACAGTTTAGAAAATTTCTAAATTTTTTTGACTACCTACCATGCCAAGCACAAAATAAGGACCATCATACATATATCTTTTAGTCCGCCATTACATCCACACACAATATCCTATCTGGAAATGATGTGGTGTGGGAAATATCCATTCATAAATGCTTGCACATCTATGTATCATATGAAAAACCTAACGTAGTTAGTGTTCTCTAGGATCAACAACCTTGGACCCTCTCTTCAGCACATTCCATAATTTTTTTACTGAACTCAAGCCCTTAACACATCCCCATGGTATTGAATATCACCTCACGATAGTCCTATGCACCTCCCTTCCTATTGATTTTACTTCCTATCTAGGATACATTGGTAATGTAGCAATTCACAAATCAATTTATCAATTTATGGATGTGGCCACAATCCAATTCAGATCATCACTTGGTTGGTCACCTACTTGTATTAAAACTCATTAATATTTATACATTAATCATTATTTAATTGAATGATATTTTTATCTTGAGCAATACATGGGTATACCTACATGTCCTCCATCTATGCAAAGTTCTTGATATTCTTTGTACTAACAAGATTTAGGGAAATATCAAGAACTATGCATTAGACCAGCCATATTTTTATTCTTTAGACATTTTAATTTCATCCAAGGTTATTCAACCCAACCCTTGTAAGGTCAAAGAACTCTTGGACTCATCTTCACCTCACTCTGCAATACCTCATTTTATGATAAAGCTTAATCATTTTATAGGAGGCATTGATTTTTATCATAAATCACTTTTCGTTCTCTTCAATTGGGCTCCAGAACATGCAGCTACATTCCCAAACCTCCAATATCTCCTATGTTCCTCACAAATCCCTCATATTCTTTCCTTCTAGTATCTGTTTGAGATAGAGTGTGAGGATTATCCTTCATCAAGTAAGGACATACCCTAGTAGATAGACCACCCTATCTTGTCTCATTTGGAATAGTTATTTATTGCCACACTTAATTCCAATTCTTATTCCAATTCATTATTTGCCTTAGTCTAGCATTGGGATCTCTAATCTTATAGGAAATAAATAATACTACACATAGAGCACCAACATTTACTCTTCATCTATTTTCAATCCAAGTTCTTGGACAACAACCACCTTATATGGGTGTCCTATATACAACAATGTCATTGGGGTCTTACGACAAGGTGCATAAATCAAGTACTTTATCTCCTTAGCTACCCATTTACCATGATCGTACAAAACAAATCTGAGGGGTTAATTATACACTTGACACGAACCTATCATTTTGAAAAATAAATAATAGAACACACGAAAGCACAATCATGGTTTGTAGCTTATAAATGTAAAACTTTTTACAATTAGATATATTCTATTTAGAAGGAATTAATAATCTATTTATACCTAATGAACTAAGTATATAATAATGTATTATTCAACACAGTAATTGAATAAGAACAAGAAGGAAACTACATGTCAGGTCAGTTGAGCTGAAATATCTTAACCACAGGTCAACACTATAGTTTTAAAATATGATAATTTAAATACTAAAAGTTTAATAATACATATGTGCAATGTCAAATGAAAAAGAATAATAATTGTGTCGACGCAGTCTTTTGACCATCATCAATGCACACAGATATACCACGATTAAACTCTCAAAGCATGGTTCCCACCCTTACTGGCGTATCCTCCAGTTTGTGGCACTAACTATTGGATTCATTTAAGTGATGTATGATTTTTATTTGTTTTTCTGTTTAGGTTGCAAAAGAAAAATGCAGAAAGGAATCCTAGTACTAGGAGCAAATTAAAAGGAAGCTGGAATCGAAATGCAATATGGTGTAAACTAAAAGCATGAATAGCCAATAACAATTGATTTACACCATAACAAAAGATAAAAGTTCCTTATCACTATCAATATAACAATACATGAGAGATGTCATACAATCTACTAGCAATGTGTGCCTTTGTGCTTTGCACACTTGATTCATCAAAAGCAAACTGAGCCTGCAATTCCACAATTTCAAACTTGCCCCAAGTTGGCACTCCACTTGGAATCGGTGAATACTGTTCCTGTCACATGGTACATTGCATTAACTCAAATTTTTATACTGTATGCTTTCACCAACTCCAGAAAAGCATGCATCTCTACAAGGATAGCAGAGTAACCACCTAAACGAGTGTTTCTTTACTACTAGACATTGTCGTATGAACTCCAATATGTTCTTTCAGATTGGAAATCTCTCCATCTTTGGCCAGGATTTCTGCATGCATTTCTGGCAATATTGTGTTGGAAATCTCAACGAATGCAATTTGGGATGCACAAATGGCAAGTGGATGCCAAACATTGGTATTAAGGGAAACATGCAAGATCTGTTCCTACCATCCTTTTGTGCAGCAAACATTTATAAGATGGCTTTTTGTATATCTGTAGAGGCCAATAATTGTTTAGCCTTGCTCTGTTTATGATGATCAAATTAAGGAGTTGCCTATTTTCTGACATTTCCGCTGTATTGTAGGATTTTCTTTTTCCTACATGGAAGATGAGTGCGATGCTGAAGATATAATATGAGGTCTCAACAACACAGAATGGTCAAGGGCAATGTTCTAGTTTCATCTTTTATTCTTTTTAATATTTGCATATTGTTTAATCATGTAATATATTCTTGAAATTGTCTCCCGAGGTGACTCATCAGTAAATTTTTTGGAGAATCATTGTTTTTATGAATACACAACATGTTATCATACTATAAAATACCTACACTAGATTAACTAAGTGGTTGCACTTCCTTGTGGCTCACGAAACTTGTGTATCCTTAAAAGTAGTTGCCTGCTTGAATACTACATTATAACATAAGTTGAATAATTAGCACATCAGTTTAGATTCAACAAAAAAAATAAAAATCACTTCTAGACCACACGATGCAGCTACCAGGGCTAATAGACCTGACATACATAAACAATGCACAATGAGATCAGTTGGCATCATCATTCACCCAACTCTTTGCACTCATAAGTTGTTCCATCATTCTCTGTTATTTTCATATATTTCTTCATAAGATCCCTAAAATTGATTGGTAAGAAAATACTAAAACTATCAATGATGTAGAAATTGTTTAGATTTGTCTACTTGCTTAATTTCATGATCATAGTCTTAGGAGGTTGAGTGAATTACAAGATGTATCCTGGATTTGACTTTTCAACCGTATCTACTCACTAAAGCTGACTACCTCCTTGAAAGCTGATCTTTGGACTTGGGTATCTTGTAACCTTTTTTTTTTCTTTTTTTTGAGCCATGCCTCACAATTAAGACAAAGAGCTCTTAATCTAGTTGTTGAAATATGTGTTGCTGGAATCCCAAGTAATTGGTAATATAAAGAAACACCAAAAATGGAATTTTATTTTTTGCCCTGTTTTCAATTTTATCCTGATTCTTAGCATTTTAATTTTCCAAACCCTTTCCTAATTATTTGTAACCATTTTAGAATCAACCCAGAGACTGGAACCGATAATTAGCCCTAAAAATTATAAAACTAGAAAGCGTAGGGATTCATATTATAAAACTTGGTAAGCCACAAAATACTCTGGAAGTAGTTTGAGAGAAATACTAAATACTATGTAACAGTTCGTGGAGCATTAATTCTTCACTGTGATGGAGTAGATAGGAACTTACTATTGATTTCACATGAGCCAAATCCCAAAGGAGCTGCTGTCAGGACGAGTGGATGAGATTCGATCCTTGGTGGTTCCTCCAGAGGAATTTGAAGGTTGAATATTAGTGTGCGGTCGAGTGATCTGAGGGATTGTACCCAATTGGTTTCTTTCCTGAAACCCATCTCTATCCTTCTCCATATCTATTTTGGATTTGGTCTGTAATGGATGTTTTCACTATTGTTTTAATGGATGTTTTCGATGCTATGTTGTTTTCTGTCCCTGATCCATCCTTACCTTCCAATTAGTCAGAGAGTCAGCTCTGTCGTTTACCAGGAGATATGTACATGCTCTTTCCCAATGAACACCATCTTGAAATAGAAGGCATTGAATGATATCCTCAAGGTAGATTTAGATCTTACAAGTAATCTTCATTGAAATTGAAGAAAAAAAATCATCGCAACTCTCCCAAGGATTATTAGCGCCACAATGAATAAGACTCCCAGCAGAACTCCGAGCACCACATGGAAACAGATGTTGAGACCCAGACTGGCATGTTCACTTCATTTGGAAGCTCTTCCCTAATTAAATTTTCAGGCATACCTTTCACATAGTTGGCACCTGTAGAAGACTTGCTGCTCTGATATTCACCATACTCACAGCTCCCTCCAGCAGGAAACATATTTACTGCATTCCAAGACTCTGAATCTGACATCCGATCCTGGTAAATAAGTCCGGATGAAAAAGGTAATTCAACTTTACCAATAGAGGAAACAAACCGAATTGCCTCGGATTTCACCTTGCTTTCATTGGGTGCTCTGTTGGGTGCCCTCAATTGGCCTGCAGTAGAGAACCCTCTCTTGAGGATTTTCTGAGATTCATGCACACCTCTAGCTTCCTTAACTGGATCTCGCCGCCGCTTCCCCCATTTCTTCAACCCAAAACCCTTGGGTTTATTCCAGTTTTATCTCTACTACAAAAAATGCAGTAAATTCACGTCATTGAGGAATTTCAGAACGAAGGACCAATTCTCAGTTTAATTTTTTGGGAAATATTATGAATCTGGTCATAGTTGCAGATATATACATTCTACATTGTACTGCATTTTGGTATTGACAGTTGGTAGGTGGTCTTGGGTTTTTCGAGACGAGTTCTGAAATGGGGAATGCTTCAGCATATGAGGAATATATTTTTGCAAGTTATTTTTTATTGTGGAAAAAAAATCATTATTTTTTTATTAACATGGTTTTTCATATTTATATTATGTATAAGTTTTTTAGTTTTTTATTTTAACAAAAGCAATTATGTTTTGTACTAATAAATTGTTAAAGACCGTGCAAATCAACATAATAATACAAAAGAGGTGTGGTTAGGTTGTATTATAAAGTTCAAAATAGGTCCAAAAATTTCATAGTTTGCTAAACTAATCTAATCTATTGTCCTTCATAGTGAATTTCCATATTTGTCTACTAGTATATATCCTAACAAGGACCTTTAGAAACATTTTAAATCTACAAAATATTACACAAACTATGTTTTTTGTAAATAAAACATGATTGCTTTCACGGGGGCTTCACTCAATAAACCGCTATCATAGCACATTCATTCATGACATATGAAACAATACCCCTGGTTTCACTAAATATTGGAAAATACCTTCCAAAATCGTTTTTTAAAACCCCCTCCCAATATGCCTTCCCAATTTAAAAAAAAACCCTATTTTCACTAGATATTGTATGTATCAATTTTTTCATTAACATTTTTTATACCCCTTTATATTTCTACCTAGTATATTGATATGATACCCCTCTTATGACCCCACATGCATTCTACAATGAACCTTGCTTCTTTCGATATATATTGTGGATGCACATTACTTCACCCACAATGCAATTACTCAACCAAATATCATTATGATTTGCAACATCTAATGGTCTAATGAAGATATAGGAGATCACTTCTTGTATGTCACTAGAGCCAATGCACATAGTACAACATTTAGATTGCATGTTGCAGTTCCCCAATCACTGACTAAGCCTATTGTGGGCTAGGTATCCAAGCCCCTAGGGCCTATAACAAGCTCTAGGAGGATGACTAAACCTCCCAAGGCCTGTAATAGGCACGAGTGGTTGGGTATTCAAGCCCCCAAGGCCTATCGAGGACCTATAACAGGCCCTAGAGGCTTAAAGCCTCCCAAGGCTATTGGTAACAACTGACTGCGTGCTATTGGTAACAATTGGCTGTCAATGACCACTGTCTCTTGACTATGATCGAATGGAAACCCACTTCACCACGAAACCCCTGGCCTCAAGCATACCTCAAGACGCGATTTCCCTACGTACTAGTAAGCTCGAGCCTTGCCTCAACCCGATTTCTCATCCGGCCATGATCCCGGAATCTCCATTTGGCGGATATTTGTCATCCCGACCATATAAAAAAGACCCCAAAGTATTTTTGTATTGTTAAATTAAATAAAAAACCCTTTGCCCCTTAATATATAAGCAATATAATTTTTAGGTTTTCATGAATATTTAATACCGCAATATGAATGAATGTGATATTATATTGCCTCCTAGTGAAGCCCCCGTGATTGCTTTGAGCTTTCTCCTCTTCACCAAGTAAATGGTACAATTCCACCATGTTCACTCCTTCCATGTCCACATCTTTAATGAGTTAATGGATTGTCTCTTCCTCTTTGAGTTTTCTTGGTGTTGAAACCATTGTCACTTTGAACTTTGATGGTGCCGAGTGTGAACCCCTACTCAAATTAGTTACCATTTGTCGAAGTAGATCACATCCAACTTCCAAAACTTGAATTTGCTTCTTTTGTTGGAGTAAAGTCTCCATTAGCACCATGTAAGCATTATTACGAATATCCTATGAGCATGAACCTTCCTTGAGAAAAAGGGTGTGTTGTTACTTGGAATTATCCTCATGTCTTCTTAGTATGACGTGGATTTCAAAATTTTCACATAAAGAGCATTGACTAGGATGAAAGTGGTTTCCCACACTGTCCATAATTCTCAAATATTGATCCATATTTTGTTCTTGTAAGCAATGTGGGTTGGTTCCAAGTTTCAAGATAACATATGTACTACCTACGAAATAGCCTTTTTGAAAAACTGAAGCCCAATTCTCTATTTGAGTACCCAACAAATTTGCAACAAACCCAACAATAAGCCATACACCTAGATTTAAAAAGACAATGCTTATAAGATTATCTTGAAGCCAATTCTTATATTCAACAAACCAATCATAGAGAATAATATAACAGAAGCAAAGAAGAGCAGCCAAGGAGGTTAAAAATGAAGAGAAATGACTACTAAGACCTCCAAGAAGCATAAATTCACCATCCCTACCAACTATTCTCCTTAGGTTCAATTCACCAATCCAAAGTTGACTCAAGTGACTATGCTTAGATAAATTGAAAGATATTCTGAAATTTTCATAGGGCGGACTTACGATAGATTTGAGACTTACTCAAGAGTGATATTTTGACAAGATACCCTATAATTCACCTTGCAAACCAATTTCCCAAGCAATTGACACTTATCTATTCCATAGTCCTCCTTGTATTAAGCCTCTCTTCCATTCCGGGATAACAATTTTGCTCTCACATTAACGTTGAAGTGTGTGGGAGTACCATGTAATCAATGTTCAAGTGAATGCTCTTTCCTTTGTATGAATGACCATACCACCTTTGAAATGTGGAGGACATGCATGCATCAAATATTTCACAAATAGACTGTGGTACAGGGAGATAAAGATCGCTTTTTATCCTTAGAGATCCCTCATTCAAATGAGATCCAGACTCAAACTTGATTTCTTCCTTTTGTAGTCTATATGCGAACCTAACAAGTTTTCCTTTTGAAGGAGTGAATGGGTTGTTCATAAGCTTTATGACTATAGCTAAGTCTCTTGTGACAAGAAAGGTCTTGATAGGCCTTGGATTGAGGATTTTAAATGTTTTGTAGAGTGCTAACACCTCAACCTAGTTACCTCTATTCAAAGGTTGCTTATTGATTTCCATTGGGATCCAAGACAACCCCCCACACTTACCACCCCTAATAGTATTGTTGTTGCAGCAACACCCCTCCCCAAAATTTTGTGCATGTTGGGGCCCCTCCTATTTTTTTTGTAGAAAGTTTGCGTGAGAAGCCATCCCAGCCGTCAGCTTTGTTTTCAACATAAAATCTTATTTCCCTGCTGGACTTCTTGCCATCAATCCTTCCATGATTCTCCCCAAAGAGCCAAAGATAACTCAGACTTTTCCCCAACGTTCTGGGATAATTCGGTCTATCTCCCGGACTTCAAAGACAAACGTCCAACCTTTCCGAAAGAAGGACTGAAATGTTCTTCTTCAAAATCTGCGGAAGCCATTAAAGTTTAGTTCCCGAAACGCCGGAAGCTTTCGCTCAAGCCCTCCACAACCGCGGAAAGGTTCCGGTTTTGCTCCCGAAATTGCGGGATTCATTCACGTTAAATCTCCCGAAAAGGACTTAGATTTTCTTCCGACTAGAAAACTGCGGGAACAAGGGACTTAGAGAACTTTTGTTTCAACCGTCCGCAACGGCGGGGGAATTCAGTGAACCCTTCCGCAACGGCGGGGGAATTCAGTGAACCCTTCCGAAACAGCGGAAGCCGCCATGATGTCTCCCCGAAAGTAAACTCAGATTTTGGCCATAAACAGCGGAGACCGCTAAAAAAAATTGCTTCCGAAACAGCGGAATCGTTCAACAAAACCACCCGAAACGGCGGAAGCCATTCTCATAGACCGCACGCCTAAGTCTTCTGAAGTAAAAGGACTTGGAAATTTTTTCGATCATTGTTTTTGCGGAACGGTTCAAGTTCCGAAACGACAAAACCTCCCGAAACGGCGGAGCCCTTTACTCAAGCCTTCCGCAACCGCGGAAAGGTTCCGGCTTGCCTCCCGAAATGGCGGGACTCATTCGCCTTAGTCTCCCGAAAAGCACTTAGAACTTTTTTCAACCGTCCGCGGAGAGATTGGAGTTTTCTTCCCGAAACGGCGGGGACAGTTCGTAAAACGCTCCGAAACAGCGGAAGGGATTAGGAAAGACGCCCGAAAAAGTCGGATTGGTTTGTTAAACTTGCGGAAGGTTTTGATGAAACCCTCCCGAAACGGCGGAAGCCATCCGCATAAGTCCCGCGGAGGAATTCACGTTTTGTTTCCGAAACTATGAAAAGGACTTAGAATTTTTTAGAAACTACCGCGGAAGCCTTCGGGCTACCCTCCCGAAACGGCGGAGGAATTCAATAAAACGCTCCGAAACAGCGGAAACCATCCGCGAAAGACCGTCGCGTAAGAATTCACGATTTCCTTCCGAAGATATGAAAGAACTTAGAATTTTTCGGAGAACTTCGGCGGAAGCCTTCAGCCTTTTGCTCCCGAAACCGCGGAAGCCTTCGGACTACCCTCCCGAAACGGCGGAACCAAACCACTTAAACCGCTCGAAAAAGGACTTCGGAACGATCCCGGGAAACTGCGCGGAAGAGTATAAGTTCTCCTTCCGAAACGGCGGAAGCCATTCACAAAAGCTTTCCGAAACTAGCGGGAGCCTTCACCAAACCCTCCCGAAAATCAACGAAACTTCGAATTTTTTGGTTCGCCGAAGCTTTCGAAAAGGCCTTCCGAAAAACATCGGGAGCATTCACTATATCGTTCCGAAAGGGCGGAAGCCTTGGCGTTACCCGTCCGCTACGCGGCGGTCTTTCGCGGAAGGCTTCGATTTTCCTTTCCGCAGTAAGCCCCGAAACGTCGGAAGCTTTCATCGAACCCTTCCGCAACGGCGGATATGATTCGCAAACTGGCCCCGCGAATGACGGTTGCACGAAAACCGAGATCGTTTGACATGACCGCTGCGCGCGGCGAATTTAAACCTCGTTCTAACCGCGCCACCTACCGAATTGAATGCTCACACGTGCCTTTTTTTTATATAATGCGGTAGGGGCTCGACCCAATACACCATTGTTTTTTGAATTCGCCAACGACGTGCGACGCCGTGCAAATCGCTCCAGCTCACCTCGCTCGTCCGTGCTCGCGGCCACCTCGCTCAAGCGATCCCCACGGTGCCAGGTAGGATTCTGACTTGGGATTTCGCCATTGGGTTGTCTTTGGTAGGAAAACATTGGGTTTTAGTGGGATTGTGACGGGAAACACACCCGTCAAGGGCTATGTTTTGCCCGTCAGATACAGTGAACGGAGTTTTCGCCATACAAAATCGCCATAGACCTTCGTTAAAACATTAACATTTTATTTCAATGGTGGTGGGTGCGGGCGGTTAATCATGTCCCATTTAAAAAAAAAAAAAAAAACCCCGGGCCACGCCCCTTGTCTTGGGAGAATTTGTCGAAGCCCCATGGGATTTCCATGTCCCCGGCCGTAAACCCGGACTTAAAACCCTGGGCCCTTCCATAAGCCTCAGCCCCTACACGCGAGCCGAAACCCGTGAACGTTGAAGCCACGCGAGCCGAAACCTGAAGCCATGGCCGCCCTAGCACTCCCCGTCAGCATATCCCCGGCGCCGTCACCTTCGCTCGGACTAAGGTATCCCGTAGTGACTCGGCGAGTGGCCGCGCATGACGATAGCATTCAAAGCCCTCACCGAGTCAACCCGCGTCTCCCCGCCATCGACCTCTCCAACCGCAGCTATAACGAAAACATCTCCCTCCGCAAGGCGGAACCGGAAGCCAATTGCTTCCACAAACCACCTATCGGTCCGAAAACCAGTGGCTTCCGCAACATAGCTTATCCCCTCGGGAGCATTGCAGACTCGTCTTTTAAGAGCTTCAAATGTTTCAATTTGTGTCTTATGTTGAAATAATGTTTTGCTTCCTAAATATTTGCTTCATTGACTTATCTCATTAAAACGATGTTGCTCTCTGCTAAAACTTTACAGCCTGTTGCTCAAATAATGACTTTGATATGGATGTTATCAGGGATAAATCAGGATGCCGAAAACCGGTAAGAAGAAGGCGAAGATGACAGAAAAGAAGCCTGCCCCTCCCAAGATTGAAACCTCGCTCCAGGACACTAGGTGCACTACTGGCGTCCCTCCAGAAATCAGATGGGGAGACATCTACAGAATGATCCGGGACCAAGAAATCCCAGATATGCTGCTAGAGGAAACACCAATCTATCTTAACATCAGAGCCTCAGGCATAACTAGGGCCGCTACCCGCCCTGAGCTGTTCCCCTGTGCTGAAGTGATCGAGTGGATACTCCAACATGCAGATGCTGAAGGGAGAGTGATAAACGATAGCGGGAAAATGGCTATCGCCTCGTTTCAACCCGCGTATATTGCGGCAGCCTACAGATTTCCCCGTGTCCAACAAGCTCTGACTGACGAATGGTTGGGCCAAATGGATAACGTCGAGATGGCCAAGAAGCTATTGAGGGGAGGGAAGCATTTGAGGAAGAAGGGAAATGATGAATATGACGTGCAGAACCTGAGGGCTCCTTTCAGATTGATCGCTTTAATGCTGTGCAGAATCTTCGGCATGCCCGATGGCACAGTATACAAGATTCAGTGGGTCCCTATCATTCACTATGTGGCATTTCAGGGGACAGTGTTTGACTGGGCCACTATCTTGTCAGATAGTCTGGCCTCAATGATAAGTGCTGCTAAGCCCGGGCTGGCCTTGAAGAAGGCTGAATTCTTCATGTCTTCATACCTGATAGATTGTATCTTGGCCAAGATAGAGTTCCCCAAATTGGGGTGTGCATGGGATAGGGCCACCACCCCGGTCTACGTCGCATTCAAGATGTTGTGGGCTCAGAACTACAAGCCCAGCTACAAACTCATCTGTGAGGGGTTCATCATGCCCCTATACGAGAAAATGTTCAAGGAAGAACCAAATTGCCTGTCACAAAATGCTTTGGAAGTCCTTGGGGATTCTGGGTACTTTTACTTTTCAGAACAAGGTACCTACCTGAGAATGTTCGGAGGGACTAAGCCCCCATACATATTGCCGCAGTATGCCACAGACTATGTGGTGCTCAAGGAAGCAGTAAGACAACTCTTCTTGGATGGGATTGGAGCATTCCTCCACAAGCTACACAAGGCTTCCTTTCCCCCCTTACCTTTCTGCATAGGTGCTTACAAGTTTTCAGGGGTGGCCTCTGCCGACGAATTTGTTCAAGAGTTGAAGGCCTTCCACTTCGGTGAGGTCATCTTCCACAGGAACGACAGAAAGGGTAAAGTGGCCGAGCATTGCAAGGGGAACTATGCTAACTTCGAATACTCCCACTACCCCGATGCCGAGGAGGAAGCATTCAGAGGCATCAGCAACATGACTGAGCTACGGATCTGTCGCCAAGGTACTGGAGCGAGCTCTAGTTCAACCAAAGCCCAGAAGACCATCCAGCAAAAGGAGAAAGAAGCCAAGGATGCCCGAGCTCAGGAAGAGCTCAGATTAAGAGAAGAGGCAAGGTTACAAAAGGAAGCCGAGGAAGCAAGAAAGCAACAAGACACTGAAAATGAAAGACTACGGAAGGAGGCTGAAGAAGCCCAAAAGCAGAAAGAAGCAGAGACTGAGCAAGCTGAAGCAAGGAAGAAGGCGGAGGAAGAATTGAAGGCAAGGCAAGATACCGAGGCAGGTGGGTCCGGTGTACAAGACATGGAGATAGACACCTCTCAAGCAGGTGGCTCTGGTACCCAAAAGGAAGGAGCAGACCCTGCTCAGGAAGTCCGAACCCCACCTATGGAAGAAGACATAGACATCATAAACCGACCAATTGTCCCATACACTCCATCTGGGAAGCGTACGGTGTCCAAATGGAATGAGTTTGTCTATGACAAGAAAAGGAAAACAATGGTCCTCCAATCAGAAGAGAGGATTAAAAGTCCCTTCCATGATGACATAGTTACCCACCGAGAGGTCGCTGTCATGCAGAACACAGATGCAGATCCCATCGCCATGGCATCTGTAGTTATAGCAACAGCACAGGCATCATTTGCCAATGTAGGGGTTATAGTCAAAGAAAATATATTGACAAAGAAGAGAGCACGCACCCTGCAACAAAATGTGGCTAATGAGCAAGCCCAAAGGGACCTGGCAGTAAACAAATATAATTGCTTGTACGCTGAGCATAGGGAGCTGTCAAACAAGTACAGTCACCTGGAGGAGGAAAAGGACCAGCTAGAACTCCAGATAATGATTGCAGAAGCGGAGAAGAATGGAGCAGAAGAAAAGGCTTCCCAGTTAGAAGCAGACAAGCAGACATTAGCTGAGCGTTTAGAACAAGCGGAGAGCAGAACCTTGGACATGTCTCCCTTCCACGAGCTGTCATGCAATATCCTGCAGCAAGTGTATGGCTCTCAAGAGCTAATCACTGACGAGGTATGCAAACTCAAGGCCATGATGGGTAGGCTAAAAGAGGTCAATACGGAAGCCCACAGGCTCAAAGCTAAGAATACCCGTGTCAAGGCAAATGTCATAAGTCAGATGGCATGGAGGGAAGGGAAAGGAGGTTTCCCCCCGCATCTTCCTTTTAAGGCCGTGGAAGATTTTAATGAAGATATAGCCTTGTTGGAGTTTGGTAGGAACTGTGCCAATAAGCTAATGGCCAGTGTGCAGAGGACAACAGATAGAATCAACAACCTATACCAAAAGCTCAAAGGAGTCCATGACAACTGCACATTGAGTTTCCCTCAGACCCTAGAAGACTTCCCGGAAAAGGAGCAGCGGTTGTCTCAACTGAAAGAAGAGCTAGGCGTCCAGATGGAGTATGTGAAAAGCATTGATGTCCTGGCCATGAATGATCTCCAACATTACATCGGTTCATCAACACTTCACAATCATCTGCTGAAGGAAACATATCAAGTTGCTGAAGCAGAAGTACAAAGCATTAAAATAGAGCTCGGGAAGAATGTAACTTCTCAGAAAATCTTGTTTCCTGCTGCAGCAAACATAATCATCAGGGACACAGGTGTGTGGCACAGCTACATAGAAGAGGAGGCCAGGAAAGCTGCAGCAACAGCAGGAGCAGCATCAGCAGGGGATTCGAGGGCCTCTTCCCAGGCAGCATCAGTGACCATCAACTTGGGCGACCCTGTGCCAGCAGAAGCTCGCGCACAGGAATGAAGAGGCTGAATTCAGTGAGCCACTCTCTGCAGCCAAACACGTGCCCAGCAGGGAAAGCTTTGATGTTAACAAATTTTCTGTTACGTATATTTTGAATATGTAAGGCGTAAGCCATGGGACAGCTGTCCCTATTTTTTGTCAAAATATTTTTGTAAAGGAAGTGGCCATTTTTGGTGATCGATTATAGTAGAAATCCCTGTAAATGACAGGTGGAACGTGCTAGGTGTCAGCCCAAAGGGCAAAGTTGTAGCTATAAATAGCATCTAGGAAAGATTAGAAAGGACTTTTGGCAGGGAATGAAATTTTGGCAAACGATATGAGCTATCTTGTATCGGGTCTGTAAATTGATTTTTCTAATAGAAGCCACGGGAGATGGACGTTTTGCATGGAATGTTGGATTGCTGTATATTGGACTATTCTAATGACTGCGGTCCTGTACTGTGAAATCATTCTTATCATCCGAACTACTTCTTTGTATTAATGATTTTGCCCCTTACTGTGCATACGAATTTTTCCCATTTTCATGGACAATGAATGCGTTTCATATTAAATCAGGAGCTACCTGCTGATGCTTTTATCATTGCTGTAGATTTCTCTTCTAGATCGAATGGCTAACTGTTCTTTCTTCAGGATAATTTGTATGGCTCATTGTTCATGCCTTTAAATTGCTCCTTGCAGGGATCTTTTAGTTTAATTCCAGTTTCGTTGCATCTAGATCTGTTTCTTTATTCTTGTTACGTAGATCAAATAATTTTGCTTTCTTCTGTTCGTGAGCAATAGATGCGTTCTTTAAGTTTCATTTTAGATATGTTTCCTTATTCTTTAGCTTTCCTCTGTTTTCTAAGCAATAGATGCGTTCCATGTTGAATGAGAGGCTACCTTCTCAAGATCCTCATCTTGCTGTAGCTTTGACCGTGAGAAATAATAGCTATCTGTTCTTTGTTTACGATATCTGTTACAGCTGATTGCTCTCCCCTTAAGCGTGTTCCCCTGCAGGGATAGATAGGTCTGTTCTAGTTTTAAGTTTAGATATGTCTTAATTGCATTTAGATTAAGTATAGTTTAGGCACTTGCATCTCATATAAAAGACATAAAAAAAAAACCCAAAAGAAAGGTGGATCGGGCCATAACCGGTAGAATCGGATTTAAAGTCCAAAACCACGGTTGCCGGAACCGCTAACCGGACGGATTCCCTACACCAAACGGGAGATAGTCTAATTGGGACCGTCTCTCGGGGAGAATCCCTTTCTGATTGATGCTACGATATCCGAGGCATCAACAAGTATGTATAAATTACACAACTTTTTATTTGATAATAAAATGATATAAAATATGTGAGAAATTATTTTTATTTATAATTTAATTTATTTAATAATTAGACAATTTAAAATTAGCAATCATCAAATAGTAATTTTAAATTATGTTTACCTATTTAAATAAAAAAAAAAAAAATTAAATACAAATTTACATAATCATTTAAAAATTATTTAATTTTCATAATATATGTTTTGATTTTATTGATATATACAAATGTAATGGGTGTTAATTGGTTATAACTGGAGTAATTGAGAGGTTGTTTATTGAAAGCAATTTTCTAACTGGTAAATTATTTTTACCTTTTTTCCTTTTACCATCTTCTTATTACATTGCATGAAACTAGAAATGAAGTAGAAAATTGAAAGCTGGATTTTTCATGCAT
Source organism: Larix kaempferi (assembly GCA_027924585.1). Classification (NCBI taxonomy): domain Eukaryota; kingdom Viridiplantae; phylum Streptophyta; class Pinopsida; order Pinales; family Pinaceae; genus Larix; species Larix kaempferi. The sequence goes on along the minus strand of BSBM01000502.1, from coordinate 23,703,361 downwards.
TTAGTTGGTTCGGGGACAACTAAATGCCAAGAGCTCTGAATCAGGCGGCACCAAATACTCTTGATTTTATTGTTGCGTGTAAATGTGCTACAGTTTAACTAACCAAATTTGAGAAACTGATAAGTGTGCTTAAAAAATAGAGAAATGACCTTCACCCAACACTCTAAAAAGCCAATAAAAATATCGAGTGAAGCCACTGAATGAATTCATGGTTTGTCAAAATGAATGAATGAATGAGTTCAAAATGAAATTACGACGCCAAAAACTTACTCACAAACAATCAAATAAATAATTCAATCTTATATCGCACTGAAATTGGGGATTTGAATTATACAACCAACAATTCACTACCAGCCTCTACACTATTGAGATTTGTGAAATGTTAATGGGAACCATCAATTTGATTAGGATATGAGAAATCCAGTACGATTTGATTCTCTTTCATTCTGCCTTTGAATGGTTTCTCCCAATGGATCATGCCATATGTCATATCTAGATGAGGTCTTCTCATATGCCATATGCTCCTGCCATATGCCATATCAATGTTCCACACTACAAACTTATGTATTTAAAATAGGATTGGTTAATGCATTCATATTCTTCATGTGGCTATTAACATAGTTTATTGAGAAGGTTCTTATATTTGTGAATACTTTCAAAGCCACGCTCATATAAGTGAATTCATTAAGGCCACGCTGGTTTGGGTAAAGCCCCCTCATAAATATGAAAGTGCCAAGTCAATTGCTAGAATTCTTGGACAATGTCAATTACAAGACCTGGGTTGAGCATACTAGAATTTTAAATCATTTTCTTGTGGTCATGACATTAGAAACCTGCATATCTATTGTTCTAAACTTCAAAATGAGCAGTACCACATCCCACTTCCAGGCCAAATATTCCCTATGGAGGGCCAATATGGTGGTTTGGGACCACACACATGGACAATGACCCCTATAGTAAGATCTCTAAATCCATATGCATTGTTAAAATTTAGTAAAATATTGTACAAATTCATTATCAAAATTGTAATTTTCCATTAATGTCAGTGTGACACAACTAAATATGAAAAAAATAAATGACTAATTCACATTAATCGTTGTTAGCTAGTCATATTTATATTCACGTGACTAAATTAGTCATTTATGTTAGTCATTTTTATTTTAGTCACTTGTTATCTAGTCATATATTTTATCCTGTGACTAAATTAGTCGTTTTTAGTTGGCTTATTTAAAATTGCTCAATTTTAGTCGTTTATCCCTTGAAAAACCAATGGTGACTAACGTTTTTAGTCACTTATCTCTCATTTTGTACTAGTGTCTTTCGAGGACGTTGAGGGGCCTAAAGGCCTGTGAACTATTGATCGAAAATGAGTTGAATCACAAGGTCTTATGAATCACAAGCACCTTAGTATTGCGTGATGGGATAGTATTTCATCTTCAAATTGAAAACCTACAGTCTCCCAAGTATGTTACTTTATTTATGCGCTCATAGGGAGGTTTCAGGGCTCTAAGAAAGCGGTATCGGAAGACAAACTTTTGGACCTTGAATAAACCTGAGACTTCCACGTGGATGAGCAATTTCGCTTTCAGGCTTCAAGCTTGTAGATTAACTATCACGCATCTTATGAACCCTAAATGGATCTCCACCATGTATCTTCCTCTGCTTTCACTTATTGGGTGATCACCCGACACATACATCGAAAACATTTCACTTTGTACGGTGGTACCCGCTCGTTTATTTTTTTTAGTTATGGATGAGGCTGCACGACAACAGTGTTCTTCTTCATTTGCGATCTACTATACTACTTTTCATCAGATTCAAATTCTGGTACTAAAACCAGTATTCCCGTTGATAACCATAGGTCCCTCATCCCCAGTATTGATGTGCCATCAACGTCATGACTGGGAATAACATGTTCCCCCATGGGTGTGCACACCATTGCAAACCTAGTCATCCATTGACACCCATGACGTCGACCCCCCACAAGTCCGAGGAATTTGATAACATTTGAAAAGATCACCCATAGCTTATCATTTTATAGTTGCGCATTTACTCCCCTGACTCTCACAGTAGATGCCATCAGATTCCCTAACGCATGTTACGGTCAAGATTGCCAAATACCACTCATAAATCCATGAGCACTTTATCCCACGCAATCTTCCTCATCTCATCTCCCTTGTGAATACACCTTTGGGGCCCCCACCCTCCTAAGTAACCAATTCTATTCAGTTATCCTGCAGGAATACACCGCATGGCATTGATTCATGGGTTACCCATCTTCGCATCTACAAACTATCCCCTAATTCATCTTGGAAAGCATCCCACAACCCATTCAAAACCATAGGGACTCCACCCATCATCAAATTGGTCCCCCAACTCACCCAAAACTGTGCAGACCCCACCATTATTCTTCATGTACAAATAGTTTCCCCATCACCTTACATTTCAGGAACACCCTATTCTTTTGTAATCAACCCATGGTCACCTATTGATCAATGTATTTGAGTGTCACCTATCCTCAACAATCTTCGTTTTGATTGGTCACCATTACTCTATGTATTGTGTCTCTATTAAATCCCTTTCATTTGCAGTTTATCTCCCTCCATCTCAATCTGTACCATTCTGAAAGGAAAGCTTCCATCCCCACTCACCATGGTTACATTGATCAAAGGAAGTTATGAGCCCCACGCTTATCAACCAGTCTTGTGTCAAGTCTGTATGTCCTTCAGTTGGTTACAACATGATATTGGTTCTCAGGATAAGATCCTCGTCTTATCATGTACTTCATCTCTCGTTGATGTCAAAACACTACATTCCGAGAGTTGTAGTAGTTTCATTTGTACCTTGGTATCCCTTTCAATCACTATAAGGGATCATCTCAAACTTGGTAGGGAAAGTCCTTAGTCCTCCCTAACCTAGTGGTTTCCCCTATGCTCGATGTCAACACATCTATCGCATCATGGGGTAACCTAATTTTGAAGGTAGAATTGTTCACATTTGTAAACCATGGTAGCAGTCCATCTTGAACTATGAATTTCTATTAAGGCAACTTCACATTCACACTAGTCCCCCACCCCCATGGGCTTATCATGATCATCAGCAGTACCGCTTCTTCAGTACCCCACAACAATTCATGGTTTATTTACTCTCACATGAACTGAATCTGTTTTATTTCATGTCCCAACAGTATATTCGAGCAACCCCTTGGTCCTCTCTTATTGTAATCACCTTAGAAACATTTCACGAGCATGGGTATGCCCGCCTTGTTTGTATAAAAAACTATTCTTTACTACAACTCCAACGGTCATCACCAAAAATATTCCTCCATGGGAGTCCCCTATTGTCCACATATTCTTTTCCCTAAAGAACATGAGAGAAACAAAAGAAAACTTGATGCATTATCGGCCCTACAGTACCTTATGAACCTCATACATTAGAAGGCATCTGTTAATGCCTAAATTTCACACACATGCAACACTTCGACGATTCTTGCAGTGAGGCATCATCAACATAAAGAATGTAGTTCACCAAATCCATCCTCAACAAATCCAAAAGACAACATGAGTCCAAAAGTTCCCAAGGCCAATGAAAAGAAGAGGTCGCGCAGCTGAACCATTGTTAACCCGCTCTATAGCGCATGCTATCAGTTCAGTTCCTGCACGATACTTGCGCGACTATTCTTTTGATAGTCATGCTATTGTAAAAATGGCGGGACCACCTACTTCTCGTAGCGCATTGAAGGCTCTATCACCTCCAAGGATTCGAATTCAACTCCTCACACACTTAGGGGCATTAAATAGCCCCCTTGGTGTACCTTGGAACTAGTTCATGGAGTGTATGAGTTTACATTTGGATCTAGTTGTTTGTTGGCCACCTCTTTGCCTATAAAAGGAATCCATTGGCATGCATTTGGTAGAGAGAAAAGAAGAGTAATTTTGCTGTTGGATTTTTGTTGGAACTTCCTCATAGCCCACCTCTTCCTACCTTTGTAAGCATTCCCAAGCTCCCTTTTCACGTTCTTTCAAGGGGCAAGAGTTTCTCTCCATTGTTCTACCATTCACTTATCATATAGTTTGGATAAAAAAGGCCTCCCTAAGGGATATTGTTGGCTTTCCTTGAAGCCCACACCTTCTAGGTGTTGTACAGCTTGACCATTGGGAAATACAAAGTGGTTTAGAATACCTTTGATTGTTGTTGGAGTTTGCATTCTCCCCCCAATTCATTTTTATTTACATTTTTTTCAATATTCTTTGTTTTATGTGAATTCCAATAAAAATATACTACGGGATCTGTTAGAACTGGAATTGTACTCCTAGTTTTAGTCTTTATTCCTTGTTTTTATTTCTATTTTTATTTACCTTTTCTTAATTTTAGTCATATTATTTAAATCCTTTCATCTTTATATTTTCGTTTGAACATTGGATTATAATTATTAAATATTCCTTTCAGTCTGCAAATTTATACTTCAACATTATTTCTAACCTTTTTTATAAATATTTACACATATTTTGTGGGCTAGTGTGATTTGATGTATTATGGCAGTGTAATCAATGGACCTTACACATACGGGCATTGTCAGAGTGATGAATCATTGAATTTCGTGGTTCGACCCCTATCTACATTCATACATGAGTTTTAATGAAATATTTCCCCGAGATTTGAGTCAGGGAAGATGGAACATCTGTCAAGCTCATAATTCTACAGCATATGCTTTGAAATATGAAGATTAGTGCTTAACCCTAATTTCACGATTTCGCCACCATAGAAGGATCGGGACATCTATTTTTCAAGTGAAAGCAATTCGTTTTAGAATGTTCAGACTCAACAGGTGTCCAATAGAGAGCATCATGAAGAAGAGTGGTAAGTTGTGCATGTTTGAACCGATCACCACTGAATGGGAAGAAGAATTCCTTGAATGTGCATATCTCTTCAAAAACGTCGGTTGGTTTTCTTTCTTTGAGAAAATCAAATGCTATAACATGGAGGTTACTCGGTCGTTTGCCCAAAGTTACTCAGTCTCCTTCATTTAGTTTCAAACCCAGAAGTTAAAATTAACCAAGGAACTGATAGCTGAAGCAACAAGGTTGCTTGTTGAAGAAGATCGTTGCTTCAAAAACTCCCCTTCGAAGTTGATTTGATTTCATTTATGTTACCTGGGTTCGAATCCTTAGATTTGAATAAGGGTATTCATCTGAGCAATGTTAATCAAGAATGGAGGGAAGTTGTAGGGATTGTGCAACTTTACATTACATGCGAGGGAATATTTAATGCCACGGTGTGCAAATGTCATTTCAAGTTCCTCTTACATCTAAATGGACAGTTGAAAATGAATTTTCCATTCTATTTGCTGAAAAGCCTTATTAAAATGTCTAACAGAGTGAAATGCCACAATGACCATACAAGTTATTCCATTTTCCATCACGACTTAGTCAAATTAATAGTATCAGCAGAACTTAAGAAGAAGAATCGTAATTGGAAGCATTTCCTCTTTTGGTCGGGTTTCGAACCTGAGAAGATTGCAAATTCAGAGGAAGCAGAAAATTATCTTAGCAAACAGAAGAAATACCAAAGAAGGTACCGAATTCAGAGAGAACCAAGCATCTCAAAAAGATCAAAAAGGAAGATGGTTGAAGAAATAAACTCAGCAGAAGATTTTGGCTTGGAAGAAGAACAAGAAGAACCAATTCAAGAATATCCACAGGAAGGAAGGCCCCTAGTTTCATGCAATGAAGACATTACATCTGCTCCAGATACTCCTAATGTCATCAAAGAGATTCTAATGGAAGAAGGTATGGCTCCTTCTCCTAATATTGAAACTTCTGTCAAATCTTTCTCTGAACCTAAAATTTCAAAATGAAGGCCTAAAACTAGGGAAACAAATAAACTAAGGATGAATATGAGAAGTATTCTAAATACTAAATTGGAAAAAGAAGATATTACTACAATTGAAGATTCTTCAAGTGAGGAAGAATCTAAGATTAGAAAACTGGAACCAAATTCAGAACAAGTCTTTGAAGACATAGAGAAGAATGACAAAAGTTTTCCAGAACTAGTTGAGAAAAATTATGAAATTCATGAAGAAGGAAAAATTCATAATTTTGAGTTTGGGTCGAGCTCAGGAACTATTCAGCTAGAAGTTCCAATAGAAGATGCAAACATTAAAAATTTAACGGAGTTATTTTAAACTTAGGAAGATCTTCTTATTAAAAAGCTCGAAATTTCTTCGGGTTCAGATGATGAAGAAAATCCTGTGCATTAGAGGCCAATAAAAACATGATTGGAGGTTGAAGTTCTTAAGAGATCATTACAGCATTACAAGACCCATAATGAATACCTAAATGATTCAAATGACAAGCTGATGCAAGCTAACAAAAGGTTAAGAGAAGACTTAAGGAGGTAAATGGCCACTGTCAGGAGTTAATAGCTGCTACAAAGGAAGTTTTAAAAAGGAAAAAGAATGCACAAAGTCAAATTGAAGAATTAACAAAGCAAAATACAGAATTATCAAATAAAGTTCAAGTGCTGGAAGCAGGGCAAGTTCGACTTCTAAAATATCTCAAGCATTAGACGGAATTACAATTCTAGAAGAAGCATCTCCTCAGATTTGAAACAGGGATAATCGTGCAGATGTCGATCAAATTTTGATGACACATCTAGATATACTTGAAAGTCATAGTTTTAGGAGTTAGTTTAGTTATCTTTAGAAACTCCTTTATTTTGTAAACCTCTTGAACAAATCTGAACCCTTAAAATGTGTTTCTATTAAACTTATTTTTGAATACTTTTATGTAATTATAAAAAGGAGAAGGCTACTAAGAGTAAGGGTTGGATTTTGTTTCTGAAAAGGGTTAGATGATATCAAGCTACTGTATCAAGGACATATGACTGGCTCTCAATGAGTACGATGGAGACTGTTATTTTGGAATGACATATATAATATATAAGCCATGTTTGATCTATTATTTTAGTTGAAGTTTCTGATCAATTTGATCACCTTGCTCATCACTTCATTTTTTGATAAAAGTGTTTATCCTAAAGTGCTTTTGAGTTTGTGGACTTATCTAAATTCATTTATGGAATGTTTTTCTGTTTATGATCTTTGAAGTAATTATTTTCACATGGTTCATGTTTATATTTTGGACTTGTTTCACCTAATATTCAAAATTATTTGTTCATTTAGTCATCATATGTCATTTGTACTTCATTACCCTATTCTTGAATGATTCCTACGCAATCTATAAAATTCAAACCTTTAGCATGTTTTATTTTGGATGTTCTGGCTTTGCACTTCTGTAGTATAAGTACAAATTCCAGTGCAAACAGGATCACTTGGAGGACAACCACGCAACCACCCACAGGGGATCCAAGTACTAAGGCCTTGATGCAAACTACAAGGCCTATCCCCTTACCAAGTGGATGAGTGCATACTTATGCAATGTTTTCCACAATAGCAGCCATTCATTTGCAGAATAATTTTCTTGAGGAGGTTCATCCCTAATTTTGATGAATTGATTAAAACCATTACGAACATGCTAAAAAAGGTAATGATGTAAAATGAAATAAGGAAGCAAATGAATCATTTGAAATAATGAAGAAGTCCATTGGGGAAACACAAGTACTAAGCAGTCTTGATTATACAAAGCCATTTCTAATATTTTCTTTTTCTTATTCCCACACAATTGCAATTGTTCTTTTAAAAAATAATGATGATGGTCATGAAAATCCCATAGCATTTTTTAGCAAATCTATCAGTGATGCTGAATTGAAGTAAAATATCATGGAGAAACAAACATATGCCATGGTCAAAGCCCTGAAATATTTTAGGTGTTATGTTTTTCATTCTCAAATAAATGCATATGTTCCCCATAGTACAATAAAGGATATTTTGTGTCAGACTAACAGTGAAGGTAGGAGAGGCAAGTGGATAATTTACAAGAATTTAGGAATATGATATGGAGATCAAAACCACCAAGCTGGTGAAAGGAAAGAGATTGGATAAGAAACTAGCTGAATAAAATTATGAAGCATTGGAATTAAACTTGGTTTCTGAACTAACAATAGAAGAGAAGCTAAAAGATATCCAAGATTCTCAGAGTAATACAATGAAGATAACCTAAAATTTGAAGAATATGATCAGTATGGAGACATTGTCCCGAGAATCTGAAGTGCCCGGATTATCTATCAAAATCAAAAGATAGATCTCTGAAATTACAAGTAGTTAGGTACTGCATATTGGATGAATATATGTATTGGAAATATCCTCAAGTGATATTGTTGAATTGTGTAATTGAAGATAAAATATAAGGAATTATCACAGAGTTTCATAAAGGTGTTTGTGGAGGCCACCACGCTTGAAGACCCACAAATTACAAAGTTTTGAGAGTTGGGTATTATTGGCCAAAATTATTTGCTAATGCAAATCATATTGTAAAGGCCTGCATTTAATGTCAGATGTTTGCAGGAAAATAGAATCTAAAGCCTCTACCTCTGAGGACTTTCATCACTTCAACACATTTTCAAAAATGGGGTTTATATTTCATTGGATAAATAAATCCTAACTCTAGTAACCAACACAGATGGATTTTGATTATTGTTGATTATTTCACAAAGTGGGTAGAATCCATCCCGACCAGATTAGAAAATGAAAATGTGATCATGAAATTCCTGGAGGAAAATATTTTATCAAGGTTTGGGTGTCCCATAAATATTATAGCTGACAATTCTTCTTCTTTCATATCTGTCAAAATGGTTGAATTTTGACAAAAATATAGAATTGAGTTAGGTCATTCTACTGCCTATTATCCTCAAGGGAATGGTTTGGCTGAATCATCTAATAAAATATTGTCGAGGATCATAAAAAAGATGTTAATAGAGAACAAAAAGACATGGGATGTGAATCTTAGGTATGCTTTATGGGATGATATGATAAGTGTCAAGAGGGCAATTGGTACATCTCCTTTTCAGCTAGTATATGGAAAAGAAGCAGTTATGCCCATTCAGTTGGGGTTACCAGTCTTAAAGTAATTCAACATGAGACAGAAGAACCAAATAATACGGTTAGAAGGGTATATGAGTTGATCAAATTACAGTAGGAAACAGAACAGGTAAACATCAAATTACAAGAACACTATAGGAGGATTAAAAATACCTTTGACATAAGAGCTTCAGAAAGGGATCTCCATCCAGGGGATTTAGTCCTGAAATGGGATGCAAGAAGGGAAGATAAGCGCAAACATGGAAATTTTTAAAATCTGTGGATAGAGCCCTACATCATTGTTGAAGTAATGGAAAATAATACATACAAGATTCAAGAACTGGAAGGTGATCTGATAGAAGTTGTTGTCAATGGAAGACTTCTGAAATGATTTTTCTTATACGGAAACCAAGTTCCAAAGATTTTGTACATAGTAGAACAATAGTCTTTCATTTACTTGTTTTCCTACAAGTTTTTCAACACTTTGCTTTTCAGTATTTTCAGTCTACTCTATATAAATAAATTGTGAAGCTAAAGTTTTGTTCGATGTGATCAAAATCGCATCAAAGAAGGAGACTCCATGACCCAATGGATACGGCACAAATCTATTGTTCTCAGAGGATTACAAAGAAAGCCCCTGTCCCTGTGGATTAGATGTTAGTACTGATATTTTTCAGTATATCAAATACCTCCTTGAAGTTACATAAGGTGATTTTCCTATTTTATTCATCCCTCGGGAGCTAGAGAAATCAAAGAAAAGTTTAGCGCAAGTTTCAATATGACCGGAAGCCATAAATCAGGGGCCTGACGAAGAGCGCTCAAGCGTTAGAAATGTTGAGTCGTTAGATTCGGATAGATCTAACGGCCCAGAGATCGAGCATGCCCATAAAGTGTAATTCAGTTAAAGCAAAAAAGTGTACGTGCAAGTCTAGAGGAGCGAAGGACATATCGATGGTTGAGATATAAAATGAGTTGTTAGGATGCACCCTTCCAAAAAGTGACATGAGGGCACGTTGTCCTAAAAACCACTGAGAACACATGCTTATTTCTGATTCATCACGCCTCCTTGAGTGCAGTTTTTTACTTCTTTTCATCGACGCATTACCATTATGGGAAACCAGATGTGGTATCCACCCGTGATGAGACTTAAAGCACTTTACATCTCAACATCTTTACAGCTCCTCCTCTCTCCATATACCATATTTCAAGTGGGTTCCAACACCTTTTTCTTATCTGTATAGTCAAAAGTCAAATTCGACATGGTCATGTACTTCCCTTAAGAGAATAAAAGGGATTTTTCCTCATTTAAAAAATCATTTTTGTTTTATTTGGAACGTGCCACCCTTCGACATCCCAGCGTAATATTTTACCGTCTACACAAAGGAGACCAGTCCATGTCAGCGCCTGAACTGTTCCAACTCAGCTGTCATCAAGAATCCGGGTATTTTATGGTTACTGTTATCTAACCTTTTTGCTTATACCATTGCTTGTTACTTAGTCTAGGAAGCCCTAAATTCTGCAAATTTTCCCTAATAACCAGTGAATTTACTGAACCAATGTTTAACCTAAGATGACTTCTAAACCTAAATTCAAGCTCCCAAAGCCTCGTTTCTCATGTGAAGAACATGTATACGACCATGAAGCTAACGTTTTTGACACCATAATCACCAACTCTAACCTAAATGAAACCATCATAGAGGCTAAAGCCCTAGATTTGGCTGATGAAGATAAACTTAACTTTTGGAAATCGAATTTAGCTCAAAGAAGTTGAAAATGAGCTATAAATAAAGGACAAAAGGATCCTAGAATTAGAGAATGAGGTCAACAAAAAGGAATATGAGATGATAGATTTGGAGAAAGAGATAGGGGAATTAAAAATCCAAATAACCTCGCTGCAAATGAATGTTCAAGGAGAACATATGTTAAGGAGAATATCACAGAATATTTGGGATACGATTACTGAATGGTTCATGCAAAAATGGGATTATTTTTAAGTTATTCAAGATGAATTATAGATGGAAACATTAGCCAATGCATAAGTGAAATCAATGGAAAAAACAACTGGGAAACATGCAATGGAAAAAACAACTGGGAAACATGCCTAAACAAGCAAATGAAGTAATATATTATTTCAACAGTAGAACCAAAAGGCAATTGGCTGAGAAGGGAATTGATAATAGAACACAAATTATCAAAATAGATAGATCCATGATAATGAAGCAAACATATGTGCTTAGAATGAAAGACAACATTAAACAGTTGATAGAAGAAATAAGCAGGTTTAAAGCTTTATTAAGGAATGTGATAAGACTGGGAATGCCTTCCCAATGGGATAGTAATGGGGACTCTTACCCTAAGGATACTTATAGAGAACATCTAGATCATAAGAGGGAAGAGATACCCACAGAACCTTTGGAAGGAGAAATTGATGGGGAGCAGGCAATAAACAAACTTAGAAGTTGTTTTGAAATCTGGGTTGGGCTAAAAAATATTGCCAAGAGATTGGGACCAATCTCTTATGAAAAGACAAAAAATGCATAAATCCCTTTGGAATCCCTAAAGGCACACAAGCACCCATTGGGAAAGGAGTGGCAGATAGTAATACAATATCACAAATTTATATTTCCACCTGAGAAATCAACAGGCCAACCTTCATGTCAATATTCAAGTCACCAATATTGTCAAGCATCATGCCAATCATCAACACAGGTTCCAAGACAATTTGTTAATCAACCAGCCCCAATTTCTTTTATGCCACCTCCAGGACCAACCTATGTACAAATATCAAATGAATCGGGGAGGTATACCTCAAGTAAGACCAATGGGTAAGTCTCCTATTCATCCAAATATCTACATGAGAGGAAAAAACAAGACTCCTAGCAAAATAAATTGAAGTTGTTGAGTTCAACGAAGAAATTTCAAAGGAAGGTGTAAAAGTCAAAATGTAAAAATTAAATCAAATCTTTTTACAATTCAATTAGAATGTAAAATTGAATTTAGTTACACAGATATTCTATATAATGTAACTTGTATTTAGTCATAAAGGCTGGAAATTTTAGAATAGAGGGTCTCTATCTAGTTTTGTAGAGTCGATGGTCAAATTTTGCCTTGTAATATTCTTTATATGAGATTAAAGATACAGTACTGTTTCAAAGAAGTTGTTCCTCTGTTATGTAAATCCATTGTTACCTCATCTATGTGTGTATGTGAGGATTTATGAGATAAAAATAAGCTTGATGCAACAACTTTGTTTACATTTTGGTGTCAATGATGCTTGTGGTGATTAGAGATTAATGGTTATATCAAAGATTCTCAAATTGTTTTTTCCTCTGCTATTAATTTTAAAGGTTTTGTGTTTGTTCAATAGTACACGGAATTTCCTGTTTGTATTGTACACATAAATGTCTTGTTGCACTCTCTTTATTCTCATGTTTTCTTCTCAATTGCGTAAGAACTATTGAATTCCTTATCTTGACGCTCAATACGTTCATGTCATATCGGCTTTGATTTAAGAGATTTACCTCTACAAGATATTCTTGAATAACCCTAAGCATTCCATTTGTTAAATTTTCCATCACCTTTCCATATATTTTGTGACAATCTGTAAATTTCCTCTGCAATTTTATATTTACATTTTCAAAAATCTATCCATAACTTTTGTCAATAAAAAAAGTTCAATAATGAAATCAAAATACATCTTACATCATATATAGCTCTAATATCTATAAAATTTGAGCTTCTATCATGCTTGGGCATATGCTATTTCAACCTAGTCTACCTCTGGGACTAACAGGAAGAAATTTGGTCCTTACATGGAGGTGACTCATCATGTTCTTGAAAACAAATTCCCTCCTCAATTCAACCATGAAATGTTAGACTCATACAATATTCCGATTGATAATTCTGATGAGCCGTTCATTTTTCCATCAACTCACGATTTAAATGATAAAGATGTATGGTCTTTCTCAATTGAGCATGAGAACCCTATGTTTCATCAACCTACCCTTGAGTTGAAGGCATACGTCTTGGAGGAAATCCCTCATGCTATTTATGATGATTTTTTTTATGATCTCATTGAGGATGTTTACCTATTTAATGGAGAGGTTGAAATCATTGATGTTTCTAATTTCATTGATAAAATTATTTCTGAGGTCAATTCTTTATTTCAATCTAACTTGCGTCCAATTAATGATGGTTTTCCAAACAATTTTAATAAAGACACCTAACAACTTGATGAAGAGTTCAAAATTAAAGGGGACCATGTTTTCAAAGATTGTAAAATATATGTGAATGATTCCTTGCTCCAATAAGATTCACATCCTATTTATGATTATCACAAATCTCTCGTAAATCCCCAATGAAAATCATCCTATCATTCTTGTCATCTCAAGTTGATTCACAACCTATATATAGTGGGGGTCTTGAATCTATCCTTGACCAATATCCTAGTGAAGAATTCAATAATGACAAGGAAATCTATGCATCTTCAATCATTGCTAATTCCAAAGAGGATGGTAAATGCAATATTATTAATCAGTTGATCACAAGTAATCAATGGGATGGGGACATTCTTGGGTTGGTGTTCGAAGACTTTATTTGGGATTATTGTGCTGAGAAAGTTTCAAATCTTATTGGTACTAACTCACCTTGTTTTCATTTCTTTTTATCTTGTTCAATTAGGTATAACGTTTCCATTATGTATTTCATTATGAAATCCACTTTAATATGGGTTCTTAAGGTAAAATATTTCACAATTGTCATGATCCATGCAATAATCATCATAACACCAATGATGCATTTCTTTATAATAAATGGCACTCGCCATGATCGATATTTTTATCTTTTGTAGAAGTAGGAGTAGGATTGCATGTGAGATGCAGGTCATTTTTCTTTATCATTGAGGAATTTAGTTTTTGCGTCATCACATTATGTCATGTATTTTAATTTTCGCAGTTGGCGTTGTCATTTACTTAGCTATGTTACTTTTAGTCATTTTCTTCTCATGGTTTTCCAAATAAGTTTTCATGGAATTTGACTTCTTTTAGTGCAATGCGTCACTTATATTTTCTCAATTGTTGTGTCATTAATCTCGAACATGATGATGTTTAATTCTTGATATATAGGAGAGGACGCAACATGGAGAGAGCAGAGCTATCGGGAATTTCCTAGTGATTATCCTGGGGTACGTTGAACTATTAGTTAAATATTTTGGTTTTCCTAACACTTCTTCTTGTCCCTCTACTCCACCCATCATGGAAGGCTAGCCTTACTCTTTTCACTCCCTTACCTTTTTAGGATGAATTTGAGTGCATGTACCAGCTTTATAGTTGCATTGTCGTCTTTGAGTCATGTTGGCCGGTCATTACGAAGTCATCATATATTGTTATGCTCTTTTCATTTATTGTTTGTTTGGATAGATGTTGATTCCCAACAACGACATGAATCTGAAGCATCAGAACATGATGACTGAGATACAAATATCAAACTTTGTCACTTTGCGTTTTCATCTTTACCATCATGTCCAGAGTGATGTCCTCTTCCTGCACATGCTTAGTTTTTCCATTTGCATTGTCATTTTGTCTTCACGCCTTTTGTGGAAAGTTGTCGTATGTGTTGTCATGGTTGAAGTAAGGCAAGTTATGAAAGTTAGTCATTTATCGTTACACTTGTCATCATAAGATTATTTTTACACCATTGCATGCAGGTTGAAGCAATCATCACGTACATATTTCATTTCGTGAAATTCATCTCTATTTGAACCCTATTCCACGCAGTTGAAGTTTCATCATGAAAGAGCCTTTTGCATCTTGTTAGTTGAATTCTTCAATGTTGCATCGATATATTAATTCACTAATTGGGTCTTTCACCAGTGTTGTCATCGTGCCTACAACTAGAAATTCAAAAATCCGCCCCCACCTTATCTTCACCTCACCAATGTCCATTGCCATCATAATAATAAAAATTAACCCCCCCTTGATTCAATAGATTAATTCACTGATTGTGTCCGTCACCAGTGTCATCATCACGCCTGCATCTGAAAAGTAAAAAACTACCCCCACCTTATCTTTGCCTCACCAATGTCCATTGCCATCATAATAAAAAAAATTAACCCCCCCCCCTTTTTGCATTAAAATTTTCATCATTGAGTCATTACACAAAATGAAATAATGAAAAGGCCTTTTCTTGCTCCAATGTCATTTGAAAGGATTGTGCTCTCATTCCCATTAAAAAGAACTCTCTCAAAGCTTAAGTTTTTATTATGACCCTTTTAAAGCCCAAATAAAAGTAAAAGAAAAACCCTTTCCCTTTTGCCCTTCATTAATGATATTTGTTTTTAAAGAAAGGATTTATCTAATGTGGTTCCCATTTACCTCACTTCACCTCACCATTACCTAATGATTATCCCTCCATTTAAGTTTGCATTCAAAAAACACCTTGCAGTGCAGCATTTAATGTTACTGTTGCAGGGATATGAATAATTTGATCTTATTTAGCAATTAGATACAGCGATTCATATATGTGTTGCAACAACATTAAATACTATGTTATGAGGTACTTATTGAATGCCTTTTAAATTTTCCATTAAAATCCATTCTCTTTAAAACCATTATTTTCCTTTAAAAGGAGAAAAAAGCAAAATCATTTTCTCCTCGTCCTATGTCCAAATGTTATTAGTCCCTACTTCGGTTGCTGGGACTCTAGTAAAGGCTATGATGTTTTTTACATTAGTCTTCATACATCTCGACCTATGTCCAAATGTTATTAGTCCCTGCTTCGGTTGCAGGGACTCTAGTAACGGCTATGCTGTTTTTTACATTAGTCTTCATACATCTCGATCAATCATGGCAATTTTTTTTTAAACAAAACATGAGGGTTGGCTAAAAAAAAATTATATTACTTTTTCTGAACCTAAAGTTTTTTATGTTACTTTTTCTCCACCAATAAAATATTTTGACCTCTTAAGTCCTCATATCTCTTATTTGTCCTCATATCTATATCTAGGCAAGGGTACAACTTTCGGTTTCAATTTGGTTTCAAACTTATAATTTGTTACTTAAATTGATAGTTCTTTTCTTACTTAAATTGATAGTTCTTTTCCGCTTTGGGAATAATGCTAACACTCACTTAGCATTAGTTCCTCACATTAAATTTTTAATGTGCACACTCACTTTCACTTGGCAGGGTATGACCCTCCTCGTACCACCGCCCACAGCCTTCCTCCACCACTGCCATCCTCCACTTGGCAGGGTATGACCCTCCTTATACCACTGCCTTGCTCTAAAAAACTACACACCCTTTTTGGGTTTTCGGCATTGTCCAACTTCGATTCATCAAAAGTAGGACTGATTGCTCTAAGGTTATACTCAATCTTGTAGAATGAGAGAAATATATTCTTCCACACATTGGATGTTTCATATTCTTCCACATCTGTAGAATGAGAGAAATATATTGTTACATTCTTTCTGTATATATATATTCATGATAATACATTTATCTTTAAACGGTAAACGTCAAAGAGCTAAAATTCATCCATTTCTTTATATTACTTGACCTACATACAGTTTAAGTGCAGTTCATTAGGAAGATTGCTCCAGATACCAGTTTCCATCCTTAGCCCACTGCTGGACACCTCCATTAACTTCTGCTCTCGACGCTTTTTGCTTTTATGCTCGTGAGACTTGGACAATATGAAATATATATCTCTAGTTTAACTGCAGCTGCCTCTGAAGGCTCATATACTATCTTTGCTTCTGATAGAATAAGATTTGGGTTTGAAACTTTCAATGTCAAGCATATTGGGGAAACATTCACACCTTAGACAAAGGCTAAGAAAAAGAGACACAGAAAAAGGCACCAACATCGGATCCATTCATTGGATATCCAGGTATGTATTTTGTTGAAGTTAAAGCAACAAAACGGGATCGAGACCTAACATCTTAACCAAGGCGTATATACATATACATAACCACAGTTCTTCAGAGCTAACCAAGAGTATGGTCTTCAATGTTGTTAGAGACGGAACCCGACAAGAACGCTGCTCCGAAGTCTCCTTCCAACCAACTCCTAGTGCCACATGCTTAGTAAGCTGGGGGAGATTTACCTAATGGAGAGACTACCGACTATCCCCTTCTGAATTTGAAATGCGCAGTATTGCATGTGCAAAAAATATGAGATATCGAACGTGGGGAAATTACTCAGGAAAGGAAAAGAAAAAGGAGTTTCTAGAGAAGGAGACCTCTAATTTGTGAACTCCTATTCTGCCTGCAGCGGTTTACCATCTGATTGGTATTTGTGTCATCTTCTGCTTTTGCCCTGTCTCAGTTATTTCATCAAATGGAGGGCTTAGGAATTTAGGTAAAATACTATGTAGTGCCCTGGGCACCGCTCTACCTCATTCAATCATTCAAACTAGCAAGTTCAATACTATATCAACATAGATCCATTTTCTCCAAAAATGAAAACCTTTCGAAATGAAAACCTCTCTCGAAAACCTCTTTTTAGCGTGCAAATCTCGAAATGAGAGTGCAAATGTTGAGAAAGTGATTTAATTTAACTAATTTGTGTAGTTTTTTATATATGCCTTTGTAGTGGACATGTTATTTTTTATAATATTTTATTAGTGCCAACTCTAGGATGAGCAGGGAAGGAGTTCTCCCTCTACTGGGCTGTAGAATGAGCTTATGAAACGCTGTAGAATGTGCTTCTAAAATGCAACTAGTATCCCCTACTGGGCTGTAGAATGAGCTTCTAAAGCGCAACTAATAAGTGCCCTATCAAGTCAAGTGCCCGCAACTAGTAAGTGCCCTATCAAGTAAGGATTCCATGTCCATGACCAATTTCAAAGTATTTGACAACTTCTCCGTGAACTGACGCATTTTCGCTTGAGATGGCTTAATGCCTGTGATTGAATGTGATATCGTTCCATTCGAAATAAAAGAAAACAAAATAATGACCCTGGAAAAGAATGGCATCGGCTTCCCTCTGTCCCATTTTATAATCCCAGTTAAGGCTCCAGTTGGTCAATCTCAGAAAGGAAAACTTTAAAGGATAGGTTTGATCCTGAGGACATACATATTTACGAATCAATGAAACAGAGCTTTGAATGAGCTTTGCTATATGTACCCTGAGAGAAAGAAGGTAAATTTCAGCGGGTTCAAAACCGAGAATCTTAGCCCAAAGCCAACAAATACGGTATCATAAAATCAAACTTTCAAGGCACCCACGAAGTCAGATTCAGCTGATTGAGTTGCCCTTTTTTAGGGGATAGGAGCAATCGAAAATAAAAAACATACTATAAGTTAAAAATGAAGACTATATTAGGGGAATTTTGAGGTCTAAAATGGGCCTCCAAACAAAAATTGTACTATCAAAATAAACTTTAAAAGAACCAATCACATTCTAGAGAATGACATCATCTATTACAGATGAAGTGGCATTGCTTGAGTTAAAGATATCTACTTATCAAATTGTAAATGGTGGATACAAACTCATAATTAATAATACTCATAATAGAAAAATTACTTATAAATTAATTTTGAATATAATATATCTATATTAGTGCTTTTAAAGTGAAGTACTTAAAAATACTTTCTTACACCATAAATTGTAAAGTAAATTATTTAAACAAAAAATGGAATTTGAATTCAAAATTTAAAACAACATACGTACTTTTCTTTTCGTTTCGTTGTGACTTGTGTAATGCTTTATCGTACATTTCATAAGTGTAATGCTTTATTTTAAGTGTGATCTTTTTTTTTTTTATAACCGAGGAACTAGCCGCATCCTTCCTCTGAGCAGCGTCGATTGGGCAGGGCGGGGTACAAATTGCGGGTCGGGATCAGCCTTAATTTGGAACCGGTTCACCAACGAGTGAGAAGGTAGGGACGAATTCAGAGATACCACGGACGAGTCCTGCAATTGAACCATGGAGGGAGCAGGAGTAAAACCCTGGTCTCTGTCGTAATAACCATCAGGACCAACCACTGGATCCAGAACCTCAACCCCATTTTAAGTGTGATCCGTACGTAATAACATGTTATCATGTTATTTATATTACATTGTATTTTTATGTTATGCATTATGTTTCAAATATTAAGTTATACTTTTTAGGTATCACATTTAAATTTAAGTTATACTTGTTATGCTTTTTAGGTATCACATTATTTATTATATTTGATATAATAATATTATTTATTAATTTGTAATATTTTTATATTATTATTAAAACATGTGATAAAATATTTAATATGTGAATTAGTTTAAATTATGATAAATTTATTATAAAAAAATTGTTATAATATATAAAGATTATAATGTGAAAATTATTTAAATATGTTAGATTGTCTTTTAATAAATATATATTAGAATTACATAATAAATATGTAAATATATTTTAAAAAAAAGATTGCAAATTTATTTATACAAAATTTAGTTATATTTAGAATTCAAAATTAAAATATTTTATTTTATTTTATTTTATGAGTATTTTAGTTTAGTACATGTATGTATTCAAAAGTACTATTTTTTCTAGTCTTGTCAAAAAATATATTTTATTAATTTTATTTATAGATTTTTTTTAATTTAACTTAACTATAGTTAAATGAATTGTAATGAAAAAAGGTGATTTGTAAATATATCTTCTCCACAAAATGTCTAACTCATAATATTTTATTATATTTCTTATGAGACTCATTTTAGACCTCAAAATTCCTCTAATGATTCCGAGATAAGTAAACTAGAAATTAACAAATTTTTAGATTTATTTTCCTTATATATATGATTTCATGCACAAGACAGAGGCATTTTGGCAAGCTGCTGTTAGTGTTATAATCATGGGCTTCACCAAGAAAAAGAGAACGAACCAGCAACTCACAAAAGAAAACAAGGTGGGTGTAAAATGTTGCTACAGCGTGGCCGTTTTCGTTCCCATTGAATGCAGTTGATCCCTACCTGCTTTCCTGCATCCATCCATTCATATCTATGGCTTTCCTATTACTCAGCTTGAGCACACTCTTTCAGTTCTTATTGATGTCTTCTATGGCCTTTTCATGGCTTTGCACGCTTACTATTTTCCTGGCTGCATCCATACGATTTAGTCAGCCAGCGAGGCAAGCACTGGCCGGCCTCCTTACAAAAGCTCCTCAAAGACCACAGTGGAAGCCTATGCATGAGATTCCACGTGCTATGCATGCACAACATGATTGCAACTTGTCGTAGTGAATTACCTGGCCTGAGAGATTGCAACTTGTCGCGGTGAATTACATCCTATGAATAACATTATCATTTCGTCGTGAAACCTTTTTTAAGCTTCAATTCAAATATATTTATTTCATATGGAAATTTGTCTTGATCTACGTTTATGATTTACTATGTTTATTGATATAGTATACTGATGCTTTTATGCCATACGTGAATCACATATTGCTACGAGGTGTAATCATGGTTTGCTGATCATTTATTCAATCTTATAACCGTCTTCCATTTCCCTGTAATGCATGGGCAATTAGTCGCCTTATCGCTCCATGAGGAACCGCCCTGCAATGCATGAGGAATTAGTCGCCTCATCGCTCCATGATCAGGAACCATCGCCATGCGGACCACCTTAGCATCGAATTCCATTATTTCATAGTAGTTTTCAAAGTGTAACTATCTCCACTATCACATCTAATTCTTTGTAATGGCTTTTGAGATTGTTTCTTAGCAAAAGCATTAAATGTCTTTTGTCTTCTTTTCTAATGCTGACTTTTTGATACGAAAATTTCATATAACAAGAAAAAAAAACTCTTTGATGAACTAATAAACTCATCACAAGAAATAACAATTATAAACAATTGCATGTGATGATTAGCATATGACAAGAAATAAGTAAGTGATACAAATAGATATTCAACCATATTGCGGACCTTGTTTTTCTCTCATTTTGGTACACTGCAATTGTATTTTCTCTTTGGTACATTGCGATTGTATTTTGTCATTATTAAGATCAAACTGGCCTAGTTTTTGTTATCATAATTAATTCTTTGATAAAGTATAATTTCTTAGAAAAGTCATATATTAAGGTGATAAAGTACCTTGCTCTGTTATGCGATATTGTTTGCATTGGACCTTTGGTGTCTAAGTGTAAGTGGAAGTGTATTAACTTTACTAAATCTGAGTACACTAACTTTCAGTTATGATTCTTCATCTTCACTCCACGCATAACTATGAGTTTTGGATCTAAATACATAGGTTGCTGCTATGCAGCCCTTCTTGTTGAATTGACTTTTAAATCATTTTTCTCATATTGCTAAAGGCTAAAGGCTTCGGCTCCCCGTGGTTATGACATGGAAAACAAAAGTTTCCCTATCTTTAGTTTCTCATGACTTGGTCATCCATTCATCATCAATCAATCCCACAATTGCACAATTGGCCGTGGATAAGATTAAAAAAAAAAATGTCACCTGAAACCATGGCAAAGGGCGCATTGGGCAAACCCTAAAGGCGCACACAAGAAACGAATGTTGCAGCTGGCAGAGACTGGATGGCGTAGGAGAAAGGCGACAGGCCAGAGGTGACAGCATACGCCTGGAACTACTCGACAGTTCTCGGGCCGATAGACAGTGTAGAAGAGGTTATTTGCAGGCCCGCCACCAGTCAGTTAGTCAGAGGATAATAATAACGCACTGTACTCAGGTAACGTTTCACGCAATGCACAGCTGGCGAGAAAGGACGAGGCCAGGGAAAACGCCACGCAGAAAGAGGGCAGGACCAAGCACCCACGAAGTACGCGACATACATGGCAGCGTCAGACTGAAAGCAGTAACGTTTACACGCAACAAATGACCACCGAGTGAGACGTTGAGGATATTTGCATCACCAAACGTTACAGAGAACGTGCTGGTAAAGGAACGACGCTAGAGAATAAACTAGCAGCAAGGTGCAATGTGCAAGGTGCAATGTGCAAGGGTATGTCTAAAAGAAAAAAAATGAGAATTAAAGTAGATGTGATGAAGTAGAATAGTCACTCGTGTAGGTTGGGATTCAATTTCATGATGATCTTACACCCAATGTCAAGTAATTTGATGACTCTTCCAATATGTTTGGGACTAAGTCCACCATGTTTGTTGTATCATGGATTCTCAATTATGTATGTTTAGTTTTTTTGGAGGATGATTTAAACATATGGATACTTTCGTAGATGGCCAACCCAATTTTGAACTTAGTACTTGTGAACATTGTCATGCAAGCTCAAATGCTTTGCTTTCATCCATTGTTTTGTTTAAAAATGTTTTTCATTCATCCATTGTTTTGCCTCAAAAGATTATGTACTCCATAACATTTAATTTCATGGAGCCCTAGAATTGTTGGGAGTTGATGTTTCCATTTTAACAAATATGGAGAAAGGCCTAGATTTTTTTAATTTTAAAAACGTGTTATTTTTGTTGTAGAATGTTTCTCTTTATCCATGGTCCATGGTCAATTTCATAAAGAAAAAATATATATATATATATATATATATATATATATATATATATATATATATATATATATGAAAATGAAATAAAACAAAAAATATTCAATAGAGAAAATACAGGTAGATACCTATATAGGTATATATATGAAAATAAAATAAAACAAAATATTTTGAGTGGCATTTTTTTCTAGTTGCCAAGCTTAACAATACAACCAAATGTAATCAATAAGACAAAAAATTACACAAGATACCAAAAATGAAACTCTACTTCAAGATATCCATCTTATGTATAAACTCTAATCTAGTGCTTCAAGATTAAGTTTGGAAAAATCTCATGCTATAGATAAAAAATCCACATATATGCAAGAATAGAGATTGCATCATTGATTCACATATCATGTTATAAAATACCTAAAAATGATGCTTCAATATATTGTACTACTTCTACAACCAAATGCTCTCATCATCACATAAACACTATACAACTGGTACTCTTGATGTGTTATTCATAACAATATGTTATGATCTTTTGTGGAAATTTTCTTTCAATCACTTGTTCATAAACGATGTAATAGTTCATAAATGATTAAAATTTAAAAATATTAATAAATAAATAAAACAAGGAAAATGAAAAGATCATTATTTATAAGTCAACAAGATTATAATCAATAAATTAGGTAACAAATTGAAATTGAAAATAAAAAAAAAGTAAAATAACTCTTTAAAATTTTAAATAAATAAAAATAAAAATAATCAAGTTAAAATGATTAATAAATAAATATGAGAAAATTAGTTGAAATGAGTAAAAAAAATGGGTAGTAAATTAAAAATAAGTTGATGAGAAGTGTGTTCAAATTATATTTTTTCCCAAAATTTTTAATAAAAAGAGATAAAGTTGAAAATCTATACTTTACAATAATAGGAAAAATCAAAATAATTAAAAAATCTATGTAAAAGTTTGGTAACCAAAATTTCTTATGTTTATCTCTTAATATTATCTTAATATAATTTCCACTTCTTAATCATACTTTATTTATTTTTAAATATACTCATATTCACTTTCAACAAACATATAATTATCCTTTCAATCTTTTATTTACTTTTCTATAAAAATTACAGGATTAAAAAATGCAAAACATAATACTAAATTAATTTACTTTTAGATAAAAATTGCATGATTAAAAATGTGAAAAATTATACTAAATTAATAAAATAAATAAATATAAATTTATTTTAACCTTACATCTTTGATTAAAATAATTACATTTTTGTTTCTTTTCATATGTGTGTTAACTAAAATAAATTTATGTTCATTTTCCTAATACATTCATAATAACCACTTTATAATTAAAAATGCTAAAAAGAATTATAATTAATTATAATTATTTATTAAAAACTAAAGTATTTAATTTAGCATCTAATTTAGCATTGGAAAAATATTTAATAGAATGATTATTTTTCTAATACATTCATAACAACCAATTTATAATTAAAAATGCTAAAAAGAAATTATAATAATTTGTTAAAAACTAAAGTATCTAATTTAGCACGGGAAAAATGTTTAATAGAATGATTGGAAATACAAATTTAAGTGGTTTTCCTTTGATTCACAATAGTTTGACCTTTGACCACTTTTTTATTGAAAATCTTTATATACTTATAGGCAGTGAATCATAACATGGTAGAAAGATCTATTGGAATGATCAAGAGAGTTACTATAGGTAAGACTTTCCTGAGTGTGATCTAAAGATCAAACATAGATGAGATCTCATTAACTTGTTTTGATCTGGAATGATAAGTTTATGCTCTTACTTTATGGTCTTACTTCATAACCTAAAGAATAATTTCATCTACAAGCTGCACCTTTTTCAACCACTTAACTTCAGTATTATTTTTATGTTGGATAAAAAAAAATTATAAGAAATTTAATATGTTCACTAAGTACTTGATAAATGGATTTATTATTAAATTTAAATTGAGTTAACATATAATATAATATTAAATAAATTTATTTATTTTTTCTTGTTTTCACATACTTAAGACAAAAACAGTGTAAGTAAATTTTGCACCAAAAAACTTTGACGCAAAAATAAGTCTTTGGTTCTAGTCGTTGTGTTATTTTTGGTAGACTATAAATACTACTCTGCTTACCCAAAAGCTAACCCAAAGAAGAGAGTGTTACGTTAAGCATTCTCCTATGAGCGTGAGAATTGACCTGTCGTAGAAAAAAAACAATGACGTGATGAGTAAACAAACGAAGGTTGCAGCATATGACTTTTTCCTTTAAAGTGCCCATAATTGATAAACTTGAAAGTGTTTTTACAGTTGGTGGGTCATTCCTCCTATCATTTCAAGAGAACGGCGAGAAATATAGAAGAGTTCCTTCTGCACCTGCCAAGGTAAAAAAAATTATAATAATTTCTCGTATGCTAAAAATATCTGCTTGCAATCTTAACAATCCGTTTGCAACAAGGTGGATCGATCTTCAATGATGGAGTCTTTTATTTTGCATGAGACTTCACTAAGATGGCAACAAAAGCATAGTCTTTGGCGTTGAAGTAGTAACGATCTTCCTTGAACACGCTAGCCTCCACGATCTTAACGTAATTTTCTTTGCAATGTTTCCCTTCATTGAATAACTCACCCACTAAATTGTCGACCATCGTTACACGCGCGGCATCCTTCACCACCTGCTCCCTTAATTGATATGTGTACAATTTGGGTACAGATATAATAGTTTAGGTGCACTTTAGGTACATATATCAATTATTCTTCCTATCTCCGAGGAAGATCATGAGCCATGAGACTAAGGAATGGATGTAGACTATTTGAAGCATTTCTCCGAGAGTCCCACCAACAACACCAGATAATCCCTCAACTACAACAGTTTATCAGCTTAATTTCCATGTTTTGAATGTGTGGTTTATTATGATGTTAAGTGCATGGTTGTGAAGAAGTTAAACGAGAATACGGGAGGTAAAACAAAAAATTAGCTCTGAGATTGATGGAAGCTGCTGCAATATTTGAAAATCGTGGGACTGCATCAAAGATATGCACCCGATTCTGATCAAAAGGATTTCACTATAGTATTGCAAAACGACGTGGGAATCGGCCTGCAAGTTCACTATAATGGTCTTTGGATGGCCTTGAGTCTATTACCAACCATTTTTCTTTGTGGGCGTTTGATGAACTTGATATTTTCAAACTAACTTCTTTGGCACAGCTGCGCTAGAAATTCAATGAGCCATCTGAGCTTCAAAGCGAAGTGACCGGTTCCGCCGCCGCGTTTGTTTGGAAATGACTTAGGAGTTCATTTTCAGCGTCATCATTGCTTGCTTGGTGGACTGCTAAGAAGGTGGGAACGTCATCATTGCTTGGTGGACTGCTAAGAAGGTGGGAACGTGGCAAGCCTCCATTCGTGAGATGTATCCCCTCGCTGCTTATAGAATGAAATTGGATTAAATCTATTTAAACCCTAACGTGGCGGACTTTTATGGGCTAACGTGAGAACGCAGATTTTGTATTTACACGAGGCACGACGATTCGGTACCGGTGCCACAAACCCGCCTTCGAAAAAGAAACGCCTTGGGCGTAATTAAAAAAAACTTAATTGCAGGAGCTGGCAGGAGGTCGCTCCTTGGTAACCCACCACACCACAATCGCCAGGACGCTCGCATCGAGCATCCATGGTGGCGCGAAGACTGGAGTCAGAGCCAAAGAGAGCGTCCAACAAAAATGCAAACCCTAGTGATAACATGGATATTACTAACCCTAGCGATAACATGGCAAAACGAAATGTGAACCCTAGAGATAACATGGTAGACAAGCTTACTTACCACAGCCCAACGACGGGTTCACCCATTTATCGATCCTCCAGTGCACAGGAGATTACAGGCCATGACTAGCAGGGATTACAAGCACCAATAAAAACGCAGGCCCTAATGTCAATGAGCGCTCATTGTCAAAGTGTTACTCAACAAAAACATATTTAGACCTAGGAGCATGTCATAGCATGCGCGGCTCTATGCAACACCTTGCTTGCTTTAGGAATCGGAGATTTCTAACCCTGACTATGTTAGTCCCAAAAGCCATCTAATGATGGTGGATTGCATATTTTACGAATATCATAGACATTTTAATGACATTTTAATTTGTGGTGGATGAACATCTATATATCACAAGTTAAATGCCAATAAAATATGTTATTGGTTAATTATTCTACTTAAACAAGTTGTAAACCTGTTATTAATTAATAATACACTATAGTTTTTGGAATTATGAAAAATTTTAAAAATCTATAATTTTTTGTACTTTTTATGTCATTTCAAAATTTATGTACAATAAGTAAATAATTGGCACTTGGAACTGTACATATTATTTCGTCCAAGTATTAACTTGTACATAAATGGTTAATTTTCACCTTTAGGTATTTAACTTTCTAATAAAGTTTTTTTTATAAATAAATTAACTATCATGCTCAATTTTCAATTCTCTTTCATTTTATGCAAATCATCAAAATCAAGGATTTCATTTTCATAAAGCGTTACAAACATAAAATTCCTACCTTATAAATCAATTAACATTTTCGTCTACAAAACCGAAGAAATATTTGCATTAAATAAATCCGAAACTGATGTTATTTTTCTGTACCTTATGAGCAAGTAATAAATTTAACAAATTCATGAGAGATTTGAATTATTTGTATTTTTATCAACTAACCTCCAAGTTTGATTTTTCAAAAAAAAAATTACTTCGCAATGTTGCATAGCTAATTCAAAATGTAAATATTCCATAATTATATTTCTAGTTGATTTTATTAGTTAATTAATTAATTTTTTTCTTTATTTTGCTTAGATAATTTGTACATGGTTTTTATAGACTAGTAGTCTATGTTTTTAAGTTATTCGTGTATTTATTTAAGTCAATTTAATGGCGCTTTAATTCATGAATGTTGATAGATCCATTCATGAACCTTGTGAAGTCTATATATTCGAGGGCTCTAAACGCAACCTTAGTTTCCATCCTCATATTCCCCTTTACCAATCTTCCAAGGGTGTATTCAACATTCTTTCCCAAACCATGTCATTTTGAGAATCAAAACATACTTCCCAAGATAGAATTTCAAATTATGTCCCTCCCATTGGTTGCATGCCCCATATGTCCACCTCCATTAATAATGCATAACCCATTCTCATTGTATGTGAACCCATGGCTTTGAAACTACTTGCTCACCACTTTTTGGAAGAGGGTAGGTGGTTTCAGGGCTAGTGCAAGCTAATGCTTGTCTCTTATAACACATTAGTGGCAATGCAAACCTCAAAAAACAACAATATGTTAACTTGGAAGGATGATTCAAGATACTTCCACAATGAATTTGAATATGGTGTAAAAACATGAAATGTAGGAAAATGAATTAGCTTTTCAAATACATAATTTTTATTTTTTGAAATTTTGTATAACTAGGTGGAATTTGTTTTTTCTCAACATTGGTATGTTAAGTTTCATGCAAAATTTAGTATATGTGTTTGTCAGTGCATCCTTATGGTACCTAAATGATGGAACTTCACTACCAAAATATGTAGAGATTATAAGAACATGTAGATCTAGTGCCTAGATATTTTTTCAAAAATTATTTTCTTCATTTTTTTTTAAACCAAATTCAGTTTATTGTTGAAATGAGAAGGCCTTTTGTTAGAGTGGCCTAAAGGGGTCTTAACACTATCAAACACACACACACACACACATATATATATATATATATATATATATATATATATATATATATATATATATATAGATATTAGATTGCAAGTCTCTCTATGTTCTAGTGCATAGTATAATTTTGGTAAAAAATGCATACGGAGAATAAGGTTATAGCAGAAACAAATGAGGCATGTTTTCTAGGATTCTGGTATATGTTAGGGGAAAAATATATTAAAAATAGTAAACAATATTACTTTAAAAAAAAATCTATATCTGTAATCTACATAGTCGACTCTAGGTGGTTGTTTAATCTCATTGACAACAGATATCTGTAGCTTATAGGAAAATAATGTAAAAAACAAAGATATAGAGTGATATCTAGAAAATGAGAAGATTCCATTAATTTGCAGACCGAAGCAACAGGTTTGGAAATACGAACCTAAATCTAAACCTACCTAGTTAGAAAACATGCAATTTCCTGCCCCCATTCAAATTTGAAAAAAGTACGCACGTGTAGGAGTGTGTGCGAGCTTCTAGAACACATGCACTCTTGTGGAACATGCTCGCACTCGAACGTGTGCGCGCTTGTGGATGCACGCTCGCTCTTAATGCTATGAAATATTTGTAGATGGGGGAAGTTAATGGGATTAGGGGATGGGTAAGTGTGATGAGGGAGGCGAATAAGGGGGGAAGGAGATGGAGAATATGGAGTAGAAGAGAGGGAGGGGAAGAGAGGTGTGAAGGTATGGGGGATAGAATAGGGGATAGATGTATAGAGATCATGAGATAATGATGGTTGTACAAAGAGTTGGTGAGGTAGAGAGAGGTAGGGAAAATGAATAGAAGAGGGGGGAAGAGAGGGAGAGAGAGAGTGGGGGTAGAGTTAAATATAGGGGATAGGGAGAGAGAGAGTGGGGGTAGAGTTAAATATAGGGGATAGGGAGAGAGAGAGTGGGGATAGAGTTAAATATAGGGGATAGGGAGAGAGAAGGTTTAGAAAGAGAAAGGTGGAGAGTGGGAGCGAGAGAATGAGAGGTATATAGAGGCAAAGAGGGTGATAGATATATAGATGAAGAGAGGAAGGGGGAGAGAGAGAGTGAGGGTGGGTGGGAGAGATACAGTGAGGGAGGGGAGGGTTTAGCATGATGATGATAAAGGAAATGGAATATAAAGGGGAAGATATAAAGAGAGAGGGAGAGACAGGAGTTAGATGAATGAGCGTAAGAAGGAGAAAAAGTAGAGAGAGAGAGAGGGTGTAGAGAGAAATGGGGAAGAAGATAGGGGAATATCAAGGGAGAGAGAAAGGAAGTGTGTGTGAGAGAGGGAGGGGAGAGAGAAAGGAAGTGTGTGTGAGAGAGGGAGGGGAGAGACAGTTGGAGAAATAAAGTTATCACGAATTACATTGTTTTTTAAAGAAGAGTGAGAGGAGAGAGAACATGAGAGAGTGATGGTCATAGAGAGAGTTCGAGAGGGAACAAGATAGAGAGGTACATATAAATATGAGGGAGAGGTAAATAGGGGGATAGTGCGAGAGAGAACATTTAGAGAGAGTGGTGGAGAGTGAGAAGTAGAGAATGATAATGTTAGAGGTAAAGAAATAGAGAGGGATAGATAGAGGAAGAAGGGAAGGGAGAGAGAGAGAGTGAGTGAAGGAGAGAGAGAGAGAGAGAGAGAGAGAGAGAGAGAGAGTAGGGTGGAATAGACCTTGGAAAATAGAGAGAGAGGGAGGTGAGAGAGAGGAAGAGGAGGAGGAGGAGAGAAGGTAAGGAGAGAAATATAGATGGAGAGAGAGAGAGAGAGAGGTAGAGAGTGAGAGGGAGAGAGAATGATGGGATATAAAGAGAGATAGGGGGGGAGGTGAGGAAGAGAGGATGAGAGTGAGAGGGTGAGAGAGTGTGAGAGAGTAATGGTGCTAGAGGGAGTCAGCGAGGGATATAGGTAGAGGTAGAGAGGGGGAAATAGTTGGAGAGAGAAGGTGTATATTTTAGAGGTGGAAATGGGGGAAGATGGAGGGAGAGAGAGATAGAGCAAGGCAGAGAAGATTAGATCTAGTGATGGTGGTAGAGTGATTTAGAGATGAGTGGAGAGAGAGAGGGAGATATAGAGAATTATTCGTCTCATGAGAGGGAGAGAGTGATGGAGGTGGAGAGAAACAAAGAGGGTGGGAGAGATAGTGGAAGAGATGAAGGGGTAGAGAGGGAGCAAGATAGAGGGGGATGGTAGAGGTAAAGAGGGGGGATAGTGTGAGATATAACTCTTAGATAGAGGGGTGGAGAGTGGAAGGGAGAGAGCGGTGGAGGTAGAGAGAAGAAAACAGGGTGGGAGAGATAGTGGAAAAGATGAAGGGGGAGAGAGAGATAGAGAGAGAAAGAGGCAGGGGGTAGAGGTAAAGAGTTAGGATAGTGGGAGATAAAAGGATTAGAGAAAGAGGTGGAGAGTGGGAGGGATAGAGTGATGGAGGTGGATGGAAGCAAAGATGGTTGGAGATAGAAGGCTTAGATAGAGAGAGGTGGAGAGTGGGATAGAGAGAGTGATTTCTAGGTAGAGAGAAGCAAATAGGTTGGGAGAGATAGTGGATGAGATGGATTGAGAGAGATAGTGAGCAAGCGAGAGAGAGAGAGAGAGAGGTGAAGGGTAAGAGGGAGAGAGGATGACAGGGTAGATATAGAGAGAGAAGGTGAAGGCTATAGAGGAATATGGAGGAAGAGATATAGGGACTAAGGGTGTGAGAGATAGGGAGGGTAAGAGAGGATGAGAGAGAAAGGTGGAGAGTGAGTGGGAGAGAGTGTGAGAGAGTGGTGGTGGTAGAGAGAGCTAAATACAGAGAGAGGTGGAGATAGAGAGGGGGGATAGTCAGAGAGAGAAGGTTTAGATTTTAGAGGTGGAAATGGGGGAAGAGAGAGAGAGAGAGAGAAATACATTAAAGAGTGAATTCTTGAAGGAAAATATGCAGGAATTGACCAAAATCTACTATGAAGTTTTTGATGCCCTGAAGATAGGAAGAAATATAGAGAGAGGCAGAAATGAAGATTGAATGGGGAGGTAGTTAGTGGTAGGTGGGAGATAGAGAGAGATAAATATTGTGGGTTAGTGTATTAGAGAGATAGAGATATTGGGGGTTAGGGTTTTATAGAGAGAAATATTGGGGATTGAGAGAGATAGAGATTGGGAATTAGAGGTTTAGAGAGAGATAGAGAGAGATGATGGGAGGAGTTTTGATGGTTAGTGGTGGGGGGTTTAAAGAGTGAGGGATATTGGAATTTAAGGGATTAGAGACCAAAAGAGGGTGAATGAACGGGTGGAAGAGGGATATAGGGAGAAAGAGAGGGATGGGGAGGCGATTAGTTGAAGGGGAGAGAGACAAGTGATGTGTGTGTGTGTGTGTGAGAGAGAGAGAGAGAGAGAGAGAGAGAGAGAGAGAGAGAGTAGCTTAGATGTGAAAGAGTGAAGACTTAAGGGAAAAGATGCAAAAGCTGACCAATATATAAGTTATGAAATTTTGGATTCTCTAAAGACAAGAAGAAAGAAAGAGAGAGGATGAGAGAAAGAGGTGGAGAGTGAGAGGGAGAGAGTGAGGTAGAGAGGGTGGGTGATATTGTGGAAGAGGTGAGGGGGAGAGAGAGAGGTAGGTAGAGAGAAGAAAACATGGTGGGAGAGATAGTGGAAGAGATGAAGGGGGGGGAGAGAGAGAAAGAGAGAGAGGTGAGGGGGGGTAAAGGTAAATGAAGAGATAGAAGGATTAGAGAGAGAGGTGGATACTGGAAGAGATAGAAGGATTAGAGAGAGAGAGCGAGGGAGAGAGAGTGGGGGGTAGAAAGAGAGATAGGTGGGAGGTGATAGGGTAAGACAAAGAATCAGATAGAGGGATCATGGGATCAATAGAGAGGGAGGGGAAGAGAGGAGGAGTGAGAGAGATGGAGAGTGATATGGAGAGAGTGGAAGTGGTAGAGATAGAGAGGGAGAGGGGTAGATTTGGATTAGGGGGATAGTGGGAGAGAGAAGGTTTAGAGTTTAGAGGTGGAAATGGGGGATGTTGTGGAAAAAATTGCACAAGTGCACAATTCCACTTGGTAAGGCGCTAAGCCTTGTATGTTGCAGCAAGGCATCAGTCCTTGGAGCCCCTTTTATGTGTGGTTGGTATTCCTCCAAGTATTCCTGCAAGAGATTGTTAGTGTATTTCACATTCGAAAATAGAAATATTGATACAAACAAAGTGAATGAGATGGGGGGAGAATGAAAAATTTAACAACAACCCAAGATATGCTAAACCACTCTTGTATTTGGGCGAGCGCACGAAGATGATCCCCAAATTCGTTACAATAGGGCTGCGCTAGCGGAGAAAAAAAATAGCGCGACCACACCTAAGGAGACGTGCACATGCCTCTAGGTTCGGTACCAAACTGAGGCGTGTGCACGTTGCTGACGCGTACGCGCATGCGCCCCTGTTAAAATATATAAAAAAAACAGTGGACAATTTCCACATTTTTCATTTGGTCGGCCGAGCGCGTCCTCTTCCTCTGCGTACACGTCCATTCAACTACCAACGGAGGCCAAATCCACTCCAAAACCACCCAAAAACACCCACAAAATCGTCACCACTTCGATTAATAGGTAAATATCATGTTGTTTTTCAACTTTATTCATTATTTATGTCAATTTTTGTATTTTTTTTGTTTATGTAATTGTAAATAATTCCCAAATTTTGAAAACAATGAACCAATTTTCATCTGCAGATTGCAACTGAGACAATGAGTGAACAAGATGTTAACCTCGAGTCCGGTGGAACACAAGAAAACCCGAACTTTGGACCCAATGACGAACAAAACCAAAACCCACAACCTAAATTTGAACAAGATGACCTTAACCACTATGTAAATGAAATGCGAGTGCACACTTGCGAACTTAGAAACTCGGGTGAACCATCTCGATTGTCTCTTGCCATGTCAATTGAGAACTCAATCGACTCCCTCATACATGCACACCAGCAATTGACAGACATGACTCAATTTAGAGCTAGGATGCGAGAGTACTACTCCATGGGCATCTCCAAAGAAGCAATAAAAGATTTGAACATTACAAAATCCCAATTATATAGTATGTTCACCGAGCCGAAAACAGGCCAACCACTGAACATTACAAAGCCATGTGTCTGCATGGATTGGTGTCATTACCAACCGTGGAGGGACAATTGGATGTAGAGGTGGTTCATGGTGTATGATAAACCTCCCTGCAAAAATAGGGAGGTTCTACAGTACTTCCTTCGCCAATTGTGGGCTAAGTTTTGCCTCGGTTTACATGTCAACTATTTTGACATAACCGAGTTCCAGGGTGTTGGACGTGGCTCTGCCCAAGATCGACTTACTGCCAAGAGGAACCCACTGAGAGGGCCACCAGCTTCG
Source organism: Larix kaempferi (assembly GCA_027924585.1). Lineage (NCBI taxonomy): Eukaryota > Viridiplantae > Streptophyta > Pinopsida > Pinales > Pinaceae > Larix > Larix kaempferi. The sequence continues at coordinate 23,669,832 of BSBM01000502.1, read as the reverse complement.
AGGTGCAACCCCAACCCCTCTCCCCAACCACCTCAGTTGCCCCAAAAGCTTGATCAGATCGAGGTGGCAATGAGGAATGTTGAACGTGGTCTCCTCAGACACACCTCCTTTGTAGCAGCAACTACAGTGGAGAGGTCAGGTGACCTTGATAGAGATCCAGGTGCAGGGCCTTCACAACAGGGCCAGGATAGACCCATGACTGATGGTAGCCATGCTGGGCATTCCAGTTCGACAGGGACAATGCCACATCTTTGTCCCCATTGCGGGCAGACTTGCCCTGGCCCGATCGAGGGTTGTTATATGGATTAGGTCAGCAATTTTTTTAATGTGTTTTCAATCATCACTTTATAACTTTATAACTTGTAAAGTATTTTTAAAGTATTTTTGTTTGACTTAAACTATTATTTCAATGTACAGTTATTCAAAGCTGAGACACCAACATGGGAGAACATAGGATCTCCCAACCTAGATGCAGCAATGGCAGTTGCAACTGAAATTGCGGCACCCCACATGGAGTTATTTTCAGTAGTTGGCACAATACTGTTATTACTTATTTCATTTATATTACTCAAGTATTTATATTTATGGCATACACGTTGATAGTTCGTACAATGTTTTTGAATATCTTGATTGCCTAAATAATGACTTTTTTAACATGTCGATAACATGCATGCATTTTGGTGTCCACAGGTGTTCCCTGACAACGGTGATCAACCACCCCCGCCAGGGATTGGCAGATCACCACATACAAAGGTACAATGTGTAGTTATAAGCACACTTTTAATTTGAATTGTTGCGACTTACTATGGTTTAATTTATTGTTTGTTTACTAAATTGTGATAATACAAATGCATATGTAGGTGCCACCAACAGCTGCAGCTCCCCATTTTAGTCCTATGTATCCACCCTATCCCATGAGTCCCCCCCCCTCGCTTCAATCTAGACTCCTCCATATGCCCACCCCCTCCCTTCCATCCAGCCTCCCCTCTCCATCCATACTCCCCCTTCCATCCATCCCCCCCCACTCAACCACATCCCCGCGTCCATACATCCTCCCCAATTTATCCACGCCCCCCTGTCTATCCATCCTCCCCTTTTCATCCATGCCCCCCCTTCCTTTCAGATTCTCCTCTTCGTCCACAACTTCCCTTCCATCCATCCTCCTCCCACTATGCAGGAATTCCCTCCCATGCACCATCCCTCAACATCCCCCCTAGCCCTTTTGGTTCGATACCCTCTATCGTACAACCAGTAGGGGTTCATTGTCCATGCCGTCCTCCTCCACCCCATACCACCATTTCTTCTCCCACCATATCATCCCCACTTCTCGCCACTATTGTGGCATCTACCCTTCCAGTATCCTCATCTGTATCTCTAGTGGTTGCACCTGTAGTGGCTGCCACTACATCTGCGCCCCCCCCCATCACTGCATCAGAGGTGGTTGTTCGTTTGCGCCACCTGCTAGCTCAGAAGCCTAGCCATGTCCATCGTCGGAGGTGTACATGGTGAGAATCAAACTAACTTATGAAAATATATTGATGCATTAACACAAATTAATTTAAGCAATTATTACTTTTCAATGAAATGATTGTTGTAAATGTCGTAGGCTGGAATTGCGAAGAGGCTCCGCAGATCCAGGACAACTGTCCAACGTTTCTCAGTCACATCAAAGGTGATTTATTTAAGATTAGAATTCTACATTTGTTTTATAAATGTGGTAAATGTTGCAAATGCTTGAAAATGATGGTATCTTATATCATTTGTTCCAGAGCCCGGAGAGATGGTCTACTCCTAGACAGAGCAAGACCCGAGGTACCGGTAGTTCGAAGAGTAGGAAGATCGACTTTGGAGACGTGCCTGGGAGTGACGGGGGTGGTCACAATGCTTAACACACCATGTGTTATGTACATTAGCCATGATGTGTCACTTTTTTGCACCAGTTGCCACTGTACATACTTTCGGAACCATGTTCCACTATTTGCCAGAAATTATATATGTTTGGATGAGCTTTGCAACCTCGATGTACATGGACTTGCAGTTATGTGATTTATATATCTCATTGTCTAATCTCGTTGTCTCATGTTGTGTGTATCAGGATGTGACGTTGTCTAAATTTTGGTTTTACCTAGATATTAGAAGAGAAGTTGGATATCATAGTGTGTGTGTGTGTGTGTGTGTATTGGATATCTATGCAATTGAAAATAGTAGAAAATGGACGTGCATGTCCAAAATTCCTCACTAATGAGAAAATGGGACAAAATAGGCATCTTTTTAGATAGGATTGAATCCAATACTTGTAAACAAAAATAAATCATACACTATTTCAAAATACATATAAACGAAACCTAGTGCATAGGCATGTGTGTGAAAACATGACAAATACAATATTTTTCAGTCCATATAATGAATCAATGTCAATGGATATACTAGAGTGTTGTTATTGACAAACTTATCGTATGTTTTAGTCGAATATATATATTTTTGGTTTTTATTTTAACGTCAAGCAGTCAATATCAAATAAATTATTGTCGTATAGGAGAGTGGAAAATATTAATATTTTTGGCATACACATGCCAGTAAAAATAGTACATTGTTTGCTAATTTAATACATTACAATTATAATTGTGTTATGAAATCATGATCATGTCTTTGATTACTCCTTTGCATCCAAAGCGTAAGTGTTGCAGTGCATTAAATGACATGACATTTTTTAGGTACCCCTATATCATGTATATTTGACATTTGTTTTAAAAATCCTTGTTTTAGGCTTAAAATTTCAATGAATGACATTTGACTATGTTCAACTATTTTATTAGAGAACTTGCTTAGATTGTACATGATTCCTTAACTTGTTTTTGATACATTAGTCATCTAGTAATATGTCTATGATTCTTTGAATCCATCAAAAGCATGCTAAACTTGGTTGTGGAAGACCAATTTTTATAGTATTACTTATCCATGCCTGAATTGTCTCTATAAACTATCCTCATTGAGGTGCAATAATGTTGGATGTGTAGCTTTATAATTAAGAAACACTCAACCCTTTTTTCTTTTGCACTTGCAAATGTTCAATAATTGCTAGGAATGATTGAAAGTTTTTCCACAATACATTCAAAAAGATATGCATAGTATATGATTCACTGTAGGGTTGTTGGTGGATTGTTAGTACATGATCGTTCGACTTGTTTTTGATAAATTTAACTACTTGAGAATATGTTTGTGATTGTTTCAACCAAGCAAAATCATGCTAAAATCGGTTGTGGAACCACTTTTATAACTTATCCACACCTGAATAGTCTACATAAACTTACCTTTATTCAAGTGCAATGGTGATGGATGTGTAGTGTATACTCCATGCTTGATTACTGGTTGATTTATGTGATTTTATGCACAATGAAGGCCATTGTTGACAACTTGCAGAGTATCTTGGGATTACTTATAGAATATCTACATGGTTGTTGATGGACAATATTTTGTAGTGTAGAGCATACTTGTTTCTAACCTTCAAAATACATTATTTGACTACTTTGATATCACAAGTTGATCTTTTCCTTTCTAAAGGAAACCTTATGAGGAAATTGAAGGGACACTTCCCCATATTCAAGGATTGCATTTTTAGTAAACATATCAACATAAATTTGTGTGCATCACCTGGGGGGATCTGAACTGAGCATGTGTTGGAACATAATTAGTGAAATGGCCATAAAAAATGGCTACAAATCATTGAGTTATCCCCATGGGATACACAAATTGATCTTAACCCTATCCAAACAATTGAGGAGTTAATTCTAAGAATTTTGAGATAGACACTCTACACTTTCTCAATAGATCTTAGCATGAAAGAGATTGGGGGTTAAGATGAATTTTTGCAAGTAAAGTTGATTAAAGTTTTGAAATTGTTTTCCAAGTCATTGTAGACATTTAGAATCTAATATGGAAGTTTTATTTTCAACAAATCGATCCCAGGGACTCTCACTTCATACAACACAAACCATTATAGTAGTTTTCCAAACATGGTTCATCAAAAAAATTGCCATCAATAGTTATATACTGCCTTTGAAAACAGCTAACCATTTTTCAGTTTTTCAAGGATGGTAAGGTGTTTTGTGTATTTAGTGAGAATAAAGTTTTTTTCCCAAATTCATCATCATACATCATTTGGATATGGTCATCTCATTTAACCTCTATAGAGCACCAACTTTTTTCTCTATATCATCTACACAATGTTTATACCCACCCTCGTCCCCATCAATGGTTATTCTTACCATGTTCATGTGATGCCACAATTTGTTGATGTTGCTCGTGGTTCAATTATGCAACTTTGGGATTGTGACTATGGTTATTACAACTATGATTGTGTGGCATTTGATAAAAAAATTCTCTCCATGATGATTATGATCATTGCATCTAATATCATCATCACCATCTTCATCATCATCACCATCTTCGTCATCGTGGTCATCTCTAGGTCCCTCATCACCATCTCCATCATCATCACCATCTTCATCATCATCATCATCATCATCATCTTCATCACCATCACCATCATCATCAACGCCTTCACCATCATCACCATCTTCATCATCATCACCATCTTCATCATCATTGTCATCTCTAGGTCCCTCATCACCGTCACCACCATCATCACCATCTCCATCATATTCATCACCATCTCCATCACCATCGCCATCATCATCAACGCCTTCATCATCATCACCATCTTCATCATCATTTTCATCTCTAGGTTCTTCATCACCGTCGCCACCATCATCACCATCTCCATCATCTTCATCATCTTCATCATCATCAACATCATCATCATCTTCATCATCACCAACATCTCCATCATCATCATCATCATCCTCCTCCTCCTCATCATCATCTTCATCACCATCGCCATCATCATCACCATCTTCATCATCATTGTCATCTCTAGGTCCCTCATCACCATTGCCACCATCATCACCATCTCCATCATCTTCATCACCATCGCCATCATCATCAACACCTTCATCATCATCACCATCTTCATCATCATTATCATCTCTAGGTTCCATCATCATTGTCATCTCTAGGTCCCTCATCACCATCACCAACACCATCATCATCAACGTCTTCGTCATCATCACCATCTTTGTCATCATCATTAACTCTAACTCTAACCCTAATTCAATTTCCTTCTATAACTCTAGCCCTAACCCTCACCCAAACCCTAGCACTAAACCATCTCCTTCATCACCACCATCACCATCACCATCGCCATCACCATAATCATCATCATCACCATCTTCATCATCATCATTAACTCTAACTCTAACCCTAACTCAATTTCCTTCTATAACTCCAACCCTAACCCTCACCCAAACCCTAGCACTAAACCATCTTCTTCACCATCACCAACACCATCGCCATCACCATCATCATCAATGTCTTCGTCAGCATCACCATCTTTGTCATCATCATTAACTATAACTCTAACCGATGGAATCCGAGTCCGCTCGTCGGTTTGGGTTCCATGGCCGTGGAGAAAATGCCCAAAGTGTCCCTAAATGGCCCCGGGATGCCCGACTAGGATGCCCGTAGCGCCCAAACCGTGGCTCGGTATGCGAATCCGTCAACTTTGGTGGGTCCGGGATACTGGGTTTCAGTTAGGGGACCCCCCAAAGCGTGCCTTGAAGGCCCGAAAGCGGTGCCAATGGGCCATCCCGGGAGCTAGGGTTTTGCTCAGTGAAGGCCATTCCAAATTCGCTCAAGGGGGCCATTTCTTGTCCGGAGGCCCCTGGGCATACGTGGCCACCATGGATAGGTCCACTATGGCCATGTGGACCTGTGGGAGCCAACGAAATTCGAGTCTGCTCACCGGTTTGGGTTCCGTGGCCACGGAGCAAATGCCCAAAGTGTCCCTGGGGTGCCCGTAGCACCCGAACCATGTCTCGGTTCGGGAATTTGTCGACTTCGGTGGGTCTGGGACGCAAGGTTTCAGCTAGGGGACCCCACACAGTGTGCCTCGAAGGCCCGGAAGCGGTGCCAATGGGCCATCCCCGAAGCTAGGGTTTTGCTCAGTGAAGGCCATTCCAAATTCGCTCAAGGGGGCCATTTCTCATCTGGAGGCCCCCGGGCATGCGTGGCCACCGTGGATAGGTCCAATATGGCCATGTGGACATGTGGGAGTCGATGAAATCTGAGTCCGCTTGCCGGTTTGGGTTCTATGGCCATAGAGCAAATGCCCAAAGTGTCCCTCAATGGCCCTAGGGTGCCCGACTAGGATGCCTGTAGCACCCGAACTGTGGCTCGGTTCATGAATCTGTCGACTCCGGTGGGTCCGGGAAGCTGGGTTTCAGCTAGGGGACCCCCCAAAGCGTTCCTGGAAGGCCCAGAAGCGGTGCTAATGGGCCATTCTCGGAGCTAGGGTTTTGCCTAGTGAAGGCCATTCCAAATTCGCTCAAAAGGGCCATTTCTCGTTTGGAGGCCCCCGGGCGTGCGTGGCCACCGTGGACAGGTCCACTATGGCCATGTGGACCTGTGGGAGCCAATGGAATCCTAGTTCGCTTGCCAGTTTGGGTTCTGTGGCCATGGAGCAAATGCCCAAAATGTCCTTGAATGGCCCCGGGGTGCCCGACTAGGATTCCCGTAGCACCCGAACCGTGGCTTGGTTCACGAATCCGTTGACTCCAGTGGGTCCGGGACATTGGGTTTCAGCTAGGGGACCCCCCAAAGCGTGCCTTGAAGGCTCGGAAGCGGTGCCAATGGGCCATCCCCAGAGCTAGGGTTTTGCTCAGTGAAGGCCATTCCAAATTTTCTCAAGGGGGCCATTTCTAGTCTGGAGGCCCCCGGGTGTGCGTGGCCACCATGGACAAGTCCACTATGGCCACGTGGACCTATGGGAGTGTTGGTTGTGGAGATATATCTTCCAGTCTCATATATAATATTGTCTTAGCTGTGCACCCCGGAGGATTGTACACCCATTCTGCATTTTTGGGGTTGTTTTCGTCAGCTGTTTTGCGGGCCCATGGTTTTTGGGTAGCCCGTGGTATTTTTCCATTGTATTTCCCCTATAAAAGAAAGACATTGTAATATAACTAGGGTAAGATGTATTAGGTTTTATGCATTGTAAATATCTCTAAGATCCAGAGAGAGACTGTGAGATAATGAAGAGGAAGTGCAGCGGCTGTGCTGCAGGTTGTATCCCTTCACCTTGCTGGACGGTAATAATAATAAGGACTGGAAAATTCAGTGTGGACGTAGCCCAAGTTGAGGTGAACCATGATATATCTGTGTCTCCCTTGTAATGTGTGTGTGATTATATTTGCATTTATGTTTATTCTTATTTCTCTGCGATCCTGTTTTTCTAACAATTGGTATCAGAGCCAAAGGTCTATTTGGCAGATAAACCCGCAGGAAGCTAGGGTTTCTGGTTCGAGTGGGAGCAATGGAAGAAGAAGGAAAGCTTAAGGTTGAGAAGTTTAACAGCCAAAACTTCCAGTTATGGAAGATGCAAATGGAGGACTATCTGTACCAGAAGGATCTATTCCTACCGTTGGGAGGAAGAGCAAAGCAGCCAATAGCTATGAAGGATGAAGAATGGGAGGTTCTTGACAGAAAGGCTCTGGAAACAATACGGTTGAGCCTGACTTCGTCGGTGGCTTTCAATATCTCAAAAGAAACGATAATGGAGGGTTTGATGAGTGCACTGGGTAAGCTGTATGAAAAACCCTCGGCCTCCAACAAAGTATTTCTAATGAAGCGTTTATTTAATATGAAGATGTATGAAGGTGGATCTGTTATTGATCATTTAAATGATTTTAATATAGTTACAAATCAGCTAAGTTCTATAAGTGTGAACTTTGATGATGAGGTTAGGGCTCTTCTAATCTTGCGTTCATTGCCAAAAAGATGGAATAGCTTGGTCATGGTTGTAAGTAACTTTGTCTCTGGTTCAAACACCTTGAAATTTGATGATGTTATTGGTGTTATTCTTAGCGTGGAAATGCGAAGAAAAAGCACAAATGAGACATCAGGTAATGCATTGACCATGGAGAGCAGGGGAAGACAAAAGGAGAGAGGAAAGAGCCAAGGTAATCGTGGCAAGTCTAAAACAGGAAGATCGAAGTCTAGACTGGGAAAAATAGAGTGCTGGAACTGTGGAAAGAAAGGACATATGAAGAAAGACTGCAGATCTCTAAAGAAGAAAGGAGACACACAGAAGGAAACTACCCAGGAAGAAAATGTAGCAGGTGATGTGTTACAAGATGCTTTGATTCTTGCATTAGATAATACTAGTGATTATTGGGTAGTAGATTCAGGAGCTTCATGTCATGCTACACCCCATAGGAAATACTTTCATGAGTATGTTCCTGGCGATTTTGGACATGTTTTATTGGGTGATGATGAGCCATGTAAAATTGTTGGAATGGGTAAGGTATGGATAAAAGTTAAGAATGGAACTGATTGGCTGTTGAAAGATGTTAGGCATATTCCTGCTATGAAAAGAAATTTGATCTCAACGGGGTAGTTGGGAGATGGCGGCTGTCTATCTACATTTGGAGAAAAGTGGTGGAAGATCACTAAAGGATCAATGGTGATAGCAAAAGGAGACAAGATTGGTACGTTGTATTTATGTCCTCATAATACTGACCATTTTATCTCTTTAACTTCCATAGGAACAAATACAACATTGTGGCATCATAGGCTTGGCCACATGAGTGAGAAGGGGATGCAGATTCTCCACTCAAGGAAGTTGCTGCTAGATTTGAAGCAGGTAAGTTTGGAATTCTGTGAAAATTGTGTTTATGGAAAACAGAAGAGAATCATATTTCTCAGGGTTGGGAAACAAAAGAAGAATGAAAAGTTAGAGCTAGTGCATACATATGTATGGGGACCGGTTCACGTATAATCTCGTGGTGGCTCTCATTATTATGTTACATTTATTGATGATGCAACTAGGAAAACTTGGGTTTATTGCATTAGACAGAAATCTGATGTGTTTGCTACTTTTAAGAAGTGGAAAGCTTTGGTTGAGAATGAGACAGGGAAAAGGTTGAAGTGTCTCAGATCTGATAATGGAGGTGAGTACTACGGCAAGGAGTTTGATAGTTACTGTTCATATCATGGGATTTGTAGAGAGAAGACAGTTCCAGGAACACCACAAGAAAATGGTGTGTCAGAAAGGATGAACAAAATGATCATGGAGCGTGCAAGGTGTATGAGACTGCATGCAAGGTTGCCCTTACAGTTCTGGGTGGATGCTATAAATACTGTTGTTTATTTAATAAACAGAGGACCTTCAAGTGCTTTGGATGGTGGTATTTCAGAGGAGGCATGGACAGATAAAAAGGTAAACTAGTCATTTATGAGAATGTTTGGTTGTGAAGCATTTGTCCATATTGATAAAGAAAATAGAACAAAGCTTGAAGCTAAATCCAAGAAATGTACCTTTATTAGATATGGGGTTGATGAATTTGGTTATCGCTTATGGGATTATTGTTAGGATATTTAGACACTTAGGAGTTAGGTAAGATCAACTTGTGTAATATATCCGTTAGGGATAGTGTGTTTCTTTAGTATGCATTAGTATACATTTGTAAATACTTAATCTAACGGTCACGATATGTTTCCGACATAGAGTGATCCGACGGCTCAACTTCTCTTAGATCAAACCTAACCTTGATCCGTGGCTTAACACCTGATTGGTCCATGATCTCTATTTAAAGAGCATGGAGGGTCATTGTTTAGTTGATCGATTATGAGAAGCTCATTTGTAATTTTCTTTCTTTGCATAATAAATTGTTCCGTAGAAGCTATTTGGCTGGGGCCGTGGAGTGTTTCCCTCAAGAGGGTTTAAACCACGTCAAAACATCGGTGTGTTGATCTGTGATCTGTTTGTGTGAAGTGGTTGCTCTTGGTGTTCGGTCCTTTGGTAGTACCCTGTGTACCCGAACATGGTATCAGAGCTTTTATGAAGTGCCGCTTCCGGTTATGATCTAGATCTTGAACTGCTGTTGCCGAAACTCGTAAGGGTTTCTAGTTCTGGTATTTCTGTGCATTTCTGGGCTGTCGAAGGTGTTCCATTGCGTCCGGAGCGTCGTTTCCATTAGGAAATAGTTTTCGTTTGATCGAAAACGGTTCCCGGTTGCTCCAGAAACGCGTATTTCATCAGATCTGAAGGTATAATGTTACAGTGACGCATTTTTTTTATTTCGTTTTTTGAAAAGAAAAAATCTCATATTTCATTTCTTTTTACTGTTCGATTTTTTTTTTGTTCGGATTGTTGCTTTCCCGTCTGTGTATGCTCTTTGCCGTGCACTTTGCACGATCTCGGCAAATCAGAAACAGAGAGAAAACGTAGACTTTCCGGGCAAGCTAACAAGATCTAACTCCACAAGTGTGGAAAAGTTTTTTTGTTTCGATTTGTGCTCTGTTTTGCAGGAAAAAGGGCAAACACGCAAACCGAGCAAGAAGAGTTATAAAAAAAAAAAAAAAAAAAAAAGAGCCCCCTTCCTCATTCCCATATTTTACATACATTTTAATCTAACTCACTTGGTTCAAAGTTGCTTTATTCCTTAATAGGTCTTGAGTTCAAGTCTTAGGAAGTTACTTTTAAAAAGAAAAGTGCATGCAATTTCTATTTTCAAATTACTTTATTGTAAAAGTGCATCTCACTTAAATAATAAAAAATAAAAATACAAGTGAGTCACTTAAGTTTTTTATTTATTGTTGCACTATTTAAAAGTAATATCATTGTAAAAGTGAAATCACTTATTTTACAAAAGTGGTTCACTTAAAACAACTTTCTTGTAAAGTGATTGTCAAAAGGTTTATCTTTGGAATAGGGGGGTTCTTTTTTTGCTGGACATTCTCTAGTTGCCATGTCACCATTGGGGACATCTTCAACAGTTTCTTTGTTCAAGCATAACTTCATCATACTGAGTCAGTTTTCAGTGCCGTTTTTTTTGAAATCGCCTATTTTTTCGAGCTCTTCACATCCAGACTATTGGTTTCTGCTTTTACAGCCATTAATTTATAAATATGGCCGCCCCTTGTGATATTCTACTTAATAGTTCCAACTATTTCTCATGGAAATCTCGTATGGAGGATGTTCTACGAAGTAGGGGACTTTTCAGAATTACAACAGGGAAAGAAAAAGAAACCACTGATGATGATAAGAAAATAAAATGGGCAAATAGATGTGATGAAGCTCGTGGATTGATTGGGATGTCAATCTCTACTGATTTGCGATTCCACATATCTGGAATTGATGAACCTAATGCTGCTTGGGACAAGTTGGAAACTGTGTTTGGTAAAGACAATGAAATTCGAGGTCATCAACTCGAAAATGACTTGATTTCTTTAAATCCAAGTGACTTTTCATGCATTCAAGATTATTTATCTAAGTACAAAACTCTTAAACTCTTATGTGCAGAATGTAAGATTGAGAGGGAAGACAAATAGTGCATTTATCATATTCTTTCCAAACTTGGACCTGCATATTCTGTTTGTGTATCTACATTTTACTCCATGAAAGCATCCTTGAATGCAGCTAGCTATCAAGAGCCTAGTCTTGAATCATTTTGTGATTCCCTGATTAGAGAACAAGATAAACTCATTCATCTTGGAATAATCAACAATGCAGATACATCTGGGAAAGCCTTATTGTCCCAACAAAAAGAAAAGTCCAAGCCTCCCAAGAAACAAAATTTTCGCAATAATAAGTCAAACAAGGGTCCCAAACCCTCTCAGTCAGCTCCTTCTTTAAAAAATGACAAAGGATCCAAGCCAAAAGGTAAGAAGACTGAGCGTCATTGCAACTATTGCGGGAAAGACAATCATGATGAATCTAAGTGTTTCAAGAAGATGGCAGCCTTGGAAGCAGCAATGAAGAAGCACCACATCAGCCTAGATTCGTCTTCAGAATCTACCTCTCATGGACATGCACTTTGTGCTTCTAGTTATTCTTATAATGCATCTTCTTCTTCTACTTCAAATGAATGGCTCATTGATTCTGGAGCATCTTATCATATGGCTAAGGATCAATCCATCTTTTCTACTATGCATGAATGTAACACCAAACAAATATTTGTTGGTGATGATAGATCTCTAAGTGTTGTAGGCGCTGGAACAGTTCCAGTAGATAATGGTCATTTTAGTGATGTACTATGTGTTCCAAGAATTTCCTGTAATTTGTTATCAGTCTATCAGATCACTCATTCTGGTGAAGGTAAAACTGTGACCTTTACACCTCACCAAGTTGTAATCAAGGATTTTAAAGATCCTCAACAGGTCCTAGCTACCGAAATTGTTGATGATATTACCAGGTTGTACAAGTTTAACAACTTTGGGTCATCACCTTTCCCTTCAGTTTTTGTTGCTCATAGTGATAACTTGAGCAAACTTTGGCATGAGCGATTTGGTCACTTAAATTATCGCTCATTGCAACAACTATGTAAAGAAAATATGGTGACAGGTCTTCTGATGGTATCTTGCAGAGATGGTGTTTGCTCCGGTTGTGTACTCGGAAAACATCATGGGGACAGTTTTGACAAACGTGCCTCTTGGCACGCCTTGGTTCCCTTGGAGCTTGTGCATAGTGACTTGTGTGGTCCTCTTCCATCTGCTTCATTTTCTGGTTTCAAATATTTCTTAACTTTCATTGATGATTACACCAGACGCACTTGGGTTTATTTCCTAAAACTTAAGAGCAAAGTATTTAACATGTTCTTGGCCTACAAGGACCTTGTTGAAAAACAATCTGGTCATCAAATTATTAAGTTAATATCTGACAATGGAGGAGAATATGTTAACAAACAGTTCACTACTTTCTGCACTGAACAAGGCATCCAACAACAACACACTGTTCCATATACACCACAACAAAATGGTGTAGCTGAGCGGAAGAACCGCACTTTAAAAGAAATGGCTAATTGTATGATCCAATCTAAGGGACTAAGTCTTCAATTTTGGGCTGAAGCCATTAATTGTGCAAATTACATAGTAAATCGCACCCCCACTAAAGCATTACAAGGTATAACACCGGAAGAAGCATGGAGTAAAACTAAACCTGATGTAAGTCACTTTCGTGTGTTTGGTAGTGAAGCATGGGCTCACATTCCGGATGAAAAACGGAAAGCATTGCAGCCTAAAAGTGAAAAGTGCATATTTGTTGGTTATTCTGAAGATGTAAAAGGTTATAGATTTCTTCAATCACATTCTCATGCTATAATCATTAGAAGAGATGTTAAATTTGATGAAAATTTCTTGACCTGCGAGACTAACTCGGCGATTGTGCCATCTTTGGCCTGCAAGCCTGATTCGGCGTTTATGCCTTCTTCTTCTTCTTCCAACTTCCTTGACAGGTTTCCAACTCCAGTTTCTGATGATGACAGTGAGGATGAAAATCCACCTCTGCCTGCTCATGTTCCTCCAGTTGCACCAGCACAAGTGCTTCCTCGATGGGTCCGTTCAACATGTGAAGCAGCTGGTGATCTTGTCGGTGATCCTAGAGATCAACGTCGAACACGTTCTCAGTTTCAGCGAGCCTCTTCTCTTTTGGCTCAAGTTTCCGAGAATCATAATCCAGAAACTTTTGCAGAAGCTTCAGGGAATCCAGATTGGGATGCAGCCATGGATGAAGAATATCGTTCCTTAATGGCGAACGATACTTGGGATCTTGTACCTCTTCCAAAAGGAAGAAAACTTGTCAGATGTAAATGGGTCTACAGAACTAAGTATGCATCAAATGGAAGTGTTGAAAGACTTAAGGCAAGGTTAGTTGCCAAAGGTTTTTCTCAAGTTGAAGGGATTGACTACAATGAAACCTTTGCTCCCGTCGCCAAAATGAACTCCATCCGCCTTGTTCTTTCCCTTGCAGCCTTACACAACTGGGAAGTCCATCAAATGGATGTCAAGTTTGTCTTCTTACATGGTGATTTAAAGGAGGAAATTTACATGGAACAACCTCCTGGCTATGTTCAGAATAACTCTAGCCTTGTCTGTCGCCTTAAGAAATCCTTATATGGCCTTAAGCAAGCTCCTAGAGCTTGGTATGCCAAAATGGATAACTTTCTCCTTGACACTGATTTTTCTAGATGTCATTCTGACGCCAATGTCTATACCAAGAAAGTAGGAAACCATCTCATCATACTTGTTCTATATGTTGATGACCTTATTCTTACTGGTAGTGACCCTAAGCTTATAACCCATGTGAAATCCAGTCTTAAACAAAATTTTGAAATGTCAGACTTAGGACATTTGCATTATTTTCTTGGTCTCCAAGTCCTGCAAACCAAAGAAGGAATCTTTCTTTCTCAGTCTAAGTATGCTTGTGACCTTCTTCGACGCTTTCACATGGAAGATTGTACACCAGCCCCTTCTCCCTTCCAGTCTGGAGTCAAACTTTCTGCCACTTGTACTTCACCTGAAGTAGATGCCACCTTGTATCGTCAGCTTGTTGGTAGTCTTTTATACTTGACTCATTCCCGTCCTGACCTTTCCTTTGCCGTTGGTCGAGTTGCCCGTTATATGCAGACACCTCATGAAAGTCACTGGAAAGCAGCTAAAAGAATACTTCGATATATTCGAGGTACAGTTCAGTTTGGGATTCATTACAATACAGGGGGGAAACCTTTGTTGGTTGGTTTCACTGATTCAAATTGGGCCGGCGATCCTGATGATCGAAAGTCTACTGCAGGTTATGTTTTCAGTCTGGGATCTGGACCTATTACTTGGGCTTGTAAGAAACAACAAGCTCTTGCTCTTTCTTCAGCAGAGGTAGAATATCGAGCAGCAGTTAATGCCAGTCAGGAAGCTTTATGGCTTCGACAAATCCTTTCAGAGTTTGGATTCGAGCAGTAGTATCCTACTCCACTTTGGTGCGACAATCAAAGTGCCATCAAGCTTGCCAAAGATCCAGTTCTACATCAACGCAGCAAACACATTGAGCTACATATGCACTTCATCATAAATCTTGTTCATGATCATGTTCTTGAAGTGCTCTTTTTTCCTACAGATGATCAAGTTGCAGACATCTTCACCAAGTCTCTTACAGAAGCGAAGTTTTCTAAACTTCGATCTATGTTAGGAGTTCAAGAATTTATCATTAAGGGGGGATAGGCTCTAATGCCTCCTTCCTTCTCCTAATAGTGTCACTTTGTAAATCCTTCAATCCTATCCCAAGTTGTTCTTAAGGGGGGATGTTAAGATATTTAGACACTTAGGTAAGATCAACTTGTGTAATATATCCGTTAGGGATAGTGTGTTTCTTTAGTATGCATTAGTATACATTTGTAAATACTTAATCCGACGGTCACGATATGTTTCCGACATAGAGTGATCCGACGGCTCAACTTCTCTTAGATCAAACCTAACCTTGATCCGTGGATTAACACCCGATTGGTCCATGATCTCTATTTAAAGAGCATGGAGAGTCATTGTTTAGTTGATCGATTATGAGAAGCTCATTTGTAACTTTCTTTCTTTGCATAATAAATTGTCCCGTAGAAGCTATTTGGCCGGGGCCGTGGAGTGTTTCCCTCAAGAGGGTTTAAACCACATCAAAACATCGGTGTGTTGATCTGTGATCTGTTTGTGTGAAGTGGTTGCTCTTGGTGTTCGGTCCTTTGGTAGTACCCTGTGTACTCGAACAATTATGAAAATAACAAAATCATCAGGAGTAGAGATGTGATATCCAATGAAAAGGTCATGTATAAATATCAGTTGCAGGGAAAGAAACAGGAAAAGGAAAACACAGAGTACACAGTACTTGATGAAATTGAAGAAAATGAAGTTCCAAAGGTGCCAAAAAATCAAGAACAACAACAAGTACCTGAAACTCCTGCAACTGTAAGAAGATCTACCAGGTTAAGTAGACTCCCTGAACAATACTCTCCTTCAATGTATTATTTGTTGATGACTGATGCTGGTGAACCATAATGTTATGAAGAAGCAATGCAGGTGGAAACTAGAAAGAAGTGGGAGCAATGCATGAATGAGGAGATGGACTTATCCGTAGGAAACCAGACTTGGGATTTGGTTCAATTGCTTGCTAGTTAAAGAGCATTGCAGAACAAATGGATTTACAGGTTGAAGGAAGAAGAATGAGGCAAGAAGCGGTACAAGGCCAGACTTGTTGTAAAGGGGTTTGCACAGAAGAAAGGTATAGATTTTGATGAAATATTTTCTCCTGTTGTTAAGATGACTTCAATTAGGACTATTTTAAGTCTAGTGGCAGTAGAAGATTTGCATCTTGAACAGTTAGATGTAAAAACAACCTTTCTCCATGGGGATTTGGAGGAAGAGATATATATGCAGCAGCCACAAGGGTATGAGGTCAAAGGTAAGGATAACTTGGTATGCAAGTTGAAAAAGAGTTTGTATGGCTTGAAACAAGCTCCAAGGCAGTGGTATTTAAAATTTGACAGGTTTATGACAGAACAAGGTTATAGTAGATGTCATTCTGACCACTGTGTTTATTTCAAGAAGCTAGACAATGAAAGATATATTATCTTGTTATTGTATGTGGATGACATGCTTGTTGCAGGGTCTAACATGTAGGATATAAATGTACTCAAAAGGAAGCTAGCTAATTGATTTGCGATGAAGGATTTGGGTGCTGCAAAGAAAATCCTTGGTATGAGAATAACGAGAGACAAGAAAAATCGCAAATTGACATTGTCTCAGAGTGAGTACATACAAAAGGTGTTGGAGAGGTTCATAATGTAGAATGAAAAACCAGTTAGTACACCTTTGGCTAGCCATTTCAGTCTAAGTAAGGAAATGTGTCCCAATACACAGGAAGAGATAGATTACATGTCCAAGATTCCCTATCAATCAGCAGTTGGCAACTTGATTTATGCCATGGTGTGCACAAGACCAGATATTGCACATGCAGTGGGATTTGTGAGCAGATATAGGAACAATCCAAGTAAAGAACATTGGAGGGCAGTACAGTGGATTCTCAGGTATTTGAGAGGTACCACCACTCAGGCATTATGTTTTGGAGGTTCAGACACTGTTCTATAGGGATATGTTGATGCAGATATGGCAGGTGATAAGGATAGCAGGAGGAGCACCACAGGGTATGTGTTTACTGTAGGTGGAACAACAGTAAGCTGAATTTTGAAACTGCAGAAGGTTGTTGCACTTTCAACAACGGAAGCAGAGTATGTTGCTATTACAGAGGCTAATAAAGAGATGATTTGGTTGCAGAGGTTTATGGAGGAAGTGGGTAAGAAGCAAAAGGATAGCAGGTTGTATAGTGAAAGCCAGAGTGCCATTCATCTTGCAAAGAACTTAGCATTCCATTCCAGGACTAAACATATACATCTCAAGTACCATTTCATACGCTCTATTCTGGAAGATGAACTGTTGAAGCCGAAAAAGATACATACTAGCCAGAATCCTACAGACATGTTCACAAAGGTAGTGACCAGAGAGAAACTGAGTTCTTGCTCGGTTTCAGTTGGCCTTCTAGCATGAAGGTGAAGAGGAGAAATTTGCCAAGTCCAATTCCAGCAAGTGCAGCAGCAGTGGAGTTGCTGTGATCAGTCTCCAAGTGGGAGATTGTTGGTTGTGGAACCAGATCTTCCAGTCTCATAGATGATATTGTCTTAGCGGTGCACCCCGGAGGACTATACACCCATTCTGCATTTTTGGGGCTTTTTTCGCTAACTATTTTGCAAGCCCATGGTTTTTGGGTATCCCGTGGTATTTTCCCATTGTATTTCCCCTATAAAAGAAAGACATTGTAATATGGCTAGGGTAAGATGTATTAGGTTTTATGCATTGTAAATATCTCTAAGATCTAGAGAGAGACTGTGAGATAGTGAAGAGGAAGTGCAGCGGCTGTGCTGCAGGTTGTATCCCTTCACCTTGCTGGACGGTAATAATAATAAGGACTGGCAAATTCAGTGTGGACGTAGCCCAAGTTGGGGTGAACCATGATATATCTGTGTCTCTTGTAATGTGTGTGTGATTATATTTGTATTTGTATTTATTGTTATTGCTCTGCGATCCTATTTTTCTAACAAGGAGCCAACCGAATCCGAGTCCGCTCATCGGTTTGGGTTCCGTGGCCGCGGAGCAAATGCCCAAAGTGTCCCTAAATGGCCCCAGGGAGCCCAACTAGGATGCCTGTAACACCCGAATCGTGGCTCGGTTTGCGAATCCGTTGATTCCAGTGGGTCCGGGATGCCGATTTTCAGCTAGGGGACCCCACACAACGTGCCTCGAAGGCCCAGAAACTATGCCAATGGGCCATCCTTGGAGCTAGGGTTTTGCTCAGTGAAGGCCATTCCAAATTCGCTCAAGGGGGCCATTTCTCGTCCGGAGGCCTCCGGGCATGCGTGGCCACCATGGACAAGTCCACTATGGCCACGTGGACCTATGGGAGCCGATGGAGTCCGAGTCCGCTTGCGGGTTTGGGTTCCATGGCCATGGAGCAAATGCCCAAAGTGTCCCTGAATGGCCCCGGGGTGCCCAACTAGGATGCCCATAGCACCCGAACTGTGGCTCAGTTCATGAATCTGTTGACTCCGGTGGGTCTGGCATGCTGGGTTTCAGCTAGGGGACCTCACACATTGTGCCTCGAAGGCCTGGAAGTGGTGCCAGTGGGCCATCCCTGGAGCTAGGGTTTGGCACTGCTTCGGGGGATGGCCCATTGGCATCGCTTCCAGACCTTTGAGGCACACTGTGTGGGGTCCCCTAGCTGAAACCCAGTGTCATGGACCCACCGGAGTCGATGGATTCATGAAATGAGCCACGGTTCAGGTGCTACGGGCATCCTAGTCAGGCACCCCGGGGCCATTCAAAGACACTTTGGGCATTTGCTCCGCGGCCATTGAACCCAAACCCGCAAGCAAAATTAGATTCCGTCAGCTCCCACAGGTCCACGTGGCCATATTGGACCTGTCCACGGTGGCCACGCACGCCCAGGGGCCTCCGGACGAGAAATGGCCCCCTTGAGCGAATTTGGAATGGCCTTCACTAAGAAAAACCCTAACTCCGGGGATGGCCCATTGGCACCGCTTTTGGGCCTTCGAGGCACATTGTGTGGGGTCCCCTAATTGAAACCTGGTGTCCCGAACCCACTGGAGTGGATGGATTCATGAACCGAGCCATGGTTCGGGTGCTACGGGCATCCTAGTCGGGCACCCCAGGGCCATTCAGGGACACTTTGGGCATTTGCTCCATGGCCACGAAACCTAAACCGGTGAGTGGACTTGGATTCTGTCGGCTCCCATAGGTCCACATGGACATAGTGGACCTGTCCATGGTGTCCACGCACGCCCGGGGGCCTCCGAACGAGAAATGGCCCCCTTGAGCGAATTTGGAATGGCCTTCACTAGGAAAAACCCTAGCTCCAAGAATGGCCCATTAGCACTGCTTTCGGGCCTTCCAGGAACGCTTTGGGGGGTCCCCTAGCTGCAACCCCGGCTTCCCGGACCCACCGGAGTCGACGGATTCATGAATCAAGCTATAGTTCGGTTGCTACAGGAATCCTAGTCGGGCACCCTAGGGCCATTCAGGGACACTTTGGGCATTTGCTCTACGGCCACAGAACCCAAACCGGCGAGCGGACTCAGATTCTGTCGGCTCCCACAGGTCCATATGTCCATAGTAGACCTATCCACGGTGGCCACGCATGCCCGGGGGCCTCCAGATGAGAAATGACCCCCTTGAGCGAATTTGGAATGGCCTTTACTGAGCAAAACCCTAGATTCGGGGATGGCCCATTGGCACCGCTTCCGGGCCTTCGAGGAACACTGTGTGGGGTCCCCTAGCTGAAACCTAGTGTCACGAACCCACCGGAGTTGACGGATTCACGAACCGGGTGATGGTTCGGGTGCTACGGGCATCCTAGTCGGGAACCCCGGGGCCATTCAGGGACACTTTGGGCATTTGCTCTGTGACCACGGAACCCAAACCGATGAGCGGACTCGAATTCCGTCAGCTCCCATAGGTCCATGTGGCCATAGTGGACCTATCCACGGTGTCCATACATGCCCAGGGGCCTCGGGACGAGAAATGCACCCTTTTAGAGAATTTGGAATGGCCATCACTGAGCAAAACCCTAGCTCCAGAGATGGCTCATTGGCACCGCTTCCAGGCCTTTAAGGCACTCTTTGGGGGGTCCCCTAGCATAAACCTGGTGTCGCAAACCCACTGAATTTGACGGATTCATGAACCGAGCAATGGTTCAGGTGCTACAGGCATCCTAGTCGGGCACCCCGGGGCCATTCAGGGACACTTTGGGCATTTGCTCCGCGGCCACGGAACCCAAACTGGCGAGCGAACTCGGATTTCGTCGGCTCCCACAGGTCCACGTGGCCATAGTGGACCTGTCCACGGTGGCCATGCATGCCCAGGGGCCTCCAGATGGGAAATGACCCCCTTAAATTAATTTTGAATGGCCTTCACTGAGCAAAACCCTAGCTCCGGGGATGGCCCATTGGCACCGCTTCTGGGCCTTCCAGGCACGCTTTGGGTTTCCCCTAGTTGAAACCCCAGGGCCATTCTAGTGGTGATAACAAGTTCACTGTCTGTTGAGTCTGATACTACATCTAGGAGCCGCTCAACAAACTTTGAGATAGAAAGCTCTGTAATTTTAGGATACTGATTCAACCACTCATACAGTTTCTCAGCTTCTCGAGGATGTAAATTTATAATTTCCTTTTGGGTAGATTCAGGCATTCTCGAGGA
The DNA here is from genome assembly GCA_027924585.1 of Larix kaempferi. Classification (NCBI taxonomy): domain Eukaryota; kingdom Viridiplantae; phylum Streptophyta; class Pinopsida; order Pinales; family Pinaceae; genus Larix; species Larix kaempferi. The sequence goes on along the minus strand of BSBM01000502.1, from coordinate 23,649,141 downwards.
TCTAAATTTATAATTTCCTTCTGGGTAGATTCAGGCTAGCACGTTATGTCTGTGTAAAGATATTAGCAAAATGCTTTTATCCTCCCACGTTTTGTCTGTGCAAAAATATTAGCAAAATGCTTTTATCCTCCTGCGTTCTGCGTTTTCTCCCCCCTCCTTCCCTATTTTTATGTTTACCAGATAGTTTACACAAAAAAAATGATGAAGCAAACAAATTAATAGGAACAGTGTTCGAAATGGCTTGATGACTCATTTCAATAGACACGTATTATCTAAATATCATAGCCATAGACAAAAACTAATTCAAACAGTCAATTCGCTACAACTAAGATCAAAATTTAGATAATATAGTTTCTATAGTGGTAAGTGGTGTTATTGCAATCTAGGTAAATATCATACAAATATTTCAAACAAATTTATGGGAATAAGCATTTCAAAAAAGATGGCAAAGTTTCAAAACGATTAGCTGTACCAATAAAACTAGCGACACCAAAATAAGGCTCAAATTGCATTTATGGACACTTACCGATCGAAGGATGTCTGAGTGTAAATGCAAATGCAGCAGCCCCTTCGGGAAGCCTTGTTCTTCACCGACCTTCTCTTGGACTCAAGTGGCCTCAATGCCCAATCACCGAACAGTTGCATGAGCTGTAGTTAAGAAACAATGGTCGAAATAGAGCAATTATAAATGATTTCATCAACAAAGCAAGTCACCCAATTCATAGAGTTGTTAATTTGAAGAAATAAGCAGGTGCAGAACAAGCATGAAGGAGTTTCTTAACTAGTAGTGGTCGCTGATCGGATGAAGAAGGAGTTTGATGAATGGACAATGCATAACTCCGATTCGTGAGAGACCAGGCCACTGTGCAGTGGTGATAACATGTTTACTGTCTGTTGAGTCTGATACTACATCTAGGAGCCGCTCAACAAACTTTGAGATAGAAATCTCTGTAATTTTAGGATACCGATTCAACCAATCAACAAAGGAGTGTTTTGTAGGTGACTTGGAAATCCCTTCCAATTTTCAGCAATAAAACAAAGAAGTTCAACATACAGATTTTCAGGAAAGCTTGTCAACCAATCAGACAACCGAATAGAGGGAGATAAACACGCCCAAAAAATTCAAGCTATTATAAAACTCTTGTTTATCAAGATAAGGATGGACTATGTGTACATTACGATAATATAGATGAATGAAGTCGCTTTGATGAACTTGTCCTCTTGCTTTCTCCAGAATGCGTTTAAAAGCAGAGAGTATTGTTTGAGCTTCTGTTGGTTTACATAAATTTTTCGATGATAGAGGTGAATTACCACTTATCAGAGCACGAAATGCTGAACAAAAGGCTAATGGAACACAATGAAGGATTTCCTGGTTCCACTTGTTATTGAAAATGATACTTTCTCTTGACAAAACCAGTAAAAAGTTTGCCTGTATTATAAATGGAAATCCTGTTACAATTTCCGTCGGAAGAAAAGCATAGATACCTACAACCACCATATTTCCTTTTGTAAGCTGCTCACCCATCTGAAAAGCTAATGTAATAGCCCATTTCCCAACATCTTTCATCTGCTCAAACCTACACTCTTTTTCCACGGGAAACTGCTGCCTCCACATGTAATAACTACATTGTTTTGTTGAAAATTGATCTTCTTCTGCTAACAAATGCAAAATGAAGGATTCATTGTCATTGCTACGAGAAGTTCTAAGGTCAGTTCCTTGTAAAATAGAGATTGTATAAATCCTATTAAGATTTATATGTTCCAGTCAAAACCTCCCTAGACACACTTGCAGGACTCCCCGGAACCAGGTTTTGCTGCACGGTTGGAGTTCTATGCCTCGGCAGGTATCCAACGGGTGTCCCTGAAGGCCTTTGGGATGTGACACGGAATGAGCCATAGAATGACGACCGTGGCTTCGATCGAAAAACCTTCATCTCTGTTGGATTCAAGATGTCGGGATAGTTCCAGGGGTGCCCCTCTCCTCTAGTCCCATGGTCCTCGTGTCACCTTGTAGGTCCATCTTGGAAACTAGGGTTTTGCTCAGTGAGGGAGTGTGCAATTTTTGCACAGTGGGGTCAAATTTGAAAAATCATCCATCGAGCACTTGTGGCTAGCATCCCTAGCCAGAACCTCCCTAGACACACTTGTAGGACTCGTCAGAACTCGGTTCTATTGCACGGTTGGAGTTCTATGCCCCCGACAAGTATCCAATAGGTGTCCCTGAAGGCTTTTCGGATACGAGACAGAACGAGCCATAGAACGACGACCGTGGATTCGATCCATGAACCATCGAATCTGTTGGATTCAGGACGTCGGGATAGTGCTAGGGGTGCCCCTCCCCTCTGATCCCGTGGTCTGGGTGTCACCTTGTAGGTCCATATTGGAAACTAGGGTTTTGCTGAGTGAGGGAGTGTGCAACTTTTGCACACGGGGGTCAACTTTTCAAAATCCTCCCTCAGGAACTTGTGGCTAGCGTCTCCAGCCATAACCTCCCTAGACACACTTGCAGGACTTGCTGGAACCCGGTTCTGTTGAACGGTTGGAGTTCTATGCCTCCGACAGGTTTCCAGTAGGTGTCCCTGAAGGCCTTTTGGATGCGAGACAGAGCGAGCCATAGAATGACGACCGTGGCTCCGATCGACGAACCATCGAATCCGTTGGATTCAGGACATCGGGATAGTGCTAGGGGTGCCCCTCCCCTCCGGTCCTGTGGCTCGGGTGTCACCTTGTAGGTCCATCTTGGAAACTAGGGTTTTGCTTAGTGAGAGAGTGTAAAATTTTTGCACATGGGGCTCAACTTTGCAAAATCCTCCCCCGAGCACTTGTGTCTAGAAGCTAACGGATGAAGGCTGAGATGGTGATGGAAATGGTGATGAAGATGATGATGATGACGATGAAGATTGTGATGATGATGGAGATGGTGATGAGGGACCTAGAGATGACCACGATGACGAAGATGGTGATGATGATGAAGATGGTGATGAGGGACCTAGAGATGACAATGATGATGAAGATGGTGATGAGGGACCTAGAGATGACAATGATGATGAAGATGGTGATGATGATGAAGATGGTGATGATGGTGAAGGCATTGATGATGATGGTGATGGTGATGAAGATGATGATGATGATGATGAAGATGATGGAGATGATGATGATGATGTTGATGATGATGAAGATGATGAAGATGATGGATGTGGTGATGATGATGGCGATGTTGGTGAGGGACCTAGAGATGACAATGATGATGAAGATGGTGATGATGATGAAGATGAAGACGTTGGTGATGATGGTGATGGTGATGAAGATGATGATGATGATGACGAAGAAGATGATGATGATGAAGATGATGATGATGATGATGGAGATGATGTATCTAAGTGGTTTTCTATATGAATCAAGCATCAATATTCAACCATAAATGAGCATGTTTTAAAATAAATTGTTAGGATACATATCTATGAGTCTAGAAGATCTCTATGCATTTGACCATCAAATTTGCTCAAGGAGATGATGAAGTAGATCAGGACAATATGGAAGTTGTTGCATCACATGAACCACATACATATTCACATAAATCACAACTTAATCATAACTCATGTACATCAAATAAACGATATAAGATAACGATATCAAATTCCTATCTAACATGAATAACATTGATCATGCATGAATAAACAATCACATGGCTATAAATCATAACTTAATCATAACTAAAACATCAAATAAACGATATAAGATAACGATATCAAATAAACTATCTAACATGAATAACTTTGGACATGCATGAATAAACAATCACATCATTACTATACTATGTACCTCAATCAATTAGGCCTTTTGGATCCTCTCGGTTTTTTATTGTCTCAAACAACCTCTCGTGCTCTGCATGAGGTAGTAAGTCGCATACCTTGTTTGATGACTTCATTGACATTGTCTGTAGTTGGATGTTTGTACCAATGATCAAGTGCGTAAAGTGATACACCCGCGACCCTGGTCTATAATCCGTGTATGTGTAGCCATTGCTCTTTGGTCCCTTTCCATCCATTGCAAGATATTCCCCCTGAACAAACATTGAGCCAGTGGGAAAGGTATTGCCTTCACTATTCGTTAATGATGCAAGGAGGGTTTGCTTCCCCTGGATGCATCGTGCCAACCAATAATTCATCCCAATTGCACTGTCTGTCGGGGCGACAACTACATAGATGTGTCCTGCAAAGATGCATTTTACGGTAATATTCCAACAAGTAGTGGTTTGATAACTTGGATAATTACATATAAACAAGGAGGGAACCGAGATATGCATGCAGAAATGTTTACCTGGCTGTACTAGATCAGATATATGATCATATTCATTCGAAATAGAGGATTGGCCTTCCTCTAACTAGATTGTTTCAACAATTGCACGTGGGTCCACTGCAAGTGATACATGATCCCATTCATCAACCCAATCCATTGATTCACATTCATCCCATTCACAACTGCTGTAAGGCCCACAAAAGCAAGAAAGTTTTTGCGTCCATATTTCAAATAAGGGGTTGTTTAAGCTTCAAACTGAATGAAATCCACGAGTTCCTTGCACAGTACTGCAACTATAAGAACGTGATCGTTCTATATCAACTACATGCCAGAAATTTCTGACAACATGTCCTCTACCTATTGGTATGTGTTGCTCCGTGGTTCGATCTGACATTTTTGCAGAGCACCATTGAACTATGGTTTATGCATCCCAAATATGAGGGTTTATCGTGCACCTCATCTCTTCCCTTCGTAGGGCAGTTTTGAGACATGCCCCAGCACCGTTGTGCTCTCCCTTTCCATGACCAGTCTCAAAATAGTTCCACACATGCAGCACATCACAAGTCTTGTGCAAAATACTCAACCACTGGAATACACGTGCATTTTTGAACTGGCCTACACAACCATCTGACCATATCCAATGCCGATCCATCTATATACCTCTCTCCTTCAGCTGATCATAGAAAATTTTGAAGCAATGTTGCACGTAATGCAGGTCATGGCACCTGTCGTCACTGATGTAGAAGTTGGTCTCTTTCAATATTATCCTCCTGTCGTTGCTACTCTCTGGCACGTGCCTATACGTGATATAGACCATTATGCTAACTTGGTCCGAATGGTAGTATTGACTTTGAATCTCATTTTGTGGCTGCAGGGTATAGTTTTCAGCAAAGTCCACAACCAAAAATATTGTTCCATTGGGGAAGGTGTCCCTGAATTGTCTGTACTGTTCATCCTGCCATCGTGCTACATGGACATGCTATACATATTGCTCGGTCTTTTGGTGGAATTCCTTCATGAAATTTCAAATTTGTACCTGGTGCCACAAAACCAAGGGCATTAATACAACGTGACATTTTCAATGTGAATATATATGTACAAATTCAACATGTACAATATGAAAGTATGCAAACTTAGATTACCTATGACTTCACCAATGCAATTTTTTTGCTTTCCTTAGAACTATCTACTTGATATGTTATGTACTAGAAGTTCTACATTTCTATTGACATCCTTCCAAATGCATGCTCCACGGTTGCGTGGATGCAGGGGCTCAATAATGCAAATCCACTACAACTGGAACACGTCCCATATAAACATGATCTTTTATAATATTTTTTCCCTTAAGGTCTTGGACACATTATGCTATGTGTAAATTCTTTGGATGCATTCGGTGGCTGTAACGATGGGAAATCCTGCACAATGGTAGTATGCAAATCACAAAATATATGTCTATATGTATCATAAAAGTACTCAAATTCTACATGGTATCTACAACAACATGTATTACGATCATTGCAAATTTTAACATACCAGGGTTTGCATTTTTCAAAGGACCTTTGGCCCAAGTTCAATTGTGTGTGCTCATTCTTGAACCTCTTGTAGAGTTCTATTTGTGTCGTGTCAAGGAAGTGATTGACATGGGGTTCACCCCCCCTAACACCTTTTCTCAACTTTAAAACATCTCTTTGATTCGATGACGGTCTAGTGTTATCATGCCAAAACTTCTGCACTAGTTCTTTAACAAAATCAATGAGCTTCATGTCTGAACAAGGTAACCTACCAACAAAGGCCCAACAATCTTTTCGGCCCGGGGTCTCAAGTTTTTCTCTAATGGCAGAATACTTTTGAAGAGTCTTTCTGTCTACTTTAAATATTTTACATGTGTGTGATAGTAGGCGACGTTGCCTTGTGGATTTGTCTACAATTGATTTCGACAGTACATGATGGGCTACATTAAAATCTTTTGTACGAGAAGTTTTTCCAATCAAATTAAATGCAGATTGTAGATTTCTAACAACATGCTTGTTAACATGTGAACTTCTAACTACCTTTATGCCCAAAATTCTCCTAACATCCGCTAGACAATGTGATTTTAACAAAGCAAGAAACAATTGACATTTTGCTGCATTGGTTTTGGATTCAAAAAATTCTTTCATTATCTTGCTACAATGGAAATCAATAGTGCATTTGGGCATCTTACCTTCAAGTCCTGAAAATGAACTTTCATCCACATGAATACATCTGGGAGTTCTTCGTCGTCCGCTTGATAGTCGAGGAAAGGGAGTCGGCAAGGAAGTATGAGTCCCGTCAATGGCTTTTTGTGGTCCTTCGTTCACAACTTGATCCTGCAAGGGAGTGTGTTCTGCATGTGTGTGCTCTTCCTGGGAAGGTTGCCAATTAAGAACTTGTTCAACGTCCATCCCTTCATACTCAACATCAGGCAAGATTTGATTGGATTCAACCACTTCGTCATTGCTTGTTGATGGATCTAAGGCACTAACATTTTGATTTCTACATTTTTGCATGTACAACCTGGCATTTTCTCTTATCTCATAGGCCTTTTCAGGGGGCAGCATCATCCTTCTAGAGTTTCTTTTATTATTACGTCTGTTTCCCATATTCAATGCATTTAAAAAAAACAAAAATATCACCCCTGCAAGAATGAACAACAAATAAGATATTAAAACTCGATGTGCACATGATTATTAAAGCTTGATGTAGCAATTGATTATGTACAACAACATCTAGTGAGAATGTTTTCATATAATCTTAAAAGCTATTGGGAATGCCCTACATATAACTGCAACGACACCTATAGGAACTTGGTAGGATGGTATTGGATGGTATTGAATGGTGGTATGGGATGTTAGTAGGATCAACTTCCCTATGAGGGAAAATAGCCCCAAAAGACTACGAGTTTTCAATTCTCTAGGTGTTTGTGTGAGTTGTTGTAGTGAAACCATGAGGAATTCAACAAATGTTTGTCTACTAGATGGAAGAATGTGATTATGAAATGTTATTGGTGGTGATGCAAGTAATTTTTTTTTATTATCTTCATGAAACGTTGAAAGCATTGCTTGGTGCATTTTGTAGTTTTTTTTTGGTAAGATGTTTTTATTGTCTATGTTGAAGATTAAGAAAATTAAAATAGATCTATCATACAATTCATGAGGAAAAACCAAAATAGATGCCATTCAAACAAGTGAGTGAAGACTAAACTACATTTAACAAGATAAAATTATCACCAGACCTCAAGGATTATGATTTCTCTTTGCCTCAAATGTCAAATTCTCTTTTGATGTGTCCCCTATATGTAAGAAGACTTCATGTGTGTCCAAGTAGCATGAGAATTCAATCCAAGGTGCCAAATAGAGTCCAACTGTTGTGTATTCACTCAATTGATCCAAATAGAGCCCAAGAGGTGTGTATTCAATCCAAGGAGCCAAAATAGAGCCCAAAATGTTGTGTATTCTATGCAAATGGTCAAGGAAGCACCAAATGGTGTATGAATTCAATCTACCATTTAAATTCTTGTCGGACTGTGCATGAAACCAACAAAGAGAATGTGAAAATGAGGAAAAAATTGCGGGAGAAAGAATGCCGGTGATTTTCTAGCGCATGTGCGTCCATTCTTAACGTTATATTGTTTGGTGGGTAACATTCAGTTCATTTATTACCCAAGAGATATAAATGTGTCGAGTTATTCCTAGAGCCCCTCCCCATAAAGAGCCCCTCCCCCATAAAAGCCTTTAGGACCTCTTCTAACCCATAATCCATATATGCATTTAAGTGCTTCTAAGTGTTTAGGGGTTTAGGGGTATATTTATAGATATGTATTTTAATTTCAAAACATTAATATAATTTTGAATTATAAACATATGTATTACATCAAGAATAATGCTTCTAGGTGGATGATGATGATTATGATGAAGACGACGATGATGACTAATGGAGATGATGATGATGATGATTATGATGATGATGTTGATGATGATCATGACGAATATGAAACACATCATCCTCATCATCCTCATCATCTTCATCATCATCTTCTTCATCATCATCTTCATCATCATCCACAACATGGTCATCATCACTATCTTCATAGTCATCATCATCATCATCATTGTGAGGACAAGGATGATGACGGTGATGATGGTGATGATGATGAATATGAGTACGATGGTGAAGAAGATGATGATGATGATGAAGAATATGATCATCATCAAAATCATCATATTCGTCATTATCATCTTCACTAGTCATCATCATCACCATCGTCATCATCTGATCATGGTCACGATCATCACTGTCTTTAGTCATCTTCATCTTCGTCATCGCCATCTTCCCCCTAATCATCATCATCATTGACATCTTCATCATCATCTTTGTATCATCGTCATCATCATTGACATCTTCATATCATCATCATCATCATCATTGACATCTTCATATCATCATCATCATCATCATTGACATCTTCGTATCATAATCATCATCATCATTGACATCTTCGTATCATCATCGTCGACGAAGATGATGATGATGATGATGGATGATAATGAATATGAGTACGATGATGATCCCAAGGAATATGCAGTGCATCATCATCATCAACAACATGATCATCATCATCATCAACAATATGATCATCATCAAAATCATCATACTCGTCATCATCATTATGAAAATATTTTGATGCATGATGATATGATGATTTTGATGATGATCATATTGTTGATGATGATGATGACGATGGATGATGATGAATACGAGTACGATGATGACTCATCAACAACATGATCATCATCATCATCAACAATATTATCATCATCAAAATCATCATACTAGTCATCATCATCTTCACTAGTCATCACCATCACCATCGTGATCATATGATCATGGTCACGATCATCACTGTCTTTAGTCATCTTCATCTTTGTCATCATACTCATCATCGCCATATTCCTCCTAATAATCATCATCATTGACATCTTCGTCATCATCTTCGTATCATCATCATCATCATTGACATCTTCGTATCATAATCATCATCATCATTGACATCTTCGTATCACAATCATCATCATCATTGACATCTTCGTATCACCACCATCGATGAAGATGATGATGATGATGATGATGAATATGAGTACGATGATGATGATGACTAATTTGGAGATGATGATGATGATGATTATGATGAAGATGATGGTGAATATGATGAGGAATATGCAGCACATCATCATCATCTTCCTCATCATCAACACCATGATCGTCATCATCAACTTCCTCATCATCATCATCATCATCATCATTGTGAGGACACGGATGATGATGATGATGATGATGATGATGATGACGATGGATGATGATGAATATGAGTACGATGATGAAGATGATGATGTTGATGATGAATATGATGATGATCATCATCAACAAAAACATCATATTCATCGTCATACTCATCTTCATTAGTCATCATCATCACCATCTTCATCATCATCATCATTGTGGGGATGAGGATGATGATGACAATGACGTTGAAGATGGTGATGATGACTAATGGATATGATGATGATGAAGATGATGATGGATATGCAGCACATCATCCTCATCATCATGATCATCTTCATCATCATCGAAACCATGATCATTATCATCAACTTCCTCCTCCTCCTCATCATTATCATCATCATTGTGAGGATGCGGATGATGATGAGGATGATGGTGATGATGATGATGATGGTGGTAATGATGGTGATGATGACGACAATGGTGGATGATGATGAATATGAGTATGATGATGAAGAAGAAGATGATGATGATGACGAATATGATCATCATCAAAATCATCATATTCGTCATCATCATCTTCACTAGTCATCATCATCACCATCGTCATCATATGATCATGGTCACGATCATCACTGTCTTCGTCATCACTATCTTTAGTCATCTTCATCTTCGTCATCGCCATCTTCCCCCTAATCATCATCATCATTGACATCTTCATCATCATCATCATCATTGACATCTTCATATCATCATCATCATCATCATTGACATATTCGTCTCATAATCATCATCATCATTGACATCTTCGTATCATCATCGTCGATGAAGATGACGATGATGATGATGATGATGATGATGATGATGGTGGATGATGATGAATATGAGTACGATGATGATGATGACTAATTTCGAGATGATGATGATGATGATGATGACTAATTTCGAGATGATGATGATGATGATGATGATGATGAAGATGATGAGGAATATGCAGCACATCATCATCATCTTCATCATCATCAACAACATGATCATCATTAACAACATGATCATCATCATCAACAATATGATCATCATCAAAATCATCATACTCATCATCATCATATTCACTAGTCATCATCATCACCATCGTCATCATATGATCATGCTCACGATCATCACTGTCTTTGTCATCACTCTCTTTAGTCATCTTCATCTTCGTCATCATACTCGCCATCGCCATCTTCCTCCTAATCATCATCATCATTGACATCTTCGTCATCATCTTCGTATCATCACCATCATCATTGACATCTTCGTATCATAATCATCATCATCATTGACATCTTCGTATCACCATCATCGACGAAGATGATGATGATGATGATGATGATGACGATGATGATGATGGTGAAGATGATGAGGAATATGCAGCACATCATCATCATATTCCTCATCATCAACACCATGATCATCATCATCAACTTTCTCGTCATCATCATCATCATCATCATCATTGTGAGGACGCGGACGATGATGATGACGATGGATGATGATGAATACGAGTACGATGATGATGTTGATGATGAATATGATGATGATCATCATCAGAAAATACATCATATTTGTCATCATACTCATCTTCATTAGTCATCATCATCATCATTGTGGGGACAGGGATGATGATGATGACAATGACGATGAAGATGGTGATGATGACTAATGGAGATGATGATGATGTTGATGATGAAAATGATGATGAATATGCAACACATCATCCTCATCATCATGATCATCTTCATGATCATCAACACCATGATCATGATCATCAACTTCATCATCACCATCATCATCATCATTGTGAGGACAAGGATGATGATGATGATGATGATGATGATGATGATGATGGTGATGGTGATGATGATGACGGTGGTGGATGATGATGAATATGAGTACGATGATGGAGATGATGATGATGATGGTGAATATGATCATCATCAAAATCATCATATTCGTCATCATCATCTTCATTAGTCATCATCATCACCATCATCATCATCATCGTCGTCCTCATCATCATCATCGTCGTCATATAATCGTGGTCACGATCATCAATGTCTTCGTCATCATAATTTAGTCATCTTCATCTTCGTCATCATACTCGTCATCACCATCTTCCTCATAATCATCATCATCATCGACATCTTCGTCATCATCTTTGTATCATCATCATCATCATTGACATCTTCATATCATCATCATCATCATTGACATCTTCGTATCATAATCATCATCATCATTGACACCTTCGTATCATCGTCGTCGACGAAGATGATGATGATGATGATGGTGGATGATGATGAATATGAGTACGATGATGATGATGACTAATTTGGAGATGATGATGATGATGAAGATGATGAGGAATATGCAGCACATCATCATCATCTTCATCATCATCATCATCAACTTCCTCATCATGATCATCATCATCGTCATTTTGAGGACGCGGATGATGATGAGGATGATGAAGATGATGATGATATGATGATGATGATGATGAATACGAGTATGATGATGAGGAATACGAGTACAACGAATGTGATGATGATGATCATCATGACCATTAAAATCAACATATTCGTCATCATCATCTTCATTAGTCATCATCATCGCCATCTTCGTCATCCTCACCATCATCATCATCATCATATAATCATGGTCACTATCATCATTGTCTTCGTCATCATAATCGTCATCTTCATCATCCTCATCATACTCATCATCGCCACCTTCGCCATTGACATCTTCGTCGTCATCTTCCTATCGTGATGATGATGATGATGATGATGATGAAGATGTTGTTGATGAGGAAGAGGGTGATGACAAAGATGATGATGATGGTGGTGGTGGTGGATGATGATGAATATGAGTACGATGATGAAGATGATGATGATGTTGATGGTCATTGTACTCATCATCAACATCATCATCATCATCATCTTCATCATCATCAACATCAATGGTGATGATGAGGATGATAATGATGATGTTGATCTGACATTGACAATCAAGATGATGACCTAGATGTTGATGATGATGAGGAAGAAGAGGTTGATGATGATGAGGAAGAAGAGGGTGGTGACGATGATGATGATGGTGTTGATGATGACGACGACGACGACGACGACGATGATGATGAAGATGATGATGATGGTGATGGTGATGAGGATGAAGAAGATGATGATTATGGAGATGAAGATGTTGATGATGATGACAATGGTGATGAAGATGATGATGATGTTGATGAAGAAGATGGTGATGATGAAGAAGATGATGATGATGGAGATGTTGATGAGGAAGGGGGAGATGACAATGATGATGAAGATGTCGATGATGATGGTGATGATGATGATGAATATGATGAAGATGATGATGATGATGATCATCATCATCTTCATCACCATCATGATCATCATCCTCATCTCATCATCATCATCATCATCTTCATCACCATCACGATCATTATCCTCATCACCATCTGTTAAATTTTCAGAATTTACTTCAATCTGATCCAGGATCTTAACTGAGAGAACAACTTGTATAGCAAATCTACAGCATATCAATCATGGACACAATAATACAAGCACACAAGAGACACAGAGTTTACTTGGGGAAAACCATAAAGGTGAAAAACCCCAATAACTTCCTCAGAGATAGATAGAGCAATGATACAACCAGAATACAATAGATAGTCTTCTCCTAGCAGCAGAGCCTCCTCCTCCACAAATGCGCCACTCTCCCAAGTGTGAGTGAGAGAATAGAATGTGTAAAATGAGAGAGACACACTCTCTATTTATACACTAACTTGACTTGATCTTTACTCAACTAGGTCGGCCTCAACTTAACCACTTAACATAATGCTGACTGGGCCAATCCCCACTAGGGTGGTCTAATAACCCTTTGACCCACATGACTTATACAGGGCCGACCCCAACAAGGTGGTCTAATAACCCATCAAGTATAAGTTACGACACTTACAATATAAATGACAACACTTCCATATAGAGGAATAATAACATCTCTATAGGAATACAATATACATATATGTGAAATACATTCCGAAGTTACATATACATCAACACTCCCTCTTAACTAGGAAGGTATTTCTAAACACAGGTCTTCTAGCACAAGTCATCTTCTCTGGATCATTGTCACTGGATAATCATCATCGAGTCATCATCATCATCACTGTTGCTACTATCTCAATCAATCTCTGAATATACTCGTCATAGGAAGTTCTACAGAGCCAGTCCTTTTTCATACTGGATGCAGGCCCACCACCTGCAGGTCTTCATCATCATTGGCCATACTGTGGAAATCTCAGGACTTATTACATGCGTCACAAAACCTTAAAAGAGTCTCTTGACTAGCAAGAACTCTAAAGAGCATCTGAGGCCTTTTTCATCCTGTCTAGATCTCCAGGACTTATTACATGTGACCCCACCACAAAACCTCGAAAGAGAATCCCAGGACTGATTACGAGCACAAGGCTCAACCTATCGGATCTCCCAGGGCACAAATTACATGTGGTCAGCACAAAACCTCGAAAGAGCATCCCAAGACTAATTACGAGCACAAGGCTCAACCTATCGGATCTCCCAGGGCACAAATTACATGTGGTCACCACAAAAACTCGAAAGAGCATCCCAAGACTGATTATGAGCACAAGGCTCAACCTATCGGATCTCCCAGGGCACAAATTACATGTGGTCATGGAAAAACCTTGAAAAAGCATCCCAGGACTGATTACGAGCACACGGCTAAACCTATCAGATCTCCCAGGGCACAAATTACATGCCATAGGACAAAACCTAGAAAGAGCATCTGCCAGATATCCCAGGGCACAAATTACATGCCATAGTAAAAACCTCGAAAGACTATCTGCAGATCTCCTAGGGCACAAATTATATGTCCTCCCAAGCAAAACCTCGAAAGAGCATTTGCCAGATATCCCAGGGTACAAATTACATGCCATAGGCAAAACCTCGAAAGACTATCTACAAATCTCCCAGGACACAAATTACATGCTTATCTGCACAACCTGTTCCACGGCCACCGAGTATCAACCTAATACTCACCATACATCATCCTGATGTACACGTGATCATCCTGATCATCATCACTGCAACATCCTGAAGCTCGTCATCCATGATCATCCTGATCATACAATGCATCTACTTGATGCATACCAAGTATCTACCTGATACATATCATCATACATGATCCACCTGATCATACAGTGTATCCACCTGATACAAATACAAATACATGATACATATCACCATACATGATCCACCTGATCATACTATGTATCCACCTAATACATATACAGATACATGGTCCAAGCATCCAACATGATGCATATACAAAAATACATACAAGTGATCCAACTGATCATATCCAGCATCCAACATGATGCATGCATACATATAAATGATCCAACTGATCATATCCAGCATCCAATATGATGCGTACATACATATACATATAAGTTATCCAACTGATCATATCCAACATCCAACATGATGCATACACAGAGTAGTAACTGGAGCATTGTCCTGATGCTCATCATCCATGATCCTCCTGATCATCATAACATCGTCTTCTTTAGATCATCTCATCATCCACGAAGCACAACCCAGATGCACATCATCCAGTACTTACACCACCGACATGGGAGAACACATCTACCACCATTTGGGGAAGGCTCCAACCCTTACTTTTTCACCATGGGAGAACACATCTACCACCATGTGAGAATGGATTCAGCCCTTACATCTACACCACAGGAGAACACATCTACCACCATGTGAGAATGGCTCAGCAATTACATCATGACCATGGGAGAACACATCAACCATGTCAAAAAAGCTCATGTGCATCTGCATCTTCTGGACTCATCACTTCCCTTTGGAATGAACCTCGATCTGAAGTGCACCAAGCCTATCTTTGAAGTACTCAAACTGCACTCTGGACAACGACTTGGTCAATACATCTGCAACCTGCTCATCCGTCGCAACATACTCTGCTTTGGCTGTACTCAGTGCTACGCAGGACTGCTTCCTGCTAAACCAAGAGATCACACATGATCCCATACTGAGGCAGCACCCAGAAGTGCTCTTCCTATCTGCAGCACTGCCTGCCCAATCTGAATCAACATAACCCTGTAGGTTAAACTTTTGATTCTCATCATATTTGAGCCCATAATCAACTGTACCCTTCAGGTACCTCAGAATATGCTTTACAGCAACCAGGTGAACACTCTTCGGATCTGTCAGGAACTGGCTCAATGTGTTCACCACAAAGCAAATATCTGGTCTCATGTTCGTCAGGTACATCAAGGACCCAATCATCTAACGATACATAGTGATATCAACCGGTTCAGATGAAGCATCACATAGAAGCTTCAGGTTCGATGCCATAGCCTCGCAGTCCATCATCCCAAACCTCTTCAGGATCTCTACTGCATCATACCCAAGTTCTGCACATATATGACTCCCTTTCATGTGTCTTAGAACCAAGTGGTTGCTCCACATACACTTCTTCTTCAACTACACCATTCAAGAAAGTTGTCTTGAAATCCATCTAGTGTATCTTGTATTTCATCACTTTTATATTTCTCTATGCTGCCATCTACAGCATGCTTGATCTTGATAGATCCATATGGAAGTCATAACAAACTTCCCTTCAGGTCTTGGGACTACATCCCAAACATCATTCTTCATGATCGACGGATCATGGCATTCTTCCCATATCCTGGGAACTTCAATATCTTCAATAGATAATTTTGTTGCTGAACAAATATTATAGTTATTCTTTTGTAGGTGATGGCATACGATCTTTCCTACACAACAAGTTAAATTGCATGATTAGAAAACATCGCATAGTTTTCAGAACAAATTCTTATACATAAAGAAATATGTCACACAGTCATGCAATTATCTTAGCCAATGCTTCAATACAACATTTATCCATATCCTGTAACTTTCTAGATGCCTTCCAATCTCTACCAGAACATTGTTAAGAGTGTGCAAAACTCCCAACATGTCAGCAAAGAGGTTTCATTCTAGATAAGTAGCAATGGAATGTTGTACAGTGTCATAGGCCACTTACCCATGCATATTAGTAGTATATTGTTCATCAATGCAACTATTCTAATATGCATAATACACAACCTAATTCTAGGAACATCAGTATATACATTATTGAACAGTATTATTTAAACAATAAAATATGCAAGTAATGACAATTCAAATACTTATCTTTGTTTGTTTGTTGGGTTGACTCCCTGTTAGTCTTTGCTTCTTTTCTGCAACTCCATTCTTATGTGGATTGTGAAAAGTGGTCAACTCCCTCTGAATATCTGCATCCTTGCAAAAACTACAGAAGTGTGCTCCTTTGCTTTCTTGCAGGAACAACTAGAGTGTGCTCCCTCTTGATCTTTGCTTCCCGGATTATCTGTCCTTGAACTTACATCCATCCTTAATCACTATGCATGCTTATTAGTATCATCATTGTGTTATCCTTGAGGTCTCATACATAATCACACATTTATTAGTATAATCTTAATACTATCAAAGCACAATAATCTTAAACATGTAGATTCATGATCATTCACAGATAATAAACATTAGTATTCAAGGTTTCAGGGAAGTCTTCTTTTACTCATACATATTCTTATTTGATCATAGGACTCTTTTGGTTAGTTGAATCATCAATCAAGATAAGAGATATAATATGCATAAAACCCGTGATTATTCAAACCTATACCTTCATGGATCTTTTGGTTAGTCATATCATCAATTATGGTAAGAAACATAATATGCATACAACCATGATTATTCAAACCTATGACTTCATGAATAATCATTATCAACAACACAACAGTATAAGATCTTAACACAAGGTAGGATTCTAGCTTGATATAGAAAAAACATACCTAGATTAGCATGCTAGCTAGTTATGTCTAACATACCCGCATAATGTCTTATGGTTCTCTTCAGTGACTTGTGCTAGTAACCTGCATGTCTCATAAGTTAACCATTGTAGAACCAAGTTATACATACCTCGAGAGTAGATCTTCTATGTGATCCATGACAATGGATGAATCTTTGTCTTCATGTCACCATGAGCATATGTTCTTGAAGTAGAACATGATTTGACTTTCTTGGTGTACCTTTTGTGTTAGCAAACAACATAAACCTCATACAACATCACAATGCATTAGTACAATCATAAGTGTCAAAACCTTAATCAATGAATATCTTCTATTAAGGTGATACGACAAGTCCAGTAATTAATCAAGATTGTACTGTAATGATATGAAGACAAACATATGATAAACTTAACCATGAAACATACCTGTAAGCCATACTTGTCAAAATTGCTTGTAATCTTCTTATGGAAGGCCTTACCCTCATCTCCCTCTGAGACAGGAATTCTTCTAGGATTAACCCAATCCACTTGATTTGCAAGAACTGGACTTGGAGCTGTATTAGGGTTTGTCAAAGAAACCCCAAAAATTCAAACTTTGAATTTCAAACTTCCAAAAGGATAGAAATATGCGCCTTGATGAGCTGATCAAGTTGGTATATTCAAAATTTGAAAGCTGCAAAGTTTCACCCCTCAAAATTGCCTTTTAGATTTTCAGATGCACTGGGGAGGACCCTGAATTAGGGTTTGAGTTTCCCGGAGCTTCACCCAACCAAAATATTTGATTCAAAACTCTAAGCTTCGATTTTTCTGAGGAGCTTCCAGCCGTGGTCACAGATTTCCAAAATTTCAATTTTTGCAGAAGCCCTAATTTTCCATCTTTCCGATCAAAGTCCCGAACTGGGATTTGATCAAGCCCGACCTTCTGCCCAACCAAAAAATATGATCTTGGTCTCTAAATTTCAATTTTTATGAGTATCATCCAGCCGTGGTCTCCGATTACAAAAATTCCAACTTTCTCCAAAGCCCTAAATTTCGGAAGCCATGAATGAAGGTACTAAAAAATAATTCTGTTTTGACAGAAATATGTTCCTGATTGTTTCTGGTGTAACTCCGAACTTTTCGATCCATGGGGTCTGAAAAATTCTCCTGAGATATCCCAACCTATTATCTTTCCATCTCGACAGGTCTGACCTCAATTGGATTCTCTGAGAGAGAGTTATGCCAAGTGTCGCAATGTGACCTGTTTATGGGATAATATAGGAGAGCGAACTTGTATGGAGTGCCACGTGTCACTGTTTCAACTTCGGCATCTGAATTTTTTTTTTGAGATAGCTTGCCCTATTATATTTCCATCCTGATAGGTCTGACCTCAATTGGACTCTCTGAGAGAGAGTTATGCCAAGTGTCGCAATGTGACCTGTTTATGGGATAATACAGGAGAGCGAACTTGTATGGCATGCCACGTGTCACTGGTTCAACTTTAGCCTCTGAAATTTTTTTTTGAGATAATACAGTCTGTGTAATACCTGTCACTTTTTACAAAATTTCATTTTGAGCTTCCTAGCCCAAGTTATGACCTTTTTCCCAAGGTCACCTGGTTTTGACTCAGATCTGGAAGAGGCCGAAACCCTATATTGTACAGATCATAAATCCCAAAGTACAACGAATTAGAGGTTTTCCTTTGGACACAAGGTACATGGGGATCTGATATTCGACATGTAAAAGTTTCAGATCCGAAAACTTTGCCAAAACGGATTTATAGCGAAAGTGCTACGATGACTCGTTTTTTCTATATCAAGCCCTAGCATCGTAAGTGCAACAAGTGTCATACATGCCATATCATGCCTTGTTTCAGGCTAGCTTTGATACCATGTTAAATTTTCAGAATTTACTTCAATCTGATCTAGGATCTTAATTGAGAGAACAACATGTACAATAAATCTACAGCATATGAATCATGGACACAATAATACAAGCACACAAGAGACATAGAGTTTACTTGGGGAAAACCATAAAGGTGAAAAACCCCAAATAACTTCCTCAGAGATAGATAGAGCAATGGTACAACCAGAATACAAGAGATAGTCTTCTCCTAGTAGCAGAGCCTCCTCCTCCACAAGTGCGCCACTCTCCCAAGTGTGAGTGAGAGAATACAATGTGTAAAATGAGAGAGACACACTCTCTATTTATACACTAACTTGACTTGACATTTACTCAACTAGGTCGGCCTCAACTTAACCACTTAACATAATGATGACTGGGCCGAACCCCACTAGGGTGGTCTAATAACCCTTTGACCCACATGGACGACCCCCAATAGGGTGGTCTAATAACCCTTTGACCCACATGACTTATACAGGGCCGACCCCAACAAGGTGGTCTAATAACCCATCAAGTATAAGTTACAGCACTTACAATATAAATGACGACACTTCCATATAGAGGAATAATAACATCTCTATAGGAATACAATATACATATATGTGAAATACATTCCGAAGTTACATATACATCAACACCATCATCACCACCATCATCTTCATCATCATCTTTATCACCATTGTCACCATCATCTCATCATCATCATCATCATCATCATCATCTTCATCACCATTGTCACCATCATCTCATCATCATCATCATCAACATCTTCATCATCATTGTCATCTCCCCCTTCCTCATCAACATCTTAATCATCATTGTCATCTCCCCCTTCCTCATCAAAATCTCCATCATCGTTATCTTCTTCATCATCACATCTTCATCAAATTTATGTATCCCCTTGACAAAGGAAATTAAATGAACGCGTACGCGCACCTACGCGTCCGCACTATTAACTACGCGTGCACGCTTCCATGGACGTGTGCGCGCCTATTTGCGCGCATGCGTGTACGAATTCAAATTGTTTTGGCGCCCTTGCAGGCTTGGAATTAGCTTTGGACTGCACCTTTAGGCTTGGTTTGATTTATCTATGATATATAGAAGAACACATCAAACGCTGCAACTTTCTGTTTTTCACAGCTAGTTCTACATAAGCTCCACAAGTGCACTGCAGATGAAATTGCACACACTTGTCGAGCTCTGTGTGCAGATTCTAAATATATAATTTTTTAATAGATCTGTTGTTGTTCTCTATTTTTAATTCATTTTAAACTGCACTCATGTCAAATTCGTAAAAACAATAGGTCATTTATTTGGCCTATAACTTTTGATTGGCTTACCTAATTCGAAAACGGAAAAGAACCCGCATAAGAGCACGAAAATACCTATAACCTAAAAAAAATAAAATGCATTTTGATTATTTTTAGACCATGATATGGTGGCTCAACAATTGACCATGTCGTTTTAGGGCTTCACTGACTTTGGTAATTTAAAAAAAATATAAAATTGACTTTTAAAATTTTGGAAAAATAGCCCCGCACAAGATGTTTCTATTGCCTACGCCTCTACATATTTTTTTTCTCATAAATTGGAAATTTACATAGCAAACAGGTGGGTCAACAAAAACATGTGCATTATGTTTTAGAAAAAAATAACATACCAATCTTCGAATAATGACATTTTGCGGTGGTTATACCACTTTTCCATAAATAAAAATTATACATTTCGGAAGGTCATCTGTTTTTCTACATTTCATATTTTTACACCTAATCGGAAAAAAATTTGTAGGTACCTCTAATAATTGATTTTAATGATAATATTTCTGTTTTTCCAGAATGTCATTGCAACTAACGTGTCATAATTGGGTATCATTACCTTGCACCAGCGCATTTCCCAATGGAATAACCGTAGAACACCTATGAGGTGTGGGATTCAAGGGAATCCAACAATATCTCTTAGGGAGGCCTTTCTTGTCTAAACTAAATGCTAAGTATATGGAAGAAAAATGGAGAGAAACACTTTCCCCTAGATGGAAGGTGGCAAGGGAGCTTGGGAATGCTTACAATGGTAGGAAATGGTGAGATATGAGAAAGCTCTAACTAAAATCCATAATCATAACCTTACTCTGATTTATCTCTACAAAATGCATGCTAATGGATTCCTTTTATAGGCCAAGAGGTGGCCAACAGACAACTAGATCCAAATGTGAGCTCTCCTCCTTCATGAACTAGATCCAAGGTACATAAGGGGGGCTAATTAATGCCACCAAGTGTGTGAGGGGATGAATTATGATCTTTGGGGAGGAATGAGTCTTCAATGTGCCACTAGGAGTGAGTGGTCTTGTCATTTTGACAGTAGAATGACGACGACTGTCGAAGGAAAATCCACGCGGGTGTAGCACGGGCATTGTTTAGATAGCCTGTGCTATATCACGTGTCAACTATGGATTACCCGCTCTACCCTTTGTTTTCACTATTCCTTGTCACTTATGGAATCATGTTGTTTTTTGGATATGTTGAGGATTCATGTGCTGATATGCATTCTTTATGTTGACACCTTACTAGATGAATAACTGAAATGTCGCATGTATGCGGCTTTTAAGATTTAACAGATGCCCCTTGATGTATGAGGTTCTGAGGGTACTATAGAGTCGATAATGAATCATGTTTTATGTTGTTTCTCTCCTATTATGTAGGACGAAGCATATTTGGACAAATAGGGTTCTCCCATGGGGGAAGATTGTTGGTGACGACCGTTGGAGCTGTAATAAAGAGTATTTTTTATACAAACGAGAGGACCAAGGTGTCGAATCTACTATACTGTTGGGACATGGATGAAGAAAGTTTCAATCCATATGTGAGTAAATAATCCAGGAACTGTTGCGGAGTGTTGAAGAAGTAGAGCTGTTGGTGACCATGACAAGCTGGGCCACTGGGGTGGGGGACCAAACCGATATGTAAATCTGCATGAGAGAAATTTACTTATACCAAATAGATTGATACCATGGTTTCCAAATGTGAGCACTGCTACCTTAAAAAGTACATTTCCCCTTGATGTGATGATGTGTTGACATCGAGCATAGGGGAAACCACCTAGTTAGGGAGCACTAATAAATATCCCTACTAAGTTCGAGGTGATCACTTATAGTGATTGAAAGGGATCCCAAGGTACAAATCCAACTACTACAACTCTCAGAATGTAGTGTTTCGACGTTGACGAGAGCTGAAGCACATGATAAAATGATATTCTTATCCTGAGAATGGATATCATATTGTAACCAACTAGTGGACGAACAAACCTGAAACAAGACTGGTTGATAAGCATGGGGTTCATAACTTTCTTTGATCTAGTTAAACATGGGGCATAGGGATGACAACTTTTCTTTTGGAATGGCACAGATTGAAACAGATTGAGACAAACTGTAAATGAAAGGGCTTTGAAGGAGACACAAAACGATGAGTGATGGTAATCAGAAAAAACAATACTGTTGAGCATATGGGGACTCAAATACAACGATCAAAGGAGACCATGGGTGTGAAATTAAGTTGACACCAAGATTTGATCAAGAAATTACACACTCTCACAAAATATCTCACACAATTAGTTAAGAACACAAAAAATTACTCACAATAGATACAAACTGTATTAATACATCAACCAACCTTGGGAAATTAAATGGCTATCAATATATAATGTTTACATCAGAGATTCGAATGGCTAAATATGCCACTTGGATCCTCACAAAAGTAGACTTACTATAATGATGCAAAACCCTCCTAGGTGGCAAGTGTGTTCTCCAAGTCACATCAAAGGATCATGTATTTCTGATTTAGTGATTAGATAGTGATGTGTGATGAAAAAAAATGCTAAATCCCAAAACTGGAAGGAAGAAACATCAAGGAGTGAAAGTGGTCCAAAAAACACTTTCCCTAGTCAACTAGCTTTTCACCTTTCACCCAAAAGCAGTAAAAAGCAGTAAAAAGAAAGAATGCACCATTCTCACCAGAATATTATCGAGAATCAGTAGGATTGTACCCAAGTGACTTAGAAAACTTGTGGTCCACACTAGGAAGTCTTGTGGTCCCCCCAGAGATGACTTGTGGTCCACACAATGACTCATAACCAACTATTTAGTCTAATACATAGTAATTAATCATAAAATGATTAATTAATGTCTCTAATGTATTAATTGACATAGAGTGGGTTTTAATTATTCCAACACCCCCCCATAGTCTGAATTTATGTGGTAAATATCGGAAAATTAAAATATTAAGGGCCCAGTAACAAGACATGGTCACCCTGTACAATACTACCTGGTCCACAAAAGTAAGGATAGAAGGAAAACCTCATGGGAAAAACCTTCCCTCAAAAAATGGACATGTCAAAATTGAAATATTTCTGATCAATCCTTCACTTCATCACATGTTCATCCATCCCAAGTAGTGATCTAAGATAGTTGAAATCCTTCTCAGTAAAATTTTTGGTGAATATGTCTGCAGTTTTCTCATTTGTTGGGCAATACTGCAAATCAATGATTTGGTCATGTACTAAACCTCTGATGTAGTGCATATGTATCTCAATATGCTTGGTCATCTATCTCTGTACTAAATCACTTGACACCCTTATAACACTCTGATTGTCACAAAAGATGACAACAGGAGTACTAAAAGCAATCTCAAACTCTGAAAGAATACCCTACAACCACACACACTGAGTAGCAGCATTCACTGCTCCTATGTACTCGGCCTCTATTGAAGATAGTGCAATTGCACTCTTTTTCTTGCTAGACCAGCAAACAGGACCACCTCCAAGCATGAATACAAATCCAAATGTGAATTTTCTGTCAAGGCTATCACCAGTGCAATCTGAATCAGTAAAGCCAAGAAGATCTAGGCTAGAATCTGTAGCATAGTGGATCCCATCAGTCTTGGTGCCTTGCACATAGTGCAAAATAATTTTTGTATCCCTCCAATGGAGCTCATGTGGCTGCTCCATGTATCTTGATTCCACACTCACAGCATAAGCCAGATCAGGTCAAGTATGAGTCAAGTAGAGCAAGCTGCCAACAAGCTGTCTATACAAGGTGTTGTCAACCAAGGGTGTAGATCTTGCTTCTTCAAGTCTAACTCCTGAAAGGAAAGGATTCTTTGAAGGCTTGCAATCAGCCAAATTGAACTTATTTAACATATCATATGCATATTTGGACTGAGATACCTTAGTCCCATTCTATGTTTGTGAAATCTCAAGCCCCAAAAACTGCTTAAGAATTCCCAAATCAATCATTGAAAATGCTTGATGCAAAGCAGTCTTTAATGAAGTTATTTGATCAGTAGAGCTACCTGTGATTAGAAAATAATAAAAATACAACACTATAATCATTATTGAACCATCAATTAGCTTCATGTAAACATTGGGATCATATTTGCATCTAACATAAGATTGTGACAAGAGAAAGTTGTCCATTTTGGCATACAAAGCCTTGGGGGCTTGCTTAAGCCCATACAAGGACATCCTCAACCTGCACACATAGTTAGGATCAGATTTATAACCTTATAGCTATTGCATATAAATACCCTCCTCAAGATCCCCATGGAGGAATGCACTCTTGACATCCATGTGGTGCACTTCCCAGCGCTTGGATGCAGAAATTGCCAGAACTAGTCTTATCGAATCCTTTTGTGCAACTGGTGCAAAAGTCTTATATTATTCAAGGACTTGGACTTGGGAGAATCCATTTGTCACCAGCCTAGACATACATTTCACTTTTGTACCATCAACCGCACACTTGGTTTTGTAGATCCACTTACACCTTACCAATTTTATGCCCGGGGGAAGCTTGACTAGCTCCCATGTTTCATTCTTCTGCAATGACTAACACTCCTCATAAATGGAAGCTTGCCATCTTGGGTCATGTGAGGATTCATCATATGTATGAGGATCAGAATCCACCATCATATAACATATCTCATACAAGTAAGTATCATTCACATTGAGAGCAGTCTCAAATTGCGGTCTAGTCCTCCTAGTGTCCTGAGGATTTCCCACTAGTTCACCTGCTGCGTGCAAAGTCTTAGTAACCCATTTAGGATTTGTTGGTGAATTAAAATATGTAATAAAATGGTCCTAATCATCAGAAATATCAGAATCAAAAAATTCAAGAGCGGCATCACTTACTTCTTTAGGTAGTGGTGAAGATGGTTCTCCAATTTCAACATTCTGAGAGGGCTCTTCTTCGAATTCAACACTCCTTTCAATGAATGCTTTTTGAGTTGTCAGGTTCAGAAACTTATACCCTTTGGAGTTCTCTACATAGCCAAAAAAAATACAAGGTTGTATTTTGGGTTGCATAGCCCTCCTCTTCTCAAGTGGAATCATAGCCCAAGCCTTGGAGCCAAAAATCCTGAAATGAGAGATATCAGGTTTGTGCCCTATCCAAGCCTCAAAAGGAGTGATACCTTTGAGAGATTTGTGTGGCACTATATTCTGAATATATGTGGCATAATTTATTTCCTCATCCCATAACTTGGGAGACAAAGACTTTGCCTCAAGCATACATGTGTCCATTTCCTTAAGAGACATGTTCTTCCTCTCAACAACCCCATTCTGCCGAGGTGTATAAGGAACTATGTGTTGCATATGAATGCCTGAAGAGGAACACAATTGATGAAAATATGATTTTATATACTCCCCACCATTATCATATATGATAATCTTGATATTTCTACTAGATGGTTCTCAATTGAGGCTTTGAATAGCTTGAATGGAACAAAAAATTCAGATTTTAACTTGATGAAATAAATCCAACAGTATCTGCTAAAGTCATCTATGAAGATAAGGATGTATTTTGCATGCTTCAAAGACTCATGGGGGAATGGACCTGATATATCAGTGTGAATAAGATCCAAGGGTGAAGAGGTTATCTCAGTTGTGGATCTCCCATACTTATGCTCAGGGTGTTTTCCTAGGATGCAAGATTGACAAGCACCTTTGGAAATCTGATATTGGGAAGCCCTATGACCATTTCTTTCTCATGAAGTTGGGAAAGGTATTTATAGTTCAGATGGCCAAATATTTCATGCCATAATTTTCTTTACTCATTGGCATGGTTTAAAAGAGAAGAAGGTGAGGAGAATGGCACAAAATGTGAAAACTTGTAGATTCTAGAGCTATGGTCAGCAGTGCCTAATGCAACAATTCGACCTGTTGACATTTCACATATCTCAACATCATTTAGGGGGGTAAATGTTACCTTCTTGGGTATACATGTGTGGTTCATCTGATAGACTGACAACAGGTTTGCAGCAAGTCTAGGAACATACAAGAAATTATTGAATGAACCAAATTCGAGATCTATGATACTCTTGCCTTTGCTAGAGGTTTCAGAATTGTCACCCAATACAATATTAGGACCACAGGAAGAGTCAAGTGAAGTAAAAAACTCACTTGTAGACACCATGTGTCTTGAAGCTCCGGAATAAATAATGAGTGAGGTAGGCTTGGATGTGCTTGCCACGAGTGCATGTACTCTCTCCTTATCATCATAATTTTGTCCTCCATCCTTCCTCCTTGCGCTCTCAGGAAGAGGAATATTGGCTTTCTCCAGGAGTAGAGCCATTTGGTCAATGGTTTTCTTCATGCAAGATCTTTTAGGATGAAATCCCTTTCTGCAATAATTGCACTTTGTCTTCTCATTCTTCTTGTTTGGATTTCTCTTGAAATTCAAGGAGCCTTCATGAACTTTATGCTTGTGTTTCCTCTGATCTGTGAGCTTCTTGAAATTTCCCTTCTTCTTCCCTTTCAAATTCTTTGAATATCCAACATTCAGATAGTGGTATTTTGATGTATTTTTAATGGCTCCCATCAAGACCAATTTGTCTTTTTCTTGTGTAAGAGACTCCATGAATTCTGTGAGTGTCGGGCTCTTCCAATTTTTAACCGCCTTCCTTGTGGAATGGAAGGTCGAAACAAAGACTGAGTAATTAGGGCCAAGTTTGGAGAGAATGGCCAAGATTAGTTTCTCATCCTTGTTAACAATACCACATTGCTTCAGCTGTAGAACAAGTGATTTGAATTTGGAGAAGAAATCTCGGAGGTTATCGAAATTCTGTGGACTCAATGAAACTAGTTCATTATCTAGTTGGTGGCCTCTTGATTCATCGGTCTTTCCGAACAATTCTTGAAGCTTTAGCCAAAATTCATTGGGAGAGGTAAGACCATCGATATGGAATAGAAGATCCCTGGATATAGTGATACACAATAAGCCATAGGCTTCATCTCTTTGATTATGCCATTTTGATTTCTCAATTGCTGAGGTTGGCTCAGCTTCAGTTTCCATAGTCACCCTGTAGAGGCCTTTGTTCCTCAACATGATCTCCATCTGCACTTTCTAGTCAAAATAATTGAATGGAGTGAGGATGATATGATGTGACTGATCCATGGTAGCTCTGAAATAAGTTTTAGACTGATTTGGCTACGTTTCTGGATGATAGAATGCACCCTATGGATGAATTATTGTGCCCTCCTTGAGACTGGTTGGATCCTGCAATACAATAGAAGGAGAAAGGAATAGCTTGATAGCTTTGATGCCATGTGAAATTCAGTTCACACCAAGATCTGATCAATAAATTACACACTCTCACAAAATATCTCACACAACTAGTCAAGAACACAGAAAATTACTCACAATAGATACAAACTGTATTAATCCTCATGAATAAAATACATCATCCAAACTTGGGAAATTAAATGGCTGTCAATATATAATATTTACATCATATATTTGAATGGCTAAATATTCCATTTGGATCCTCACAAAAGTAGACTTACTAAATTGATGCAAAACCCCCCTAGGTGGCAAGTGTGTTCTCCAAGTCACACCAAAGGATCACGAATTTTTGATTTAGTGATCAGATAGTTATGTGTGATGAAAAAAATGCTAAATCCCAAAACTGGAAGGAAGAAACATCAAGGAGTGAAAGTGCTCCAAAAAACACTTTCCCTAGTCAACTAGCTTTTCACCTTTCACCCAAATGTAGTAAAAAATAGTAAAAAGAAGGAATGCGCCATTCTCACCATAATATTATCCAGAATCAGTAGGAATGCGCCCAAGTGACTGAGGAAACTTGTGGTCCACACCAGGAAGGATTGTGGTCCCCCCAGAGATGACTTGTGGTGCACACAATGACTCATATGCCAACTATTTAGTCTAATACATAGTAATTAATCATAAAATGATTAATTAATGTCTCTAATGTATTGATTGACATAGAGTGGGTTTTAAATATTCCAACAATGGGTTGATTCCAAAATAATATGGTGTTCCCGCGATGTGAGGTGACGAGGGAACATGTTGTACATAAAGAAGAATGGTGTGGTCCCCACATTTTTTGGTGTGTTGGGGGACTAATTTGATGATGGACGAAGTCCCCATAGTTTTGACTGGGTCAGGGGACACTTCCCAAAATGAAGTGGGGATTAAATTGCAGATGCAAAGATGGGTTCCCCATGAACGAATTCCATACAATGTATACATGCGGGATAACTGAATAGGACTGGTTACTTTTGAGGGTGGGGGACCCATAGGTGTCTTTGCAGGGGTGACGATATGAGGGATGTTGTGAATGGAAAATTTCTCATGGAGGTATGAAGGGGATTTGTGAATTGTTCTTGTAACATGTGTCAAATAATATGACGAGTGCCTATTTGGTGGAGTAAATGATTAATTGCAAAATGATACTCTAAGGGAGGGTCTGTTCATGTTGGGTCAGATTCATCGGACTTGTGGGGGGTTGACATCATGGGTGTCAAATATTGACGACAAGGATGGTAATGGTGTGCACACCCATGGAGAAGCATGCTATTCACGGTCATGATGTTGATGGCACATCGAGGGCATGAATATGGGCCCTATGGTTACCAACAAGAATATTGGGAAATGCATTATAAACATAGGGTAAATAGTCTCTATATGCTAGTTGCATAATGATACCTATGGTAGGGTGTGTGACCCCTATTGTTGTAGGGTGGAGTTTTGTTTTTATATTGTAAAAGTAATAGTCTTGGTTGGGATCCTAAAAACACAATGCACATACCCAAGTGTAGTAAAGAACATGACCAAGGTATTGATAATGAATAAATCATATACCCAAAACATCTGTACCTATGGGGTAATAGAGAATTAAGGATAAAAAAATTTTTAGGTACAACCCATTGACCGGTTCATTGAGAGTAATACCTTCATGGTCAGTTAAGATATAGGCTCCTTTTGGGAGACAATGCTTAACGAAATAAGGGTCTGCCCACTTAGATACAAATTTCCTAGGTCCTGGTTTGCCATCTTTCTTGGCATTAAACAAATGAACAAAGTCACCTTCGTTAAAGGTGCGTGGTCACACTTGTTGATCATAGTGACCTTGGAATGAAATTTCATGGCTTCATTCTGTTGAAAAGAATCACACCCTTCTTCTTCAAGGTGTTCCAAGGTGAATAGGCATTGTTCTAGTGCAGGGGTATCGGGTACCAAATCTATTGAAATTTGGTTAAGGTTTGAGCTTTAATTTTTTTATATGTAGATACTTGAAGCAATGATACAATTAAATCCATGAAATTCATACAACCATAACACAAGATATACCCTAGGGAAAATCCTCAAAATTATGAGAAAAAAAACCCCAACAATTCTTCTCAGTATAATATAATGGATAGCAGAGAATGCTTTCTTTTACAACATAGCAGATTTCTTCCAGAATATAAGAGATCACCAAACACTCTTGGTGAAGATACAAAATCAATATAGAATATAGATCAATCGGATGTGTTCCAACCACAACAACAACAAGCACGAACAATACCCTACACAAAGAGAAGTGCCTTTCCTTCAATGGAGAAGAGAATTCGCTTCACATTGGATTCAACAATCCTATATATCATATTTATACATTCTTCTCTTCTATTTTTAACTTCTAACTTAAGTATAAACTCGCCCTCAAACTAGATGTATTAATCTTGCATGGAGTGGTGCGCCCCACTTCTCATGAAGTGCTTCATCTCACTGAGCTGTCACTTAGGATGAACTTGCCTCTTAACTGAAAGCTTTCCCATTTAGTTAGGTGGCTAACTTAAGTGTCGACATGCAAGTGTCACAACTCACGTGCCATATTTTAGTTTAACATAAGTGTCATCATGCATTAACACTTAGTTAACTAGGTATTCTTTGTTGTCACTTAGTTAATTCTCTTTAAATTGAAGTGTTTTCTTTTCTGTTTAACTAAAGTGAAAATACTTTAGTTAACTAGTCCATTTTATTTAACACTTAGTTAACTGAAATCATGCTGATTGATTTACTTGAAGTGACAACTGTGATTTCTTTAGTTAACTGAGACATATCTTTAACTGATGTTTTAATTGAAGCATTGATACTTAACTGAAGCTTTAATAATTTGAGTTCTCTTTAATTAGCTGAAGTGTCTACATGAGAAATTTTGAATTCTCTTGATCTTTATGCTTTATATTTTATTTCTTTATTTCTTATTGCATGGTCAATATGTGCTAAATTTAATTATCCATCACATTACATTATACTAATAAGAATTATCGGATGTTGTAATCATATTATATTATTCTCGACCAAATGATCATATGTTAAAGTAATTCATTTTAGAGGTGATCATGTTAGGATATTTAGACACTTAGGAGTTAGTTAAGATCAACTTATGTAATATATCCGTTAGGTAAAGTGTGCTTCTTTAGTATGCATTAGTATGCATTTGTAAATATTTAATCCAACAGTCACGATATGTTCTAGACATAGAGTGATCTGACGGCTCAACTTCTCTTAGATCATACCTACCCTTCATCTGTGGCTTAACACCCGATTGGTCCATGATCTCTATTTAAAGAGTATGGAGGGTCATTGTCTATTTGATCAATTATGAGAAGCTCATTTGTAACTTTCTTTCCTTTGCATAATAAACTTCTCCATAGAAGTTATTTGGCTGGGGCCGTGGAGTGTTTCCCTCTCGAGGGTTTAAAACACGTCAAAACATCGTGTGTCGATCTGTGATCTGTTTGTGTGAAGTGGTTTCTCTAGGTGTTCGGTCTTTTGGGAGTACCCTGTGTGCCCGAACATGATTTGCAGGAAAAGAGGCAAGCACAGAAACATAGAGAGAAGAGTTAAAAAAAAAGGCCCTTTCCTCCTTCCCTTCTTTTACATACCTTTTAACTTTATCTCACTTGGTTCAAAGTTTCTTTATTCCTTAATAGGTCTTGATTTCAAGTCTTATTAAGTTACTTTTAAACAAAAGTGGATGCACTTTCTAGTTTTAAGTTACTTTATTGCAAAAGTGCATCTCACTTAAAAAAAATAAAAAAAGTGAGTCACTTAAGTTCCTTTTTTGGCTGCACTATTTAAAGTAACATCATTGTAAAAGTGAAAATCACTTATTTTACAAAAGTGATTCACTTAAAAGCAACTTTTTTGTAAAGTGATCTTCAAAGGTTCATCTTGGGAAGAGGGGGGTTCTTTCTTTTAGTTGGACATTCTCTATCTTCCACATCACTATTGGGGACATCTTTAACAGTTTCTTTGTTCAAGCATAAGTTCATCATATGGAGTCAGTTTTCAGTACCGTTTTTTTTAAACCACCTATTTTTTCGAGCTCTTCGCATACAGACTATTGGTTTCTATTTTTACAGCCATTAAGTTACAATATGGATGCCCCTTGTAATATTCTACTTACCAGTTCCAACTATTTTTCATGGAAATCTCATATGGAGGATGTTCTACGAATTAGGGAAATTTTCAGAATTACCTCAGGGAAAGAAACAAAACCCACTGATGATGATAAGAAAATAAAATAGGCAAATAGATGTGATGAAGCTCGTGGATTGATTGGGATGCCAATCTCTACTGATTTGCGATTCCACATATCTGGAATTGATGAACCTGATACTGCTTGGGACAAGTTGGAAGCTGTGTTTGGTAAACACAATGAAATTCGAGGTCACCAACTCGAAAATGAGTTGATTTATTTAAATCCAAGTGATTTTTCATGCATTCAAGATTATTTATCTAAGTACAAAACTCTTAAACTCTTATGTGAAGAATGCAAGATTAAGAGGGAAGACAAACAATGCATTTATCATATTCTTTCAAAACTTGGACCTACATATTTTGTTTTTGTATCTACATTTTACTCCATGAAAGGATCCTTGAATGCAACTAGCTATCAAGAGCTTAGTCTTGAATCCTTTTGTGATTTGTTGATTAGAGAGCAAGATAAGCGCATCCATCTTGGAATAAATAACAATGCAGATACATCTGGGAAAGCCTTATTGTCCCAACAGAAATAAAAGTCCAAGCCTCTCAAGAAACAAAATTTTCGCAATAATAAGTCAAACAAGGGTCCCAAACCCTCTCAGTCAGCTCCTTCCTTAAAAAATGACAAAGGATCCAAGCCAAAAGGAAAGAAGACTGAGCGTCATTGCAACTATTGTGGGAAATATAATCATGATGAATCTAAGTGTTTTAAGAAGATGACATCCTTGGAAGCAACAATGAAGAAGCACCACATCAGCCTAGATTCGCCATCAGAATCTAACTTTCATGGACATGCACTTTGTGCTTCTGGTTATTCTTGTAATGAATCTTCTTCTTCTACTTCAAATGAATGGCTCATTGATTCTGGAGCATTTTATCATATGGCTAAGGATCAAGCCATCTTTTCTACTATGCATGAATGTAACACCAAACAAATATTTGTTGGTGATGATAGATCTCTAAGTGTTGTAGGATTTGGAATAGTTCTAGTAGATAATGGTCATTTTAGTGATGTACTATGTGTTCCAAGAATTTCCTCCAATTTGTTATCAATCTATCAAATCACTCATTCTGGTGAAGGTAAAACTATGACGTTTACACCTCACCAAGTTGTAATCAAGGATTTTAAAGATCCTCAACATGTCCTATCTACCGGAAATGTTGATGATATTACCAGGTTGTACAAATTTAACAACTTTGGGTCATCACCTTTTCCTTCGGTTTTTGTTGCTCATAGTGATAACTTGAGCAAACTTTGGCATGAGCGATTTGGTCACTTAAATTATCGCTCATTGCAACAACTATGTAAAGACAATATGGTGACAGGTCTTCCGATGGTATCTTGTAGGGATGGTATTTGTTCTGGTTGTGTACTCGGAAAACATCATCGGGATAGTTTTGACAAACGTGGCTCTTGGCACACCTCGGTTCCCTTGGAGCTTGTGCATAGTGACTTGTGTGGTCCTCTTCCATCTGCTTCTTTTTCTGGTTTCAAATATTTCTTAACTTTCATTGATGATTACTCCAGACACACTTGGGTTTATTTCCTAAAGCTTAAGAGCGAAGTATTTAACATGTTCTTGGCCTACAAAGCCCTTGT
The DNA here is from genome assembly GCA_027924585.1 of Larix kaempferi. NCBI lineage: Eukaryota > Viridiplantae > Streptophyta > Pinopsida > Pinales > Pinaceae > Larix > Larix kaempferi. The sequence goes on along the minus strand of BSBM01000502.1, from coordinate 23,615,266 downwards.
TGAAAAACAATTTGGTCATCAAATTATTAAGTTAAGATCCGACAATGGAGTAGAATATGTTAACAAAAAGTTCACTACTTTCTGCACTAAACAACGAATCCAACAACAACACATTGTTCCATATACACCACAACAAAATGGTGTAGCTGAACAGAAGAACCGCACTTTAAAAGAAATGGCTAATTGTATGATCCAATCGAAGGGACTAAGTCTTCAATTTTGGGCTGAAGCCATAAATTGTGCAAATTACATAGTTAATCGCACCCCCACTAAAGCTTTACAAGGTATCACACTGAATAAGCATGGAGTAAAACTAAACCTGATGTAAGTCACTTCCGTATGTTTGGTAGTGAAGCATGGGCTCACATTTTGAATGAAAAACAGAAGGCATTGCAGCGTAAAAGTGAAAAGTGTATATTTGTTGGATAGTCTAAAGATGTAAAAGGTTATATACTTCTTCAACCTCATTCTCATGATATAATTATTAGAAGAGATGTTAAATTTGATGAAAATATCTTAGCCTACGAGCCTAACTCGGTGATTGTGCCATCTTTGGCCCGCGAGCTTGATTCGACGATTGTGCCTTCTTCTACTTCCAACTTATTTGACAGATTTCCAACTCCAGTTTCTGATGATGACAGTGAGGATGAAAATCCATGCCACCTTCTCATGTTCCTCCAGTTGCACTAGCACAAGTGCTTCCTCGATGGGTCTGCTCAACATGTGAAAAAGCTGGTGATCCTAGAGATCAACGTCGAACACGTTCTCAGTTTCAGCGAGCCTCTTCTCTTTTGGCTCAAGTTTTCAAGAATCATGATCCAAAACTCTTTTGCAGAAGCTTCAGGAAATCCAGATTGGGATGCAGCTCTGGATGAAGAATATTGTTTCTTAATGGTGAACAATACTTGGGATCTTGTGCCTCTTCCAAAAGGAAGAAAACTTGTTAGATGTAAATGGATCTATAGAACTAAGTATGCATCATATGGAAGTGTTGAACGACTTAAGGCAAGGTTAGTTGAAAAAGGTTTTTCACAAGTTGAAGGGATTGAATACAATGAAACCTTTGCTCCTGTCGCAAAAATGAACTCCATCCACCTTGTTCTTTCCCTTGCAACCCTACATAACTGGGAAGTCCATCAAATGGATGTCAAGTCTATCTTCTAACGTGATGATTTACAGGAGAAAATTTACATGAAACAACCTCCTAGATATGTTTAGAATAACTCTAGCCTTGTCTGTTGCCTTAAGAAATCCTTATATGGCCTTAAGCAAGCTCTTAGAGCTTGGTATGCCAAAATGGATAGCTTTCTCCTTGACACTGGTTTTTCTAGATGCCATTCCAACACTAATGTCTATACCAAGAAAGTAGGAAACCATCTCATCATACTTCATACTTGTTCTATATGTTGATGACCTTATTCTTACTGGTAGTGACCCTAAGCTTTTAACCCATGTGAAATCCAGTCTTAAGCAAAAATTTGAAATGTCAGACTTAGGACATTTGCATTATTTTCTTGGTCTCCAAGTACTGCAAACCAAAGAAGGAATCTTTCTTTCTCAGTCTAAGTATGCTTGTGACCTTCTTCGTCGCTTTCACATGGAAGATTGTACACCTACCCCTTCTCCCTTCCAGTCTAGAGTCAAACTTTCTGCCACTTGTACTTCACCTGATGTAGATGCCACCTTGTATCGTCAGCTTGTTGGTAGTCTCTTATACTTGGCTCATTTCGGTCCTGACCTTTCCTTTTCCATTGGTCGTGTTGCCCGTTATATGAAAACACCTCATGAAAGTCACTGGAAAGTAGTTAAAAGAATACTTCGATATATTCGAGGTACAATTCAGTTTGGGATTCATTACAGTATAGGGGGGGAACCTTTGTTGGTTGGTTTCACTGATTCAGATTGGGCTGGCGATCCTGGTGATCGAAAGTCTACTGCAGGTTATGTTTTCAGTTTAGGCTCTAGAACTATCACTTGGGCTTGTAAGAAACAACAAGCTCTTTCTCTTTCTTCAGTAGAGGAAGAATATCGAGCCGCAGTTAATGCTAGTCACGAAGCTTTATGGCTTCGATAGATCCTTTCAGATTTTGGATTCAAGCAGCAGCAGCCTACTCCACTTTGGTGTGACAATCAAAGTGCCACCAAGCTCGCCAAAGATCTAGTTCTACATCAACGAATCAAACAGATTGAGATACATATGCACTTCATCATAAATCTTGTTCATGATCGTGTTCTTGAAGTGCTCTTTTTCCCTACAGATGATCAAGTTGCAGACATCTTCACCAATTCTCTTACAGAAGCAAAGTTTTCTAAACTTCGATCTATGTTAGGAGTTCAGGAATTTTTCATTAAGGGGGAATAGACTCTAATGCCTCCTTCCTTCTCCTAATAGTGTCACTTTTGTAAATCCTTCAATACTATCCCAAGTTGTTCTTAAGGGGGGATGTTAGGATACTTAGACACTTAGGATTTAGTTAAGATCAACTTGTGTAATATATCCATTAGGTAAAGTGTGTTTCTTTAGTATGCATTAGTATGCATTTGTAAATATTTAATCTGACGGTCATGATATGTTCTAGACATAGAGTGATCCAACGGCTCAACTTCTCTTAGATCATACCTACCCTTCATCCATGGCTTAACACCCGATTGGTCCATGATCTCTATTTAAAGAGCATGGAGGGTCATTTTCTAGTTGATCGCTTGTGAGAAGCTCATGTGTAACTTTCTTTCTTTTGCGTAATAAACTGCTCCGTAGAAGCTATTTGGCTGGGGCCGTGGAGTGTTTCCCTCTCGAGGGTTTAAATCACGTCAAAACATCGTGTGTTGATCTGTGATATGTTTGTGTGAAGTGGTTGCTCTAGGTGTTCGGTATTTTGGGAGTACCCTATGTACCCGAAAATGATTTGCAGGAAAAGAGGCAAGCATGGAAACTAAGAGAGAAGAGTAAAAACAAAATAGGCCCTTTCCTCCTTCCCTTCTTTTACGTACCTTTTAACTTTAGCTCACTTGGTTCAAAATTGCTTTATTCCTTAATAGGTCTTGAATTGAAGTTTTATTAAGTTACTTTTAAACAAAAGTGCATGCAATTTCTAATTTTAAGTTACTTTATTGCAAAAGTGCATCTCATTTAAATAATAAAAATAAAAAATAAAAAGTGAGTCACTTAAGTTCCTTTTTTTTGCTGCACTATTTAAAGTAACATCATTGTAAAAGTGAAAATCACTTATTTTACAAAAGTGATTCACTTAAAAGCAATTTTTTTGTAAAGTGATCTTCAAAGGTTCATCTTGGGAAGAGGGGGGTTCATTTTTTTAGCTGGACATTCTCTATCTACCATGTCACTATTGGGGACATCTTCAATAGTTTCTTTGTTCAAGCATAACTTCATCATACAGAGTCAGTTTTTAGTGCCATTTTTTTTAAACCGCCTATTTTTTCGAGATCTTCGCATACAGACTATTAGTTTCTGTTTTTACAGCCATTAATTTACAATATGGCCGCCCCTTGTGATATTCTACTTACCAGTTCCAAATATTTCTCATGGAAATCTCGTATGGAGGATGTTCTATGAAGTAGGGGACTTTTCAGAATTACCTCAGGGAAAGAACTAGAACCCACTAATGATGATAATAAAATAAAATGGGCAAATAGATGTGACAAAGCTTGTGGATTGATTGGGATGTCAATCTCTACTGATTTTGGATTCCACATATCTGGAATTGTGAACCTGATACTACTTGGGACAAGTTAGAAGCTATGTTTGGTAAACACAATGAAATTCGAGGTCACCAACTCGAAAATAATTTGATTTCTTTAAATCCAAGTGATTTTTCATGCATTCAAGATTATTTATCTAAGTACAAAACTCTTAAACTCTTATGTGAAGAATGCAATATTAAGAGGGAAGACAAACAATGCATTTATCATATTCTTTCAAAACTTGGACCTGCATATTCTATTTTTGTATCTACATTTTACTCCATGAAATAATCCTTGAATGCAGCTAGCTATCAAGAGCCTAGTCTTGAATCCTTTTATGATTCCTTGATTAGAGAGCAAGATAAACTCATCCATCTTGGAATAATTAACAATGTAGATACATTTGGGAAAGCCTTATTGTCCCAACAGAAAGAAAAGTCCAAGCCTCCCAAGAAACAAAATTTTCGCAATAATAAGTCAAACAATGTTTGTGTTAAGTGGTTGCTCTAGGTGTTAGATATTTTGTGAGTACCCTATGTACCCGAACATATCAATCTCTAAAGGAGACTTAATAGAAGCCAATGATCATGGTTAATAATCTATCACACAACATTAAATGATTTTAACAAGTAAAGCATGAACTTTATACAGAAGGTCCACCTCTATATGGGAGGTCCATCTCATGGATACCTTTATACGGAAGGTTCACATGATGACTTGATAAACACAAGTCTGGAGCCTTGTCCAACAATATTTTACTACATCATTACTTTGATAAATTACCTCTATACGGGAGGAATAACCTTTACACAGAAGGAAATCAAAGTACTCACATATGGGAGGATCAATCTTGACTACACAAGATTTTTTTGGAGAATGTCTCCCGATGCTGTATATTTAACAATCCCTCTCAACGAGGGAGGCATTCTACGCCATACTGAGCTTGTCTCAGAAGTACCTGAACTTTGTCACTGATAGAGGCTTTGTTAACACATATGCAATCTGCTCATCAGTAGCAATGTACTGAAGTTTCACTGTACCTTTCTGCACCATGTCTCGGATGAAGTGATGCTTCATTTCAATGTGCTTCGACTTGTCATGAAACACTGGGTTTTAGGAAATATTGATGCAACTTTGATTGTCACACCTAATAACTGTAGGCTCAATATTTTCACTGAATAACCTTGCAAGTAGCTTTCTGAGCCACATTGCTTCTCGACAGGAAACACTAGCAGCTATGTATTCTGCTTCGGTAGTGCTATGGGCTAAGGAGCCCTGCTTCCTGCTGGAGCAAGATATCATAGTTGATACTAGGATATAACAATATCCGGATGTTCTCTTACATCCTACAATGTTTCCTCCCCAGTCTGATTTTGTATAACCAAGTAACATGACTCCTCCACAGGAGGCATATCTAAGTCCATATGAAATTGTAGCTCGAAGGTACCTAAGCACATGCTTAGCAGTTTTCTAGTGTCTATGTCCTAGATCAGTCATAAATTGACTCAAAATGATCACAACATAACATATATCAGGCCTTGAATGTATCAAGTACATTAGAGAGCCTATAAGATGTCTATACAAAGTGGGATCTACTGGATATGATCCAAATCCTTACTCATGAAGTTCCTCAAATTGGAAACCAATGGTGTAGTCATATATTTTCAATCTATCATGCCAAACCTATGCAATATATCCACACTATACTTCCCTTGAGATAGAAAAATTTCATCTTTTATTTGTCAGATCTCAAGGACAAGAAAGTAGTGCATTAGACCCAAGTCTTTCATCTTCAAATTTGAGGTGAGCTCCCTCTTGCACAAAGAAATCAGATGTTCCTCTCCAGTGAGAAACAAATCATCAACATACATAACCAATATCAATGATTAGTTCTTCACTACTTTGAAGTACAAATTTGGATCAACTTCACTCTTACAGAAACCCAATTTCTAAAGGTAGCTATCAATTCCGGAGTACCAAGACCTGGGGATTGCTTAATCCCATATAGAGATTTATTTATCTTGCAAACATGGGACTCCTTCCCATGCACCAAAAATACTTCAGGATTCTAAATATAAACCTCTTCCTCAACCTCACCATTGAGAAAGGTTGTCTTCACATCCATTTGGTGAAGTTTCCATCCTAGAACAGATGCAAGTGTAATCATTGCTTGGATTGTAGTGTACCTTTCCATAGGGGAAAATGTGTCATCATAATTGATGCCTTCTTTCTGAGAGAAACATCTGGCAACAAACATGGCTTTATACTTCTCAATGCTACCATCCGCAGCATGATTTATCTTGTAAATCCATTTGGAAGTCACAATGGACTTCCCATAGGGTTTGGGAACAAGCTCCCAAATATCATTCTTCATTATAGAGTTGTACTCTTCTATCATTGCATATTTACAAACTTGTTGCTTTGCAGCTTCTTCATATGAGGATGGTTTTGAATCACTGATGTGACTCATCAGTGAAACATACGTTGAATATCTGTCAGGTTGCTTGCGCTCTCTAGATGATATTGTTGGTGCTCCACGTTTCTCTTCATTTTGTAAGATGTATCAACACCAAGAAGATCTTATTTTAGTAGTGGTTCATTAGGTGAACTCTCAACCAGTTCTATTGGTTCTTCAGGAGCTAGCAAATATGAGGCATCTTTTGGTTTCTTGCTCTCAAACTCTAAAGGGGGGGAATCAGACTTGGGATCCTCCATCTCTGAATCACATTGAATCTCTTTCGATATTTTGAAAGTAGCTTCCTCATGTAAGGTAACATCTTAGTTGACGTCAATGTGTCTCTCACCAGGTACATATATTCAGCATGCCTTGGATGAATCAATATAACCCACAAAGGTGCCTTTCTTTCCAGAAGGCTCCATCTTTGTTCTCTTTTATTTGGTACATGAATGTATACTGGGCTCTCGAATATACTCAAGTGTGAGATGTCTAGCTTCTCAATGGTAAACACTTCTTATGGTGTCTTTTAATCTAGAATGGCATGTGGGATTCGATTTTGGATGTACACAATTGTATAGGCGGCTTATGCCCATAATAAGGTAGACATATCTTGATCATGCATAATGGATTTTGCAGCCTCACATATAGTTCTATTCTTCCTTTCGGCAACCCCATTTTGCTGAGGGTTGTAAGGTACTGTTAACTGTCTATATATTCCTGCATCACTACATAGCTCATTAAATGCATGTGAATCAAATTCACCTCCATTATTAGACCTTAATGCACATATGTGCTTTTCTTTCTGATTTTCAACTAGGACTTTAAACTCTTTAAATTTTCTATAAATTTCACTTTTAGCCTTCATGAAGTAAATCCATGACTTCCTTGAAAAATCATCTATGACCAATACATAAAATAAGAAGCCACTCAGGGAGGGGGATGACATGGGTGTTAGTTTTTCAGAATTTACTTCAATTTGATCTATGATCTTCACTGAGAGAACATGTACAACATATCTACAACATAGTAATCATGGACACAATAATGCAAGCACACAAGAGATACAAAGTTTCAATGGGGAAAACCAAGAAGGTGAAAAACCCCGCAACTTCCTCAGATATAGATAAAGCAATGATACAACCCAAGTACAAGAGATAGTCCTCCTAGTAGCAACTTCTCCTTCCTCACATGTGCGCCACTCTCCAATGAGTGTGTGAGTGAATAATAGAATGATCAAATAGAGTGCCTCCCGCACTCTATTTATACATTAACTTGAATTTCCTAATAACCTTACTAGGTTGGCCTTAACTTAACCACATAACATAATGAAGACAAGGCCGACCCCCAATAAGGTGGTCTAATAACCCTTTGACCCACATGACTTATACAGGGCCGACCCAAACAAGGTGGTCTAATAACCCATCAAGTATAAGTTACGACACTTACAATATAAATGACGACACTTCCGTATAGAGGAATATTAATATCTCTATAGGAATACAAACACTTTCGTCTAGAGGAATAATAACATCTCTATAAGAGTACAATATATATATGTGAAATACATTCCGAAGTTACATATACATCAACACTCCCTCTTAACTAGGAAGGTTTTTCTCGACACATATCTGCTAGCACAAGTCTTCTTCTCTGGATCATCGTCACTGATCATCATCATTGAATCATCATCATCGTCACTACTGCTGCTATCTCAATCAATCTCTCATCTACTCATCCTAGGAAGTTCTACAGAGCCAGTCCTTTTTCATACTGGATGTAGGCCCACCACCTTCAGGTCTTCATCATCTACAGAGCCAACCCTTTTTCATGCTGGATGTAGGCCTAGCCTCCATGTAGGTCTTCAACATCTCTGCGAGCAAGCCATCAAGTTGATACACCTCAGGACTGATTACACTGCCTCTTCAAAACCTGCAAGATTTCCCAGGACTAATTACACTGCCTCTGCAAGACCTGCAAGAGCATCTCAGTACTGATCATATGCCTCTGCAAAACTTGTGTACCATACTGTCACATCATCATCTTTAGATCATCTCATAGTCCACGGAGCACAACCCAGATGCACACACACACAACACTTACACTCACCGGCATGGAAGGAATTTCCACTAACCATCCGGGAAAGGCTCAACACTTACACTCACTATCATGGAAGGACTTTCCTCTAACCATCTGGGAAAGGCTCACAGCACTTACATCAACGAACATGGAAGGAATTTCCTCTAACCATGTCGGAACGGATACAACAATTACATCACGACCATGGAAGGAATTTCCTTTGACCATGTCAAAAAAGCTTGGAAATTACATCACGACCATGGAAGGAATTTCCTATGACCATGTCGGAAAAGCCACACCCAGCTCTTATAGCTCACCATGGAAGGAATTTCCTCTAACCATGTGAGAATGGCCCAGCCCTTACATCTCACCATAGAAGTACTTTCCTCTAACTATGTGAGAATTGTTAAATTTTGAGCATTAATTCACAATACTCTAGGATCTTTACTGAGAGAATAACATATACAGTATATCAATGCATGACAATCACAATAAGCATGACAAGCATCACAAGAATCAAAAGCATGAGAGACAAGAGACACAGATTTTTTCGTGGGGAAAACCCTAAGGTGAAAAACCCCACAACTTCCTCAGAGATAGAGAGAGCAATGGCTCAACCAAAGTACAACCAAAATACACTGAGATAGTCTCTTAGTAGCAGATGATCCTCCTCCTCACTAGTGCGCCATTCTGAGTGAGAGTGAGATACTTTTCCCAGTGATCTAAATAGAGATCACCTAATCTCTATTTATACTAATCTGTTTTCCCAGTGACCTTATGGGGCCGACTTGTCTAGCTAGGTACATCCACAATATAATATATATTTCAGGGCCGACCCCACACAAGGTGGTCTAATAACCCATCGGCAAGTACACACACTTGCGACACTTGTCAATCCACATGACGACACTTCCTTATAGAGGAATAACACATCTCTTATAAGGGTACAATAAATATATATAAAATACATAGATGAAATACATTCCGAAGTTACATATACATCAACACTCCCTCTTAACTAGGAAGGTATTTCTCGACACAGATCTGCTAGACAACTCTTCTTCTCAGGATCATCGTCATCATCATCGTCACTACTACTGCTATCTCAACCAATCTCTGACTCTACTCGTCATAGGAAGTTTCATAGATCCAGTCTTTTTTCATACCGGATGTAGGCCCACCACCTGCAGGTCTTCATCATCACTGGCCATACTGTGGAAATCTCAGGACTTATTACGTGCATCACAAAACCTTAAAAGAGTCTCTTGACTAGCAAGAACCCTGAAGAGCATCTGAGGCCTTTTTCATCATGTCCAGATCTCTAGGACTTATTACATGTGACCCCACCACAAAACCTCGAAAGAGAATCCCAGGACTGATTACGAGCACAAGGCTCAACCTATTGGATCTCCCACGGCACAAATTACATGTGGTCACCACAAAACCTTGAAAGAGCATCCCAGGACTGATTACGAGCACAAGGCTCAACCTATCGGATCTCCCAGGGCACAAATTACATGTGGTCATGGAAAAACCTCGAAAGAGCATCCCAGGACTGATTACGAGCACACAACTCAACCTATCGGATCTTCCAGGGTACAAATAACATGCCATAGGACAAAACCTCGAAAGAGCATCTACCAGATATCCCAGGGCACAAATTACATGCCATAGGAAAAACCTCGAAAGACTATCTGCAGATCTCCCAGGGCACAAATTATATGTCCTCCCAAGCAAAAACCTCAAAAGAGCATTTGCCAGATGTCCCAGGGTATGAATTACATGCCATAGGCAAAACCTCGAAAGACCATCTGCAAATCTCCCAGGGCACAAATTACATGCTTATCTGCACAACCTATTCAATGGACACAAAGTATCAACCTAATACTCACCATACATCATCTTGATGTACACATGATCATCCTGATCATCATCACTGCAACATCCTGCTGCATGTCATTTGGAGCAACATCCTGAAGCTCGTCATCCATGATCATCCTGATCATACAATGCATCTACCTGATGCATACCAAGTATCTACCTGATACGTATCATCATACATGATCCACCTGATCATACAGTGTATCCACCTGATACAAATACAAATACATGATACATATCAACATACATGATCTACCTAATCATACAATGTATCCACCTGATACATATACAGATACATGGTCCAAGCATCCAACATGATGCATATACAAAATACATACACATGATCCAACCAATCATATCCAATAGCCAACATGATGCATACATACATATAAATGATCCAACTGATCATATCCAGCATCCAACATGATGCATACATACATACATAAAAATGATCCAACTGATCATATCCAGCATCCAACATGATGCGTACATACATATATAAAAATGATCCAACTGATCATATCCATGCAGAAACCAGAACATCATCCTGATGCTCGTCATCCAGCGCTTACATCTACAGCCATGTGAAGGATCCTACTTCCAACATGCTTGGAATGGCTTCAACAAATGTGTCCATCACTTCTTCCTCGAAGTGTCCTCGATCTGAAGAACGCCAAGCCTCTCTCTGAAGTACTCGAACTTCACCCTGGCTAGTGGCTTCGTCAGCACATCTGCAATCTGCTCGTCCATCGCAACATACAAGGGCTTCACATCTCCTCTCTACACCATATCCCTGATATAGTGATATTTGATCTCTATGTGTTTCGACCTGTCATGAAACACTAGGTTCTCGGACAGCTTCACACAACTTTGGTTATCACAGAAGATACCAGTAGCATCCAACAGGAGATCAAATAACTCAGACAATAGCTTCTGTAGCCATACTGCCTCACAACTAGATGAACAGGCTACAACATACTCTACCTCAGCTATACTCAGTGCTACGCAGGACTGCTTCCTGCTGAACCAAGAGATCACACCTCATCCCATACTGAAGCAGCACCCAAATGTGCTCTTCCTATCTGTAGCACTGCCAGCCCAATCTGAATCAACATAACCCTACAGGTTAAACTTTTGATTCGCCTCATACTTGAGCCCATAATCCACTATACCCTTCAGGTACCTCAGAACATGCTTTACAGCAACCAGATGAACACTCCTCGGATCTGCCAGGAACTGACTCAATGTGTTCACTGCAAAGCAAATATCTGGTCTCGTGTTTGTCAGGTACATCAAGGACCCAATCATCTGACGATACATAGAGACATCACCCGGCTCAAATGAAGCATCACATAGAAGCTTCAGATTCGATTCCATAGGTGTGGCCATGGCCTTGCAATCCATCATCCTGAATCTCTTCAGGATATCTATTGTGTACTTCCCTTGACCAAGGAAGATCCCACCTGTACTCTGCCACACCTCCATACCTAGGAAATAATGCATCATTCCTAAATATTTCATATCAAATTTAGCAATAAGCTTCCTCTTCTTATCTACAATCAATTTGTCATCTCCTGTTACAAATAAGTCATCCACATACAGGAGTAGAATCACAGGATTCCCTTCCTCAACCTTGTAGTAGAGGTTGGAATCCGCTTTACTCTTGGTAAAGCCCAAACTAGATAGGAAACTGTCCATCCTACCATACTAGGTTCTGGGAGCTTGTTTCAAGCCATACAAGGCTTTCTTCAATCTGCACACATATGACTCCCTGTCATGTATTTCAAAACTGAGTGGCTGCTCTACATATACTTCCTCTTCAACTACACCATTCAAGAAAGCAGTCTTGACATCCATCTGGTGTATTTTCCATTTCATTGCTGCAGCTAGGGAAAGTACTGTTCTGATGGAAGTATACCTGGCTACAGGTGCAAAAGTTTCTTCATAATCTATTCCTTCTTTCTGAGAGAAGCCACGAGCTACGAATCTTGATTTATATTTTTCTACACTGCCATCTGCAGCATGCTTGATTTTGTAGATCCATTTGGAAGTCACAACAGACTTCTCTTTAGGTCTTGGGAAAACATCCCAAACATCATTCTTCATTATTGATTGGTATTCCTCAACCATGGCATCCTTCCATTCTTTGTTTTCCACTGCTTCTTTATAATTGGAAGGCCCTTTGTTCATAATGTCACAGAGTAAAGCAACATAGCTGGTATGTGATTTGGTTTTCTTCTTTACTCTATGTTCTTCTTCTGGTATGTGATCTGGTTTTCTTCTTGAATGAGCTCTCTAGCCCATGCAGGTTTCCTCTTGTGAGAGTTATCCTCGTGGGGTGGATCTACAAGTTCTTGCGGATCTTCAAACTCACGAACAACTTCTGGAACTGCTTCAGTCATGGTAGTGTCTTGAAATTTGGTTTCCTTAGGTTCTTCATAAACTTCAATAGGTGCCTTCCTTGATTTGATGAATGCTGAGTTTTCATCAAATGTTACATCCCTGCTGACATCAATCTTCTTGAACCCTGGAAAGTATATTTTGTAAGCCTTCGAGATTTAACTGTAACCCACAAAGATACCCTTCTTTCCTGAAGCATCTAGTTTAGTCCTCTTTTCCTTTGGAACATGAGTGTATACTAGACAACCAAATATTCTGAGATGACTGACTTCATGTTTCTTACTAGAAAAGACCTCTTCTGGTGTCTTGCTGTCCAATATCTTGTGGGGTGTTCTATTCTGCACATATACAGTTGTTCTAGCTGCTTCTGCCCATAGATGCATAGGTAGATCCTGGTCATGCAACATTTCCCTTGCTGCTTCCATGATAGTTTTGTTCTTCCTTTCTGCAACTCCATTCTGTTGAGGATTATAAGGAGCAGTCAACTCCCTCTTAATCCCTGAATCACTACAAAGCTTCTTGAAGTCATCTGAGGTGAATTCTCCACCATTGTCGGATCTGAATGTTTTGATCTTCTTGTCAGTTTGATTCTCCATCAAGGTTTTGAATTCCTTGAACTTATCAAACACCTCATCTTTGTTCTTCAAAAAGTATACCCAAGTCTTCCTGGAGAATTCATCAATAAATGAGACATAATAAACATACCCACTCAGAGAACTGGATGACATAGGACCACATACATCTGAGTGGATGATTTCCAGGATATCTTTTGCCTTGCTTTCATTGCTTGGGAAATCCTTCTTGATGTTCTTACCTTTTGCACATCCTTTGCAAACACCATCATGTTTGGTCTTGATTTCAGGAAGACCCTCTACAACCTTGCTTGCAATTGGAAGTGCCCTATAGTGCATATGAGCAAGTCTTCTATGCCAAAGTTCACTTGGCTCCATGGATTCATGCACCATGGCATGTTCAGGTTGTCCCTTCAATTTATACAAACCTCCCTCTTGCTCTCTAATTACTACTGCATCATCTATGGTCTTTCCCTTTGGCCACATTAGGACTTGTCCATCCACAAATGCAACCCTCGTACCTTTTGCATCCAAAGAAGAGATGGAGAGTAAGTTCTTCTTGAGCCCAGGTACATAAAGGACTTCTTTCATCTTCAAATATTTTCCAGAATCTAGGTTGTAGGAGGCTTCACCACTTCCTTTGATTGGGTATTGATAATCATCCCCAAGTTTCACCTTATGGGATGATTCATGTTCAGATAGATTCACAAAAGATTCCTTAAACCCAGTCATGTGTTTGGAAGCCCCACTATCTATCAACCAATCATTACAACCATGGGAGATAGTACTTGTGAGAGCAGAAATTAGAACATATTCTTCTTCACTTGATGAGTCACTATCACTTTCTGCCCTAGCCTTCTTCTTTGGGGGTTCATCATCTTCGGTAGCATGAGCATGATATCTTCTTTTGTTATTCTTCTTCTTCTTATTGAAGTTGTTTTTGTTGTCTTTCTTCTTCTTGGGACAATCTGAAGCAAAGTATCCCTTCTCATTGCAATTGAATCATCTGAGATCTTTCTTATCTTTATGATAATGGTGGTGTGAGAATCTTTTGTTATGAGATGATTCCTTCTTGGACTTGCCTTTCCTGGCATGTGCTGTGAGAGCTTGATCTTTATTTCCTATCTTTTCTTCTTGGGCCACAGGCCTAGCTTCTTCTTGAGAGCATTATTACCGCAATCTATTGAAGGAGATCAACTTCTTCCTTGCACAAATTCCTTGAATAAAGGAATCCCATGACCTGGGTAGGCCATTTAGAGTGGTCATCACCACTTCACCATTCTCCACCATTTCATCCACTGCTTCTAGTTGTTCTTGATCTGGGAGACCCTTGAAAAATAAGATTGAATGGTTTCTCCATTCTGAAACTTTACTCCTTTCAATTGGTTCCGTAGGGTCATCTTTCGATTTATGTTCTTCCCTTCAAATAGCTTGGTCAAAGAGTCAAACATCTCCTTGGGTGTCTTTAGAGAAGACACATGGGGTATGAGATGGTCTTTAATGGAATCAACAATGATTCTCTTTGCCTTGACCAAGTTCTTCTTATGCAATACCTTGGCCTCTTCATCCTCTGGGATAGGGATGTCTTCTTTTAGATATGAGTCCAACTCATTCTCTTCCAGGATTAACCCAATCCTATACTTCCAAGCTCGGAAGTTATCAGCCCCTTCAAGCTTATCCTCAAGCTTGGTGTGATGAGACATCTTAAAGAGTACTTCAAATGGAAATAGAAAAGATTTAGGTCTTACCACTTGAAATGCTGAAAACTGGATCTGGTATTGGATTAGGGTTTGTCGAAAAAACCCTAAAAATTCAAAATGTGAATTTCAAATTTCTGAAAGGATAGAAAGATGTGCCTTGATGAGTTGATCAGCCTAGTGCATTCAGAATTTGAGATCAGCAAAGCTTTACCCTTCATATTTGTCCTTTTGTCCTCCCGGGTTCACTGGGAGAGCCCTGAATTAGGGTTTGAGTTTCCCGGAGATCTATCCAGCCAAAAATCTCGATCCAAAGCTCTAAACTTTGATTTTTGCAAGGATTTTCCAGCTATATCTTCAGATTTCAGAAATTCCTATTTTTGTGGAAACCCTAATTTTTAGGACCAAATCTGAAAATGCTTGGAATTGAATTCTGATTGGACAGATAGATGCGCCTTGATGAGTAGATTCAATCTACTATACTGCTTTTCCAAAAACGATGGAGAGAAACCCAATAAACAAGAAACTCAAGTTTCTGTCACTGCAAAATGTCTTCTTCTCAGGTTAGCTCTGATACCATGTTAAATTTTGAGCATTAATTCACAATACTCTAGGATCTTTACTAAGAGAATCACATATACAGTATATCAATGCATGACAATCACAATAAGCATCACAAGCATCACAAGAATCAAAAGCATGAGAGACAAGAGACACAGAGTTTCCGTGGGGAAAACCCTAAGGTGAAAAACCCCACAACTTCCTCAGAGATAGAGAGAGAAATGGCTCAACCAAAGTACAACCAAAATACACTGAGATAGTCTCCTAGTAGCAGATGATCCTCCTCCTCACTAGTGCACCAATTTCTGAGTGAGAGTGAGATACTTTTCCCAGTGATCTAAATAGAGATCACCTGATCTCTATTTATACTAATATGTTTGCTCAGTGACCTTATGGGGCCAACTTGTCTAGCTAGGTACATCCACAATATAACATATATTTCAGGGCCGACCCCACACATGGTGGTCTAATAACCCATCGGCAAGTACACACACTTGCGACACTTGTCAATCCACATGACGACACTTCCTTATAGAGGAATAACACATCTCTTATAAGGGTACAATAAATATATATAAAATACACAGATGAAATACATTCCGAAGTTACATATACATCAACAAGAATGGCTTTACCCATCCCTTACATTTCACCATGGAAGTAATTTCCTCTAACCATGTGAAAATGGGCCAACCCTTACATCTCAACATGGAAGGACTTTCCTCTAACCATGTGAGAATGGCCCTATGTGCATCTGTGTCTCTGGACTCATGACTTCCCCTTGGAAGGTATCTCAATCTGAAGTACACCAAGCCTCCCTCTGAAGTATTCAAACTTAACTATGACCAATGGCTTGGTCAACACATCGGCTATCTGCTCGTCCATTGCAACACACAGGAGCTTCACTACTCCTCTCTGCACCATATCCCTGATATAGTAATACTTGATCTCAATGTGCTTCGACTTGTCATGGAACACTGGGTTCTCCGACAACTTCACACAACTCTGGTTGTCACAATATATATAAGTAGCACTCAACTATAGATCAAACAAATTAGACAGTAGCTTCGTAAGCCATACTGCCTCACAACTAGCTGAACAAGTTGCGACATACTCTGCTTCGGCTGTACTCAGTGCCACCCAAGACTACTTCCTGCTAACCAAGAGATCATACCAGATCCCATACTAAAGTAGCACCCCGAAGTGCTCTTCCAATCAATGGCATTGTCTGTCCAATCCGAACCAACATAACCCTCCAGGTTAAACTTTTGATTCGCCTCATACTTGAGCCCATAGTCAACTATACCCTTCAGGTACCTCAGAATATGCTTTGCAGCTATGTGGTGAACATGTCCCGGATCTGTCAAATACTTGCTCAAGGTGTTCACCGCAAAGTAGATATTTGGTCTCGTATTTGTCAGGTACATCAAGGACCCAATCGTCTGACGATACATCATCACATGATCATCCTGATCATCATCACAACATCATCCTGATGCATATCAGCTGGAGCAACACCCTGAAGCTCATCATCCATGATCATTCTGATCATACACTACGTCCTCCTGATGCACACAAAGTATCTATCTAATACATATCATCATACATGATCCACCTGATCATACAATGTATCCACTTGATACACATACAAGTACATGATCCACCTGATCATACAATGTATCCACTTGATACATATACAAATACATGATCCAATTGATCATATCAAGCATCCAATATGATGCATATACAAATACATGATCCAACTGATCATATCCAACATCCAACATGATGCATATACATATAGTACAGGATCCAACTGATCATATCCAGCATCCAACATGATGCATATATAAAGCAGTAATTGGAGCATCGTCCTGATGCTCATCACACAATGCTTACATCCACAGCCATGGGAAGGATCCTCCTCTCACCATGCTTGGAATGGCTCCTGCAAATGTGTCCCATCACTTCTTCCTCAAAGTATCATCAATCTGAAGAACACCAAGCAAGAAAGCTGTCTTGACATCGATCTGGTGTATCTTCCATTTCATCATTTGCTTTGTATTTCTCTATGCTGCCTTCTACAACATGCTTGATCTTATAGATCCACTTGGAAGTCACAACAGACTTCCCTTCTAGTCTTGGGACTACATCCCAAATATCATTCTTCATGATCGACCGGTACTCCTCGATCATGGCATTCTTCCCAAATTCTGGGAACTTCAATATCTTCAATATCTTCAATAGATAACTACGGTTTGATCAATCCCAACCTTCTGCCGAACCAAAAAATTCGATCTTGGTCTCTTAATTTTGATTTTGATGAGGATTATCCATCCATGGTCTCCGATACAAAAATTCCAACATTCTTCGAAACCCTAAATTCCCAAAGCCATGAATGAAGGTGCTCAAAATCCAATTCTGTTTTGACAGAAATATGTACCTGATTGTTTCTGGTGTAACTCCAAAATTTCAGATCTATAGGGTCTGAAAATTCTTCTTGTAGTAGCCTGACTTGTTATATTTCCAATCCCATAGGTCTGAGCTCAATTTCATTCTTTGAGAGAGAGTTATGCTAAGTGTCGCAACGTAACCTGTTTATGGGATAAAATAGGAGAGCAAACTTGTACGGTGTGCCACATGTCACTGGTTCAGTTTCGTCCTCTAAAAAAACTTACCTAAGAAAGTACAGTCTGTTCCCTACCTGCCACATTTTACGAAATTTCATTTGGAGCTTCCTAGCCCAAGTTGTGACCTTTTTTCCTAGGTCACCTGTTTATGACTGAGATCTGGAAGAGGCCGAAACGCTATATTGTACAGATCATAAATCACAAAGTACAACGAATTAGAGGTTTTCCTTTGGACACAAGGTACATGGGGATCTTATCTTCGATCTGTAATATTTTCAGATCCTGAAACGTTTCCAAAATGAATTTATAGGGAAAGTGCTGCGATGACTGGTTTTTTTCTATATCAAGCCCTAGCTTCGCAAGTGCAACAAGTGTCATAAATGCCATACCATGCCTTCTTTCAGGCTAGCTCTGATACCATGTTAGTTTTTCAGAATTTACTTCAATCTGATTTAGGATCTTCAATAATAGAACAACATGTACATCATATCTACAGCATATCAATCATGGACACAATAATGCAAGCACACAAGAGACACAGAGTTTCACGAGGGAAAACCAGGAAGGTGAAAAACCCTGCAACTTCCTTAGATATAGATAGAGCAATGATACAACCCAAGTACAAGAGATAGTCCTCCTAGTAGCAGCTTCTCCTTCCTCACATGTATGCCACTCTCCAATGAGTGTGTGAGTGAATAATAGAATGATCAAATAGAGTGCCTCCCGCACTCTATTTATACACTAACTTGACTTTCCTAATAACCTTACTAGGTCGACCTTAACTTAACCACATAACATAATGTAGACAAGGCCGACCCCCAATAGGGTGGTCTAATAACCCTTTGACCCACATGACTTATATAGGGCCGATCCCAACAAGGTGGTCTAATAACCCATCAAGTATAAGTTATGACACTTACAATATAAATTACTACACTTTCGTATAGAGGAATAATAACATCTCTATAGGAATACAAACACTTCCGTATAGAGGAATAATAACATCTCTATAGGAGTACAATATACATATGTGAAATACATTCTGAAGTTACATATACATCAACAATGGGACCACATACATCAAAATGTATTAAATCTAAAATCCATTTAGATCTATTATAAATGCTAGAAAAATGTTTCTTAACATTCTTCCCAAGTGCACAACCCCGACATACACTATCATGCTCAAAAGAAAATACGGGCATACATTTTACCATCTTTTGAATTCCTGGTAGTGCTTTGTAGTGTAGGTGTCCAAGACTTGGGTGCCATAGATTGAATTGAATGATAGTGTGGTGAATCATAGCTTGAATGTACTTCCCGGGTACCTTGTAGAGGCCTCCCTCTCGAAATCCAATCACAGCAACAGATTCTAGGATTTTGTTCTTTAGCCATAAAAGTGCTTTGTTATCGATGAAGATTACTCGGAATCCTTTGTATTCAAGAACCGAAACCGAGAGGAGATTCTTATTCAATCCTGGAACATATAGAATGTCCTCCACATGTAGAATATCACCGATACTCAGCTGGAATGAGGTGGATCGAAATCCTTGGATCGAATAAGTTGAGTTGTCCCCAAACTCTACCATGCATTTGAATTATTTCTCCTTTAAATTGGTGATACGGTACTCTTTTAACCAGTCATATGTTTGGATGCACCACTATCAATCAACCATGTGTTTGCATTTGTGATGACATATCTTGGAATGGATGAGACAAGATAATAATCCCTTCTTGTCTCCTTTTCTTTGGATGCATTCTTTTGAATGATTTCATCTTCTATGGCAGTAGAAGCATGAAAATTTCCTTTATGCTCTGCTTTGCAGTCTCTTGAGAAATGGCCTTTTTTGTTGCAATTGAAGCATTTAGATTTTTACTTGTCAAAGCCTTTGTTGAACTCCTTCTTTATTGAATGAGATAACTTCTTTTGGAAGAAGGGTTTCTTTCTTTTCTTAATTCTTTCTATGAGGGCAGTATTTTCTTCTTTGATGCACACTTACTTGCTCTAGATTCTCCCCTCCTCCTGGAGGCAATCATGCCACAACCTTTCGAAGTTACGTTGTAACTCTCGGCCATTTACTATAGCCAAGACTGTCTCCCATGAGGATGGGATACCATCAATAGCGGTTTGGAGAAGATCATCTTCATCCACCACTATTCCAATACTAGCAAGTTGATCTCTTACCTGAGAGATCTTGGAGAAGAAGCAGGCCACTGTCTCATCCATCTCAATATTTAAGTTTCGAAGCATATTCTTCAACGGCATCTTTTGACTCGGGCCTTCTTCTCTTATAGATTATTCAATGTATCATAACATTCTTTCATGGTCTTCAACGGTGTGATCACAGGCATCAAGTTATCTTTTACGGAATCATAGATGATCCGTTTAGCCTTATCTTGATTCTTATCGAAGTTGATGCACCATGCATTAGATGTAGGATCCTCCACCACATTGGATACATATCCATCCAAGTCATGTTCCTCTAGGATGTTGAGAATCCTATCCTTCCAAGTGTTGAATTTTTAGGTTCCCTCAATATGGTGTTCCAGTCGTATAGAGACTGATGCCATAGTATTCAAATATTGTGCTCAAGTTCTCAGGATCTATGTAGGCTCTAGATAGAATGCAAAACTGAGCTCCTTCATTCTTTGAGCTCTGATACCATGTTGACATTTGGTTGAGATTTGAGATTTAATTATTTTAGATGAGGAGACTTGAAGTAATGAGACAATTCAATCCATGAAATTCATACAACCATAACACAAGATATACCCTGGGGAAAATCGTCAAAATTATGAGAACAAAAACCCCAACAATTCATCTCAATATAATATAATGGATAGCAAAGAATGCTTTCTTTTACAGCATAGCAGATTGCTTCCAGAAGATAAGATATCACCAAACACTCTTGGTGAAGATACATAAGAAATAAAGAAGAGAGATCAATCATATGTGTTCCCAACGTCACAACAATAACAAGCACAAATAATACCCTGCACAAAGAGAAGCGCCTTTCCTTAAATGGAGAAGAG
This sequence comes from Larix kaempferi, assembly GCA_027924585.1. Taxonomy (NCBI): domain Eukaryota; kingdom Viridiplantae; phylum Streptophyta; class Pinopsida; order Pinales; family Pinaceae; genus Larix; species Larix kaempferi. The sequence continues at coordinate 23,594,256 of BSBM01000502.1, read as the reverse complement.
AATTCGCTTCACATTGGATTCAACAATCTTGTATAACATATTTATACATTCTTGTCTTATATTTTTAACTTCTAACTTAAGGATAAAATCGCCCTCAAATTGGATGTATTAATCTTGCATGGAGTGGTGCGCTCCACTTCTCATGCAGTGCTTCAACACACTGAGTTGTCACTTAGGATGAAATCATTTCTTAACTGAAAGCTTTCCCACTTAGTTAAGTGGATAAATTAAGTGTCGACATGCAAGTGTCACAACTCACGTGTCATATTTTAGTTTAACATAAGTGTCATCATGCAATAACACTTAGTTAACTAGATACTCTTTGTTGTCTCTTAGTTAACTCTCTTTAACTGAAGTGTCATCTTTTAGTTTAACAAAAGTGAAAATAATTTAGTTAACTTGTCCCTTTTATTTAACACTTAGTTAACTGAAATCATGTTGATTGATTTACTTGAATTTACCACAGTGAGTTCTTTAATTAACTAAGACATATCTTTAACTGATGCTTTAACTGAAGCATTGATACTTAACTGAAGCTTTAATAATCCAAGTTCTCTTTAATTAGCTGAAGTGTATGCATGGGCAATTTTGAATTCTCTTGATCTCTATGCTTTATCTTTTATTTCTTTATCTCTTGTTGCATGGTCAATATGTGCTAAATTTAATTATCCATCACATTACATTATACTGAGAATAATTATCATATGTTGTGATCATATTATATTATTCTGAACCAAATGATCATATGCTAAAGTATTTCACTTTAGAGGTGATCAATCTCTAAACGAGACTTAATAGCAACGGATGATCATGGTTAATAATATATCACACAACATTAAATGATTTTAACAAGTAAGGAATGACATTTATACAAAAGGTCCACCTCTTTACGGGAGGTCCATCTCATGGATACCTTTATCCATAAGGGTTGTGCAAGATAATACCTTATAATGAGGGAAATGACATTATCGACTTACATGGGGTGACAGGTAAATACATTCATGTTTTGCATCAATTACTACGAATGGAAAGAGATTAGGATTCTGAAAGTTGTACCTTTTTAACGATGGTTGGTCCTAGCTTTTGCCCAATCTTCCACAGAGATGAACCTAAAAAACAAGCTAACCTTCCTCAACATATATTGACTGTAATATATCTAATGAAATTGAAAGCAATTTGACATTAACTACAATTAGATATCCAAAAAAGAGACATTTCATTGGGACGGGAAGGGTATTTCCACCTTTTATTGTCAAAGAAATGTAGATAAGTATAGATATACCTGATCTGTCCAGACACTTCTGCAACCGAATCCTGGGTTCCTTCTCCTCACAATGACATAAGAATTCCTCTAACGTAACAACAGCTTCTTCTTCCTTCATTGGCTACTCTCTCATGGCTTCCCCTTGTATTTATGGGACAAGGCTGGAAGTTAGATTCGTGAGGCAATTGAATTGGGAGGTTGGGAGAGTTACAGAACCAACCTCAACTAATCCTAATTTGTAATCTTAATATATTTTTTCCATTCATCTTAACATGTGTGCAAGTATCATAATAGTAAACCAGCGTTCAGTATGCAACTTTTGTTCTTTACAACTAGTGCACACATCTTTTGAGGTAAGTGTGCGGGTTCTCTTCAAAAGAACCAACATTTAGAATGCTAGATGTCAATGGAAATAGTAGCACACACATAGTGAAAACTGCAGAAAAAAAATGTTTTTCAGCTGAATATGTGTGACCTCAACAATAACTCATCCAAGGTCAATCTAGCTCTTCCATCCATAGTGTCCTTTTGTGTGATCGACAGGGCAATGTGATCATGGACAGAGAAGTGCAGATTTGACCTATAACAGATGCCCCCTAATGACAGAGTATTCCTTTTTTGTAAATAATCCGCAAAAGTCCGAAAAAGAGTTAAACTTATACTTAAGTGGATGTTCCTTCAATTCCTTTTAACGAGTCTGAAGAGAACAAGTATGCTCGACAATCTTGTTTGTTTTTTAAAAGTCAAACAAGAGCTTAAAAAGACTTAAAACAACTTCATGAATCATAAGTTCATGACTTGCCAGATGACAAAATTCTAGACAACCAAATTAGTAATATATCGCAAACTCAAAAGAAATTTTCTCGATGACATGAAATACTGGGTAGCACATACCTCATCTGACATGTCAATGGAGGAGACACACCTTTGGCATAAACGATATGGTGAAAATTGCAATACTTCACCTAGTTCACCAAAACTTCAAAAAGATATTAGTGGATTAAATGAAATATTAAAATCAAATTAAAACTATACCACATTTAGCAAAGTGGATAAAAATTTAAAACTAAATTTTATAAATAGTTTCAATTTAAAAAAAAATTCACCATTTCAAGTTTTTAGGGCAAATAGTGGTGTGCAAACCTCAAACTTCTTCCATTCGTTGCAACCAAACCAACTTCTGCTTTCACCAAGTAAGTTGTCTCATCATGTACCTTCATTTTTATGCAAAGTTTTTAATTTTTAGTGGTCAATTTCATTTTTTATCAAGGTTTTAAACTCGTTTCTGCACGAGCGCTACGATGTTTGAATAAAACTAGCACACTCGACAAAGTGCGATAGTTCACTTTCAACACAGTGGCGTTCGGGACGCTACTGTCTATTTCAAATAGTAGCGTTCACCGCAAAACATAGGGAAAAAAATAAAAATGACCAATGTTTAAATGGTTTCTTGGAAGAATGGTGCTTGTATGGTGTGAAAGGGAACATGAGGAGATGGATCGACATGCTTTGAATGATCCATTGACCTTACATGCATTAAGAAGGTGCGGCTTGTTAAAATTCTATCGAACGGTCAACATGCGGGCACAAATCCGATTACTTGAGAGTTTCGTTCAGTATTGGGATGCCAATGCATTGGTGTTCAATCTCCAAGGGGAGATTCTGGAACTTAGCATTGACGACATCTACTTCATTACAGGTCTCTCTCGAAGGGGAGATGTAGTGAATATAAAAGGTTCCTATTGAAATGTGGGTGCCTTGTCCATGCAAGATTGCATCAATAGCTACTGTGTGGCGGGGTACCGAAAAGACCGGTAGCCAAGTTCTTATATCCACTGTTGCGAGCTTCCCACTAAAGGTCATCTTGAGTATTATGAACCGGGTGGGAGGAAACGCAACACAACACTTGGCTTCGAGGAACTATATGTATGTGGGCACTGAATGCTTGCAAGGGATAGTGTATGACTGGTGTTCTAGTTTACTGGCAAACATGAAACTTCAGCTTTCCAAGTGCAAAATCGAGAGGATGAAGAACTTTTGGTACAAAAGTATACTTTGTACCTTTTTCTTTGAAAGGGTACATGCATTGAGTCTAGGGATGTCCTTGCCCCCACTCAATCCTCGTGAGCCTATTATGTCTCATTGGGGAGACATCTTCCTACGCTAGGGTGGTGGCGAGAGCAAATTCTGCTATCATGAGGATGATTTCTAGGCGTGGTGGGATCGATAGGTACCAGCTCTTGAGCAGTTCCCTTATGCGGGCATAGACTTCTGCAATGATCCTGAGTTGGCTCTTCCTCCAGGAGCAGCCTGGGGAGAAATTGGTAAGTTTTGTTTTTGAAAAATGAATTATTTTTTTCATTTTATATATATGATTTTTAAATGAGTTTGAAATACTGAAAAAAAATGTCTTATGCAGATGTTGGGCCGGTGTGTCCTGAGGGACACCCTCGTACCTTTGCGAGACCAGTCATAGTAGGAGCAGCCAATGCCTTATTGGCAAACATAGAGGGGAAGATGAGTTGTTTGACTCATGACATTTCGACATACAGGATCGAGCGGATGCCGCTTGACATGCAGGAGAATGTTGTGGGTGTGCCCCCAGCAGGGATTCGGCTACTGAGGAAAGTAGCTAGGCTAGTCATCTGCTACAGAGACGCTATGGCAGAGGCAGATGAGGCCCCTCCTTCTCCATAGGAGAAGGACATATATATGTATATTTTCGAGGCCATTGAGCCCATTTTTGTATATTATGACATTATGACAGACTTATGACTCAAACTCATGTATTTTTTTATATGACTTTATATATACAGTATCCGATTTATTTACATGTGCGTTATTATCTTTATGTGTGAATTGTTTATTATGGATGTGTATGATGTAGATTCCAATCTAAAACGTAATTTGTATATGAATCAGCTAGTGCATTTAAGTTCCTTGGAATGTGTTGATATGTAATGTAATCAAATTTTCTCTCAAGTAACTTAACTCGCAAGAAATGACGTAGCGAAACAGGATCTCTAACTTGATATTCACCCATTAACTGAAACACAACCAGCTGCGAGTCGAGTCTTACCTCTAGATGTGAAATGCCACGGTAAAGAGAATCACAGAGTAACTCTATGACCGCACTGTATTTAGATACATTATTCGTTGTGGGACCCAAGCAAACCACTCCTGAAGAAACCAGTTGGCCAGACGGTGAGTATATAACCCAAGCTGCTGCAGCCAACTGACAGGTGTGGTGGCTAGCGCCATCAACAAATCCTATAAAGTGTTCAGTCGACATCTGAAACACAAAGTAATATACACATAAGACGTAACGTAACCATAAACAAAGTTAACTCTACAAAATGTACAACGATAATACATGAAAAAGCACAGAGGCCTAAGCATAGTACTTCTTCAAGTAGAGCCCATTTCTAGGCTCCGACAACTTATTACCTTCATAGTCCGTTAACTTGTAAGCTCCCTTCTTCAGAACCTTAGAGACTATGTAAGGACCAAGCCACATTGATTTAAACTTTCCATCTCTTAAGGGTTCCTTGTCTTGTTCATAGAGCAAAACAAGGTCTCCTTCGAGAAAAGCCCTAGGTTTAACTGACTTATCGTATTGGCCTTTAAATTGATTCTTATGTGCTTTGTTTGCTGTGAGCGCATCACAGCGCTGCTCATCAAGATGTTCTAGGTGTAGAAAATGTTCTTCTAAGACTGAAGTGTCAGGAAGTAGATGAACAACCAACTTCAATGAGGGAATATCACATTCAACTGGGATGACTACTTCTATCCCATGAACAAGTTGAAAGGGAGAGAAACCGATGGCAGTCTTTACATTAGTCCGATATGCCCAAAGAGTAGGATACAACATGATGTGCCATTTAGTTCGACTAGCATTGACGGTTCTTTGTAGAATGGTTTTCAATGTTTTGTTAACTACTTTGACCTGACCATTTGCTTGTGGATAAAATGAAGATGAATGTTCCTACCGAAAACCTAACATCGCGTATAAGTCGGTCATCATGCTATTCTGAAAGTGTCGACCGTGGTCAATAATGATCTCTTTCGGTACACCAAATCTAGAAATGATATGGTTGAATACGAAATAAGCAGCCGTTTCCCCATCTGCTTTGACAGTAGGCATTTCCTCGGCCCACTTGGTGAAGTAGTCAACGGAAACAATGATGTGATGATGACCTCCAGCCAAAACTGGATTGTAATTCATAAATTCAATCCCCCACTTGGTGAAGGGGCTTGCTGTAATCACAGGATGGGGAGGATTTGGGTGTGCTCTCATATTTTTGGTGAAAAAATGACATCGCTGACAGCGTTTCACAGCTTCCACATAATATTTGATGATCGTGGGCCAAAAATAAACAACACACAGTATTTTCTGGGTTGTTGCCAACCCAGAAAGATGACCCCACAGGATCCACTGTCAGCATCATTCAATACTATCTCGACTTCTTCTAAGGTCAAACAACGATGTAAAATAGAATCTATCCCACATCTATACAGAGTGTCAGAAATGATGAGATAGTTCTTTGCATGATTCTTAAGTTTCCGTCGTTCATCTTGAGAAAAAGCAGGGGGACACCTCAAAGTCTTGATATATACAAAAATATCCCCATACCATGGATCAAAAGATCTGTTCATCCGGGAATGACGACAATTCCTCATGGTGTACTATGTCACTAGGAAAGTCAGAAATCATTTCAGCGAAAACTAGTGATTTCTTTGACTTAGCGGACTGAAAAAACAAGTCAAATTCTTGCAGGATTACAATACATTTATTGAATTTCCCATCGATGATACATCGAGTGAGAACAAATTGAAACGGGTTGACCTCCGCAACCACTGTGGTATTTCATAGTAAGATATAGTGACGTAGCCTCTAAACAACATAGACAATAGCTAATGCCAACTTCTCCACATAAGAATACTTAGCCACAGGAGCTATTAAGGCGCGCGACAAATAGTAAATGACATGCTCTTGGAGCTTGTCATCCTCCTGAGCAAGTACTATGCCGATTGTGTATACAGATGTAGCCAGATATAGAAGGAAATCCTTCGTATAGTCTGGAGGGCTCAACAATGTTGGGTGTGTTATATCTCTTCACATGGTGGGTGCATGTACACCACGATCCCCTCCCCAGGGGGGGGTAGCCCGCCATCCCCCCCCCCGTTCGTTTTGGATCGTTAGGTTCCGAAACGACACGGAGCGCAAATTTTTTTTGGGTTGTTTCTGATTTTTTGTTGTTTCGGCCCATTGTATTCTATCTAATCCCAGTAAATGGATTAGGGTTGTAACCTAATTTCGGGTAAACGAATTAGGGTTTTAGATGCTGTCAATACCATATATTGTATTGTAAATGGTTAAGAAAACATATAATGAAAAGAGTTGTGCGGCTCTAAGTTTTGCTGGTTTTTCCTAGTTAAGGGTTTCCAGGTGAAAATATCTCTGTTATGCGTGTGCCATTATGTATTTTCTGTTATTGGTTAAGAATCTGTATGAGTTTTTACTGCACTATTAAGGTTTAAAACTATCATTTGGTATGAGAGCATTATTGGGTTCAGAGGGATGCCTTTGTTTCCAAGGGTTTGGCTCGATCTTGGATCTGTGATAAAACTAGTTTCAGTGGGAGCTTTGCAGCTGTGATTCTTTTGTTGAAAGAATGGCGAGCACTTCTAGAATCGAGATTGAGAAATTTAACGGTCATAGCTTTGATCTATGGAAGCTCAAGATGGAAGATCTTCTGGTAGATAGAGAACAATGGATCGCATTAGATCCGGGTACCATGCCCACTCATATGGCAAAAGAAGAATGGGATAAGTTGGAAAGAAAAGCAAGGAGCACGATTCGACTTTGCCTCTCAGACTCGGTGTTGGTGAACGTATCTCAAGAAGACAGTGCAAAGAAACTGTGGGATAAGCTATGTTGGCAGGTGGTTCGATGAGGAAATGTCGCAGTACTGCCGACGTGGCGACACATCGGATGAGGGCGCGGAAGGAGTATTTTGTGTTAAAGTATATTGTAGTTGGCGGGTTTTGGGTCACTTGGACCAAATGTTATGTAATGTTGAGTCAATTGTACTGCGGTATGCGGGTTTTTGGGTCATTTGGACCGAGTAAGTTACATATTGGGTCATTTGTCCATAGTGTTGGTTAGGAAGTCGTTTGTAAGTGGAAAAACATTGTAATGGCAGAAGCCTATAAATAGATGAGAGTTGTAAGTGTTAGAGACATATAGAAGATAGAGAGAGTTGGCGAGAGATAAGGAGATATATGCATACGGAGATCTATGTTTTGCTTCTGGTATACGACTGCGACAGTAATATAATGATGATGTTTTGGTACAATCTTTGTGCAATGTTGCAATATATGAATGTTGTTATATTTTCTTGATGCAATGTCTGCTTACTATTGCTGGGATGATAAATGTTGTGATTAAGTAATATATTATAACTCCATGTCGAATGTTTAGAGTTTCTGTTTAAGTACTGCAATAGAGCTAGCTTGTGTAGCCACAAATCTCCTCCTCCCTCGACGGAAACATGGTTCCGTTTGCTCTTCCTAGATGCCTCGGGTGAGACCTCATCCGCTCTGCGGGTGTTGCTAGGCGGGCTCAAACTTGCCCGGGCCGGTGCCCAGGTAGACTGCGATATGTGTCGACAGTGAGGCAAACCCCTGTCGACCGAGGTCGCATTGGTCAACAAATGGTTCCATTGTCGGGATCGTGTGCAGAGTGAAAGGAGGTCATGTTGTGGCATCTGAAGAATCCGGAGATACAAAGCTGGTTTGATCAAAAGTTGCGGGAGTTTGCTGAAGAAGAAATCCCTAAGACGCGACTGATAGTAGATCACTTCCTGGGAAGGTATATTCACGATGGTCCACACGAATGGTTTTTCTATGAATTCTCGGTCATTCTGTACGAATGGTTGTCAAAGCTAACCTTCCAGAAGAGGAAGTTCCAGGGTGGTGAGCCGACGGCTTGGACCCCAGAGTTGATTCAGGAGCTGCAGGAAGTCGATAATAAGGCATCGCAGGTTATCGAAGTTTGGCTTGATAGCATCTTGGAGGGATATATCACTGAATTTGCGGTTGACACACAGAAACTCTATAGTGAAGTTGAAATATATTTCTTCCGCAAACCAAGGGGAAGGTTTCTACTGTCGCTCCAAGTATCGATTAAGATGCTAATCTGCGAGAAGGGTATATTGAAAATGCATCTTGATCAGTAGACAGCCTGGTGGGCAGAGGCCATGGGTACTGCGAATATTGGGGAACGGTACATGGAATGGTAAGGGGCAGATGGGTGCAGACCATGAGGAGACTATGAACGAAGCCAAGGAAGAAAGTGGTCTTACAAGAGGAGGAGCGAGGTTTCGACATGAGAAGAGGTAGAGGACAGGAGAAGGTCCTGCTGCGATCAGACCGCAAAAACGCAAAGGAAGACCACACGGGACGAAGTGACCTCACAGTCCTGATAGAGACAACCAGGATATGCCCAAGATAGAGGCAGGACCAACTCCCGGCACCAACGTACCCACACCTCCGCTCACTAACTCACAAACAACAAGAAATACCACTTCGACACTGCCAAGTTCATCAATTCCGCGGAAATTAATTGGTAGTAGCACATCGAAAGGAGGAAGGAAGCCCAGAATGGCGGGTGATGATGCTTAGTTACAGTTGTTCCACGGAAGTGTGACAAACAACCCATAACAGTATTGGTTTTTGTGTGAATTAGTCTGGACCATGAAACAGATCATTGATGCCGATGCTAAGAAAGGACAGTTAGCCATGAATCTGCAAGGTCGTGCATTAGATTGGTTCATGAAGTTTATTCTAGTCCCTATGGGAGCCCCAGAGAAGTCACTAGATGAGATTCGGGATGGGCTGATTGTTGAATTGAGACGGCCCAAGTCTGAGGCTCAATATATTACTGAATTGAAGGAAATTAAGCATTATCCCAATGAGACGGTATGGGATTTCGACCAGCGATTCAAGACGCTGATGGAAAAGGTTAGTTTCGATATGAGTGCCGTCCAACATAAAGAATGGTTCATTGCGGCACTGCTACCCCACATTTGGCTGTCGTTGATGCAGCAAAACATATCAACGCCTAGCGAAGCTCTAGAGATTGCAATGCAATTGGAGGCATCATCGATTGGAGATAATGCAGCTGGGATGTCGCAGATACAGACACAGCTCGCTAAACTGACTATACAGTTGCAAGAATTGAAGAAGAACAAGGAACAGTCCGATGAAGTATGGTGTACGTGATGCCGACGAGAAGGGCATACGAAGGACAATTGCCCAGATTTTCGTAATTATTTGGTGTCAGGAGCGCCAAACTCGTTGAATGGCGGCAGTATGTCGTGGTGTTGCGTTTGTCAGGTGTTTGGGCACAGTCACGATAATTTCCCATATATGTAGAAAATGGTCACAACCCTGCGAAATCTTTATTGCACATTCTGCAAGTCGGTGGGTCATGATGACAAAGATTTCCGTGCATATGGGTTACTACAGGAGAGAATGTGTGATGCATTCTACGTCAAGGACAATCAGCGCACCATGCAACAAAAACAACTGCAACCGCAGGTAGCTCAGCCGCTACCGCAACCGCAGATGTAGTTTGCACCACAGCAACCGCAGCAGTTCATGCCGCAATATACTCCGATGTAGATGACTCCCCATAGCCACAGTATGTACAACAACCGCAGTATGCACCAGAAAGGAAAGGGATACCACCAGCACCGATGCAGCAACAGTTTAACCAACCTCAGTACCAGCAGTAGGGTAGCTACCGAGGAGGATACAGGAGCGGATGCGGTGGCGGATTTGGTCGTGGAGGAGGAGGCTGAGGTGGTCGTGGACTTGTTCAATGTTACCACTGTGCGGTATGGGGGCATTATCAGCGTGACTACCCACTACTACAGAACGTTCTATTTTGATAATGATCATATGGTTGAGAATTGTCCACAGTTGATTGCATAATGGTAGGCTGCGAACGCTCCGCAGTTACAGAATCAGGCCCAACCACAGCAACCAGTACAGAACCAACCCCCGCGACCACCGTCGAATGCCAATCCAAATGTCAATCAACTAAGGAATCTACAGCAGAACTAGACGTAGGGTGCAAATATTGCGACCATTTCTGCAGAACTGCGACCACAAGATGCTTCGGTGGTTGTTGTCACTCGTGGAGGCAAGATGACTGGGGAAGATAGTTCGTGACGACTGATTCAGTTGGCTGGTCAAAAGACGATACCTTTCAACATTGATATGGAGTGGGAGACATTCCTGGAGGCACGTCGCACCTTGGAGAAAGACTACGGTAAGGCTGTTGTTTGCGATATACCACCTGTCTTTGATACTACATCAGACGTTGATCGACCGCCACCATCGGGGACATTGCAAAAGTTTATTGAAAGCTGTCTATTATTGGCCTGAGACTCGGCTACCCTGGTTTAGATTGAGGGATGGTTGCACTGATTTCCGAAAGGACAGCAAGAGTCGGTAGTAAACTCCCTACAAGGACGGAAGACTGGCAAGGAGATGCGAATGAATATTCAGATTGGTGAATATTATGTTGACTCTATTATTCTTGACCTTGGTTTGGATGTCAACATCTTAACCAAGCAGGCGTGGCAGAAGATGGGGAGTCCCCCATTGAGATGGTCTCGTATGTAGCTCCGGTTGGCTAACCATGCAAAGGTAACACCCATTGGGTGAGTTCTGCAGCTCACGATCGATATTGAGGGCATGAAGACTTATGCTGACTTCGATGTCATTGAAGTGGTTGAGGGAGGAAGCTCTTATCCGACGCTCTTGGGGATTGGACGAGCTAATGATAATGGAGCTGTAATCAACTTCAAGAAGTGCATGATGACGTTTGAGAATCAAGATTTCAGATTCATAGCCCCATTGGATCTGGCTGAAGGATGCCGATACGTTGAGCCTGTAAAAGATGATGATCCCATTGGATGGGACCATGCATTCAGTATTTCTGAAGATTATATTCATCCTACTGCCAACGGTGAGTTGGAGTGGCGCAGCGAGAGCTCTGCGTCTTCTGACTCTGATGATGCCTTGGAACATTGGCAGAACCGATTGCATGAGGTACCATTTCGGAAATGTGGCTTAGTTACGCAATCCCTATGTCATGTTGCGACAGAAACAATCACATTGCCTATCTATGAGGGGTTGCCTGGCCTAACCACATTTTTGACAAAATTTGAAGACCGCGTCTCAAAACCACAACGATTGCTAGCATTGGAGGAAGCACTGAAGGCTGCTCCAGCACGCTGGTGGGAGACACATAAGAAATTCATTAATGGTTGGTCGTAGTGTTGAAGGTTGATGATGGTTCGATTCAGCGATACTGAGGTTTATCACACTGGCAAGTATGATGGCCAGACTAATCTTGGTGATCATGTGATGGAATGCCAACGATTATGGGTAGCGTGACCCAGAGATGAGTGGGTCCATGCTTTTATCCATACTTTGGATGAGATGCCGCGCTCATGGTACATTGCAGCCGAGCTGCGCTGAGACATTACAACATGGGGGGAGTTGATGGTCTGTTTCACTCATACATTCACTTTTGCGGATGCCAACCCTGATTTCCATAATGCCTTACAGCTCATCTATGACGTGGTACTTCAGGTTGTTCCGGAGGCCTACCCTGTCAACCTGCACACATATTGTCAGATGCAGTCTCTCATGGAGTGCTTCAACATTAGTGGTGGGCTAGAGGATGAGGACGATCCCCAGAATGTCAACATTCCCGAATTTGAAGGAAGTCGTGATGTGGTCCCACCTGTTGTGCCAAGTAATCCGTTCAATCAACCATTGTAGCTTCGCAAGATGAATATCGGCATAGAGGCTACTCCCAAGTTTGCTAATGTTGGGAATTATTGGGATGATGAGGTGATGAGTAAGGTTACTGAGTTACTTCATGAGTTTCAAGACGTGTTTCCTACGAAGTTTTCTGAAATGAAGGGAATCCTAAGTGATTTAGGCGAGATGAAGATTCCATTAAAACCATATGCTAAGCCAGTCCGACAGCGACCTTATCGGCTAAACCCGCGGCATAAAGAAAAGGTCAATGCGAAACTTGATAGCATGTTGGACGCTGGTATTATTGAACCTGTGGAAGACTCTGAATGGATCAGTCCTATGGTGGTGTAGGACAAGAAAACAGGTGAAGTACGCATTTACGTCGACTTGCGGAAGTTGAACGATGCCTGCTTGCATGACCCTTTTCCGACCCCGTTTACTGATGAAGTACTTGAAGGGGTGGGAGACCAGGAGATGTACTCATTCATTGATGGATTCTCTGGATACCATCAGATTTGCATTTCCAAGGAAGATTGCCATAAGACAACTTTCATTACTGAATGGGGTTGCTTTCAGTACATGGTAATGTCGTTTGGTTTGAAGAATGCACTTGCGATATTCTCTTGGGTCGTTGTTGCCACATTCAAATATTTTTGCAGGTATATATGGATGATTGGATAGGTTATGGGTTGATTTGTGATCATCTTGCCACTCTGCGATAAATGCTTGAGCGATGTCGACAGCACCAAATATCACTGAACTTGAAGAAATGTATTTTTTGTGCACCGTTTGGGATACTGCTGGGTCATATCATGTGTAAACAGGGATTGCTGGTTGATCCAGCCAAAATTGTGCTCATTTTGGGGTTGCAACCGCCAACCACCATTAAGCAGTTGCGAGTGACTTTGGGTCATACGGGATATTATTGCAAGTTTATCAGGGGTTATGCTGCAATTACTGCTCCCATGGAAAAGTTTTTGAAGAAGGACGCATCATTCTAGTGGAGCCATGAATGTCAGGATAGCTTCGAAAATCTCAAGGTGAAGATGGCGTCGACACCGATCTTGTTCTTTCTGGACTGGAGTAAGGAATTCCATGTCCATGTTGATGCTTCATCGATTGCATTAGGTGTTGTGTTGGATCAACCTGGTGAAGGAGACCTTTATCATCCTATTGCTTTTTCCAGTCAGAAGCTGTCCTCTACAAAACAAAATTACACTACCACGGAGCGGGCAGGTCTGGCCATGGTTTACACGCTGCAGAAATTCAGGCATTATTTGTTGGGTGGACACTTTAAAATGTTCACTAGTCATTCTGCATTGAAATACTTTCTCAATAAGCCTGTGTTGGGGGGGAAGATATGCCATTGGCTACTTTTGTTTCAGTAGTTTGATTTTGAAGTCATTGTGAAACCTAGATGGTTGAATGCTGGACCCGATCATTTATCACGGATTGACACAGGGGAGGAACCGACTAATATCGAAGACGAGTTGCCGGATGCCCAACTATTTAAAGTTGCGGCCGTTGATCAATATTTTGACGACATCCTTTAGTTTCTGGTGACCGACACCACGCCAGATGACTTTACCACTACTCAGAAGAAACAGTTGGTTGTCAAAGCTGCTGACTTTCAGCTAATCACAGGAGAGTTGTATAAATTAGGCACTGATGAGATATTGCACAGATGTGTCTTGCCGCATGAGCAAGCGCAGATATTGGCTGAGGCACATGGTGGAGTAGCGGGAGGACACTATGGTGGTCAGGCGACTGCTTGGAAGGTACTGCATGCAGGGATTTGGTGTCCCACATTACATAATGATGCGATAGACTATGTGCGGTCTTGGGATGTTTGTGAGCAAACTGGCAAGCCGTCCAGATGCGATGAGATGCCGCTACTACCTCAAGTGACATTGCAATCGTTCAAAAAATGGGCTGTGGATTTTGTCGGGCCAATTACTCCACCAAGGAAATGTACGGGTGCGCGGTACATCATCATGACAATAGAGTATTTGACCCGATGGGCCGAGGCAGCACCTGTAGTTGATTGTTCCGCAGCAATGGCTACTCAATTTTTGTTTGATCACATTATCACTCGTTTCGGCTACCCTAAGATTTTGTTGAGTGATCAAGGCAGCCACTTTCGTAATCGCACCATCAGCGCATTGACGGACGAGTTGCAAATACAGCATAAGAAGAGTACACCCTATCACCCACAGGAGAATGGGATGGTGGAGGCATTTAACAAGGTATTAGAGCATGTGCTCACCAAGGTGTGCAATGCAAACTGTGATGACTGGGATCTGAAAATCCCAACAGTGTTGTGGGCCTATCGCACCACATGTAAAAGGTTGACTGCTCAGACACCTTTTAGGCTGGTATATGGGAAAGAAGCGATTATGCCAATGGAGTACATTGTTCTGAGTCTACGAATTGCAGCTGTTACGGACATGGATGATGTCGTGGCATTAGATGAACATCTAGCGCAATTGGCGCAACTGGAAGAAGATCGATTTATTGCTGGCTTTCACCAAGTGGTGGAGAAGGATCGCCAAAAGGCATGGCATGATCGCCACATCAAAAGTAAACAGTTTCAGCAAGGCAACTTGGTGCTATTGTACAACAGCAAGTTTAAGAAACATCCAGGAAAATTGCAGATGCATTGGCTAGGTCCATATTGCATCAGTAGTATTAATTCAGGAGGAGCAGTTGAGTTGTAGAAGTTGGATGGGGCGATACTCCCCAAGCTGGTAAATGGTCACAGGTTGAAGCCCTATCGATCGAGCTTGGAACATTGCGATGCCCGAGTCGCATCGTGAAAAAAAAAACAGAGAGAGAGAGAGAGTGTGTTGTAGGTTGTTTGGTGGTAGATGGTGCATCAACGGAAGAAGGAATGTGCAAGCAGGGAGGCTTATGCCACAAGTTTGAAGCAGTAGGAGACACATGATAGCGTTGCGACCAAGATCGATGGCGGATTTGGTTGAGTTAATGCAGGATTTTGTGATGATTATGGAGGATTTGGGGGTACGGGGCAGTGTTGTGACTATTGTCCCGCCAACATCTTGTGACCCTGTGCCATCATCCCTATACGTGATTGCGCTTGCCAAATTCATCCTGACAACGGTATGTTTTACACATGGCACACTGGGTCGGTATGATCAAAAAGATGTGAGGAGATTGCTCACATGTCGGCACGTGGGATCTTCGGTGGCAGCATGGTCGCCACCCACTGCATCAGTCAATGGGTTCAAGCACGCATATGCGAGGTAATGGGGCATCATTCCCACTGTCGCGCCCCAAGAATGGTCCGACTATAAGTAGTAGAGGCCGATGGTAGTTCGTTACGAAGAAGTCTTTCCGAAATAGCGTGGTTATGCTGTTAGATCAATTTGCAAGTTGAGTTGTGAGGAATTCCAAGGAGGCTGTGGAAATGCTTCACTTTATTTCCCGTGGCAGCACCCCAGGGGCCCTGCGAGCCCGAATGACGAGTGTCCCTGAGCGCCTTGATACGGTGGGTGCATTTACACTGTGGTATGACCGATCCAAGGGCCGGTCCAGCATGTTTAAGTATGTAGTAGTTGTTTGAAGGATTGTGCTCTTCTTGACCAATGAGATGGTTGGGGCGATAGCTCCTCGACCATAGTAGGAGCCGTTTGCCGGTGCGAAACAGATGTAACAGAGTCATCTACTAATTTTGCACCTTGGTATTGTTCGTCCTCTTTTCCTTCCAATTTGTACCATTCACAGAGACTCAAGGATGAGTTTGAGACGTACATGATAGCAAGTCGGGGGATCCTCACTTTCAGGTAAGACTTACAGAACAACGAGACGCTGATCAGTGTAGCAGAAGGCGCAGGACAATAACACGTGATCGAGACAGCAAGAACAGTTGCAGCAATGTCGAACAGCTATATGCAGACTTCAAAGTAAATACCACGGCGTGTACTATGTCCAGCAGATGACGTGGCTCGAGGGCGAGCCACAAGATTGTGTTGGGGGCCTATTGGTAGGCGGTTCGATGAGGAAATGTCACAGTACTGCCGACGCTGCGACACATCGGATGAGGGTGTGGAAGGAGTATTTTGTGTTAAAGTATACTGTAGTTGGCGGGTTTTGGATCACTTGGACCACATGTTATGTAATGTTGAGTCAATTGTAACGCGGAATGCGGGTTGTTGGTTCATTTGGACCGAGTCAGTTAGATATTGGGTCATTTGTCCATAGTGTCGGTTAGGAAGTCGTTTGTAAGTGGACAAACATTGTAATGGCAGATGCCTATAAATATATGAGAGTTGTAAGTGTTAGAGACATGTAGAAGATAGAGAGAGTTGGCGAAAGATAAGGAGATGTATGCATACGAAGATCTATTTTTTGCTTCTGGTATACGACTGTGACAGTAATATAATGATGATGTTTTGGTACGATCTTTGTGCAATGTTGCGATATATGAATGTTGTTATATTTTATTGATGTAATGTCTGCTTATTGTTGCTGGGATGATAAATGCTACGATTAAGTAATATGTTATAACTCCATGTCGAATGTTTAAAGTTTTTGTTTAAGTACTGCAATAGAGCTATCCTGTGTAGCCACAACTCTCCTCCTCCCTCGGTGGAAGCATGGTTCCATCTACTCTTCCTGGACACCTCAGGTGAGACCTCATCCACTCTGCGGGTGTTGCTGGGTAGGCTCAAACTTTCCCGGGCCAGTGCCCAGAGATATTGTGGTATGTGTCGACAATGCGGTGAACCCCTGTCGACCGAGGTTGCATTGGTCAACAAGCTGGGAAATTTGTATCAGCAAAGTCCCTGGTAAATAAGTTATTTCTTTGAAAGAAATTGTACCTTCTAAGAATGAATGAAGGAGACTCTATGTCAGAGCATCTAAATGCCTTCAATACTCTAGTAAGTCAGTTGACATATGTTGGTATTACGATTACTGATGATGAAAAATGTATTAGCTTGTTGTGCTCTCTACCAGATTCATGGGATAGTCTGGTTATAGTTGTTGGGAGTAACGTAACCAACCTAATCTTTGATGATGTGGTTGCATCCCTGCTATTGGAGGAAATGAGGTGGAAATCCATGGACAGTTCAACCAAGGATGCCTTGTTTGTGAGAGGTCACCTTGGAGACAGATCTAAAAATAAGTCTTCAGGTGGCAGATCTAAATCTAGAGGGAGATCTAAATCTCCAGGACCTTCTGTACGAAAATGATGGAAGTGCAATAAACCTGGGCATTACAAGAAGGACTATAAATCCAAAAATATTGATAAAAGCAGAGGATCTAATGATGCTCCATCCGTAGATGGGAAAGAATCTACAGAGGAAGGAGGAGATTTGTACTTGGCATCTTCAAGTACACATGCAGAGCATGATTCGTGGTTGATTGACTCAGGTGCATCTTTTCATATGACTCCTCACGGGGAGTGGTTTTTTGAATATGAAAAGTATGATGGAGGTGATGTATTCCTGGGAGACAACTCGATGGAGAAAATCATAGGTCGAGGAAAGATCAAGCTACTGCTCAAAGCTGGAAGGGTAAGAACTCTTCCCGGGGTTCTACACATTCCAAAACTGTCTAGAAACCTCATATCTGTTAGTAAAATGGATGATGCAGGTGTGAAAACTATGTTTGAGAAGAACACATGCAAGATGGTTCGAGGGTCAATGGTGCTGATGAGGGGATTTCGGATTGGAACTCTATACAAGTTGTTGGGAAGCACTTTTAATAATGGATGTAACAGTACTATTGTTCCCGAGGGTAAAAATGAAGGAGACAGAGTCCTTACTGTCTCTAGTGAGAAGACAACGCTATGGCATTGAAGGCTGGGACATATTGGAGAGAAGGGTCTTCGACTATTACAAGGTAAAAGTATGGCTGAAGGCATGTCTGATTACACACTATATTTTGATTTCTTTGAAAATTCCTTATATGGTAAACAAAATCGGGTAAGATTCTCATATGGTGTTGTAAGAGCTAAAGGAATCTTAGAGTTAATACATAGTGATGTGTTTGGACCTGTGCATGTTCCATCACTAGGTAAATATGTGTATTATGTTTCATTCATAGATGATTTCTCAAGAAAAACATGGATTTATTTCCTGCGTAAGAAATCTGAGGTTTTTAATAGATTCAAAGAATTTAAGGCTCTTGTAGAGAATCAAACTGAAAAGAAAATAAAAGTGCTGAGAATAGATAACGGTGGAGAATTCTGTGGAAATGAATTTGAGGAGTTTTGTAAGACGTGTGGAATAGGAAGGAAAAAGAATACTCCATACACACCTCAACAGAATGGGGTTGCAGAAAGGATGAATAGGACGTTGATGGAAAAGGCAAGGAGTATGCTCAGTGGTGTAGGGCTAACACAACAATTCTGGGAAGAAGCTGTTGACACTGCATGTTACTTGGTAAATAGGACACCCACATTAGTGTTGGTTGAGAAGACACCTCATGAGTCTTGGACTGGTAAGAAACCCTCTCTCTCGCATCTCAGAGTGTTTGGGTGTGATGATTTTGTGCATGTTCCAAAGGAAAAAGGGAGCAAGTTGGATAATAAAGCAGAAAAATGTATCTTCATTGGCTACAAGGATGCAGTGAAAGGTTACAAGCTGTGGAACCCAGTAAAAAGGCAAGTAGTTTACAGTCGAGATGTGATCTTCAAAGAAGTTGAAAACACTTCCAGGATTGAAGATGCACCAAAGGAAAAGGATCCAGAGAAACTACAGTTTCATATTAAGGATGAAAGAGGTGGTTCAGTTGAGGAACCAGATTCGTCTGAATCAGATGAAGAGGCTGAACCATAGACTCCAGTCTTAAGGAGATCTGACCGAGTAAGAAGGAAATCTGAAAGCTATAGTCCACCTGATTTTCACTATAATTTTGGGTTTTTCTATTATTGATGATGATCCTAGAACTGTTAGAGAGGCAATGGATTCAGAAGATAGTAAACTATGGAAGAAGGCCGTGATGGAAGAAATGGATGCCTTGGACAAAAATGAGGCATGGGATCTGGTTGAGTTGCCAGAAGGAAGAAAACCTATTGGAAGCAAATGGGTATTAAAGAATAAGTTAAATGCAGCAGGTAAAGTGGAGAAGTACAAGGCTCGACTAGTAGCGAAAGGTTATTCCCAAATTAAGAGCATCGATTTTGGTGAGATTTTCTCACCTGTTGCAAAATTAACTTCTATTAGATTTCTTTTATCTATTTCTATTGCTTTTGATCTTGAAGTAGAGCAGATGGATGTGAAGATGACATTCCTACATGGAGAACTTAATGAAGAAATCTATATGTAGCAACCAGAACGGTTTGTGGTGAAAGGTAAAAAGGAGCTTGTCTAAAAGCTGAAAAAGTCCCTCCATGGACTGAAACAATCTCCAAGAATGTGGTATCAAAAGTTTGATACTTATATACTGGGACTTGGCTTCTCAAGAAGCAAAGTTGATCACTGTGTTTATTTCAAACTAATTGGTGATCATTTTATTTATGTGATATTGTATGTTGATGGTATGTTGCTAATTGGAAACAATAAGGAAATCATCAAGGATGTCAAAAATTAGTTTTCATCTGAATTTGACATGAAAGATCTTGGTGCTGCAAATTTTATTTTGGGCATGGAAATAAAAAGAGATCGAGAAAACAGGAAACTCTTGTTGAATCAGAGGAAATATGTTGAGATAATATTGAAGAGGTTTAATATGCAGGAAAGCAAACCAGTGAAGGTGCCCATTCCTGTAGGTGTAAAGTTATCTCCAGAACAGTGTCCCACGACACAAGAAGAGGTAGAGGACATGTCTCATGTTCCCTATGCTAGTGTTGTTGGCAGTTTGATGTATGCTATGGTCTGTACTAGACCAGATATAGCTCATGCAGTGGGAGTTTTGAGCAGATATATGTCAAAACCAGGAAAGAAACATTGGACTGCAGTAAAGAGGGTCTTCAGGTATTTGCGTGGCACTAAAGATTTTGCAATCTACTACCAACGAAGATCCGGACTAAATAGAGAGATGGATATACAAGTATTTGCTGATGCTGACTGGGCTGGAGATCTTGATCATAGAGGATCTACAAGTGGCTACGTTTTTAAACTATTTGGAGGAGAAATCAGTTGGATGAGTAGAAGACAAGCTGTAGTTGCACTCTCAACTATAGAAGCTGAATACATGGAAGCTACCCATGCAAGTAAGGAAGCTGTATGGTTGCAAAGGTTGTGTTTAGGTATCGGTTTTGTTCAGAATGCAGTGAAGATAGGCTGTGATAGCTCAAGTGCAATCTTTCTGGCAAAGAACCCTACTTATCACTCGAAGACAAAGCACATGGATGTGCAGTTCCATTTCGTCAGAGACATGGTTGAAAAAAACAAAGTATTGATGGAGAAGGTTGATACTTTGGAAAATGTTGCAGACTCTTTGACAAAGTCTGTGAGTACTCATAAGTTCTCTTGGTGTAAAGAGAACATGGGCATTGTTGCCCTTGACTGTTGAAGTCATAAATTTCTCCTGTATGTGAAGAGAACAACAAGTGGGAGAATATTGGGTGTGTTATATCTCTTCACATGGTGGGTGCATGTACACCACGATCCCCTCCCCAGGGGGGGGTAGCCCGCTAGGCCCCCCCGCTTCGTTTCGGACCGTTAGGTTCCGAAACAACACGGAGGGGGCCATTAGGCCCCTAGAGTCCGCCGCAAATTTTTTTTGGGTTGTTTTTGCTTTTTTACTGTTTTGGCCCATTGTATTCTATCTAATCCCGGTAAAGGGATTAGGGTTGTAACCTAATTTTGGGTAAACGAATTAGGGTTTTAGATGCCGCGAATACCATATATTGTATTGTAAATGGTTAAGAAAACATATAATGAAAAGAGTTGTGCGGCTCTAATTTTTGCTCGTTTTTCCCAGTTAAGGCTTTCCAGGTGAAAATATCTGTGTTATGTGTGTGCCATTGTGTATTTTCTGTTATTGGTTAAGAATTTGTATGAGTTTTTACTGCACTGTTAAGGTTTAAAACTATCAAACAAGGGGGGTGATAGTAATTCCTTTTTCAAGGCCTCAAATGATGTCTAAGTAGCCTCATCCCACATAAAGTAGGTATCTTGTTTGAGCAGTCTCATGAAACCTTTTGTGATTTTGGCATAGTTAATGATGAAACGCCGTAAGAAGTTAGACATACCCTGTTGACTTTGAAGTTGTCGTAGGGTTTGAGGAGGATGCATATTATAGTAGCCTCAACTTTAAGTGGATCGACCATGATACCACGACTAGATACGATAAAAACTAGTAAACATCCAGACTCGACGCAGAATACACATTTATTAGGATTTAGTCGAATCTTGTAATATCTGCACCATTCAAACACAAGTCTCAAATGATCCCATCTCTTGTGAGATCGCACTGGGAGATCGTCTAGGTAATATTCGGCTACGTGCTTGATATCATGAAAAGAAAAGTTCATTGCACGTTGAAAGGTAGCTCCAACATTCTTCAAGCCAAATGGCATCTTTCGATAAGTGAAGGTCCCCCAAGGACAAATAAAAGCTTTCTTTTGCTGGTCTTCAGGTTTAATCTGGATCTGGTTATACCCTGAAAAATCATCCATGAAAGAAAACATTTCATGGCCTGCACACACATCTATAATATGATCTATGAATGGTGTGGGGTATTTTTCTTTAGGACAAGCTTTATTTAGATCCCGAAAGTCTGTGCAGACTTGAATGGTTCCTTGCTTTTTATCTACCAGAATAGGGTTTGAGACCCATTCTGTCATAGCAATTGGATAGATGAATCCGGCTTTAAGCAACTTCTCAACTTCTACCTTAATGGCTACTACTTTTCTAGGATTGATTGGATAGAGCTTCTGTCTCACAGGATTAGTATTCGGATAAGTTGTGATGACATGCTCTACAATGGCGGGGTCGATTCCTGGCATCTCCTCGTAAGACCAGGCGAAAACATCGCAGAATTCCTTGAACATATTGGTATATAAAGTGATCTCCTTGGGAGAACAATCTGCCCCAATGAAAAGGTTTTCCACGACTCCAGGTTTGATGGAAATATTGATCGGAATGGTTCTCGATATTTTTTCCATATTCCATTTAGCATAAACAGCTTTTGAAGTAGAAGGGGTAGTGGACAAATCAACATTACCACTGGGTCTCATAGAAAACTCTCCTCTCTCTATCCTGTCCAAATCGGGAAGAAAATATGACCTATGGTGCATGTGTTCCCAATGATGGTCCAGGCCTATCAATGCTTCCAAAATAGCCTCATCAGAGGTAAAAACAGTATCTAGACAGTCGAAAGAGTGGATAGAGTCCACTAACCATGCCGATGCATACTCCATATCTGACTCAGCAGAGATCAATGGAGTCATTATATGTTGTGTTGCGACATGTTGTGAATCTAAGTAGGCCACCTCTGAAATAGATAGGGGCACATCTGGTTCTGATTCAGTGGGAGAATCCATGGATCTGTCGTTTGACAGATCATGAAAATATCAAATGATGAACACTCCTCAAAACTAATAAAATGAACAGGAGAAGGTAGGTCAAAAGTGCTCATTAATGACCCATAGAGACCTACCCCTAAACTCTCAATAGCTAGGTGAGACTGATCAACCAACATAATTGTTGAGTCCGATGAAGTCTGGTTGTTTTTCTGAGCAAACAAAAGTTGATAAACTGTGATGATCTTGCCTTCATGAGGGAACATTAAAACTCAGAAAACGGCCGATGGCACTGCTTGCATTGCATACTTCGAGCGCCTACCTATTAAAAAATTGTAATCAAGTGGAGCATACAACACTTCAACCTTTATAGACACTAACTTACCAGCAAGTTCAATGTCAAATGATGGTAAGACTTCCTGTGGACAGAAAGATCTTCCATCAAAGGTCGTAAGCAAGGTGTTCGAGGGGGTTAAATCGGGTGAGCCCAAAGCCTTCCAATAAGAAATGGACATTACGAACGTAGACACACCCTCATATACAATAGCTCGTCCAATGGTCTTGGGACCATGAACTACCTCTATTTGGAGAGTGACGTGGTATGGAAACAGGGGTTTGATGGTGGTCATATCAAACCGAGCAAGCATATTGGATGAAGCTACGCTTCCAATCGCTGCAAGAAGTGCACTACATTGTAATGGACAACTCTGCAGTACTTCTAAAGTGGACATGGCATAGGGGGTTTGGGATAAATCCTCCACAACATTGTAGGTAGGGGCATCCCATGCATTGGGGTTGTGCACAGCCCGTTTGAAGACAGCTTTCGGGATCTTCGGCAACGAATCCACCGGTCTCTTGATGTGGAGAGGGGTAGATGACTCGGGAACATCCTTTTGCTGTGGATCCGGGGTATAGCTTCTAGCTCATGTGTTAGGAACCCATGTCTTTACTTTGTTAGTATGTTGTTGTTGGACGCATATGCGTTGTAAGTCGTCCCGTAGTATTTGTTGATCAATAATTTGTGTTATTGTTGTTGGCACATATGCTTTGTAAGTCGCCCGTAGTATTGTGATCCATAGTTTTTAACGGCCCATGGTTTTGACCCATAGTATTGGCGCCTAGAATTAGTATATAAGTGTGTGTCGAGACCTATGAAGGCACCGTGAAGTTATTTGTATTGAGCTTGCTCAAAGGAGGTTGCCCCCTCGAAGTGGCCTGTGATCAATATAAAAGTGATTATGAGTTCTGTCATTTCTGCTATTTCGCGTATTCTTTTTAATTAATTGTTGCAGGTGCATCACATCTAGTATCAGAGCACTTTCTTGGGCTTGCTGGGTGAAATTTCTGCCAATTTTGTTTTCGCATCTGTTGCAGGTTCGGATTTGGGAATAATCCCTATCCTCTTAACTGTGGGAAGTACTTGGGCATAAGCCCTAAAAATCATTGTGAGGAGTACCACAGGAACCCCGAAGTAGCTGGCCCATTGAGAGGACCTGCCAGTGAAAAGGGAAACGACCCCTACCTGATTGACTAGTTCCCACCCGTGAGGTAAACCAAGAGCTGTCGTTTGTGGCAAAGCGGTTATCAGTTTTACCTGAGCCATGGAGTGAGGGGTACTGCCCCAATACACAAGCCGTCAGACAGCATTGGTGGCCGAGTGAAACCCCTGAACTGTTAGGAAGCCGCACATACCTGGGGTCCATATCTACTTTCAGCTGAACTATTGTCGATCACTGCTACGCCGTTTCAGATCCATTTTGCAAGCCGTTCCAGATTCATCCGTTTTCAATCCATTCGGCGATGTTCCAGATTCCTTTTGAGCCATAGCCGCTCCAGTCTGAAAAAAAGAAAAAAAAAAGGGGCTCCAGTATGAAACAGAGATGCAAGCACGCAGAGAAAAGGGGCTTTGCTATAATTGTGATGAGAAATTCACTCGGGGACATAGATGTGTTCAGCAAAAGCTCTATCTATTGGATGTGGAGTCTCCGCCTGCCTCTGAAATTGGTGACGAAGATCCAGAAACACTGGATGCTCCGGTCGACATTCAGGAACCTCCTATTGACCCTCCGTCTCAGGATGACCAGCCAGAGATATCTCTCCATGATTTAGCTGGAATCACCACCCCCCAAACAATGCGGGTCAGGGGTTACTTCAAGAAGCTTCCTCTTACAATACTCATTGATTCTGGGAGCACTCATAATTTCATTCACCCTCGGATCGCCAAACAAGCTGATTGTTTTATCCATCCTTGCTCCAACTTTGAAGTCATGGTTGCCAATGGGGGCACCTTACCTTGCAAAGGGAAGCGTTTAAATGTGCGTATCTCTATGGGAGATTATACCTTGCGCTCTGACATGTTTGTCTTTCCCTTAGGTGGATGTGATGTGGTTTTGGGCGCTCAATGGCTACGCACACTTGGCCCTATCTTATGGGATTTTGCTAAACTTTGGATGTAGTTTTCCCTCAATGGAAAAAAACACACATTGACAGGATTACAACCAGGTTCTCTCAGCATCATTAGTTCACATCGCATGGAAAAACTCCTCAAGAAGAATTCACATGGTGTCATTGCTCAGATCCATTCCATCCAGATGCAACCATCAACAGTCTCCACTACTCCTTTGGATCTACAACAAATTTTGGATCGATATACAGGTGTCTTTGCTGAACCAGTGGGATTTCCACCTTCCAGGCCAGAAGACCATCGTATTCAGCTCCTTCCTGGCAGCGTTCCTCCCAACATCAGGCCATATCGCTACCCATTTCACCAAAAAACAGAGATTGAAATGCTCGTTCGGGACTTATTGAAGCAAGGTATTATTCGCCCAAGCACTAGTTCCTTTTCTTCTCTAGTTATTCTTGTCCGCAAAAAAGATGGGTCATGGTGCCTCTGCATTGACTTCCGAGCACTTAATCACCTCACCATCAAGGATAAGTTTCCAATTTCTGTTGTTGATGAGCTTCATGGGGCTCACTTTTTCTCCAAGTTGGATCTTCGTTCTAGGTATCATCAAATTCGGGTTCATGAGGATGATATCCCTAAAACAGCTTTCCGCACACATGATGGCCATTATGAGTTGTTGGTCATGCCCTTTGGCCTCACTAATGCTCCTTCCACATTCCAGGCCTTAATGAATAAAATATTTCGACCCTACTTGTGAAAATTCATTCTGGTATTCTTTGATGATATCCTCATCTACAGTAAAACATGGGATGAACATCTCCAGCATTTGGATCTTGTCATGCAACTTTTCTCTGACCATCATCTCCATGCCAAGCAGTCTAAATGTGTTTTTGGACAGAAGGAAGTTGAGTATCTCGGGCACATTATCTCAGCACAAGGGGTTTGCGTGGATCCTGCCAAAATCGATGCCATGAACAATTGGCCGCATCCTTAGACACTCAAGAGCCTTCGTGGTTTTTTGGGGTTGACTGGCTACTACCGCAAGTTTGTCAAGGATTATGGGAAGATTGCAGCTCCATTAACTGCTCTATTGAAAAAAGATGCCTTCACATGGACACCTGCTGCTCAGTGTGCATTTGACAAACTAAAACAAGCTATGTGTACTACACCTATGCTAGCTATGCCCGATTTTTCCAAGCCCTTCACTATTGAGAGTGATGCTTGCAGCAATGGACTTGGTGTTGTTCTCCTTCAAGATGAACACCCCATTGCGTTCACTAGCAAAGCCCTTTCAGGTAAGAATTTAGCTTCCTCTACCTATGAGAAGAGAATGATGGCTATTTTGCACAGTTCAGAAGTGGCGCCCATACCTATTAGGTAATCATTTCTGCATCAAGACTGATCACCAGAGTCTGAAATATTTCTTGGACCAGCGTGTCTCCTCCCTGGCACAACAGAAATGGGTTAGCAAACTCATGGGTTATGACTATGAGATCACTTACAAGAAGGGTAAAGACAATATTGTGGTAGATGCTCTTTCTCGCACATTTGATGCCCAAGGTTCTCTTTCAGCTATTTCTATGCCTGTTCCAAATTGGTTGCAATCTATTGAACATGGTTATGTCAATGACTCCTCCTTATCTCAAATCATCCAACGCTTGACCAACAACCCTTCTGCTGTACCACATTACTCTTGGGATGGTGCTTCTCTGCGATACAAGGGTCGTCTGGTGCTTCCCCAGAGCACAGATCTTCAACAGGCTATCTTCTATGAACACCATGCTTCTCCATCGGCAGGGCACTCTGGGTTCCTCAAAACGTATGAACGAGCACGGCGTAACTTCTTTTGGCAGGGAATGAAAAGGACAATTCAACAAATGGTGGCCGAATGTGATACCTGCCAGCGCAATAAGGGTAAAACAACACTCCTTCCAGGATTGCTTGAACCCTTTCCCATACCTACATGGATTTGGACAGATATTTCTATGGATTTCATTGAAGGGCTCCCTAAATCTGGTGGGAAGACAATGATTCTCATTGTGATTGATTGCCTCTCCAAATATAGTCATTTGTGTGCTCTCAGCCATCCCTATACAGCCTCCTCCGTCGCTCAAATTTTTATGGACCAGATCTTTCGTCTTCATGGCATCCCTTCTTCCATTGTCTCGGATCGTGATGCGACTTTCACCAGTCATTTTTGGACAGAACTATTTTGCCACACTGGCACCAAACTGAAGATGAGTTCAGGGTATCACCCACAAATAGATGGTCAGACTGAAATTGTCAATAAATGCTTGGAAACTTATCTTCGTTGCTTCACCTCGGAACAACAACATCAGTGGGAAAAATGGCTCCCTCTCGTTGAATGGTGGTACAATACCTCTTACCACACTGCCTCTAAAATGACCCCATATGAAGCAGTCTATGGTCAGGCACCTCCAACTCTTCTTCCATACACCCCCACCAGTTCACCAGTTCAGGAAGTTGACACGGTCCTTCGAAACCGCGATTAGATTCTTCGCATTTTGCGGGACAATCTTCACATGGCAAGAAATCGCATGAAGCAACAAGTTGATTAGCACCGTTCTGAGCGCACTTTTCAAGTCGACGATATGGTTTTTCTTCGTCTCCAGCCGTACGAACAATCATCCTTGAAACTCAAAGGGCGTCATAAGCTCGCTCCAAAGTTCTATGGGCCATATCGGATTCTTCAGAATATTGGGTCCGTTGCTTATAAATTGGAACTTCCTCCTTCTTCCCGCATTCATCCAGTCTTTCATGTCTCTTGTCTGAAGAAAGTTCTTGGCACCAACATCAGTGGACAAACGATTTTACCCGAACTGGATAATGAAGGATCCATCCTTTTGGAGCCAGAGGCCATCCTCAATCGGCGCACGCGTCAGCTTCGCTCTCACTCTATCATAGAGGTCTTAATTCAGTGGCACAACATGCAACCAAAGGATGCTACAGGGGAACCACTCCTTCAGATTCAACAACAATTTCCACATCTAAAGCTTTGAGGACAAAGCTTTTTTTAAGGGGGAGGGGATGTTAGGAACCCATGTCTTTACTTTGTTAGTATGTTGTTGTTGGACGCATATGCTTTGTAAGTCGTCCCGTAGTATTTGTTGATCAATAATTTGTGTTATTGTTGTTGGCGCATATGCTTTGTAAGTCGCCCGTAGTATTGTGATCCATAGTTTGTAACGGCCCATGGTTTTGACCCATAGTATTGGCGCCTAGAATTAGTATATAAGTGTGTGTCGAGACCTATGAAGGCACCGTGAAGTTATTTGTATTGAGCTTGCTCAAAGGAGGTTGCCCCCTCGAAGTGGCCTGTGATCAATATAAAAGTGATTTTGAGTTCTTTCATTTCTGCTATTTCGCGTATTCTTGTTAATTAATTGTTGCAGGTGCATCACATCATGTTTGTAAAAGCGTGCCTAAATTAACCATATTAATAAACGATTGATCAACAGATGAGGCATGATGAGTTCCCACAACACTAGAGTTGCCAGAAGCTGAACCTTGTCCGTGAGGGAATGGGTCTTTTAAGATAGCTGGTTTCTTCTAATGGAGTAGCTTCTAGGATTCCTCCATCAGAGGGCATTGATGGGTAAGGTGGTCCTCTTTGAATAAATTGCAAGGGAACTTCACTTTCCTTTTATGTTTGTTTCCCTCCTCGACATTTTCTGTGTTCTTGGGATTTTGGTGGTTCGCCTCCCCTTTCTTGCCCTTCTTTTTGTTGTTGGGCTGCTGAGGTTCCTTTTGATTCATCTGCACTTGTTGTACAGATTCCGTTTGCGAAGGGGAGGATGCAACCGAAGTTGCTTCTGCAGCAGATTGTTTGACAGATAAGGCGTGAACCTACTTAGTTAAAGCATCAAACGCTGTAGAATCTATTGAACCCACGATGCCATCAGCATGTGGTCTAGGCTTAGGTTTACCTAGACCTATGTTAGACCTTGGTGCATTGGGAATAATCTCATATAAGAGCCCAGACTGAGCATATACTAGATCGAGCTACTAGGTTCTAAGGATAACTTCCTCTTAGGAGGAAACCCAAGAAGTTGTCACTTCCTTATAAATGTAAGGGAGGAGTGATTTGAGATACCACTCTAATAAGAACTCTAGAGGGATGTCATCTTTAATGAGCCTCTTCCTCCTTTGCCACTTCTGAATATGGTCAGATAAGTGAGTGGCTTTGTTCTGTTGAAAGGTTGATAGAAGATCTATACTGAAATCATACCGGACAGGAAGTTGGAAGTGATTCGGAAAAACAGTAGCTAGATCCCAAAGGGTGCCATAAGCAATTGTGGGTAGTTCAATGTACCATTTAGCTACAACACTACTCAAGGTTCTCTAAAAGAGCCTCAATCTGATGGAATCATCATTCAACGAATTAAAAGAGCACTAGAGATGGAAAGATGTCACATGATCACCGGGACCCTCCCCAGTCTTTCCTTCGAACTTTGGAATGTTAGAAGGAATCTTGGTCGGGACAGGTGGCCATGCGGGGTGATGCCTCACCTGATCGTTAGTGAGTTTTGAAAGGTCTGGAAAATTCAGAGTTTCCAGAAAAGGTAAACGAGGTCTTCCCGATGGCACTTGGTTAGCGAGGCTTTGGTAGGCAGAAACACCTAAAGCCTGACTTGTGTACTGTTGGTTGGGGTTTCCTCCAGCCACCGGTTGTGAAGCAAACGCATTGCTAAAATTGCTCCAACCAAAAGAGAGAGGGTTATTCCCTTGAGTGTGTGTCCATTGCGGCTGGGTGTTATCCCCTCCGTAATGTGGGTTAAATGCGTTACCACCTTCTCCACTAAATAGTGAAAAAGGGATACTCCCTACAGCTATATGAGATGTCTGCACATTGGAATGATGTACATTCTGACCTGTGTAGGGGTTAAACCCAGGTGTAGATGTAATGGATGGCACAGGCATCGAGCCTACTATAGTTGTGGATAAAGTGGGCATCGAGCCTACAAAGGGCATGGAGGGAGCTGTGTGCCCTCCAAACGAAGGGAAACCTTGTCCGAAAGGAGTAGTTTGTGGAATTCCCTGGGATTGTTGCATGAAAGGAGATGAAGTAGACGGTATCGAGGATATCCAGGTGACAGGGATCTGAAAAAGTCCAGTAGTGGCACCAAAAGGGGTAGCTGTTGTCGAAGGTTGAGAAATAGACATCCCTATGGTACTAGTGTTGAAACTAAAAGAAGGATTTGAGGTAGATGTAACCTGCAATGAGGTGGATACCGATGTGCTTGCGAAAGAGTGAGAGAGAGCTCTCGTAACCATGGCTACAGAAGGAGTTTGGGGAACTCCAGTTTCATCTCCGGAACTAGCCATGTGATAACCAGGGGTAAACTAGTATGCACTATACTCAGGTTGGCCTAGAGAGTCTACAATTATGAGTAACAGATCACTTGGTCCAGTCAGAGGAGGGTTAAAAGGAGTGCTAAACTCTCAAAAATTTAAATCCTCAACCTCAACAGTATCAAAGACCTTTTGATCCTGAAATCTCACCTGTGGTTCTCTAGGGAGTTCAGTTTTGCCCGTAAGTTCATATGAACCATGGGAATCTGTCCTCCGGCGTCACGGTGGTGGTAAAGGCTCGACAATGAGTGGGGAAAGGTTTTGCAACCTCCAAGACCTACGAAGAGGTTGGTCCTCCACAACTATATCAAAAGAAAACTAAGTATAAAAATCTAGTGGTCACTAAAACGACTAGGGAGCAAACAACATACCACTAAAAATTCCCTAAGTGATCAAAACCAGGAAAACAAAGCTAATACACTTAGAAGCAAGTCTGGGATGATGAGGGCCCAGAACAAACTAATAGAGTATCAACGGTCAGTTATACGACATCCAATGGAGGTCCTCTGGGTGCAAGCATTTGAATCACCAAACCTGCCTCTTGGGATTACTGCCAAAGGGTTACCTTCCACGTCTGTATGAGGTAAAGTGGAAATAACCTTCCACTCTACCTGTGAAAATCCCTAGGGTTAAGATACTAAGGATACCAAAAATATGAAAAATACCTGGGGGAACAGTCGTCAGCCTAGCCAAAATGCATGGGCAGGGTAGCAAAGCCCGAAATCCAAAAGCACTAAAAAGTATTAGTGGACCGTCGTACGCAAATTAGCTCTGGTTTATGTTTGAAAGGAAAGTGAGGGGGTATCCTCAGCAGTTCCAGTCGCACACGGCCTCATGATTAACTCTAGTTTGAGTAGAGCGTTCCCAGGATATTTTGATATAGGTGGGTTTACCTAAGAGATTGTATTACTACGATTGTTAAGTAATGAAATCGATTTCGGGTAGTTTAAGGTGATTTACCCTGAAACCCTAGCCTAAGCTAGTTGATGTTGTGCCATACCTAAAAAGAAAAAGTTGCTAATTAATTTTAGTAAATTTTCTTTTTAGAGGCTAATTTTTACTCAAGAAGGGTAGTGAAGTGTGTGGAATGGTTTTGACAAAAAGCAAAGTGTGTACAAATAATGCTTTTAAAACTTCACAAAGACTCTTTTTGCTTTTTCGTTTATTTTTCAAAATAAGAAATATGCAATCTTAAGCATAATTTTTATTTTATTTTTTCTTTTAAATTTTCAAAGCAAGACAATCTATGCTACTTCGAAAAATGATGATAAATCTTACTACTAATCTACCAAATTCAATTTTTATCTTTTCTTTTATTTGCATAAGAAAATGAACTTGAAAGAAGGAAAAAGCAAGATCTAACAAAGGTGTGGGTAAAGATAAAATACCTAATGGCTTAGACCAATCGAATCAAAAGATAGAAAAAGACTTGACCGACAGAGTTGTTTCGATGGAAAAAAATCTAGGTTTGGAAGAGGGTGTAAAAGAAGAAAGGAAAACAGATGCATGCAATGGAAAAAACAGACCAAGAGGCTGATCCTAAGCACAAAAAACCAAGAAAACAACCGCCAAACAAACAGGGTAGGCAAGCAAGCCAAAGGTAATTCTACTGCCACACAAGCTCAAAGGAAAAGCTATCAAGAAGGCTTCAACTAACTCAGACTGACCTGAACATAAGTTCATAAGGTACCTAGACTATCAAACCTTTAAAAAACCACCCAAAAATACTCAAACTGGGATCAAACCCTAAAAAATAAGGCAAAACGCAGTAGAAGTGCACAGGTATTGCAACAGACAACAAGCATTGAGTGTGTAGGTCTGTATCAGTGCAACACACGTCTAGGGAAAAAAGTGCGCTACTGTGACTAGCAGAGAGTCGTGCACAACTTCAAAAAGGCTTAAAAAAAACAGAAAAGACACCTAAAACAAGTGCTAAAGAAGGTAAAGCAATCTAAAGGACTTCAAAGAGGTAAACAAGACTAAAAAAGACAAATATGTATTAGTAATCAGTCAAAGAAGCAAGGAAAATGCCATAAGTAGACCCAACAACCTGGAAACCAAACCCTAGTGGAAGGCTTAGACCTACAAGAAAAATGCACTTATGTCTGGTATAACAACCAGTTCCTGCAACCAAAAATGCGCGATTATGTTTCATAGAAACTAGCGTACAAGGAGGAAAGTACGCTTCTGTATGCACAGAAGACCAACGCACAGGGACTTAAAGCAATAAAAAGAGCTTTTCTCAGCTAGACTAAAATGAATCAAGATAAAAGGAACAACAAGGTAACCTATAAAAAACCTCTCAGAAAACAAAAAGACTACATAAACTGAAAGAAAACTTAGCAAGGTCCCCTAGAGCAGAAACAACTAGTGCTCCCCAGCAGATTCGCCAGTTCTGTTGTATAGGATAATACCTTATAGTGAGGGAAATGACACTATCAACTTACATGGGGTGACAGGTAAATACATTCATGTTTTGCATCAATTACTACGAATGGAAAGAAATTGGGATTCTGAAAGTTGTACCTTTTTAACGATGGCTGGTCCTAGCTTTCGCCCAATCTTCCATAGAGATGAACCTGCAAAACAAGTTAACCTTCCTCAACGTATATTTACTGTAATATATATAATGAAATTGAAAGCAATTTGACATTAACTACAATCAGATATCCAACAAAAGAGACATTTCATTGGGACGGGAAGGGTATTTCCACCTTTTATTGTCAAAGAAATGTAGATAAGTATAGATATACCTGATCTTTCCAGACACTTCTGCAACCAAGTCTTGGGCTCCTACTCCTCACAACGACTTAAGAATTCCTCCAGCGTAATAGCAGCTTCTTCTTCCTTCATTGGCCACTCCCTCATGGCTTCCCCTTGTATTTATGGGACAAGCATGGAAGTTAGATTCGTGAGGCAGTTGAATTGGGAGGTTGGGGGAGTTACAAAACCAACCTCAACTAATCCCAATTCATAATCTTAATATATTTTTTCCATTCATCTTAACATGTGCGCAAGTATCATAATAGTAAACCAGCGTTCAATATGCAACTTTAGTTCTTTACAACTAGTGCACACATCTTTTGAGGTAACTGTGCAGGTTCTCTTAAGAAGAACCAACGTTTAGAATGCTAGATGTCAATGGAAATAGTAGCGCACACATAGTGAAAACTGCAGAAAAAAATATGTTTTTCAGCTGAAGATGTGTGATCTTAGCAATAACTCAGCCAAGTTCAATTTAGCTCTTCCATCCATAATGTCCTTTTGTGTGATCGACAGGGAAATGTGATCACGGATGGAGAAGTGCAGATTTGACGTATAACAAGAAGGTTCATATGATAATCATGACTTGATACACACAAGTCCGGAGCCTTGTTCAACAATACTTTACAACATTATTATTTTGATCAATTAACTCTATACGGGAGGAATACCCTTTACATGGAAGGAAATCAAAGTGCTCACCTCTATATGCGAGGATCAATCTTGACTACACAAGATTGGTTTGGAGAATGTCTCATGATGCTATATATTTAACCAACTCGACGGCGAATTGGAGGGTAGGGATTTGACATTCTATTGGGAGGAGGGATTCTACACCATGGACAAGATGAAATGGGGTAAAACCTGTGCAAGTCTTGACCAAAGTGCGGTAATCCCAAATGAAAAGAAAGAGCATGTGGTTCCAATTGTTTTCGTTTGTATCTACTGTGCTTTGGAGCATAGTTTTGAGGATTTTGTTAACAATTTCAACCTAGCTGTTTACCTGAGGGTAGTAAATGGTTGAAATTTTGTGTTTGAAGCCTAACAATCGTGATAATTATTCGAACGTCTTGTCACGGAAGTTTCTTCCATTTTCAGAGACAAGTTGCTTGGGAAATATGAAGCAAGAGATGACGTGGTTGAAGAAGAACCGTGCAACGGTCACTGCGTTACAATCAAATGTGGGAATCGCTTCGGCCCATTTGGTGAAATAATCGGCAATGAAGATTATATGGTGGTGACCTTGGGCTAAAGCTAGACAAAATTCCATAAATTAAATTTCCCATTTGCAAAATAGGACAGCGGTGATGACTGGATGGAGTGATGTCGGGGGAGACTATGTTTTGCAGGAAAAGATCTGAGAATTCGCACACTGTTTGACGACATAGATACAATATTTAAATATGGAAGGCCAAAAATATCCTACTCATAGGATATTTTGG
Organism: Larix kaempferi; assembly: GCA_027924585.1. Lineage (NCBI taxonomy): Eukaryota > Viridiplantae > Streptophyta > Pinopsida > Pinales > Pinaceae > Larix > Larix kaempferi. The sequence goes on along the minus strand of BSBM01000502.1, from coordinate 23,559,730 downwards.
GCAGTGGCTAATCCAAAGAGGTGTTCCCCATAGGTGCTGCTATGGAAATCATTGAGAACTTGTTCATATTCTTCATGTGTTAGACATTGTTGAGGAATAATGTCAATACCGCGATGATATAGGATGTCTCCGATGAGGAGGTATCGCGGTTCCACTAGTATAGAATGAGAAATTAATGACTAAAAAAATGACTAAAATTCGACTATAAACGACTATTTCTAGTAAACGACAACCTAAATCAGGCAAGAGAAGCTAAGAAGCAGGGTAGAAAAGAGAGGAGGCATAAGGAGGCACAGGCTATCTTGGCTGTAGCTACTGTAGCAGCTGCAGCTTCTCCTAGGACTAGTTCTTCAAGGAAGGATGGAATTGGAAATGCAGTTGAAGAGCACAGTCTACCTTATAACTTATGTTCATTATATTTATCTAGATTTCCTTGAAATAAAAGTTTCCTTGACCATTTTTCCTGTTAAACATATCTCAACACATTTCATTACAAGCAGGTTCTTTACTTCCAAAAACCACAAGTGACTATTCCAGTCTCTAAGAAACTTTCTTTCTATGACTCAAGTGCCAACCTTGCAATGAAAACAAAAAACAAACAAATCTTACTATGGAATAAGATCTTATCTGCACAAAGGTATCAATACCTTTTCAAGCATGTTTGCAGATACTATCCACTCTCCAGTACATGCATCGTACCACTCTACATCAGAAAAAAGACCTTGCTCATTTTCACCACCCACGGCAATGAGGCCTTGACTAATTGTCACTCCTGCTAGGAAACGACGCCTTAAATTCATAGGAGAGCAAAGGGTCCATTGACCTTTTGTTTGATCATACATCTCCACTGCATAACCATTAAAGAATGGAGTTGGATCAACTCAATAAAATATCTATTACAAGAATATACTTGAAGAAGTAACAATAAATACAACACAACTATGTTATGTGATTAAAACAGGATGGACATTGGTCATTTGTATTCAAAAAGTACTCACACTAATCTTTTGGTTGCTTTACATCATTTTCAGGAATAATTTGATAGCTTGCCTTTTCTGATAAGATTTACGAAAGTACATTGCAATAGGAAAATAAATGTTACCAATGTCAAACCATGAACTCTCATGTCCTCCTCCAAGAACATATATGCACTTGTCAAAAGCAATTGCAGCAAGGAAAAGGACGAGGTGTACGCATAGGAAATGCAGGCTTCAGATTGTTTTCTGGTGGGAAAAAAATGTCCACTGTTTCAAGCCACTGATTTCCACTATGGCCACCTATAATATAGACAGCAGAGCTACTGTTGTGTGTGGGAGCAGATCCAGAGGCTGGTATGCAACTTGTCTCAAAATCTTTCATATTTTCTTATTTTTTTCTGAGAAAAAAATACTCATTTGTTCTGGCAGCTCAGCTACCCCTGTCCTTAGGGATGAAACTTATGAATCAATCTTCATCTATAAGATACACTGGAATAACATTAGACTCATAACCTACCATCAGTATCAAAACAAAACTATTAATTGATTAAAAGAATTGTTTAGCAAAATATATTACTCCAAGAACAATGTCGTAAGTTTAATGGTAATAAAAGTAAATAACCATATATATAAAAAGAGGCAAAATAGAAACAGAAGAGGTTATCACACAAGCAAAGAATTAATTAAGGTTGAAAGAGATAATACACTATAAACATCCTGCAAAAGGGAGTAAAAATTTGAGATAAGCGGTTAAAAGAAGGAAAAGTGAGAGCCTTATGAGGTAATTTTCACCTTTAAATCCTATTAGTAGGCAGGATCAGATGATGGTATCAATGAATTGAACCATTTATTGATGTTCACCAATAAGAATTGGGATTGGGCTTTGCTACCATTCTTGAAATAGTCCAATTACGAACCTTATCCTAAGTATTGGTGTATTTCCTAAATCAGCATATTAAATGGAGTCTTTCAATTATCACATACCACGATTACTTTCAAGGTCCACATCAAAGTGCAGAGAAAAGTTAGATTATGAAGAAAGCAAACATAATTACCCACACTGTTACATGTTACCAGAAATTAAATTTGACAATTAAATTCCTCATTTCCAGGGACAAATTCTTCTGTGACATCTGCACTTTCCCATCCATTTAGAAGAAGTTGAAATGACTCTAGGTAAGCAAAGGATGGCATCAACCCCGGTCCATCAATGTTAAAGTGCTTTCTTATTAACACCATAAAGCATCCCCCTACATATTTGGGCATTTAAAGCTTTCAAAAGCAGTTAGGCACAGGAATTTTTTTTCCTAAACTCTACGATGTTAACTGCTAAATATAATATGCATACATGGCATTAAATTAAGCCTCAGTAAACTAATTGAGAAGGCACTTTGCAATTCACGATGTTGCTCAACCTGTGCTGCTTCCACCATTTCCCTCAATTCTACACCCTCTTTCGGTATCTATACATTTCATTCAGGATGATTCACATGAGCTCATAGAACATAAAAATAACCCCACAATAAATTAAGCACAAAAGGCACTGGTGCACAAACAATCCAGTCATGGAAAATTGCAGACATGTCCATACTGACCTGTTTTAGAGATGCAGATAAATGTTGAATCTCTCTTTCATGCAACAAGCAGGAGGCTGTGTTCAAGGAAGGAGCATTTGGTGCTTGAAGAGTCGCAACAGAATTTTCCTCTGGAGGAAGATTGCTGCTTGGCCTACTTGAGACACTTCCTGCAGGAGAGGGAAGCTCTGAGTCTGAAATGCAGAGATATTCCCCATAGATTTCTGTTCCAGCATTATCAAATTCATTGGGCAAATAAAACTCCACCTCTTGTTCCGATTCATCATACAACAATCATCTTCCACTGTTCTCATCTTGGAATCTCTGATGACTGGCTGGAGATTGCAACTGGCTATCTATTTGCAAGTTTTCACCTTGTTCCAGACCCATAGAGGACCTAGCGGGTGACAAAGGATTCAAAACTTCAGGAATAGATAACTTGTCTTTATGAGGTGGGTGTAGCTGCCCCAGAAACAACATAATCAAGTTATATGTCTGTTGGTGATCAAGCTCAAATTTGAAGTGGTTTCTTTGACCATAATAATTATCTCTTATGACATGTTTAAAATCATTTTCTCGAAGTGGTTCACATTGCTTGTCAATGCGGGAAGAAACCTATGCATTATAACAAGAATATTCAGAACTCATCTAGCAATCAGAACTTAATAAGATTGCTATACATAACATCTTACTAAAACAACATAGTCTGGATTTCTACACAACTGTGCTTAATGCAATAAATTTCTACATAAATCTTTGAGAAATCCAGTCATCACTCTTTTAGAGGCAATTTATACCTGTGCTGGATACATTGTTTGCCCTGTACCATGTGAAGCCCATGCAGTTGTATCTATATTCTTCTTACCATCACTAATTGCTTCATAAACACCATGTAACTTCCTGTCTGTATAGTTGAACAGAAATAGGTAATGCAAACCCTTTTTAATGTTTTGCACATAGACCATGTGGCGGCTGGGCAATCCTGTGAGAAAATCAAAGTAACCTAGCTAATTATTGCTATTCATGCATATAACTGAACCAGATATTTTGTCAAATGAATTATATATGGCAGTTGTATGTGGTTCAAATTTGAGTGTCATATGAAAGACAGTTTTATATACAAAATACATGGATATTAGCTACCATTCTCATCCATCCAAATTATTTACATATATTACAGATAAGTGTGAAATGCCTTGATCCTTTCTATTTCCAATTTAAGTTTTCCAAATACATTGTTATTCTTGACATTGTCTATGAAATTTGAATGTACATGGTATAGATCTATTCAGAAGACATCTCGATTAGAATGACTCTTATGGAAGAATTATGTTTTAGCTGTTGCATTTCACCATTATAAGAATTCATTATATTCTATTAGTGAATATCCTTGGTTCAATGTCATTATATTGTGGGTGTTTGGAGGCTAGTTAGTTGGTGTCAACTCTAAGATCAACTTGGTTGTCAAGTAGACCATCTTGGTCAGGCAAATCTCTATGTCGAGTTGATATATTAGTCAATTCAGAATCGACTAGTGTCACCCTAAGTCACAAGATTCACTGAACCTGAAGGTTAAGATTCGAATTTAAACGAACTTCAGCGGTGAAGATAAAATTCGTCAAACTTTTTCACAAATTTGACTTTCTGTTTGATGGGTATTCAATTCTATAGTTGAACAGAAATAGTTGTAAATCTCTCAATTTTCAAGCTCATCCATAGCATTCGATTGAAAACAATAACTATAAATAAGATACATTAATTCCTGCTAAATTCATTGAATATTACCCCATATAAAAAATAAGTCAAGCACCTGACATCAATAATCATTCTTTACTGTGCTTCCTGGAACATTTCAAATATATGCCCTCAATGGATGCGTGCATGGTTTTGTAGAGTCTGGGCTTTGCATTTGTCCCATCCATCACCTGCGGATTTCATTCCTGTAGAGTCTCTCCCCTTATCAAATTCTCTTACTGAAACAAACCTGGTTGAGTTAACAGGTTATTCATAGCACTGAATTACCGCCGAAGAAGCTCCACATAAACAGGGCTCGGCTTGGTGGAGTTTGTTCTAAGCATAATATTCGTAACGCACTTCCCACGCATGAACTCAAAACACTAACTCTTATTGCGATATAACTATAACCTAAAAGAACTTGAGTATATTCTCTTATATTATATATCTAATCTATTGTTTAAAACAGAGAGGATAAGGCTTGACAACTTGCCCTTTCCTCTGCAGCTGCCACAGTAGGCCATTTACCCGAAATTCAGAGAGATGTGTCTTCTCAACTACCTACATTTTGGAGTGAAATGCATTGTATATATATATATAGTGTAGGACGTGGAGGATTTTGTCTAACTGGGCAGACCTAGTATGCCACTTCAATCTTTTTATTACAATTCATAAAGGCTGGCCTAGAAGCTATCAATAATCTAAAATTTAAAATAGTAATTTTCTTGAACTAGCAATTTTTTGTGAGAAAATCTCAACAATTAATGACATATCTCTATATCATTTAAATTTTATGCCATGCAATGATACAATCACCGATTCTCCTATGAAGATTCTTAAAACAACCCAAATGGCAACCAATCAAGGTTATGATTGTGATATTGCAAATATACCTGAGGTTTGAAGCTTATCAAAACAAATTAATTTTTTAACACCGGGCTATGAATTCTAGCCAGTAAATCCATAGCATTACATAGGAACAAATTTGAATCCCTTTTGAAATACAATTGCAGAAAAATAACCTAGTCACTATACTAAAAGTATAGCATTGTGAAAAATAACAACGTTTAGTTTTAAATTGGATAATTTTTAAATTTCAGTAGTATCACACATGAATGCATAGTACCTAGATGAATAGCATTCACTTTTAAATTGGACAATTTTCAAATGTCCACAACATTGAACATAAATGCAAAGTACCTAGATCTCCCTCTGAATCGTTGAGAAGTCGGTGAAGCATTTCCGTGGATGGTGCAAGAATTCACCCAATTTAGAAGCCTCATATGTTCCACATATGTTCATGAGGGGAATTGGACAAGCTACAAAAAGAGAGGCCTTCACATGCAAATATCGCTTCCTCAAGGAAGACAATATTTTCCAGCAAGAGCTTCTAGAACACCGGATTTACCAGTACTCTAACTTCTTACTACCACAACTTGGGGTAGGTCAACAGTGGAGACACTTCAAACTGTGCTAATATGTCTTGTAGTTTATTTATCACAGGGATAACAAATTGGCCTAAAGAATAAACAACAACAGTGATGGAATTTGAAGAATATGGAGACATGTCTTCAGGTGCGATCACTTGATCATCCATGATATGCAAATAAACTGCATAGACCAAGCCAAAGATAATCCAAAACACCCTACAAAATGGATCAAACCCACCAAAAAAAATCCAAAAGTTCCTAAAACTGAGCATAACCCTAAAATACTTGATATAAGTATCGAGACCAACAATTCATGTTATCAAACCCACTAATTTTTTTCCACCGAAAGAAATGAAAACCACATGAAAACCCAACTTATCTGGAGAGGAGACTTAACAGTAACAAATGGATCAAGCCCACCAATTTCTAGCGCAAAAAAATAGATAGAAGACAAGTAAAATTTGGTAGGGTTGGTTCCAGACTGTAAATAAGACGAAAGAGGATTTTGTCAAGCTACCTCCATCCATCCGAGGATTAAATGACCTCTTATTCAACTTGAATATATGCAAAATAAAGCAGTTCATACATCCTTAACCAATATCAAATTAGAAAATCAAACAACCAAAAAACATACTAATGGGTTAGGCCCTGTTACTAAGACCTATCACTGATGGGTGATTCTTCGGTATTGGGAAGGCAACGCTATCGATGAAAGAGGCCAGGCATGGGAAGTGTCACTGTTGCTGAGAATAAATGTGCGGCCCATTTCTTCGATAGTGATCACCTGCATATGGTGGATTTTTGGCACCCTCAAAGATGAATGATAAGAATTTCTCAACCTGCAAAGAACAAAAAATTGAATGACAAGAAAATGTAAATGCAAAAGACAAGTAAAAAGGTAGATGGAGAATTGTTGGAACCCTCGAAGATGGAGGATTTTGGAACTAGTTCAACATTGGCACCCAAATCCCCTCTGCTTCACTTTGGCGCCAAAACCCAAATTGTCTAATTGCAGTCTGCACTATGGTGTGGTTTGGTAGAATTAAGATTTGTTTTTTTTAATTTGTTTTGTTTTTTAACTTTTTATTTTTTTTATTTTACATATTATAATAAATTTTAAAACTATATATATATATATCCCAAAATACCTAACAATTAATATTATATATAAATAATAAAAAACATCTTAAGAAAAATGTATATATGTATATTTGCATAGTTATTTCCATAACAAATGTATATATACAACATCATCATGTTGGGTGAGTTATTCCTTGGGCATGATGGGTTGAGAAATCAGAGGGGCAACCACTTCTATCTCCTCAGCCAGTGCTATTGTGGTTTGCACACATGAGATCTGTATAGACCATGAATGCAGTCTAACATATCGAATCCCTGGAGACTCTTTTTCTTCCCCAAAAAAATACGTGCTAAAACCCTTTTCTTGTAATATGAATCCCTAACGCTGCGCAGATGATAGAAATTAGGTACATGGTTTGAATCCAACGAGTACAGTCCAACATCTTGAAGTCCTAGAGACTCTTCTTCTCCCCCCAAAAAATACACACTAAAACCCTTTTCCTATAATATGAAGCCCAACGTCGTACATTTGACAAAAATCAGATCCAAGGTTCGAATGCAATGATAGCAATGCGTGCATACAAATAATAAGAAAATTCTAGATTGTAGTTGTTTTGATTTAAACATATTAAAGGCATGTTTTGGTTTTTTGATGTGCGCTCTATCAAGAGTGATAGTCCATGAAATAAGGATGCTGATACAATGCCAAATAAGCCCAAAGGGGGATAAACCTACTTTTAGCGATGCTATTCTAGATATAAGATCTTTTTGGGAAGTCTGGAAGTCTGGTAATGTCTTTTAGGGTGGCATTGGAAAAATATTTTGATGTCAAAATACTGCTCCACGGAGATTTTGTATTCTACAATAACCTCTAGAAAATTATGTTGTGAGGGTTGTATTCATCAAATCCAACTATAAAATTTACTAACAAATCAACATAAGAACTAGATGCCACTTTATAATCAAATTTCAACAACTTGCTATCGATCTCCCAATCATCTGTTCCATCATTTGGTATTCTCACACATTCAACATTAGACGCCCCACCAACAGGACTTAGCTCGATAGGAGAAGATGCTGGAGTAGGATTTGACCATATTATTTTCTACAAAGGAAGTAAGAATAGAACACTCCACTCAAAATACATTTTTTCCCATTAACATTTGCACAAACAACATTTTAAGAATGAGACAAGAAACACTAAAATGTAAGGGAATGGTTAAATTATCGTTAGTAAAAAATGAATAACACAATCCTGGAAAAACAACTCACAATAACAACCCAAGTACATCTTGATAACAACCTACCCCTTGACATAAATAATATAGACCCTACAACTAACTACTTTCAAATGACTAATTATTTCTTCTTTGCAAGTGTTAGTGGATCCTTTCACTTTTACAATATATCATACCATTTTTTTATCTCCAATCCACAATATAGTGATTCAATAATTGCTAGCCATCCCAACATAACATGACGAGATGATATGCATTGACATAAGCACTATTGTGCTCATATTCCTCTACTAACTCCCTTTTTCAAATTTTGCAATCACGGTACATATTATCTATTTAATGAAGGTGTCAACTTCAAAGGTATCTATTAGCATATACAATAATCAATAATTATGTTTCCTAGGGATTTCCTTTATATAATACATTTCTTATAACTAACATGCATAAATGCATACTTTCAAACATTTTGAAAGAAAATCTAAATTTCCTCGAAATGATCAGGACACCAACATCCATAATCCAAATGCAGTAAATTTTAATTTAAGACCCAGAGTTGTCACCACCTTGGATCCCATATGAACAAATTTTCTGAGACTTGCCCAATATGTGGAAAAACTTTTGATGTATATAGTAAGTATGAGCCTTGTTGAAGATAGTTGTCGTATGGATTGAGAGGAAACCACCAGGAAAATCCTCCACAAATTTTAGATAAAAATATAGTTGAGATTCCAACCCTTTAGCATGATTGTGCAAGAATGAAACTATAACTCTCGCTATGGGTTTAATTGTGTCACCAGACCAAACATGAAATTTAGTCATAAGCTAAAATTGAAGTGCAATGGGTATTTATGTAGCTACTTTTTACCTAAATATGATAACCTAACTAGGTTTAACAATTGTATGCCTCACATCACATCTGCCTAATATCAGTTCTGCAGTAGACCAACCAATCAGTCGGTTGTTCTCTAAAGCACACAACAATTTGTCTGTGGCAGCAATCCTTTCGTCACTCATACAAAATGTCTACTTTTTTCTCACTTAGGTGTTATATCGTGTTTGATAAGACCAGCTTCACTTTAGAATATACCAATTCAAATAACAAGGACTTCGCCTAAAGCAATAATGAAGGTTTTTCCCTCTGGAATACATATGGCAATTTGAAAACCAATTCTTAAATCATGTAAATTGAGTTGAACTAAGTTTTGAACATTACTGACATCAATACTACTAAATTATGTCGAAGTTGAAATTAAAAAATCGGGATATGTGACAGACTTGGATAATAAAAAGAGTAACCAAGATCATGTCCCAAATGAATACATTAACTTGGTCATCTGGATTTTGAGGTACTTCGTGTAGTATTATAATTTAAATTTATCAATTACAAATCAATACTTCTAATTAAATTTTTTTTTTTTAATACTTTACTTTTAATTTTTTTAATATATATTATTGTCTTGGTTAATGCTTTGAGGATGACTGGTTTTCTACATCAATGTTTCTGACAACATTGTTTTTATCTTGAAGATGGTCCCAACTATGATCCAAAACTTTAGTGTCCTAAAAACTACAACCCCATTTTGCTAAGGCTATCTTTTTCAAATCACCTTGTGCTCTCATTTCCATAGCTAACAATCTTATATAGGGATTCCGCTCAAGTTGGAAAAGCCAACTAGAAGTGCATAGAAGTAGTTATCATGGTAATGCTAGTAGGAACATGTTAACAAGTTAAACAAGTAAATAGGTCGCAAGTGCTAAGTTAAAAGAGTTTCGTAGGTTAGGCGTAGTCTGTCGGTGCAACGGATGAGTTGGCCAAGCCCTTAAGTCGTTCCCAACCAATGTCGCACACCACAGTTTGGTGCTGGAGACTAGCAAAAAATTGTGGTTGTGACAGTCAAGGTCTCTAAATCCATCTCCATTGTTAAAATTTAGTAAAATATTATACAAATTCATTATCAAGATTGTAATTTTCCATTGTCAGTGTGACACAACTAAAAATGACTAACATAAACGACTAATTCACATTAATCGTTGTTAACTAGTCATATTTATATTCTCGTGACTAAATTAGTCATTTATGTTAGTCATTTTTATTTTAGTCACTTGTTATCTAGTCATATATTTCATCCCATGACTAAATTAGTCATTTATCTTAGCCGTTTTTTGTTGGCTTCTTTAAAATTGTTCAATTTTAGTCATTTATCCCTTGAAAAAACTACGGTGACTAACTTTTTTAGTCGCCTAGTCACTTATCTCTCATTTTGTACTAGTGTTTCTGGTGGAAAATTTTGCAACGATCGTCATGGGATAAGTGGGGAGCAAACTTCTGGGTGCGGAGATAAAGAAGGATATCGTCATACCAAGTATCTTCGGCCATAATGAGAAAGAGGTGCTCATCAGGTAACTAGTCCTAGATAGGCTCGTTTGTGGTGGTAGAAAGGAGGGCTGTAATGAGTTCGGCTAGGCCATGGATTTATTTCTTTTGTGAATAACAAATTTGAGGTCAAATTATTGTAAGATAATGATCCACCGTTCAAATTTACTATTGATAATCCCACGACTAAGTATGTGCTGCATAGGGTTGGAATCAACGACGACGACTGTTTTCTGGAGAAGAATACAGTGATAGATTTTCTATACAGAAAGGATGAATGCAAGTGCAAGCTTCTCATCATGGGTGTAGTTGAGTGCAGGTCCAGCAAGGGTTTTTGTGACATAATAGATGAAATCTTCTGGTGGTTCTCGATAGGTTGGACTATTATGCTGGCTATAATGAAAGTTGATGCTGATATATATAAGATGAAATCTTTGTCAAAGTCCAGCATAGAGATGAGGGGAGATGATGACAATGTTTGTTTAAGGGCATCGAAAGTAGGTTGGGCATAGTCATCCCACTTAAATGACAGATCTTTTCTGAGAAGCTGTAAAAATCCATGGGCCCAAATGGCATAGTCAGGAAAAAAATGACAAAGGAAGTTGGCCTTAACTTGGACACTCTGCAACTGGCGTTGGGTTCGTGGTGCTGGTAATTCCAATATGGATTGCACCTTGGAAGGGTCGAGAGTGATGTCGTATTTGGAAATAGTGAATCCTAAGAGGAAATCGACGGTGACACAAAATACACACTTGAGGGGGTTTAAGCATATATTATACTTGCGACATATTGTGAATATGGTACAAAGGTATTGGAGGTGATTGCATCATTTTTGGGACTTGGAGGTCAGGTCATCTAAAAAGGTGGGGATGATGTGAGCCAAGTTGTTAAAGACATATGCAATTACTCATTGGAAAGTGGCTCCAGTGTTCTTCAGACCGAAGGGAATGTCTTTGTAAGAAAAGGTGCCCCATGGTGTGGTAAATGCAGTTTTATAATGATCTTGGGGATGGATGCATATTTGGTTTTATCCGAAGAACCCATCCATAAAGGACAACATTTCGCTACCGGCACATGAGTCAATGATTTGGTCGATGAATGGTGTGGGGAAGTTATCCTTAGGAAAGGATAAATTGAGGTCTCAGAAATCGGTATAGACATGAATAGTTCCCTTTTTTTTGTTAACCAGGATGGGGTTATACACCCATGATGTGTAAGCGATGGGAAAAATAAATCTGCCTTGCAAGAGTTATTCGATCTCGGTTTTGATTGCGGGACCATTATAAGGGTGGACCAGGAGCTGTTTTTGTTGGAAGGGGATGGCATCAGTCCAAGTGATAATGTGATGCTCAATAATTGTTGGGTTAATACCTGGAATTTCTTCATAGGACCATGCAAAGATGTCGCGAAACTCTTTAAATAGAGAGGTAAAATTAGTGATTTTTTGCGGTGAACAGGAAGCCTTGATAAAGATGTTTTCAACGACTCCTGGTGTGACCAAAATATCAACCTGTATAGTCAGGGATATATTGGCAATATTACCATCTTTGAACGCATCTGGGGTGAGGTCCAAGGTAATTTTTAGGGGCGAATTTTTGCCAATTGGCTTTTTTTCGGGTTTTTTTTCAAAAAATAAATTCGCTATTTGGTTGTTTTTAGTCTCTAATATCGCCTATATTTACATAAATTATGTTTTTTAGTCAAATATTTGCCAAAATTTACATATTTTAGTAGTAAATTGTAGGTTTCATATTTAATATTCGCCTACCTATCTATATATATGTTTTTTTCAATTTCATATAATTGCCTAGAATACTATACTTAAGTATAATATTAGAATCCTTAAAAAATACCCTTAGCGGAGATAGTATTTTATAACCTATCGATGTGACTAGGGAGTAAAAAGTATTTTGAATCGATGGTATATTGTTGTTCAGTAGGTAGTATGCATGGTTCCTTCCTAATCGTCGTTGAGGATCTATGATGGAAGGTGTCCCATGGAGTTTCAGTAGCATTCATGGCCTTGATTATTTCTTCATCTGTGGTGAAGATGTATTCTTATAACATATCCTCATCTGAAGAACTTGGGTCTTCATTATGGGGAGGAATAGGAATTGAATCGAGATGCAGGATGTCAAGGTACCCAGATACAGTTGGGGTGGGTGCTAGAATCTCGTCTTGAGGAAATATTATGGGATCTAGTGATTCATGGGAAATCGGTGATGGGGGATCAACATCTCTCGAGGTATCTAACGGATGTGATGTTTTGTTGTCAACGTTGGGATCTATTGGTTCAGTTCTCTCCTCATTTAATTTAGGAAGAGTGGTCCCACAAGGGGTGAGGTTATTATCCAATCGGCTTTGGGTTGCACATAGAGTGCGAAATGCGGTGAGGAGAGGACATTGGAATGAATGGTGAGACATTAAGTTGCATGAGCGACATGGTCTCATGGAATTAGTATGATTTAGGAAAATGGTCGGGATTTGTGGATGTTGCGGTGACTATTGATCAGGAATGGAGTTATCCCACCGTAGGGAGGGACTGGTCGGGGTCACTTTGGTAATTGTGAGGATAGGGTTCTCCTCTAGTGATAAGGGAGGTGAGGTATCTTCCAAGGGTGTGGTGAGTAAAATGGTTGCCAAATCCTCTCGATAGTGAGGGAGGTCAAGGAAATGATGTCTATAGTGCTGATACTAAGAACATATGAAACATGCATGGTTTATACACAATGTTCTGGACTTAGATGTGGATGATGTGCCCCCTTTTACTTTCAGTGGAGCATGGGTGATGCTAATGGGAATGTTGAGAAAATTCATTAGCTCCGGTAGATTAGGAAATAAGTTGGTTTCATGGCCTTGCATCCCACAAAGAGAACATGATGGTGTGACCCTTTTGTTGGGATTATTGATGATAACTGGGGTTTGTAACTCTTGTTAGTTGAGTCCCCTTGCTTTAGGCTTAGCGGTTTCTACTGAATTGGATGTCGGATTAGGTAATAGGGGACCTTTCAACTTTAGTTGTTTGGTTCCCACATCGGTGTTCTTAGCAACGATCGATTGCGGTGTAGTTGTGGATGTCATAGGTTGGGCTATTGTAACTGAATGTGCTACCAGTATTACAGCCATACTAGATGAAATAGGGACAAACTCATAATGGGCGATTGGTTTGGAATCCATCTCTGGGAAGGGTGGTGTAAGGTACCAAACTACGATTCCCAAATTTATCTTAGGTAGAGTTAATTGAACCATAATCGGAGTCCCTTGTACACCCATGGGAGGATACAAGAATGGGATTTGAAAAATTGGTGGTACCGATGGACTCAACATTTGTTCAGTTCCATGACTCAGCAATGGCGTTGATGATGACGTTGAGGTGGAGTCGACTCCATTTTCAATGGTGAAGATTGTGCACATTAGGCCATCGGTCGATGTGGGGATCCTTGGTGGTGTTCCTGAATATTCTACTAACAAATTGGAGTCCTTGTACATACTAGGGGCAATGTCAACATATGGTTTATCATTGCCCAGTAAAGTTGGTAGGAAATTGTCAGGGTTTCTTATGGTATTAGGGTCATAGTAGTTAAGATGGTCTAGGGTAACTACCTTTTCATTTAAGGGAAACATCATGATATGGAATACTGAGGACGAAACCACCTTCATGGCGTACATGTAACTACACCCCAAGAGGATGTTATAATCGAGTTTTGCGTCGAATACTACGATATCAATCATCACCATCTTGTCCCCTAGCTCTATGGGAAAAGTTTGGTACAATCCTATTGGTTGAGATGGTCTTCCGTCTTATGCATGAAGAGAAATAGATGAGGGGACCAACTCAAGAGACTCTAATCATTTCTAGACTTTTGCAGACATGACGCAAGTGGATGCGCCTTCATCGATGATACATCGATGGATCATGACATTCTTTACAATGTCTGGAACTTGAAATGTGACTGAGGATGGTAGTCGCGGATCACCTTTTTCGAGATCAAAGGTCATGAGGTGCGAATCAGAAGGATCGACGAAAAAAATTGCATTGAGTAATTCCTTTCTTTGTATTGGGAAAGACTGTAACACTTCTAATGTGGACATAACTGTAGGAGATTGAGCCAAGTCATACACAATACTATAATTTTGGGTGGCCTTCATGTGAGGGTTATTAGTGGTACGCTGAAGTGGAACTTTTGGAATCCATGGGATTTTTTCAGTATTTGGGCATGGTATCTGTATAGGGCCCCTCAAGGGGATAGGAACATCTTCCACTTGGGGGTGGAAGGCCCATAATAACCTATGCCTCTTGTCTGAAGTTTTACATCCAATGTATAGATATTTTGAAAAGATCCATCGCCAGGTGGGAAAGGGTCTTGCTATTGTTTGAATACCCATTGATTTGCAAAGGGTTGTTGTAACATGATGGTTTGCGGTTGGGGACGATTCACTTCCAGAGGAGGGTTCGTCACCATCTTCTTTTTGGCTTCCACTAACTATTGGTAGTCAGGGATAAGAGGAGAATGATACGTGTAGTGACCATAATCTCCGCAAATGGAGCAAAAATAATTGGTTCTTAGGGTGGTATTCTTCCCTTATTTGGGGGGATTGTTCGTCCCTTCATTTTGGTTACCTATATTATGGTTTTGATGGGGAGGGCGATTTCCCCCTTGCCCTGGATGTTGATTTGGTTTTTTCTTTCCTTTCTTCTTCCCTTGAGTCTGTGGATTCTGGGGGTTTGCGGCATTCAACTTCTCAAAATGTTGATATTGTTGGATGTAAGAAGGTTGGACTAGATTAAAGGTTGCTGACAAGTTGAGAATAGGAAAGGATAGTAAGGGTTATACCTCGGGGGTGGGATAAATGCAGTTTGTGTTCCATAAGAGGTGTATGTAGGAATAACTTGTGCCATTGGAAGTGTAGGAATCGTCATCACTTGACTAATGTTCGGGTAAGTAGGACTATACAGTCCATACTGGAATTGACCAGCTGGTGAGGTTGTATTGGTGTAGGGGGTACAGATGTAGGTGGCATGGATGGGTAGTACGGAACCATGTTAAATGTATCCGAAAAGGTAGGAGGAACCTTTCCTAGATGGGAAATGGACCCAATAAGCCCATCCGCTAAATGTGACGATCCCGAAGGTGTAGGATCCAACGGTTGATGCCTAGGGGCACCAAGGAGGATTGTGTAAAGGTAGTCAGATTGCATATATAAGATTGAAATGTTGTGCTTTCATAATGGCCTCTTCCTTGATTTATGGCATGGAGGTGGCGACATCTTTAGCTATGGATATTTGGAGAGATTTGATAAACCAATCCAACAAAAAGGGAGGTTGTATTTAGATCTTGCATAATGTGTGGCATCTATGCCACTCGTGGATGTGATCTGCAATGTGGGTGGAAGTATTTTGTCAAAACTCATTGAGAATTTTGAGGCCTAGGTCATGACGAATGGGCATATTGAATTATGTAAGAAATGCAGTGGCTAATATCGCAAATGTGGAATGTGTTACACTTGTGAGGTTTACGTACCATTTTGTTGTCATTCTGGTGAGGGTACGTTGGAAAATGAAAAGCCTCATGGGGTCATCCAGTATGCTGTTAGATGAACACCATAAGTGTAAAGACGTAACATGGTTGGCGGGATTGTCCCCCTGCTTTCCTTTGAATTTCATGATATCGGAGGGAATTTTATCTGGCATAGATGGCCACGTGGGATCATGAGCTATGGGATCATTGATCAGTTTGGCCAAATCGGGTAGATTTAAACCTGCCATGAATTGTCACCTACCCAAATTTCAGAAATTATTATTTTATTTGCAAAATACTTTATGTTAAATTTAATTACAAAGTTTTGTAATTATGATCAGTTTTGATCAAGGATGAATGTAATTACTGATTATTGTTATTTAAATAAATTAATTAGGAGACAAAAACCCAAGGGGACTATTAAATGAGTGTTCACTGACCCACTAGGAGGAATGGAAGCTGTTGGAAGGTATAGGACAGATGGCAGCAATTGCATCACACCACTAGCTGTTGGTTATGGGACAACTACCCCTAAAATTGTGGCATTATCCCCCAGGTGGAGGGAGTGAGAAGGCAGCTCATTTAATGACCCAGTAACAACTTAAAAGGCCTAGGCAGCCTACATAAGGCAAATTAGAATTGAGCAGGTAGCTCTTAGACAATATTTTCTGCAGAAATATTTCCTCATGTGCATCAGGTGATTACTGAGAGATTCGAATAGGGAGGCTAGTTGTGAGTGCAATCATAAGTCTGCAAAGTATTGGTGAAGGAGAAACAGAGGTGCTGGAGCAGGTCCCTTGGACTGCTATTGAAGATACAGAAGTTATTTGTTACTGCAATAAGAGATCCTAAATTCCTAAGTTTCTTCCTCCCGGTGGTTCAATGAATAGGCTCGGGGGTCCTAAGGCAAGTACTTGACTGTCTTCAGGAATTGGTTGGGTGGAACAGTCTTCTTGGGCTATTTTTTCCCTACAGATTTTATCCAGGTTTTACAGTTTCTACTTCATTTCAGTTATTAATTATGTTTAAGTAAAATTATCAATCTCTATTTTAAAGAAGAAATGTTTTCTATTTTTGTTTGAAAGTCTATATGTTAAAGTTTCAATGATGATTTGAATTGATAAACCAATATCTACATTTTTCCACATGTTGTTTTATGCATCGTACTCTAGTGTAGATACACAAATTAAGTATAGATGAAAGATAGGCAAATTGCCATTGATTCGATAGATAAATATAGTAATTTATATGTTTATCAGTTTCTGCCCTATAGTTAATAATAGTAGAGAGTTCTGCATAATACCTGAGTATTATAGATTATTCCATTGTTTCTTTACAAACAACATTGTTTACTTCCGGTATAAATATATTATAATTTCTTATCTCTACCATGAACATAGGAAATAAATGAGATTCAAAATGTCATACATCATATCATGTATGTAAATAAATAGAAATGCTAACGATAGAACTAAATTGTGGATTTAAGACATTACTTAGTCTTCATACTTCATATACACACTATGTTTTTCTTTAAAATTTTCCTGTAGGATATTTTTATAATTATTGCAGTATTGTCAGAACTGTAATAAGAGAAATGTAAAAACCCTATTATGTTTACTTTTAGCATATTATCCATCTTCATTATAAACTGTGTGTTTAAATCAAAAGATAGGTTTTGTATTACTTATTCAAACACTAGATAGTTCTTCCAAACTCTTAACATCGTTTCCCATTAGTTAAATAAACAAGACCATTACATTCTTGTACAAACTGAAGAACATAACCTAGTTGACAATAAAAATCTTTTATGGAGATCATTTACGAAGATATCTTATACATCAAAGGAAACATTAATATTTGGGCATAGCCTTGTTCTTTTTCATTTACAAACGAAAAGAATATCCATTTTCGTCATTGCAATTTTATCCACATTTATCATCTACATGAAAGCATTTAGATCCTGGCTTAGCTCGATAGTCACTTTATATGCCTATACTACTCAAAACTGATAACGCAAATGATTATCACAAAAAGAAATAACATTTTTATTATTGCCGAGAAGAAAACATTGTATCTATAGTAAACGAGCCTCGGCTCTTTTTCTCATTTCTCATAACATAGACAAACAAGTCGTGTTCCAGGTTTAAACCATCACAAGTTCCAATTCCAAGAAGGGAAACCAATGTTCGTAGAGAACAAATAGTTACAACATTTTTCCCAAACGAAAATCGCACAGGGTTTAATTCCCAAGCTCAATCGTTTAAAACAAATTAAAAAAAAACTTAGTATCAACGAGTATTATAACTGCTAGTTCGACGAGCTAGGCATCAATGTTTAAACACCGAATCTCACACAAATAAACGAGAAGCACATCTCTATACAGACATCTCTTGAATAACAAAAAGTTCTTCAAAAGTTTCAACCGACATACGACACCGAACATGGCAAGACTGGTTACTCATTGATGGAAACAACCATATCATTCAAGACTGAATGAGCACCTACGAGGGTTTTGGAAGACCCGGAGCTTACCAGGACTGGAACGTGGCCATCCTTTTTCCAAACCCTAGTGCGTGTTCCCCTTTTCGAAACCGGCGCCTGCGAAAACAAACACTCAATCGTTAAACATCATACCTATTAAAACTTTAAAACAAACGTTATTACGAACTATGAGTTGGGAAATCGATTACCTTTACAGATTGAAGGCCGAAGCTATGTACATAAGCCTGTACACAACGAACTCCCTTCCTCTGATGAGAGTAGACTACCTTTCAAATTTGGTTGCAAGAAGATATCTTCCCATTAAAAATATCAGAGAAAGAAATAGTCAAGTTATCAACTCGACATTATTGCCAACTCAAGGCTTAACAAATGTTCATGCCATTACAAAAGACAAAACCTGCACTATTTTCAAACCCAACTTACAGGTCACAGGGTCGAAACCCTTCTACATTGTTTTCTAACCCTAGATTTCGGCAGTTTGTCGGCCCTAATAGACCGAAACAATAGCAAAAGTATAGAACACATTAACTTTCTATCAACCCAACACTCGATGCAACGTTAGGGTTGGATCCAATGATCAGGATCAGAGTTGATCAACGATTGTAAACATGCC
This sequence comes from Larix kaempferi, assembly GCA_027924585.1. NCBI lineage: Eukaryota > Viridiplantae > Streptophyta > Pinopsida > Pinales > Pinaceae > Larix > Larix kaempferi. The sequence continues at coordinate 23,540,686 of BSBM01000502.1, read as the reverse complement.
AATGCTTTCTGCATTGGAGCGACCAACAATCACATTAATTGCTCATTCAATACTATATCACGACCACCAATGCCGGCTCATAGCGCATGCCAACCATTAACCTGTCATTCAAATTTAATGCATGTCAGCACTCTTTATTTCAACGATTTGATTCCAAACGATTGATACATAACGATATCACATTATGTGTTATGATAATTCTAATCCAAAGTTCATTTGATTTCCAAGTTACGTATTACAACACGCTTTATTGTGTTATAATGGCCAACGATTATATATGTTTATATAGTTCTAAGTCAATATCATATTATAGGGTCGTGTTGTTATATAGATTAACATTTTAAAGCCTATATAGTTCCAAGGTAAGATTTGTAGTTTTTATTTATTAAAAATATGGTTTATAGAATAGTGGTTGGTACAATCATAGTCATAAAATTTACATAGTTTCATTTATATGCAATTTAAACAAAGAATGATGTTATATACAAACCCTTAAAGGCTTATAAGTATCACTTTAGTCAAACATTGTAAAATTACATTTAGTGTAGTCCATACATGAGAGATTTAAACACTATCTTTGTAACCTTGGTTGCAATCATATAAATTAAATTATCGCAATTATAAAAATAGATAGCTTGTATGGTAGATTTTCGATGGATCTAATGATAAATATTTAGCTTGAAAACTAATTGAATACTATGAGTTTCTTACCATATTCTCTCATTACAAACATTTAAACGATTTTGCAGTACATCTATTACGTCAATAATATGAAGATAATTAATTATATCAAGACGACAACAAGCCAACTACAACAACGATTAAGATTACAACGACAAACCTATCAGCTTGATGACATTCATAGATAACTATGTTTTAAACATTGCCAAGTGGTAAGACAACATTTTGAAAATAGTATTTTTAGTTATGTAATTCATACCTGCGTACTTGGTGAGTCGCAACAGATTTCTAACATTCTATTTATCTATGATGTTGAAATTGAACTATACACGAACTTTGAATTCACTCAATCATGAAACTTCTTACCTGTCATCTACACAAAGAACATTCAATTTGCTTAAGCATTGCAGCTAAGTAAGCTCCAGGGTACCTCGTAGGACACCCTTTTCATCAAAAGTCAAACTATTAGTATCAGTGTAAAACAAAAGTGTCACATCATATTTCCGACCTATTAGCTCATTTGTTATCATAATCATGTTTGCTAAATCTGTCACTGTCACTTTGCTGCTAAACAGAGATTAAATTATGTTTAGTACTAACAACTTTTCATTTAATGCTGTTGTAATCAACAATTACTATTTCCACAATTATAATGATCATATTTAATGTTATTTTCAAAAGTTTAAAATTTTATGAAAATTCGGGATGTTACATGTGGTATCAGAGCTCATGTTCGAACTCTAGGCCTGAAAGAGGTCCAAGAACACGCAACAGAAAATTTTATACAACAGAAAACTTTACTAATTTGAATTTGAATTATGATTTTATCCATAAATTATTTTTAAGCTATAGGTATTGAGAATTCAGTTGATCATATAGACAACAGATTTCAACCAAACAACCAAAGTTCGGGACAACACTATGTAGAAGAAGGTCACGATGAACTAAATAACAAATCGTCAGAATTGTTACGTGCTTTTCATGAATTAAAGGTAGAAATCAGATCTGTGAAACAAGACAATGAAAGAATTCTGTAGGCACAAGAACAATTAAATCAAGTGTTGTTTGAACAGTTCCCAACAGAGGAGCAAGAGATAGATAATGAAGATATCTCTAAAGTTGAGGATCTGCCTCATGCTAATAAAAATAAGAAAATGAAAACCAGTGAGGTGAAAAATAGTCGAACCTCATCAGGAGATGCTATTGAAGTGCGTAAAAAGAAACATAACTACACCAGTGATAGCAGTGAAGGAGATTTCAAACCTAGAAGGAAAAATCATAAGGAGTATGAGCATATTTCTGGAGAGTTCAAAAAGATTAGACCTCCAAATTTCAATGGAGAAACTGAGAAGGGTGAGACAACTGAAGCTTGGCTGTCCAGTATGAAGAAATACTTCCAGATCTATAACTATTTAGAGTTCTTGAAGGCAAAAATGGCTATATATAACTTGACCGGAAAAGCAGATATTTGGTGGCAGGACATCAAAAGAGTAAAGGGCATCAAAGATAAATATGTAAGATGGAGTACTTTTAAACGATATTTTAAAAAGAAGTATTTATCTGAATAGTACTATGAATAAAAATCCAAAGAGTTCTACGATTTGAAGTTGGGAGATATGAACATGAAGGAAATGAATAGTAAATTTCTAAACTTACTGAGATATGTGCCATATCTCATAGAAGAAAAACCAAAGATTCAAAGATACTTGAGCTGCCTACCTTTCAATATTAAGGACATAATCGAGTACGACAGTCCTAAGACCTTGGAAGAGGCTATGAGAAAGGCAGTTTTCTGTTATGACACAAGTTGGAAAAGAGAAGGAATGTCAAACTGGAAAAATCATAAGCCCAACAATTTTGGCAATTTCTCTGTTTCTCTTTTCATTTTTTTTTTTGGAGGAGCTTCGCATTCTGCACAGTATATACACTTTCTCCATAACACTTCACGTACAGAATCTTTCCCATTTCTAGTGCCCAATTTCAACTGTACTTGGCACTTAGAAATTTCCTTTCTTTCTAATCATCAAGGGTTCTGCGAAGCAGGACTATCTTGATAGGGTTTTAGCCTGCTTCCATTGACTAGGTCGGGCAAGCTATCTCCTCCTAACGTGGCTAACTAGACTACACCACCATTAGCTACATGTAAAACAATATATAGACCAAGCCAATGCATTTTAAACTTTCACGGAAACTTCATAAACTTGCTATCGTACAGGAGGACTAGATCACCTACCTAAAAGGTCTTATTTTTGATATGGCGATCATGCCATGCTTTTTCTCTTTCTTTCTGCACATGTTGGGAAAGCCTGCGATGAAGCGATCTTCCTCCAGACCAACCAAGTGTAGGAGCCTATATTCTAATGCGTCACGATCTGCCATTCCTGTGAATGCATCTATTCTCAAGCTGGGAACAATGTACTCCATCAAAATTATTGCTTCCTGTCCATAGGCTAGCCTAAAAGGTGTGTGGCCCGTCAACTTTTTGCAAGCAGTTCTGTATACCCATAAAATGGCTGGAATGCACAGGTCCCAATCATCCCTATTCACATTGCATACCTTAGTTAGCACATTCTCCAGTACCTTATTGAACGCTTCAACAGTTCCATTTTCTTGCGGATGATATGGTGTACTTCGCTGATGATGAATGTGGAACTCTTCTATCAATGCCTCAATTGTTCTATTCAGAAAGTGAGTTCCTTGATCACTCATCAAAATCTTCGGACATCCAAACCTTGTAAGGATGTTCTCAAAAATGAAATGCACGGTAGTAACTACGCTACAGTCCTTCACTAGCTTTGCTTATGCCCATCTGGTGAGGTAATTAGTTGCAGTAATAATGTACCTCACACCAATTCTCTTCCCTGGTGGGTTTATGGGTCCCACAAAGTCAATGGCCCATTTCTCAAATGCTTGTAATGTCAACTGTGGATTCTATGAAATTTCATCTCTTCGCGACGATCTTCCTGTCCTCTTACAGACATCGCAGCTCTGGCAATGTTCCTTTGTATCTTTGTGAATGGTATGCCACCATAGTCCTGCATGCAATATCTTCTACGTAGTAGCTTGTCCTGCGTAGTGACGTCCTGTTGCTCCTGAATGTGCATCAGCCAATACAAATGGCTTCTCATGCTCTAATACATTCCTGCGCAGCACTTCATCCAGCCCCAATTTGTATAATTGTCTGACAATTATGGTGAAGTTTGCTGCTCTTACTACCAACAACTTCTTCTATTATGTAGTGAACTCAATAGGTGCCAACCCAGTAGTCAGAAAGCCTATGATGTCTTTATAATATTCATCAGCTATCTAGACGACAAACAACTACGCATTAGGCAGATTGTCTTTAAGGTTCGTAGGTTCTTCACCTGACTCAATCCTTGACAGATGATCAGGTCCTAAGTTCAACCTACCAGGCTTAACCACTATGTCAAAGTCATACTCCTGAAAGAGTAACAACCATCTGCAGATTCACCCCCCTAACACTGTCTTGTTGACTAGGTATTTCAAAGCAGAATGGTCAGTGAACATAGAGAAGTGAGCACCCAACAAGTAGTGCCTGAACTTCTGCAGCGCGTAGACCATAGCTAGGCCTTCTCTCTCGGTGGTGGTATAATTCTTCTCTGCAGATGAGAGCTTCTTGCTTGAAAATGAAATGGGATGGTCAATACCTCCCTCTCCTGGTTGTGCTAAGAAAAATCCCAATTCTATACATGAAGGATCGACATGGACATGGAATGGCTTCTCCCAGTCTGGGAAAACCAGAATCGGCGCAGTTACCATTTTCTCTTTTAAGGTGTCAAAGCCTTGTTCATACTCTGTGTTCCAGATGAACGTCACATCTTTCTTTAATAGCTTCTCCATGGCTGCGGTTATCTGCACATAACCCTTTATAAAATTCCTGTAGTAACCGGTATGCCCCAATGTAGTGCCCAGCTGCTTTACTGAATTCGGTGTTGGAAATTTTATAATGACTACGATCTTCGCAGGATCAACCATCAAGCCCTGCTTGCAGACAATGTGTCCCAACAGAATTCCATAGGGTACACAAAAGATGCACTTATTCAGGTTTAATGACATTTGATGCTATCTGCACTTTTCTAGCATCAATCTGAAGTTTGCGCAATGGTCCTTCAGCAACCCAAATACTGTCCAATCATCAAAATAAGCTTCTAAAAAATTATACATAAAATATTTAAATGTTGCGACCACAACTTTGGAAAAGATGGCAGGTGCGTTCTTCAGACCAAATGGCATCACTGTGTACTGGAACGACCCCCATTTCATGGAAAAAGTGGTATTATGTCTATCCGTGGGATCAATTCTTATCTGGTGATATCCCGAAAATCCATCAGTAAAGGAATATGCCTCATTTCCTCCGACATTATCGAGCACTTCATGAGTAAAGAGAGTAGGAAATTGGTCATGCATCAAAGCATCATTCAATTTTCTGAGATCTACGTAGATACTAATCTCTCCTTTTGTCTTCTTATCCTGGACAACCATAGGGCTTATCAAGTTCTACCCTGACTCGTTCTTTGTATCGCGGATTTAGTCTATAGGGTCTTTGTTTAATAGGCTTCACACCTGGATTAAGAGGTATCTTCATAACCCCTAAATCGCCCAGAATACCTTTCATTTCTATAAACTTTGTCAGGAATAAATCCTGATACTCATGTAATAGGTCTGCGATCTCCGCGACAGTCTGATCATCCCAGTAGTCTCCAATACTTGCGAACTTCAGCTCTTCGCTGGTACCAATGTTCACTTTCCTTGTTTTCATAGGTCCACTCATGTCTGGGATTTCCAGTGGAGGTCCGTCTACGTCACATGCTCCCTTTGACTTAGGTATGTTTATGTTGCACGAGTCCTCCTCATCAGTTTCTTCTTTATCTTCAGGCTCTCCGGCTAGATTGTAGCATTTCATGGCATGCTCTACCTGTTCCTTCCATTCTGGCTATAGGCCTACAGCTACGCTGTCAGTTCCAAATAATTCCTCTAATGTCATGTTTCTATGTGGACATCTTGGTCTAAATATTCTTTCCTTAATAATATGCAAAGCATCATTTATGGTAGGACTCTCGTCTTCAAAATTGAATCTCTTTTGGAAGTTCGTAGTCAGGGTAGGCCAATCTATAGTTTCCCTGTGCAACTCCATGTGTAGATACCACTTCTTTGGAATTTATTCCTCCAACGTGTGCACAAATAGATGCAACCATTCTATCTGTGGTCTCTCTTGCCATGCTTGTCAACAGATCTCAATATGCTGCCTTGGATATGTCTGTCCATTGTATTTCTCAAAGGGTAGTGTAACCTTGTCAGCAAACCTGATCTGCATCTTGATTCTACACTGATCCCATGTGTTCAGTGTTTTCTTATGCGCAACCCACCATTTGGAAGGTGTCTCTTATAGTTCCATGTCTAGTGCTGACAAGTGATGTTCATCTGCAATTGCTACAGTATATTCTTTGATAAATGAATAAACATTAGATAAACCATCATAGGTGGGAATTGGGATTACCTCCTTTCCAATCCATTGCAGTGACTTCGTAAATTGTGTGCATATCCTTGTAGATACTTCGTGCATACGACTTTTCCATTTTCTAGTCCTGTATCAGAGTATGAGATGCAAGAGTTTTCGCATCGCCAACTAAGTGTTCCATCCACAATAGGATTAATATAGTCTTCCTAGTTCAGGGTCATCTTGTAAAGGAGGTCCAAATCTTGAGATCTAGATTCTTCCTGAATTGGCTCGTTGTATCTGTCTCCTTCTGAAGGGTCGAGTGGTGCGATGACCCTGAGATGCTTTCCTTTGAAGATCATCTTCTTTGTTTTCAAGTTTATGATGGCGAGGTTATCCATTGCCCAGTCTATACAGAATAGTGCTGGATACGGCTGGCTATCATCCACGATATTGATAACCTCGAAGTCTACATGACTTTACACTCCATCAATGTCAACAACAACATTGGCTAACCTAACCTTCCAAAAGGTATGAATTTCTCCTGATTGGTTATTCTCAACTGGATAGGTGACCATAACAACTTTGGTCTCCCCATTTGCTACCATGTCTGCTTAGTTAGGTCATTTACTTCAGATACTAGATCAAGGATGATCTCATCCATTTCGTAGTCTCCTATCTGTGCACTAAGTCTCATTTATTTGCCTGTTCTTTTGTGTTTCTTGATTTGGTGAACCGTGCTATCGGTAGTTTCCATCTTGCTCTATGGCTCATACTGATTTAACAGTTTCTACAACTCCTCTATAGCATCTGGGCTCTTCAGTAACTTCATGCAGCTCCTTAGGAACTGTGCAACAGATGTGCCTATCTCTGCTGCGGCGCTCATTTTGTCATAAGCAACTGGCATATCTTCTATATGTGGTATTTCACTGCGCAACAGGATTCTTAGCGACCTGGGTGCTGATTATTTGAAGATATCCCACACTTCTTTAAAGACTTCTCTGTTTTTATCCAAGTTGAAAGTAGGTGCTTTCCCATTAGCTTTTCTTATCCATATTGTTTCAAGAGGAGTCTGCTTAATGTTAAAGTCTCAAGAATTCGAAGCTTCTGCTCCTCTATCTCTCCCTGTCGTAGCACCACTTTGCATCACTACATTGATACTTGGATCTGCATGCATCCTTTCTACTGCGATCAACTGAATGTTTGGGTTCGGTGCTTCTTGCCGCTTCCGTTTCTGCATTTCTGCCTCTAACACTGGGTAGTATTCAATAACATGAGCGAATGATTTATAATAGCTACATGTAGTGTATGGGTTGGTAAAATCCCTAGATACATGACCTGGCTGGCCATAGTTATAACATATTACTTGACCTCAGCCTTGTCCTTGCGCTGGGCTATTATTCCTTCCTTTCCCGCGGTATCCTCCACGGCCTCTGTATGCTCCTTGATCGTGCTGGACATTATCTTGTTTCTTTGGAGTCTCTTCTTGGACTCTATATACTCCTCCATACATATGCTTGATATCTTTCTTTCTTTCCAACATGAGATCATATCCATGGAAATTGGACTCATCATGTCCAACTGACTTACAGAAATTACAATATAGGTTTTTAGGTATTCTTACATATTTTTGTATTAAGTAGTAGTCCTCTGGCTGGTGTCCTCTAGTTCAGCAGATCTCACACCATGGCCCTTGGTTATGATTTAATGGGTTTGGTGCACCCATGTTAAGGAATTCTTGGAATAAAGGACAATGATCCTTAATGTCTCCTTCCCTCTTACAACCTGTACACCAGACTTCTTGTCTCTCTTACTTTCCCTTATTGATATCCTGTAGCTGTAGTGTCAGGGTAGCCAATGGGGTTTGAATCTGAGACATCCCATTGCTAGTTTCTCCAATAGGTGAAGCTTATAACTTCATCGCAATCTCCATGGCTTCTTCCTGCGAAGCCACTTTCTGTTGCATCAACGACAATCTGATATGGGGAAACAACGTGGCTATAAACCATTCTGGGTGCTGTTGCGATGCTATAACGAAGCTTACTTGGTCCAACAATGTTTTAAATTTCTGGTCAAATTCCCAGACTATTTCATTAGGTTTCTTCTTGATCTCTTTTAACTCTGTTATACACTGTGATTCCGACTTCAGCTTCTTAAATTCTGCTAAGAGTGTAGCCTTTATTTCTACAAGGGTTCTATTCTGTCCTTGCAAATATTTGATGAACAAATGCAAGGCTTTGTCTCTAAAGGTGGTGATGAGCTGTTCTCGCTTCAAAACATCATCTTGGACTTGTTTAACATTCCGTACGGCTTCACATAGAAACCAATGTTGATCAGGGTCTTCTAGACCCATTCCTTTGAATATCGGCAGCTTAATATCTTCAGTCATGCTTCTTCTAGGTGGTGGAGGGTTTTGTGTAGGTTGCTGAGTGGAAAAAATAAAAGGAGCATTGTGTGGAACGGTTTTCCCAAGAATGTTTTGAGTGCTAGGGATATTATTCACAAGTGGGGGGGTTCTAAACTGGTGAATTTTGTGCAATGGGAGGCGTAGTGTTCACACTCGGTGGATTCTACGGAGTGATAGGGTGATAGGTGGAAGATTGAGGTGCGGTTTGGCTATTAGGTTCTGCTTTTGAATCAATATCTACACAGAGTGCATGCTCAGTGGAAGTCTTCTTAGGGGTATATTTGTATCTTTTTCCACTTCTCAAATTATGTGTCTCTTCATCAAACTCACTATAAATTCTATTGACCATTACAATTTCAAAACATTTCACAGCATTCTAAAAATGCCTTTCTTGGCTAAAAGCATTTTAATGTATAAACCGAGGTTGTTCAGGTACTTACCTCTGATTCCCTTGAAAAACTCTCTTTCTGCTGCATTGTAGGACTTTAGCATGTCCATAGCGAATTGCGTCATGAAGATTTGTAGTGTGTTGTCGACCCATAAGTCGATTGCTTGCATTAATGGAATATCTACTGCTTTGAGCCTTTCAATGAGCTCTAGCATCCACTTGGTCAGTACTTCTCGTGGGTTACAGTTTCTGCACTCTGCGAGCCTTGACAACCAATCATGTAGCCTGTTTCCAAAAGATGCCTAGAAAACTTCGTGAACGTCTTTCCACGGGTATTTTTTCAACAACTGAACGTTAGAGAGATGTGGGTGTCTGTTTTCTTTTCTTATGAAATCTCTTTCTGTCTTATCACACCAGGCCCATATTTCTTTCTTGTTTGGATGCCAAACATCAATACCCAACGAAGCTTCTTCTTCATCGCACATCACGACTTCAACTCATCACGGATTCTTAGTGTGGCAATAGAACCATTTGTTGGCTTATATAATTGTTCTTGAGGTTTTTGATAATGACCTAGGTTCTTCGCGGTTCAAGGAACCAACAAAACCCCTTTTCACCTGCCCTTTCAGCAAAAACCTGCGAATAGGCTAAGGTCTCACCCAAGGTGTAACTATGGGGGAGCTACGAAATTAGGTTTCCACAGATACGTGATGAGTTGTGCAGAAAGAACTACTGCGTAGCACACTGCAGGGCTTGCGTTGCGGATTGAAGACTATGTGATGGTAGCCTGCATCACAGTCAACACTTCTACAAGCTAAGATGCTTGCACAACCAGCGCATCCAAGGATTGCGCGGTGCAGGTACGATTCAATCAACAGGACAACACAACTGACTTATATGCTTCCTCTTCATACTTAACCGCTTGTGAAGACTTTACTTAGTGCTTATTCATTCATCTACTGCCTTATTTTATTTAGTCTCACAACTTATGCAATGGGATGAAATACACTACCTTGCGCACTTTCGGTGCTACGCTTCTAGCGAGTCGCACGACGCAAACTCTCCTACTTAACTGCTTATCTAAATTACTTAGGCATTCATTAACTCAGAAATACTGCGCATTAAACATTCATCCATACATGTGATACTTAACATATTATTCCCATCTCATTCCCATGGCGAATACATATAAAAGAATGAACATATCAACTGATAAATGAGAATTCAAGCATTCATTGTAACCAAACATACAAGTGCAAAGCACATAAACAATCACACTGCACAATATTTAACATGGTTCACCCCCAGAATGGGAGCTACATCCACATGAACTGTTGTTGTATTAATCTTTGGGAAGGGTGCAACAGTTCCAGTTTGCGTACTCAGCTGTAGACTCTTCTCTCTCAGTAGGCCTCTACGCACAAAGCTTGCAGAGCCTTTACAAAATGCTTCTAAATAGAGATATATTCATTCAACAATGAAAACAATAACCCGAGAGATTAACCCATTCCCTTACAAAATATTCCGTATTTATATATCATGCCCGTAGGTAATGTCTTTACAATCTGCAAGCAAAAACCCTAAGGTTTACAAAACTGTTGCGGTTTTCAGCTAACCGGACTTGCTGTTTTTTGGTAGCGAATATTCTGTCGTGGCCGCCCTCAGCGCATGGTCACGTCGGTATCAGCCTCCCTGTCATGTGCATGCCAATAGGTCTCTTTCACCGATCCGTTCTTCCTCTAACGGCCTTATGCGATCGGTTCAGGTAGTGCTTCCTTGCATGTGTGATCAGTCGCTTTCTTCCGCTATGCTCCTTACCTGACACCTAGAAATCATGGAGCATCTTTACCAAAAATAGACCACCAATGGTCTAACCGGAATATGTGCCATCTTCCATCCAACCTTCTGCCTTGCCGGATCTCCATAGATTGGTCTCACTGCAGCGCTGTCTCCTTGCAGCGCTGTCTCCTTGCAGCACTGTACTTCACAGCTCTTCTGACGCTGCACTGTGCTCAAATTCGCAGCATCCAAAAATTGACTTGTCCAAAAAGCCTTCAGCTGAACTGCGCTTAGCTCCGTAGCTCCAAAATCTAACTTGCTAAAAAATGCCCCACTTGGGCTAGGCCCAACAATACCTTGAGTCAAGTGTGGATCAGTGGTTCGGGTTGCATGGTATAGTGTCGTCTCCCTATAACAAGATGAGTGGCTTGTAGGGGAGAGCAGGGAAACTATACCTCGGATTTGACCTCCTTGGTCACCACACACTTCTGATCCGAATTTTCTTTTAACACTTGTTTATAGAAGGATTTTTTAAGTACCATCTGAAACAACAATGTTATGTTTCAAAATATTGCTAATGAAACTAGATTGGTGGGCATTAATGGATGCATATACCAATCAATCCTACCTAACTAAAATATTGTTTTTTGACCTCCCGTGGAGGATTTTGGTTGGTTTAGACAATTACAATGTTGATTTGAAGGGGTTTGGGTGTTCACTTATGGAGTGTAAAAGAGGTATTTCACAATCCCTACCTTTCTGATTCACGAAGCTCACATGAAGTGCGAGGTGAAGAGAAAACTTGGATGGAAAGAGTATTTAGGTCTCTTAGTGTGTGCTAGTGGTGCAAACACATGTGATGAAAGCAAATTGATATCGAAAAATTAACTAAAAGAGCATATCAATTAATACGTACTTTTAACTCTAAAAGAAGATAATGATGTTTTTCAAATAAAAAGATGTTGACTAAGTGTGCAATGGAGTTATTTCACACTTCTCACCCTTTTCTGATTCACCAAGCAAACATGAAGTGCGAGGTGAATAGAATACTTCAGGAGACAAGGGTATTTAGGTCCTTGCTTGTGTGCAAAAAGTGCATTCTACACTACCAATATTAGTAAAAACATGTCAGTTGGTGCGTAAACAAGAAATGGTCTTGAATACTAGTCACAACAATCGGGCCCATTGGAAGCCTCAAAGCTGGTTACCTAGGTAAGTTTCAATAGAGATGAACTCTTTACTTCCTAATCTTGGTCTAGGTGAACAAATTACTAAAAAATTAAGTAATTATGTGAATTAGCCTTAATTTAAGTTCACTAGCGAGCAGTATTTGGACTGCCAAAAAAGATATGTAGATACAAAGAAAATACATAACAATAGCATGACTAAACCACATTATGTCGTGTGGAACACGCGGGTTAATGCAAAACATATGTGCTGGTAGCGCAGGTAATACACTGACCTTCCACACTGATGAGATGGGCGGTATAGCGCGGATATAACACTGATAACCTACATTGTGCGTGCTACTGTCCGAGTCGTTTCCACGTTGTCAATGCGGTAGAGATGTCGAGAACTATGATAATGTGTAAAACAATAAATTGTGGTCATGATGGGGCCAATTTTTGGAAGCAAGAGGTGGAATACCTACTCTCCTACAAGTGATAAATACCCAGAAATATATACTCAGCATCAAACAACCTAGTTTAAATAGAAATGAACAAAAATAATTATGGTAACCGTTAGAACTGTTGTGGAAAAAATTGCACAAGTGCACTCTTCCACTTGGTAAGGGGATAAGTCTTGTAGGTTGCAGCAAGGCCTGAGTCCTTGGAGCCCCTTTTGAGTGTGGTTGGTATTCCTCCAAGTGATCCTGTAAGCGATTTTTAGTGTAGTTCACATTCAAACATATAAATATTGATAAAAACAAAATGAAAGAGATGGGGGGAGAATGCAAACTTCAACAACAAACAAATATATGCTAAACCACTCTTGTATTTCCCAATGGAATAGTTTTACAACACCTAGGAGGTGTGGGATTTAAGGGAATCAAAAAATATATCTTAGGGAGGCCTTTCTTGTCCAAACTAAATGCTAAGTAGATGGAAGGACAATGGAGAGAAACAGTTGCCCCTAGATGGAAGGTGGAAACGGAGCTTGGGAATGCTTACAATGGTAGGAAATGGTGGGATGTAAGGATGCTCCAATTCAAATCCAAAAACATAACCTTGCTCTAATTTATCTATACAAAATGCATGCCAATGGATTCCTTTTATAGGCCAAGAGGTGACCAACAAACAACTAGATCCAAATGTGAACTCTCCTCCTACATGAACTAGCTCCAAGGTACACAAGGGGGGATGATTAATGCCACCAAGTGTGCGAGGGGCCGAATTCGGATCTTTGGGGAGGACTGAGTCTTTGTCATGTCCCACTTTACAAGCACCAAATAGAAACCAATGCCACCTCAAAATCCCATGGATCCTAGTGAAATTCAATTAATTAATTAATAATGGTCTAGGAGAAAGTAAGAGGAAGGCACTATTAATTATTTGGGGTGATTCTGGATCCATGCCTATAGTAGTTAGTTAATTAATAATTTTAATATTTGGAGTGCTTGTAATTATTTTAATTTTATAATTATCATTATTAATTAAACTTTGGTAAGTGATAATGTTCACATGACTAGGAGGGCACATAAGGATAAGGTGGACCTCACCTACTCCTTTGAAAAAGATGGAAACAACAAGAAGTTAGCTAAAAGAAAGGTGGCAGTAGAAATGAAGGAAACTGGCAAAAGAAGGAAAGGACATAAATAAGGAAAGTGGATAAAGCAGGAAAGTGCAGAAAAACATCCAGTTTGAAAAGTAGGAAACATATACAAAGCTAAGTAAGGTGCAGTTGCTAAAAACAGAGAATATCACAAAGCAAGGAAGTTGCACAAGCAAGAAGATGTTGCTAATTCCTCTAAGGAAGGATCCCTCATCCTCACACATGCCAATTGATTTATCATGAATCTATCTCATCCTATAAAAGAATTCCAATGCACTCCATTCACATATTTGGTCATTTGTTTATTGTCTCGAGAGATTTTGCTTCTCAGAGTTGAGTGATGTGCCTTAGCCAAGCTTGAGTGATGTTCCCAAAGGTTAAAATTGATTCAGTATTATGTTCTATTGCAGCCATGAAATTCTGTTTTGTGGGTCTTGAATTCCATTCAATCTGACTTGAGAGTTAAAAGAACGAATACCAAGCATCCAATTTGAAATCTCTATTCACTCCCTTCATTCAATGGGAACAATATTGAAGGGCCAAAATGGAGGTTTTTGTTTCATAATTTATGGATTGTCAAGCCTATTCCATTGCGTACATAGGTTCCTTTCCAGTAAGAAATTCCTTTTGTATTGTTGAAAAAGGTGTCTGGATGACAAAGATACAACCATTCTCACCAGAGCCAAGGTTTTAGTGTTGAGGAGCGCACGTGTGAAGTTGCAGTTGATGAGTGGGCCCCTAAGATAAGTCACTAAGATATAGTGCACCTTCCATGATCATACATATTCCATGTATTCATAATAATTTCATATATAGTGCATAACTTCACCTTCTTCTCCTCCAACTATCATACTCATTCTCTTAGTTTTTGTAAGATTTCTCTAGCATTGCAGACTCCTTGAAGATATGAAGATTAAAACTCTTATAATTTCTGCTTAGGACCCTTAATTTCTAATTTATGTTGTTAATAATATCATTTTAGTGACATCGTATACTTCAGAAATGAATTTTTTAATCCTCTGAGGCAGTTTGGATCAAGGAATACTAAGACTAGCTCTTTAAGCACTTTTTCTTGACTAGTTTTACCATTTTTGTAATTCAGAGCTATGTATGAGTCAATTTTCTGTTCTGATGGTCATTTGTGAATATTGAGACCTTAATGAAGCATATCCAACCATTTCCCTGATTATTCCAAGGAATCTCATCCTGTTTGGAAGAACTTGGAAAACTACGAGTTGAGTAGTCCAACATAGCACCCTTGCCTCTTTTGCTCCCAAACTAAACCAGCAACTCCAAAATTCTCATAATATTATGGCCAAAACCTAGTTAGGAGGTTAATATATTCTATATTACATTTGGATACATTCAGGTGTAAGCATTGAGCCTAGTATGCATATGCTGGAGTGCTTAGGAAGCCTCAAAGTAGACATCAACCACAGTTGTTGTTGAAATGTAAATGGGCCCAGTACGTTGTTAATAGGAATTGGAAGTTGGCCCTGAAATGGATACCTTTTATGCTTCACATTCACTCATACATTTCTCAGATCCTAAATATTACAAATTCCTAACCCTAGGGGAAAGCTACTTGTGTCCAAGACTAGTTTTTCTGCAACTAGCTTTTCAACTAGTTTTTCTGCAACTAGTTTTGGTATAAGCTAATTCATGTTTTAATTGATGTTTTAAATTCTAAATTGAGATAATATATTTGATATAATATCAGGGATATTACAGTGGTATCAGATCACTTTCCTCTACTCCTATGGAGATTAAGCTCTCGTGTTGAAGACATTATAGCCATGAGACTAGCACCAGCCAGTGATAATTTTGAAAGGGATGATGAGGAAGCATTCTATGCTGATGGAGGCTTAAAAAAAAAATAGGATGATGATTCTTTTTGTACATCATAGAATACCGAACATTGAGGAAGGAGATCCAGGAGGTCTTTCCTTTTCGAGACTTCTGTAATTTCAAAGTTTAAAGGTTTTTTTCAAATGAGGACCCTTATGGCAGCACATATCAAATAAGATTAAGACATATTGTCACAGTGTGTGCAAAGAAGTGGAGCATATGTTGTAGCAGAGTGAAGCATCACCATGCTTTACACCCAACAAGCCAATGACTAAAGGAGCATCCAAAGATTCTTTTGATTTAGAAAGAGGAAGGCCCTCTATCAAAAGGCAGCCATCAAATGATCATGATGGACCTAGCATTGTGGAATCTTCTAAAGAGAAAGAAGAACCATGTGCAACACAAGACCAAAAAAAATGTGTTGAAGTTGTTAACAATGTGGAAAGAGATTCTATTTGGGATCTTCAAGTTTCTTTGTTGGTGATTTCAAGATCACTGCGGAGGAGATTAGTTCTATTGAGGGTGGTGAGACATATTTTGGATCAGATCCATAATAAGAACATAAATCCAATTCATAGTCACCACATGAGCTTCATAATGAAGTAGAAGACAAGCACACATCAGTTTTATGCGAACTCGAATATTTGGTGGAAGGACAAGGCACCATGGCTACATCACATGAAGAGAAATATATGATGCAAAGGTATGGTCACCATTCATATTTTTGTATTCCCTTTTGTCATAATGAAGTTGCAGCCACACCAGGGGAGAAGATTGAGATGGTTGAATCCTCTAGTGGTGAGGCTTTGTGAAGAACCTGCAATAATTAATTAATGAAAACACACTAAATAGCAGGAATAACATAACTCATAATCACTTTTATATTGATCGCAAGCCACTTCGAGGGGGCAACCTACTTTGAGCAAGCTTAATACAAATAACTTCATGGTACCTTCATTGGTCTCAACACAAACTTATATACTAAGTCTAGGTGCCAATACCATGGGTCAATACCATGTGTCAATACAAACCATGGGCCAATACAAAATATGGATCAACAATTACTATGGGACGACTTACAAAGCATATGCGTCGAACAACAATAATACAAACTATGGATCAACAAATACTACGGGACGAATTACAAAGAATATGCGTCCAACAATAATATACTAACAAAGTAAATAGAAGGGTTGGCATGGGATCCTAACATCCCCCCTCCCTTAGAAAAAACTTTGTCTTCAAAGCTTTAGATGTGGAAATTGATGCAGAATCTGAAGGAGTGGTTCCCCTGTAGCATCCTCGGGTTGCATTCCGACCCACTAATGCCTTTTGAGTTTCAGGGAGGATTGCTTGGAAGGATGTAGATGAAGAAGAACCATATCAGTTGCGTGAAAAGTGCACTCAGAATGGTGTTGATCGGCTTGTTGTTTCAGTTGAATTCTTGCCATGTGAAGATTGTCCCACAGAATGAGAAGAATTTGATCGTGGTTTCAAAGAACCGAGTCAATCTCCTGAACTGAGGAGCTACTGAGTGTGTATGGAAGAAGAAATGGGAGTGTGTATCCATAAAATGATTCATATGGTGTCCTTTTAGATGTGGTATTGTACCACTGGAGCGCTTCTAGGAAATCCATAGAAATAGCTATCCACATTTGTGTAGGGATGGGAAAGGGTTCGAGAAGTCCGGAAAGGAGTGTTGTTTCACCCTTGTTGACCTGGCAAGTATCACACTCAACCACGATCTGGTGAATTTTCATTTTCAGTCCCTGCCAAAAGAAGTTACATTGTTCCCGATCATAGGCTTTGAGGAACCCAGAGTGCCTTGCCGATGAAGAAGCATGGAGTTCATAGAAGAGATAGCCTTGTTGAACAGATTGCAACCAATTTGGAACAAGCAGAGAAATAGTTGTAAGAGAAACAGGGTCATCAAATTGGCGAGAAGGAGCATTTGCCACCATATTATCCTTACCCTTCTTGTAAGTGATCGCATAGTAATAACCCATGAGTTGGATAACCCATTTCCGGTGTGCTAGTGAGGAGACCCGTTGTTCCAGAAAATGTTCTAGACTCTGGAGATCAGTCTTGATGCAGAAATAATTTCCTAGTAGGGATGGCTGCCACTTTTGTACTGCAGAAAAAATAACCATCATTTCCTGCTGAGATGTAGATGCGGCTAAATGCTTACTGGAAAGGTCTCTGGAAGGCGGCAAGCCCACTAGTGCAACAAAGACACCTGCATATCTATCCAAGGAACTAGTGGAGACCGTTGGTGGGTGCATCTGGATGGAATGGAGCTGAGCGATGACACCATGTGAATTCTTCTTAAGGATCTTTTCCAGGCAATGTGAACTAATGATGCAGAGAGACCCTGGTTGTAAGCCCATAAATCCCATAAAATGGGGCCAAGTGTGTGTAACCATTGAACGCCCAAAACCACATCACATCCGCCTAAGGACAAGGCAAACATGTCAGAGTGCAAGTTATAATCTTCCACAGAGATATGCACATTGTGACACTTTCCCTTGCAAGGTAAGGTTCCCCCATTGGAAACAATGACTTCAAAGTTGGAGCAAGGATGGACAAAACAATCAGCATGTTTGGCAATCCGAGGGTCAATGAAGTTATGAGTGCTACCAGAATCAATGAGTATTGTAAGAGGAAGATTCTTGAAGTAATCCCTGATCCGCATTGTTTGGGGGTTGGTGACGCTAGATAAAGCATGGAGAGATATCTCTGGGTGGTCTTCCTGAGACGGGAAGTCAATAGGCGGCTCCTGAATTTTGACTTGATCATCCGGTGTATATGGACCTTCTTCACCAACTTCAGAGGTAGGCGGAGAATCCACATCCAAGAGATAGAGATTTTGTTGAACACATCTATGTCCCTGAGTGAATTTTTCATCACAATTATAACAAAGCCCTTTTTCTCTGTGTGCCTGCATCTCTATTTCGGACAAATGCTTGATAGAAGTTGGTCGAGGAGCTAGTGGGATGGGAGGTCGTTGAAAACCCATATTTCGGAAGGAAAAAAAAGTGGGTTTGGAGCGTTGTTGGGCGGCAATCTTATCTTCTACCAACTTAGCCAACCCCAGGGCTTCCATCATTGTGTTGGGACATAACATTTTGACCTTTGGGCGGATTTCATCCTTAAGACCATTGATAAAACAACTCCTGTAGAAGTCATCAGACAATCCTTCTGTGTGGTTGGCTAGTTTCTCAAATTCTGTCTGATGCTCTCTCACAGTGACAATTTGATGAAGTTTAGTGAGTGCTCCGGTGAAGTCATCAAAAGCACTAGGACCAAATCGTTGCAAAAGGAGTTGGAAAAAATATGTCCATTTTGGCTCGTCATGAGCCTTGATGTACCAACGGTACCATTAAAGAGCTTCCTGTTCCAAATGAAAGGATGCAAGTGGAACTTTTTGGACATCAAAAGTATTATGCATACTGAAATATTGTTCTACATGATAGATCCATCCAGTCGGATCAGTACCATTGAAGCGAGGAAATTCAAGCTTCGGACCATGGAAAGTGCTGGAAGAAGAGAATCCATTGGCTACAGAAGATTCTTGCTGTTGGTTATTGTTCATGGTTGAATGCTGAAGATGGAGGCTGAGAAATTTTTCATCCAAATCTTGGAGTTTGGTTTGGATGGCTGCAAGTGCTTCCTCCATGGTTTTTTGCTCTTGAGTGGTTGACAACCATAACCAATAGTTTTTTTTGGGGGGGAATGGATAGAAAAACACAAACAAAAGCTTATTTAGTTAGGGGAAATTTGGATTTGGGAAAAACATGGATGGGTAATTGGGGTTTGACTAGGTTTTGGACACTTTCTGATGGACAGGGAAGCAAAAAATGGGCATTTCAGAAGCGGGGTGAAAGAATGAGAAAATTTGTCAAAGAGGGACAAATAAGTAGAAATAGGGAATGAACACGGTGGAAAAATTTCGAGGCGAGTGGGTGAGATTTCTAGCTTTGGGAAGTAGAATTTGGGATAGGGTCTTCAGGAATGAAATATGCATAATGGGATTGTAGGTTTGTCCGGGAAGTTTAAAGGGAAACAGAGTTAAAACAAGGGAGATATGGCGAAAAAACGAAATTTTATACTCATTTTTTTTTTTTTTAGGAATGGATCTGCAACGGCGCGGAAGGGATCGGAAACAGATAGATCTGCAATGGCGCAAAAGGGATCGGCTATAGATGGATCTAAAATAACGCCGAATGAATAAAAAATGACTAGATCTAAAACAGTTGGATCTGGAATGACTGTCAGAATGAATCTGAAACGGTTGGATCTGAAACAACTCGGAATGGATCTGAAATGGCGTGGAAGTGATCGACAATAGTTCAGCTGAAAATAGATATGGACCCTAGGTGTGTGCGGCTTCCTATCGGTTCAGGGGATTCACTCGGACACCGATGCTGTCTGGCGGCTTGCGTATTGGGGTAATACCCCTCACTCCACGGCTCAGGTAAAATTGATAACTGCTTTTCCACAAACAACAGCTCTTGGTTTACCTCACGGGTGGGAACTAGTCAATCAGGTAGGGGTCGTTGCCCTTTTCACTGGCAGGTCCTCTCAATGGGCCAGCTACTTCGGGGTTCCTGTGGTACTCCTCACAGTGAGTTTTAGGGCTTATGCCCAAGTACTTTCCACAGTTAAGCGGATAGGGATTATTCCCAGATCCGAAGTTGCAAAAATTTCACCCAGCGATCACAAGAAAGTGCTCTGATACCAGATGTGAAGAACCTGCAATAATTAATTAATGAAAACACACGAAATATCAGGAATAACATAACTCAGAATCACTTTTATATTGATCGCAGGCCACTTCGAGGGGGAAACCTCCTTTGAGCAAGATTAATACAAATAACTTCACGGTACCTTCATTGGTCTCAACACAAACTTATATACTAAGTCTAGGCGCCAATACCATGGGTCAATACCATGTGTCAATACAAACCATGGGCCAATACAAAATAGGAATCAACAATTACTACGGGACTACTTACAAAGCATATGCGTCCAACAACAATAATACAAACTATGGATCAACAAATACTACGGGATGACTTACAAATCATATACATCCAACAACAATATACTAACAAAGTAAATAAAAGGGTTGACATGGGTTCCTAATAGGCTCAACATTCTAGTGTTAAGGAGGAATGCAGTGAGAAGGTTGAAATGTCGGATGAGAGTCTGCATGATTCTCATATGGTGGAGGATATCACATGTATAAGCACTCACTGTGTTGTGAGGAATATGTGGAGTTACTTAGAGAGCCTTCTCTTAGTCACAAAAGAAATGATCCTACAAGTGTTGTCTAGAACTAGTGGTGCAAATAAGCTTCTTGAAAATCTTGTTGGAAGAGTTCATATGGAGGAGAGACAAGATGGAGTTGTGGGAAGAGTCTCTATCTATGAATTGTTCATCATTAGGAGAGAGATGGATGAAATGAAGGATGATTACTTACAGTTGTTCATGGATAGAGACATGTCTCTCAAATTTGTTCAGGACAAAGAAACAATAGAAGGGTAGCGACATCATGTGGATTTTGGGAGTTCACATTCTTTTCCTAGAGACACTAGTGATCAAATGTGTGTTGATGATTGCACACATAATGTATTGGAGGATCCTCTTGCAGAAGATGAGCATGAGGAGTATGCAGAATTGAAAATGTTTAAGGAACAAATTGTCTTGGAATATGTTGGCCAAGCATTTGTTATGTGTGAAAGGGATCATGAGATGTCTCTATGTGAAGAAGGATCGACTATGATGAATATGGATGGTTACATCCCATTTGGACCACCAAGCAAAGAATCCCATTCATTTTTGACATTGGATGGATAGATACATCACTGAGATGAAAACCCAAGGTTGTGCAAGACTATCTCACATAGGTAAGGGTTATTTTTCCATTAATGATGGATCTACTGTTGCATTTGAGATTGTTATGTTCTATAAGAAGCAACCGAGACATCTATGGCTTCAATATAATGCATTCCTTACATCTCCATTCATCCCTTTGAAAAAAAATACATAGTGGATGAGGTTTCATCTCAAGGCATGAGGCCCATTTTGAAGTAGGGAGATAGGGAATGTGTGGTTAAAGTAAATCACATCAGGAGGATTGTTGGCATAGTTCTATCGACAGGGGTTCACTTCACACTACTGTCAACAAACACCAACCAAACACCCTTAAGCACTAGCCCAGAAAGGTTTTACCCTTTCCAGCAACACTCGCGGAGTGAGTGAAGTCTCACCCAAGATGATTAAGGGGGCTGCAGGAACCAGGTTTCCACAGTGGGGGGAGGACATGCATCTATTCTCACTCTATCGCTATAGAAACCATAGATTGTATCTTTAAATCATGCTTAACAGTTCATACATCCATTCATCATTTGCATATTCAAAGTGTAATCAACATTTGCACTAACATGGTAAAACTAGCAATCACATCAACAAAACTTACTAAACCACAGAACTTTAAACATATCACAACTAGCAATCGCATTCATCATTTAACATGAACATAAACATAAGAAAGAAACATAGCCAAACATCTTCATGCATTAACTCATCAAAAACCTACGGTGCAACCCTTGCAGGGACAGTTCCAAACCAATTATCACGGATCCATACAAAACTTGCCGAAAGTAGAGCAAAACATTACACAATTCATCTGCTTGTTTACTGATCTCCTTCTAAGATGCCCTTAGGATTACAATCATATTCCTATTTATAGCCAACTAAGGCAGATACAAAATGGTCCAAATGACCCATTCTAACTAACTAAACTAATCTTGTTCTTTCGTTAGCTCCATGTTATCCGCGAATGGTCCTTTCTTCCATGGATGGTCCTTCGCATCACTATCGGCTTCCACACTTCATGCGGTCTAACCCCATGCCAACAAGCGCCCAACAAAAAATTGTTGCTTGCCCTTGAGCCACCTCAGCTGGACACCTCTGGTATTGATCTGGTTCACTGTTGTGTACTTCTTGAACTCATCCTCCAGTCTCTTGAAACCTTCTTCATCTATCCCTTCTGTGCATGTTGTTGCACTTCGTGCTTGCTTCTATCTAGAGAAAAGTTCATCGACATCACCAAATTGTGAAATAGGCCAACTATTTTGGAACATATGTTTCGCACATTTGACTGTCCTTTGCTAGAGCCAACATGCCTTTTACCTTGGTGTTCTTGTGGTCGTAGGGACCACGGTTCTTCTAACTACGACAAATCACTTAGAAATCTTGGGTGAGACTTCATCTTTCTTCCTCCCAGTTGTCTACACAACTTCCTCTGTTGGTTGTTCATGAACACTCATCGTCATTTTCCTTAGCGCACCTTGAGTGATTTTGCTCGAATGAGATGCACCATCACAACCTCACTTCTTTATTCTGCATCTTGATTTCCCTCCTATCCACACTGCTTGAATCTACAACATTCTTAGAGTCAAAAATCTTTGTTCTGCTTTGATATTTATAAATTATCTTGATCAGTTTTTGTTCATTACAACATCTTTGGGGAATAATTACCAAGTCAGTTGTCAAATTTTTCCGGATTTCCACATTCCTCCATTAAGTGTGTCATCATCCTCCTCTATCGCCGTCTACCGATGCTTACGTACTATCATTATATCATTATGGGTTGATTTGACTTCCACGTGCCAACCATCTTCAACTTTCGTCACTTATTTTTCCGCAACTTCCATTGCTCACTTCGTCTTGTCACCATATACATATGGTTTTTTTTTTCTTTATAGGTTCGTAGTTGATTCTACGACATCAATCCTTTGCCGGAGTCGCTCTCATTAATAATTGTCATGCTCCTGGGATCTTAGGTTCAACTAATAAGGTGGCTTCTTTCTTAAATCAACATAGATCCTGACTTGGACAGTCTTCTTATCTTGTACCACCATCGGGCTTATCCACTCCAATTCCTCCATTGGTTCTATAATTCCTACTTCCAGCATTCTCTCAAGTTCATATTTCACCCACTCCTTATACCTCGGATTCAACCTATAAGTTCACTGCTTTACTGACTTTGCATAAGGTTTCAGTGGGATTTTCATCTCGCCTAAGTCCCCAGAAATCCCTTTCATCTCCGAGAATTTTGACGGGAACAAGTCCTGAAATTCATGCAATAGGTCAGTTATCTTGGCAATGCTTGATTCATCCCAATAATCTCCTATGCTCGTGAACTTGGGATTCTCCTCGGATCCAATGTTCACTTTCTTGATTCGCAATGGCTGCTAAAACTTGTCGGAAGGCATATCTGGTGCCTTGACACTGCGACTTCCTTTTGATTCTGGTATATACGTAGCCCTCGATTCATCCTCATCGTCTAGTTATCCTGTTATGTTGTAGCATTCTATCATCATTCTCGGTGTCACAGTCCACCGAAGTCCCATCGGTTTCTCTGTCAAAACTACTTCGAGTATTTTCTCACGGATCTCCTATAATGCGCTATGGATGAAGGGGTTTTCGTCGGAGAAAATGAATGTTTGTCTAAAGCCAATAGTTAACTGTTCCCATGAGGTTGTTCTGTGTCGCATCTCTACTGCAATATACCAACTTCGTGGTACTTCATCCAATGTGTGAATGAATGCATGGACCCATTCTTGTTTCACTTGTGGTCCCCATTTGCTTTGACATTCATTCAAATGCTCCTTTGGATCTCCTCTTCCGTCGTACTTCCTTCCGCAGTATCCTGCAGTTTCACCGAACCTAACCTCCATTAGGTGTCGACATAATGGCCAGTTTGTTATGGTTGACTTGTGTGCCACCCACCATCGCGCTGGTGTAGCCTTTAGGGCTTCCTCCAAGGCCAGTAGTCATTGTCGTTCTGTGACTTTTTCTTCAAACTCAGTGATAAATGTAGTCAAGTTGGGGAACCCCTTATATGTTGGTAGTGAACACCCTTCTATATCTACCCATCGCAGGAACTGGGTGATCCATGAACACCTCCTAAACGATACTTCATGTAGCTGATTCTTCCAATTTTCAAGTGCTTCATCCGAATATGATGATGCCGAACTGACGCTGCGCCATCCTAACTCTCCATCTGTAGTAGGATTGATGTAGTCTTCTGATATGTTGTAGATACTATCCCATCCCTCAGTGAATTCATCTCTTGTCAGCTCAACATATCTATGCCTTTCTGTGAGATCAAGAGGTGCAACTGCCCTCATCTCATGCTTTTCGAATGACATGGTTCATTTCTTGAAATTTATGATGGCCTGATTCTCCATCGTCCAGTCTATCCCTAGAAACAATGGATAGGGGATTGTGTTGTTGGCAATCTCTATCATGTCAAAATCTGTGTATGTTTTGAGTCCTTCTATCTCAACTGGGACTTGGCATAATCGACCAATTGAGGTGACCTTACTTTGATTCTCTAGTAGAAGTTGTACTGGGGACCATGCCAAATGTGGTTTCCCCATCATTTCCCAGGTTTGTTCTGTCAGGATGTTTACTTCTGACCCTGGTTCTAAGATAATAGATTCAACATCAAATGCTCTGATTTGTGCAAACATCCTCATTTCTCTTCATGTCTTCCTCTTATGTATTCGATTGAATATGCACTCCTGTCGTGCACCATCCTTTTGATGCAACAAGATGGATATTTCTACAAATGCGTCCTTATATTTTTCCAATTCCAAGAAGATTTCCAGGAAGGCTCTTAAGGTGTTAGTCTTTTTCTGTGAATTCGTTGTGTTGAATGTCGGTGGCATGGCATAAGTGACTTCTTTCTGGTGAAGAGGTGGCTGCCTCATCTGTCTCATTGCCTCCTATGATTTCAAGAAAATATCCCTTTCTACTTCCACATCGAATGTGACCAGTTTTCTTGTTGTCGGTCGAACATTAGCCTGTGACCTGTCGGCTCCTGTCACAGCTCCTCCTCGGGTCACTACTCCAATAGTCGCAGCTTGACTTTTGACCTCTGCTGATATATTCTGTACCACTGGTGGTGGATTCTGGTTCTGATTTTGATTTTGTGGAGGCGAGGGTAGGTTCTTAGTTTTCCACTTCACGATGAGCTGAGGACAGTCTTCAACACTGTGGTCCACAATGCTGTAGTAAGTGCACTGTGGGTTTGGATTCAGGAAATCCCTCTGGTAATGCCCCTGCTGACCACAATTGTAACATATGATTGGTCCTCAACCCCATCCAACAGATCCTCCTCGGCCGAAACTAGTACCTCGACCTTCGTAGAACCCCCCTATGAAACCTCCTCGTAGTGGCCCGTATGGTGGGTACTGCGGTTGACCATACGATGGTTGTTGATATTGTTGTTGACCGTATTGCGGTGGTGGATATTACAGTTGTGGATATTGAGGTTGACCATACTACGATTGGGGGTTGTAGTGAGGCTGTTGTTGATTGTACTACGGCTGTTGCTGTATCGATGGTTTCTCTTCTCCCTTCATGAAAAATATATCTGCAGTCTATTCTTGGAGTAGGTCGTAAGCCCTGCAATCTTTTTTGTCATGGCCAACCGATCGAAAGAATTTTCAATACAAATTCACTAGCTTTGACACCATCTTCTACATATACAAGCATTCTTCTGGTCGATGTCCTCTCATCTGACAGACACGACACCAAGGCATCCCTCCCTGACTAAGGGGATTCGGTGCACCTAACTGTAAATACTCTTGAAATTCTGGGCACTGATCATTGTGATGTCCTTCTTTTTTGCATCTACTGCACCATATATCTTCATGGACTTATTTTCCCTTCTTCATATCTTGTAGCTGGAACGTTAAATTTTCCAACTACGCTTGTATTTGATCCATGCCTACGCCTGTTTCGCCAATTGGTGAAGCCTCCAGCTTCATTGCAATTTACAGTGCTTATGCTTGAGTCGCTACCTTCTGTTGCATCAGCGACCCATGAGAATGTTTGGCACCAACCCTGCGATAAACCACTCTTTATGCTGCATGTCGCTCATCCTGAAACTCACCTTTGCCATTAACGTTTTATACTGCTAGTCGAATTCCCATACTGGTTCGTTTGGAAACTACTTGATTTCCTTGAGCTCTGTGATGTATTGTGACTCAAATTTCAGTTTTCTAAATTCATCAATCATTCCTGCCTTGATCTGTGGCAATGTTTTTTCTAGAATTCCTGTCGGTACCTTAGTAAATTTCATAAACTAGTCTAGCGCACGGCCCCTGAGGATCATTGCTAGCTGTCCCTTTTTTATATTTTCGTCTTTGACCTGCTTCACAGTCCATATCGCTTCACACAAAAACAAGTACTTTTCGGGATCCTCGGTCCCGTTACCCTATAAAGTTGGCATTTTTGCGTCGTCACCTTCCATTCTTGCGCTCCTACAGTTATTATTTACTGATCCACTACTCTTACCATTGTTCTGGCACGTAGGACAACTCTGCGAATAACTTGTATTTTTTTCTACAAATTTTTGAGTAGTGCACTAAGTTGAAGGTATGTTTTAGCTTAAGGTTCATCCCTCTTTGGCTTCTGGGGTATTCTGTTCACCTTCTTCTTCATCGTAATAAGTTTGCTTCGTCCCTTTTGGTCCTGTTTCGCAGTCTTCCGTTCCGGTCCCTCAGGAGAATCTCTCTCAGTCCTCCTCTTCTTCTCTGGTTGCTGGAATATCGCCCCACTTCTCAAGGTACCATAATCTTCCTCAGCCTTCCTTAAACATTTGTCATCACTCATGTCCATCTACCTCGCATCTTTCTATCAGAACCGCATTCATGCGGTGCCCACAACCTCTGTACACTGATCTTATACTCATTGGAATTCATCCTTAGTATACCCTTTTCACAGACGAGCATCTTAATACACAACTTCAGCGATAGTAGGAATCTCCCTCTAGGTCCTTTGAAACATTTCCTTTCTGCATTGCTGTATGATTTGATTGTATCAATGACAAAATCATTGATGTGTCCCTCTAGGATACTGTCTACCTAGAAGTCGACAGCCCTTGATACCCTATTTTTGACCTGTTTTAACTGTTGGATCAGTTCTGGAGTCCAGTGGTCAGGTTCACCTCCTTGGAAATTGTTCTTCTGAAATGTCAGCTGTGCCAACCACTCGTGCATCAATACCGAGAATTCACAGAAAAATCACCTCGTGGATATCATAATAGATATGCTTTTGAAACCAGCTGCTTACCATCTACCCAGGGTTCCGATTTTCTCCTTCCAAAAATTCTTCTGTCTTCTTGTCAAACCAATCCTGAATCTCTAGTTTCGTCGGGTTCCACAACATGTCCTCTTCTTTCTTCTTCAGGGTCCCAACAACAGAACCATTTGTTGACACAGTTCTGTCGACAGGGGTTCACTTCGGACTGCTATCAACAAACACCAACCAAACACCCTTAAGCACCAACCCAGAAAGGTTTTACCCTCTCCAGCAACACTTGCGGAGTGAGTGAAGTCTCACCTGACATGATTAAGGGGGCTGCAGGAACCAGGTTTCGGCAGTGGGGGGGAGGACATGCATCTATTCTCACTCTATCCCTACAAAAACTAGATATTGTATCTTCACATCATGCTTAATAGTTCATACATCCATTCATCATTTTCATATTCAAAGTGTAATCGACAATCGAACTAACATGGTAAAACTAGCAGTCGCATCAGCATAACTTACTAAACCAAATAAATTTAAACATATCACAACTAGAAATCCCATTCATCATTCAACATGAACAGAAACATAAGAAATAAACATATCCAAACATCTTCATGCATTAACCCATAAAAAACCTGTGGTACAACCCTCGTAGGGACAGTTCCAAACCACTTATCATAGATCCATACAAAACTTTGCGAAAGTAGAGAAAAACATTACATAATTCATTTGCTTGTCTACTGATCTCCTTCTACGATGCCCTTAGGCTTACAATAATATTCTTATTTATAGCCAACTAAGGCGGATACAAAATGGTCCAAATGACCCATTCTAACTAAATAAACTAATCTTGTGCTTTCGTCGGCTCCTTGTTCTACGCAAATGGTCCTTTCTTCCATGGATGGTCCTTCTCGTCATTGTCGGATTCCGCACTTCATGCGGTCTAACCCCGTGCCAACACATATGCATTTCATGATACCAATGAAGATTAAGGATTGTAAATTTAGATTGTTAAGTGAGGACCAAGTTTATAACTCTATTCACTCCTATGGGTGCCACATGAGGAGCAAGAGGCTCCCACATATTCCATTGATGAATTCAATGGCAAGCCATGTGTCTTGACAAGTGCACCATTCCCTTTCCAGTTTGATGAGCAATAGAAGAGGCAACTATCTGAAGTCTCCATCATGCATAGTAGTGAATTCAGTTGGAGTGTTTGTTCATCCATTGATTGGTTGAATGGATACATATTGGAGCTAAGCAACCCCAAGGGTGAGTTTTATGTCTACATCAGTGGAAAGTTGAATGACACATCATACATATTTTTTGAGAATTTGCATGGGAATATATGGTTTCTGGATGATGCCTTGAATACATGGGATTGTCACCTATGTCAATTGGATATCAGTGATGTGAGTCTCTGTGATGGTTTGCACATATAACCTAATTATTTTCATACTTGGTGGGAGGGATTCATAGAGGGCTGGTTCTGCATTGGAATTGATGAACTTCCAGCTTGGTGGAGTGATCTAGACATCCTACATGATGATATATTATTCCTGTTGATCCTAATGTTTGGAAGAATGCA
Source organism: Larix kaempferi (assembly GCA_027924585.1). Lineage (NCBI taxonomy): Eukaryota > Viridiplantae > Streptophyta > Pinopsida > Pinales > Pinaceae > Larix > Larix kaempferi. Next base: position 23,511,651 of record BSBM01000502.1, on the reverse strand, counting down.
GCTGAGACGGTGGGACCCTAGAATTCTTTGGAATGACAGTTTTCCACAAGTAACTGTGCCACTGGGAGACATGCAACACGAACAGTGGGAACCGAGCATTATTCTCATCTTTCTTACCTGGGTTAAAAATTTTGTTGAAGAAGAATCACTCTTTGGGAGAGTAACTATAATCAGAGTGGTGCAGCAAAAACATGGTGGACCTTGTGTTGGAGTTATATTTGGTTTCTTTCTTGAGGAAAAGAAAGCTTGGGAGGGGAGGACTATCATGTTCCCATTTCAAAAGCACCAAGTAGCAGCCAATGTCACCTCAAAACCCCATGGATCTTAGTGAAAGTCAATTAATTAATTAATAAGGGTATAGGAGAAATTAAGAAGAATGCACTATTAATTATTTGGAGTGATTTTGGAGCCAGGCCTATAGTAGTTAGTTAATAGTAGTTAGTTATTTGGAGTATAATAATTTTAATATTTCGAGTGCTTGTAATTATTTTAATTTTATAATTATCATTATTAATTAAATTTTGGAAAGTGATAATGTTCAGATGACTAGGAGGGAGCATAAGGATAAGGTGGACCTCACCTATGCCTTTGAAAAAGATGGAAACAACAAGAAGGAAACTAAAAGCAAGGTGGCAGTAGAAAAGAAGGAAATGACATAAAGCAAGAAAGTAGATAAAGCAGTAAAGTGCAGAAAAGCATCCAGTTTGAAAAGTAGGAAACATATACAAAGCTAAGGAAGGTGTGGTTGCTAAAAGAAGAGGAGATCACAAAGCAATGAAGTTGCACAAGCAAGAAGATGTTTCTAATTCCTCTAAGGAAGGTTCCCTCATCCTCACACATGCCAATTGCTTGATCATGAATCTATCTCATCCTATAAAATAATGCCAATGCAATCCATTCACATCTTTTGGTCATTTGTTTATTGTCTTGAGTGCTTTTGCTTCTCAGAGTTGAGTGATGTGCCTCAACCAAGCTTGGGTGATGCGCCCCAAGGTTAACATTGATTCAGTATTATGTTCTATTGCATCCATGGAAGTGTGATGTGTAGGTCCTGAAGTCCATTCAAGCTGATTTGAGAGTTAGAAGAATGAATACCAAGCATGCAATTTGAAATCTCTATTCATTCCCTTCATTCAATGGGAACAATGTTGATGGGCCGAAATGGAGGTTTTGGTTTTAGTATTTATGACAATTTATGGGTTGTGAGACCTATTCCATTGTGTCTAGAGGGTTGTTTCCAGTAAGAAACTCCCTTTTTCTTGTTGAAAATGGTGTCAGGATGACCAAGATACAACCATTCTCACCAGATCCAAGATTAGTGTTGAGGAGCACAAGTTTGAAGTTTCAGTTGATGAATGTGCCCCCTATGAGCAGTCACTTAGATATGGTGAGGCTTCCATGATCATCCATATTCCATTTGTTCATCATACCTGCATATCCAGTGTATAAGTTCACCTTCTTCTCACCCTATGATACTCATTCTCTCATTTTTTGTAAGATTTCTCTATCATTGGAGACTCCTTGAAGATCTGAAGATTAACACTCATATACTTTCTTCCCGGGAAACTTAATTTCGACTTGATGTTGTTAATAATATCATTTCATAGACATCATATACTTCATAAATTAATTTTGTAAGCCTCTAAGTCATTTTGGATCAAGCAATACTAATACTAGCTCTTTAAGCACTTTTTCTTGACTAGTTTTACCATTTTTGTAATTCAGAGCTATGTATGAGTCATTTTTCTATTCTGATGGTCATTTGTGAATACTAAGACCTTAATGAAGCATATATAATCATTTCCCTAAGTATTGGAAGGAATCTCATCCTGTTTGGAAGAACTTGGAAAACTACTAGTTGAGGAGTCCAACATAGTGCCCTTGCCTCTTTTGCTCCAAAACTCAACTAGAAACTCCATAATTCTCATAAGATTCTGTCCAACACCTAATTAGGAGGTTAATATCTAATATATTCCATTTGGTTACATTTAGGTGTAAGCACTAATCCTAGTATGCATATGCTGGAGCGCCTAGGAAGCCTCAAAGTACACATCAACCACAGTTGTTGTTGAAATGTAAATGGCCCCAGTATGTTGTGCATAGGACTCAGAAATTGGCCCTTAACCTGATACCTTTTCTACTGCACATTCACCCATACATTTTTTGAATCCTAAATATTACAAATTCCTAACCCTGGGGGAAATATACTTGTGTCCAAGACTAGTTTTTCAACTAGTTTTGGTATAAGTTAATGCTTGTGTTAAATGATGTTTTAAATTATGAATTGAGATAATATATTTGATATAATATCAGGGATATTACAATCTTCAATGCACCACTGGGAGTGAGTGTTCTCTCATTTTTTACACTAGCGTGGCTATCGAAGGAAAACCTGCATGGGTGTAGCATGGGCATTGCTCAGATAACCTGCACTATAGTGCGGGTCAACTGTGTATTACCGACACTACCTTTTTTTTTATTATTCCTTGGAACTTATGGACTCATGCTGTGTTTTGGATCTATTGTGGATTCTTGTGGTGATATGCATTATTTATGTTGATGACGCCTTACTGGATGAGTCGCTGAAATGTCGCATGTGTGCGAATTTTAGGCATTAACAGGGGAATATGGAGAGAGAGAGAGAGAGATGGATAATTTTAGGGGCTATATATAGCCCATGGGCTATATTAAGGGGGTTACAAAAATTTAGTGGGCTATTTTCTTATATGGAAAGGATTTTTTCAGCTAAAATATATTTGCCCAATATTTATTAGAAAAGCAATAAATCCAAAATGAATAGCCTTCCGTATATTAATGAGGAAAATGGAAAAAAACTATTTTTCTCCCTAGCGAAATTTCCCTCTAATCTATGTTTCGCCCCTAATTTCTAGAGAAATTCTATTGAAATCATGGGCCTTTGCCCCCAATTTTCAGTAATGGAGAATCCCAAGGGTTATTTCACCCTCCGGTTTCCTTATAATTTAGGCATATGGTAGCATTCTCCTGTATTTTTGGTCAATTTCATGTGATACCTTCTTTGAGCCCTCGATTTCTAGTAGTGGAGGGAAAATCAAGGGCTATTTTGTTCTATATAAAGGCTATAGTGATTCATGTTTCACCCACATCAAATTGCGCTTTCATGGTGAATGTTCTGGTTGATGCAAATCCACTTTTCATTCTTAGTTTTCTAGACAATTTAGTATTCGTATAACATCTACATTGTCGAAAAATCAGGTCTTGAAGGGGCATGTTGCACATGCCATTTATCATAGAATGCAAAATCGCATCACGCTTTTTATCCAATAATTAACATGATATGATTTTTATCATGTTTTTTATGCTTTTTATCCACAATTACAATATCTTATTATATTGCAAATTTACCTTTTATCATGTTTTTATCATGGATTCTTTCTAAGGCCCGTTGAATTCTAGGGCACTCTTGATTCTTAGGGATCATTTGGTGTTATTAGGGTTTTATTCTATCCTACGAGTATTGGTTCCATGAAAGTGTTATGGAGCTCAAAATATATGATTTATTTTATGCCTTGTCATGTATAAACTATCGTTTGACATTACATGTTTTTAGTGGATGCTACTCTTGATGGAGAGACACCACATGGTTTTTATATATTCAAACTGAATTTGACCCAGTTATTTAAAATGTGCTTTTATTAGGATCTTTCTCTACAATTATTAGTGGATCTAAGGCATTAATGAGAGTGTATATGTTCATATTTTATGTACTATGTTATTGTTGATGTTTGGGATTTTTGTAATATAAATGAATGCACACTTATTATAATGGCGAGGCTATAGTGGAATGGTCATTATTTTGGTTGTCTTCTTGTAAAGTTGTCCAAAGCGTTCTGGTAGATTCTTTTGTTTATATTGAGAAGTTAGTGACTACTAGATTTTTTTTTTCATATTTCCAAGTTTGTCAATTTTATTTGTGACCTAAATTTGTTGGGTTCGGTACTTGTTTTATGATATTTTGTTTTTTGTAAGGGTCATTCAAAAGTAAAATGTTTTTTTGTGATTTTTTTTTAATGTGTAATTGCTATCATCATCTAGAAATGGATCTAGTTATGTATGATAAATATATGATTTAGTTGGAACACGATACTTCATTTCCATCATGATTGTATATAATATGTATAGGGCATGTTTGACCTGAGATGTAGACATTATGCTATTTGATATCTAGTATTTTGCATTCAATGAGAGTGCTAAAACAATTTTACCACATTTTGCATGATTTCAAAAATTTCAAGGACATGGATACAAACACCTCCTCAGTTTATATAAGAAAAAGTAGTCTTTAACAGAGTAGTTATAATGATACGCATGATGATGCATTAATGTGATTTCTATTCTTGTTTGTGTATGTTCTTATTTCTAATAACCATTGCAAGTTTCTAACTAACTCTAAAAATTCTAAATCAAATGACATAATTCATATTTTTATTATCAACAAAAGAAAGGAAAAAGTGGCATTCATATCTATAAATAGATAAGTAGGTTATTTTTTTTCTTAGAGGGTAGCTTAAAAATGAGAGATTTGGAAAATAAGCTAACTTGTAATTCATACACTATATTAATGTTGTGGATCTCGATAATACTCTGCGTTGTAAAAATGGTTCGTGGGTGCCATAATCACTCCACAGTGTAAAGTGTTCAATTCTATCAGTATGTCAACATTTGGGTCCCGACATGTCCGTTGGACCATTAAAGGACGAGATAAAAAGTGGAGTCCCCACTTTCCCTGAATATAGTTAGTGTAGTTTTGTTTCACCAACACCTCAAGTTGTGAGTTACCCAATACTGCTTATGAAATGTATAAGTAAATCCCTCCTCTCCTCATTCATGCATTTGTTCATTTGAGGGTCTAGGAGTCAAGAGAGTTGAGATATGGCATATGCTCTTCTATTGCACTACCTTATTAATCTACAAATCAAAAGTTGAGTCCTCCTAGCAAAAGCTTCACCAAGATGTTACAAGGTTTTATAATTTGATGAAAGATTCACCAAGTTTCTACAATATTTTATAATTCAATGAAATATTTGCCAAGATTTTACAATATCTTATAATTTAGTGAAATATTTGCTAATATTTTACAAGATTATATAATAGAATGAAATATTAGCCAAAAAATTATATATACATATTATATTATTGATAAAATAGCCTTCAAATTTTCTGATATATTATGGAGATTCACCCATTTATTATACATATAAATTTCAGGGGTGTTATTAAAATTATCCCTGGAGAGAGAGTAGAAAACATGAAAGAGTGTGAAGTCTTGAAGGAAAAGATGGATAATATTACCAATATCTAGAGAGAGGGATGGGGAGGTGGTTAGTGGAAGGGGGGGAGAGACAAATGACATGAGAGAGAGAGAGAGAGTAGCAAATGTGAAAGAGTTTGAAGTCTTGAAGGAAAATATGTAAAAGATGACTAATATATACTATGAAGTTTTGGATGCCCTAAACGCAGGATAGAGAGAGAGAGATAGTAGAAAATGTGAAAGAGTGTGAATTCTTGAAGGAAAAGATGTAAAATTTGACTAATATATAATATGAAGTTTTAGATTCCCTGAAGGTAGAGAGAGAGAGAGAGAGAGAGAGAGAGAGAGTAGAAAAGGTGAAAGAGTGTGAAGTATTGAAGGAAAATATGTAAACGCTAACCAATATCTACTATGAAGTTTTGGATGCCCTGAAGAGAGAGAGAGAGAGATTGGATGGGGATTTGGTTAGTGGTAGGTGGGGGAGAGAGAGAGAGAGAGAGATAAAGATTGTGGGTTAGTGGTTTAGATAAAGAGAGAGACAGGGGGTTAGGGGTTTAGAGAGAGAGAGATATATTGGGGGAAGATGAGAGAGAGAGAGGTGGAGAGTGGAAGGCAAAGAGAGAGAGAGAGAGAGAGAGAGAGAGAGAGAGAGAGAGAGAGAGAGAGAGGGGGGGGGGTAGAAATAGAGATAGGGGGAAGGTGATAGGGGAAGATGGAGAATGAGATAGAGGGATCAAGGGCATGATAGAGAGGGAGGGGAAGAGATGAGGAGAGAGGGAGGTGGAGAGTGATATGGAGAGAGTGGAAGTGCTACATATATATATATAGAGGGAGAGGGTTTGAGTTGGATAGGGGTATAGTGGGAGAGAGAAGGTTTAGAATTTAGAGGTGGAAATGGGGGAAGAGAGAGAGAGAGAGTATAAAATGTGAAATAGTGTGACATCTTGAAGGAAACTATGTAGAATATGACTAATATCTAGAGAGGGAGGGTTGGGGAGGTGGTTAGTGGAAGGGGAGAGAGAAAAATGATGTGAGAGAAAGAGAGAGAGTAGCGAATGTGAAAGAGTGTGAATTCTTGAAGGAAAAAATGTAGAATCTAAATAATATATGCTATCAAGTTTTGTATTCCCAAAAGGCACGAGAGAGAGAGAGAGAGAGAAATGTTAAAGAGTGTGGAGTCTTGAAGGAAAAGATGCAGAAGTTGACCAATATCTACTATGAAATTTTGAATGCCCCAAAGACAGGAAGAAAAAGACAGAGAAAGAGAGGGAGATATGGAGATTGGACGGGGAGGTGGTTAGTTGTAGGTGGGAGAGAGAGAGAGAGAGAGAGAGAGAGAGAGAGAGAGAGAGAGAGAGAGATTGTTGGTTAGTGATTTAGAGAGAGAGATATTGGGGTTTAGGGACTTAGAGAGAGATTGCAGGTTGAGAGAGAGAGATATTGGGAGTTAGGGTTTTATAGAGAGATAAAGAGAGATCACGGGGGGGGGGGGGGTGTTTATGGTTAATGGTGGGGGATTTAGAGAGTGGGGGATATTGGAATTTAGGTGTTTAGAGAGAAAGAGATGGTGAATGAAGGGGTGGAAGAGGGATACATGGAGAGAGAGGGATGGGGATATGGTTAGTGGAAGGGGATAGAGAGAGATGATGAGAGAGAGAGAGAGAGATAGTATCTCATATGTGAAAGAGTGAAGTCTTGAGGGAAAATATGCAAAAGAAAACAAATATCTGAGTTATGAAATTTTGGATTCCCCAAAGATAGGAAGAAAGAGAGAGAGAGAGAGGAGGAGGAGGAGAGAGAGAGGTGGAGAGAGATAGGGAGAGAGTGAGGTAGAGAGGGTGGGTGAGATTGAGGAAGAGGTGAGGGGGGAGAGAGAGAGAAGTGTTGGAATTTGTGTCTAGAACTCCCCGTGAGTTTCGTGACATGGGTTAACCTCCTCTTGTGGATCCTAAATTTGGCAATTGTAGCGGAGATTAACACCTACAGATTTTGGTCTAACAGAAATTGTGCTCCAACAAATGGTATCAAAGCGACAGGTCTCGAGTTTGAAACTCACCCGGGTAACGGCTGGGGGGAAATTGTTGGCATTTGCGTCTAGCACTCCCTGTGAGTTTTGTGACATGGGTTAACCCTCTCTCATCGATCCTAACTTTGGTGATTGTAGTGGAGATTAACAACTGTAGGTTTTGGTCTAATGAAAATCGTTCTCCAAAAATAAGGAGGTAGAGAGAAGCAAATAGGGTGGGAGAGATAGTGGATGAGATGAAGGGGGAGAGAGGGAGTGCACGCACATGCGCACGTGCGAGAGAGAGAGAGAGAGAGAGTTTGGGGGTAGAAAGAGAGTTAGGAGGAAGGTGTAAGTTTTGAAACTATACAGAGAAGCACATCATATAGATTCTTTTAAGAAAAATAGAGTACACCACAACATTCATACATAATACACAGAGATTTACCGTGTAAACCCTTAACTGGGAAAACCAACAAAACTTAGAGCCACACCTCTTAGTTTGTCATAATGATTATTAACCACTCACAATACAAATATATGTATTCTGCAATATACAAAACCCTAATTTGTTAACCCGTATTACAAAATAGAATCCAATCCCTTAACCCGGATTAAATTACATATTTTAGAAAGAACCACAAAATAGGACGAAAATAGCCAAAAAAATTTCAATCTCTCTTCATTTGTATTGAAAATGGGATAATGACCATTTCCAATGTCCGCTTCATGGAAGGGGGATGGTGTCATCACACCCTCCCCTATAACCCATGTTGAGACAACACTTCACATAGTTCCTGGTGCATACGGTAGAGCACTAGGTGACAGGATCATCAGGTGCCTAGTCAAAGACACACCCCCCCACATAGACATGCATGCAAAGAATATAACACATACCCAATAGAAGGCGATAGGGGAATATGGAGAATGAGATAGAGGGATTAAGGATGGAATAGAGAGGGAGGGAAAGAGAGAAGGATATAGAGAGGTGGATAGTGATATGGAGAGAGTGTAAGTGGTAAAGATAGTTAGAGAGGGAGACGGGTAGAGTTGAATAGGGCGGATAGTGGGAGAGAGAAGATTTATATTTTAGAGGTGAAAATGGGGGAAGAGAGAGAGAGAGAGAGAGAGTAGAAAATGTGAAAGAGTGTGAAGTATTGAAGGAAAAGATGCAGAAGATGGCCAATATCTAGAGAGAGAGGGATGGGGAGTTAGTTGTTTAAAGAGAGGAGTGGGAGAGAGAGAGAGAAAAATATTGTGAGTTAGTGGTTTAGAGAGAGAGAGAGATTGGGGTTAGGGCTTTAGAGCAAGAGATATTGGGAGTTGAGAGATATAAAGAGAGAGATTGGGATTTAAGGGTTTAGAGAGAGATAGATGGAGATCACAAGGGAAGTGTCGATGGTTAGTGATGGGGGGTTTAGAGGGTGAAGGAGATTAGATGTTAGGGGTTTAAAGGTTGGTAGGTGTAAAGGTAAAGGGAGAGATATAAGGCTTAGAGATAGAGGTGGAGAATGGAGGAGATAGAAGGCTTAGATAGAGAGGTAGTTTTAAATGCCCACTTAACAAATGTGGTTGCAGGTGAGACCATTAAATGATGCAATCGTTGGAACAAGGGAACGCATACATTACTAACAAGGGTGCACATGTGTTATTAATGTGTGTGTGCTTGTGAAAATAGCATGTGTGTTCTTCTATTAGGCTATTTCCCACCATATTTTCTCCCCTGCCTCTTCACTCTACAGAACTCAAAGTTTTGTGCGATTTCAGCAGACAGTGAAACATCAAACAATGACTTACAAGTTCCTTCTTCGGATTGATTGAATTGGAAAGGAGAATAAGTGAGTGAGAATGATTTTCATGTCTACTTATTTGTTGTAGAGGACAAATATTGTGCATATTACGCATAAATTCTTAAATTAGAGAAGAAATTTTGCCTCTTCAACAATTCTCATACAAGTTTGAACTAAAATTATTCTCACATTCACTTTATCCAAGACAAATGTGATGAAGTTGAATAAAAGTTTATGAAATTGGTGAAAAAACACATGTCTCTTTACCTATGTATTTGCAAGAGAAATTGTAAAATTAGTGAATAAATTACCTCTTGAAGTGAAATTCCAAGGTTTAAGTACAAATATTTGCAGTTGGAAGAAAATCCTTCTCACATTCACTATTTCCAAGTCAAATGTTGTGTATTTGAATGAGAGTATATATGAAATTGGCGATGAAATCTAGTCTCTTCAAACTATGTATTTGGGAGATAATTTGTGAAATTGGTGAACAAACAAACTCTTGAGCTATTGTCATAGAAGTCAAATTGTGTAACTATCAAGGAAGTAAAGTTGTTTGAGTGAAATAAAATCCTTCTCACATTCTAAAATTCTTTAAATTTGTAAAATCATTCTCACATTGTGAAGAGAACTTGCGAAATTAGCTCATTGTAGCGGACATTCATTTAAGCATGGGAAACCAACATAATAAAAAAAGAAAGAGTTCAAGGAAAATACATCCCATAGAAGTTGTTAATGAAGCAAGATAAAAGGAAAGGATTGTTGATGTATATGTAACTTCGGAATGTATTTCATCTATGTACTTCATATATATTTATTGTACCCTTATAAGAGATGTGTTATTCCTCTATAAGGAAGTGTCGTCATGTGTATTGACAAGTGTCGCAAGTGTGTATACTTTCCGATGGGTTATTAGACCACCATGTGTGGGGTCGGCCCTGAAATATATATTATATTGTAGATGTTATCTAGATAGTCAAGTCGGCCCCATAGTGTAATTGGGAAAACAGGTTATGTATAAATAGAGATCGGGAGATCTCTATTTGATCACTTGGAAACTCATACTTCTCTCACTCAGAAAGTGGTGCACTAGTGAGGAGGAGGATCATCTGCTACTAGGAGACTATCTCAGTGTATTTTGGTTGTACTTTGGTTGAGCCATTGCTCTCTCTATCTCTAAGAAAGTTGTGGGGTTTTTCACCTTAGGGTTTTCCCCACGGAAACTCTATGTCTCTTGTCTCTCATGCTTTTGATTCTTGTGATGCTTGTCATGCTTATTATGATTGTTATGAATTGATATACTGTACATGTTATTCTCTCAGTAAAGATCCTAGAGTATTGTGAATTAATGCTCAAAATTTAACATGGTATTAGAGCTAACCTGAGAAGAAGACATTGTGTAGTGATGGAAACTTGGGTTTCTTGTTTATTGGGTTTCTCTCCACAGATTTTGGAAAAGCAGTATAGTAGATTGACTCTACTCATCAAGGAGAATCTATCTGTCCAATCAGAATTCAATTCTGATCATTTTCAGATTTGGCCCTAAAAATTAGGGTTTCCACAAAAATAGGAATTTCTGGAATCTGAAGACATAGCTGGAAGCTCCTTGCAACAATCGAAGTTTAGAGCTTTGGATCGAGATTTTTGGCTAAGTAGATCTCTGGGAAACTCAAACCCTAATTTAGGGCTCTCCTCAGTGAACCCGAGAAGACAAAAAGGAAATTTTGAAAGGTGTAGCTTTGTAGATCTCAATTTCTAAATACACCAGGTTGATCAGCTCATCAAGGCACATCTTTCTATCCTTTCAGAAAGTTGAAATTCACATTTTGAATTTTTAGGGTTTTTTCGACAAACCCTAATATGGGACCAGATCCAGTTTTCAGCAATTCAAGTGGTAAGACCTAAATATTTTCTATTTCCATTTGAAGTACTCTTTAAGATGTCTCACCTCACCAAGCTTGAGGATAAGCTTGAAGGGGTGGATAACTTCCGAGCCTGGAAGTATAGGATTGGGTTAATCCTGGAAGAGAATGAGTTGGACTCATATGTAAAAGAAGACATCCCTATCCCAGAGGATGAAGAGGCTAAGGTTTTTCATAAGAAGAATTTGATCAAGGAAAAGAGAATCATTACTAATTCTATCAAAGACCATCTCATCCCCCATGTGTCATCTCTAAAGACACCCAAAGATATGTTTGATTCACTATCCAAGCTATTTGAAGGGAAGAACATAAATCAAAAGATGACTCTGCGGAACCAATTGAAAGGGGTAAAACTTCAGAATGGAGAATCCATTCAATGTTATTTTTCTAGGGTCTCCCAGATCAAGTAACAACTAGAAGTAGTGGATGAAATGGTGGAGAATGGTGAAGTTGTCATGACCACTTTGAATGGCTTACCTAGGTCATGGGACTCCTTTATTCAAGGAATCTGTGCAAGAAAGAAGTTGGTATCCTTCAGCAGACTACGGGAAGAATGCTCACAAGAAGAAGCAAGGCTTGTGGCATGAGAAGAAGAGATGGGGAATGAAGATCAAGCTCTCACAGCTCACACCAAGAAAGGGAAGTCCAAGAGAGAGCCATCTCACTCCAAGAAATATTCAAATCACTATAAAGAAAGAAGAATATGCTTCACCTATAATGAAAAAGGACATATTGCCATAAATTGTCCCAAGAACAAAAAGGACAACAACAACTTCAACAAGAAGAAGAAGGCCATCAAAAGAAGGTTTCATGCTCATGCTGCCGACGATGATGAACCTTCCAAGAAGAAGGCTAGAGCAGAAAGTGATGATGATAACTCATCAAGTGAAGAAGAGTATGTTCTAATCTCTACTCTCATAGGTACTATCTCCCATGGTTGTAATGATTGGTTAATTGATAGTGGGGCTTCAAAACACATGACTGGGTTTAAAGAATCCTTTGCTAACCTATCTGAACATGAGTCACCCCCTAAGGTGAAACTTGGGGATGACTACCAATACCCTATCAAAGAAAGTGGTGAGGCCTCCTACAATCTAGACTCTGGGAAGTCTTTGAAGATGAAAGATGTTTTGTATGTACCTGGGCTCAAGAAGAATCTACTCTCCATATCCGCATTGGATGCAAAAGGTATGAGGGTTGCATTTGTGGATGGCCAAGTCCTAATTTGGCCAAAATGTAAAACTATTGATGATGCAGTAGTGATTGGAGAGCAAGAGGGAGGATTGTATAAATTGAAGGGACAACCTGAACATGCCATGGTACATGAATCCATGGAGCCAAGTGAACTTTGGCATAGAAGACTTGCACATATGCACTACAGGGAATTACCAATTGCAAGTAAGGTTGTAGAAGGTCTTCCTGAAATCAAGACCAAACATGAAGGTGTTTGCAAAGGATGTGAAAAAGGAAAGAACATTAAGAAGGCATTTCCAAGCAGTGAAAGCAAGGCAAAAGATATCTTGGAAATCATCCACTCAGATGTATGTGGTCCTATGTCATCCAGTTCTCTGAGTGGGTATGTTTACTATGTCTCTTTCATAGATGACTTCTGTAGGAAGACTTGGGTCTACTTCTTGAAGAACAAAGATGAGGTGTTTGATAAGTTCAAGGAATTCAAAACCTTGATGGAGAATCAAACTGACAAGAAGATCAAAACATTCAGATCTGACAATGGTGGAGAATTCAGCTCAGGTGACTTCAAGAAGCTTTGCAGTGATTCAGGGATTAAGAGGGAGTTGACTACTCATTACAATCCACAACAGAATGGAGTTGCAGAAAGGAAGAACAGAACAATAATGGAAGTAGCAAGAGCAATGCTGTATGACTAGGATCTACCTGTGCATCTATGGGCAGAAGCAGCTAGAACAACTGTATATGTGCAGAACAGAACACCCCACAAGATATTGGACAACAAGACACTAGAAGAAGTCTTTTCTGGTAAGAAACCTAAAGTCAACCATCTCAGAATATTTGGTTGTCCAGTATACACTCATGTCCCAAAGGAAAAGAGGACCAAACTAGATCCTTTAGGAAAGAAGGGTATCTTTGTGGGTTATAGTGAAAGCTTGAAGGATTACATAATATAATTTATAGGGTTCAAGAAGATTGATGTCAGCAGGGATGTAACATTTGATGAAAACTCAGCATTCATCAAATCAAGGAAGGCACCTATCGAAGTTTATGAAGAACCTAAGGAAACTAGATTTCAAGATGCTACCATGACTGAAGCAATTCCAGAAGTTGTTCATGAGCTTTAAGATCAGCAAGAAGCTGTAGATCCACCTCGTGAGGATAACTCCCACAAGAGGAAACCTGCATGGGCTAGAGAGCTCATTCAAGATGCAGAAAGATTTGGCATTCCAGGAGAAGAACATAGAGCAAAGAAGAGAACCAGATCACATACCAGCTATGTTGCTTTACTCTGTGACATCATGAATAAAGAACCTTCCAGTTATGAAGAAGCAGCAAAAAAGAAAGAATGGAAGAATGCCATGGTCGAAAAATACCAATCAATAATGAAAAATGATGTTTGGGATGTTGTCCCAAGACCTAAAGGGAGGTCTATTGTGACTTTCAAATGGATCTACAAGATCAAGCATGCTGCAGATGGCAGCATAGAGAAATACAAGGCAAGATTTGTAGCTTGTGGCTTCTCTTAGAAAGAGGGAATAGATTATGAAGAAACTTTTGCTCCTGTAGCCAGGTACACTTCCATCAGAACAGTACTTGCCCTAGATGCAGTGATGAAATGGAAGATACACCAGATGGATGTCAAGACTGCTTTCTTGAATGGTGTAGTTGAAGAGGAAGTTTATGTGGAGCATCCACTCGAGTTTGAAATACATGACAAGGAGTCATATGTATGCAGATTGAAGAAATCCTTGTATGGATTGAAGCAAGCTCCCAGAACTTGGTATGGTAGGATGGATAGTTTCCTATCTAGTTTGGTATTTACCAAGAGTAAAGCGGATTCCAACCTTTACTGCAAGGTTGAGGAAGGGAATCCTGTGATTCTACTCCTGTATGTGGATGACTTATTTGTAACAGGAGCTGACAGATTGATTGCAGATACTAAGAGGAAGCTTGTTGCCGAGTTCGATATGAAAGAATTAGGAATGATGCACTATTTCCTAGGTATGGAGGTGTGACAGAGTGCAGATGGGATCTTCCTTGGTCAAGGGACGTACATAGTAGATATCCTGAAGTGATTCGGGATGATGGATTTCAAGGCCATGGCCACACCTATGGCATCGAACCTGAAGCTTCTATGTGATGCTTCATCTGAGCCAGTTGATATCTCTATGTATCGTCAAATGATTGGGTCCTTGATGTAACTGACGAACACGAGACCAAATATTTGCTTTGCTGTGAACACACTGAGTCAGTTCCTAATAGTACAGTTGATTATGGGCTCAAGTATGAAGCGAATCAAAAGTTTATCCTGCAAGGTTATGTTGATTCAGATTGTGCAGGTAGTGCTGCAGATAGGAAGAGCACATCTGGGTGCTGCTTCAATATGGGATTAGGTGTGATCTCTTGGTTTAGCAGGAAGCAGTCCTGCATAGCATTGAGTATAGCTGAGGCAGAGTATGTTGCAGCCTGTTCAGCTAGTTGTGAGGCATTATGGATTCGGAAGCTACTGTCTGAGTTATTTGATCTCCCATTGGATGCTACTAGTATCTTCTATGATAACCAGAGTTGTGTGAAGCTGTCTGAGAACCCAGTGTTTCATGACAGGTTGAAACACATAGAGATCAAATATCACTATATCAGGGATATGGTGTAGAGAGGAGCAGTGAAGCTCCTGTATGTTGCAATAGATGAGCAGATTGTAGATGTGTTGACGAAGCCACTAGCCAAAGTGGTGTTCTTCAGATCGACGACACTTCGAGGAAGAAGTGATGGAGACATTTGCTGTAGCCATTCCTAGCATGGTGGAAGGGGGATCCTTCACATGGCTGTGGATGTAAGCACTGGATGATGAGCATCAGGATGATGTTCTATTTTCTGCTCTGTAGGATCAGGTAGATCATGTATGTTGATGGATACATTGTGTGGATCATGTATCTATGTATCAGGTGGATACACTATGTATGGTGATATGTATCAGGTAGATACTTGGTATGCATCAGGTGGATGCATTGTATGATCAGGATGATCGTGGATGACGAGCTTCTCCAGATGACATGCATCGGGATGATGTAGTGATGATGATCAGGATGATCATGTGTACATTAGGATGATGTATGGTGAGTATCAGGACGATACTTTGTGGCTATGGATCAGGTTGTGCATATGAGCATGTTTGGGAGATCCTATAGGTTGGAGTTGTGTACCCTTAACAACCTGGGATTCTCTTTAGAGACATTGCTCTGGGAGGACATGTAATTTGTGCCCTGGGAGATCTTCAGGTCAGAGTTGTGTACCCGTAACATCCTAAGATGCTCTTGCGAGGTTTTTTCCTATGGCATGTAATTTGCTCTTGGGAGATTTGGACAGGATGAAAAAGGCCTCAGATGCTTCAGCCAGGTTTTGCCATGACCACATGTAATTTGCTCCTGGGAGATCTACATAGGATGAAAAAGGCCTCAGATGATTCAGCCAAGTTTTGTGGTGAGCTCACATGTAATGTGCTCCTGGGAGATCCGACAGGTAGAGCTGTGTGCTCGTAATAGCCTGGGATGCTTCAGGCAGGTTTTGTGATGGGTCACATGTAATGTGCTCCTGGGAGATCTGACAAGTAGAGCTGTGTGCTCGTAATAGACTAGGATGCTACCACCAAGTTTTGTGACGCACGTAATAAGTCCTGAGGATTCCATAGTATGGCCAATGATGAAGACCTGCAGGTGGTGGGCCTACATCCAGTATGAAAAAAGACTAGCTCTGTAGAACTTCCTATAATGAGTAGATTTAGAGATTGGTTGAGATAGCAGTAGCAGTGACGATGATGATGATGATGCATCGATGTCGATGATCCCGATAAGAATATTTGTACTAGCATATCTGTGTCGAGAAATACCTTCCTAGTTAAGAGGGAGTGTTGATGTATATGTAACTTCAGAATGTATTTCATCTATGTACTTCATATATATTTATTGTACCCTTATAAGAGATGTGTTATTCCTCTATAAGGAAGTGTCGTCATGTGTAACAAGTGTCGCAAGTGTGTGTACTTGCTGATGGGTTATTATACCACCATGTGTGGGGTCGGCCCTGAAATATATATTATATTGTGGATGTATCTAGCTAGACAAGTTAGCCCCATAGTGTAACTGGGAAAACAAGTTAAGTATAAATAGAGATCGGGATATCTCTATTTGATCACTTGGAAACTCATACTTCTCTCACTTAGAAAGTGGCGCACTAGTGAGGAGGAGGATCATCTGCTACTAGGAGACTATCTCAGTGTATTTTGGTTGTACTTTGGTTGAGCCATTGCTCTCTCTATCTCTGAGGAAGTTGTGGGGTTTTTCACCTTAGGGTTTTCCCCACGGAAACTCTATGTCTCTTGTCTCTCATGCTTTTGATTCTTGTGATGCTTGTGATGCTTATTATGATTGTTATGCATTGATATATTGTACATGTTATTCTCTCAGTAAAGATCCTAGAGTATTGTGAATTAATGCTCAAAATTTAACAAGGATAAGTATGGAAAAACATAGGTTGTTAGCAAAGGAGCAGCCAAATTCTAGCACATCCAATGAACCTCTAATCAATAACCCATCAAAAGAAGTTTTGAATGACAAAGATGAAATACTAGTTGGGGATGGTTATATTGTGAATGAAGGTAGAGAGGAGATGGAAGCAATAACCCCTAATGAATAAGTTCATGCGATGCAACCTCTTGTTCAACAACCTGAACTTTTGGAAACAATCATCCAACACATTGTATCTCCTCCTACGATTGCAAATCCACAACTGAGAAGTCAAGAGTGCCATAATACAAACCCATATTCCATGCGACCATTGAAAAGTGTACATAAAAAAAATTATTAAACAATATTTTGATTCAAAATATGATGCAACAAAATGTCAATTATTTTTGTCATTTTTTAATTTAGTGTTGGAAGATACTTCGTCTATGCAGTGTTATACCTCAAATTCCCACTTTGAGCACCATTCTGAGTCTTCATGTCTTACAACCATGCATAACCTAATGATCCTTCCTCCTAACAAGTGTTGAGACTCATTTCCACCTTGTTAGTCCCCTCCCTAACCTTCCTTGGAGGAAAATCCAACTTCTCATGGTCAAATGCCATCTCAATGGATCCACTTTACCCATATTTTCGTGCTATGCTAGTGGTGCAGGACAAAAAATTACAACATTTTCGCGCCCTACATGCCTGCAGGGGTGCGGAAATTGCAGCTTTTTCATGCTGTTCTCAGTGTTAAGGGCACGGAAATCCCCTTAACCACCTTATCTCTTGGATCTTGGATTCAGAGGAGATATTTTTGGGATGCAGGTTCCTCTCAAATCTCACCTTCCTTGGTATCACTCACCTCCTTGATCCACCTTATACTCACTTATATCCATTATTCTCTCCTAGTGGTTGGCCTCCCAAATCCTATAAGAAGAAGGCCATCCATGATCTAATGGGGAAATTTTGGAGGGATCAAACCTATGGTGTTAAGGGATTTGCAGAGGTAGCAAGAGGGAAATCTTGGAAGTGGAAGTTGTTTCTTGTACATCAAGGGTAACTTTGTAATAGTCTTCTTAGCTTTCATTAATACAAACTTGGATTATTCTCCCATATTGTGTTTCTTTCTTAGTTAGATGCATGATATGTTTTCTATCTAAATTAGATCTTAACCATTTCATATAGTACTTGGAGGTGTTGTTTCTTGTCTTGTTCAAATAGGTTCACTCCTTGGAGATCAAGTGTGAAGCTGGAGCTAGGACAACTAATGAATTTGAATTAAGTTTCACAATTCCTTCTCCTCTTAGTGTTTAAAAGCTTATGTATTGTGTTAGATCTAGGAGAGTAAACAACCACTTGTTTCACTTCTATCTTAGATTAAGATTTTTTGAACTTGGTTTAATATTTGCATAGATTTAACTATCGATAGGACGAATTTTCTATAACAGAAATTGACGACTCTGCTGGGGACCTCCCATGTTTCATTTTGCCATCAAATATTCAAGATTTGATCTCTGATCTCTGTTGTTTACCAGTTTTGGACCTTTACTTACCATTTTGATCCTCACCATTAATTTCTATGGGTCTGTAAACTTAAGAAATCCATAACTTTCTTCTCATACAGTCACCCTTATCCTCCTACAATGAATTTTCACACCCATCCTATGTGCCACAGAGTGAAAATACTCTAATTTGTGCACCTCTGCAATGTACTAGAGCGCAAAAATTCCTTAATTTTGCGCCTGCAGGGTCTCTGAGCGAAAATTCCCTGTAGTGTGCTATGAAGCTCAATGTTTGGCTTGATTGATATTTTCCTTTGGCTTTTGACTTGGTGTTAGCTCTCTGATCCTCATCAGATCTGTGTGATATCAGTTTGATTCTTATATTTTTAGATTTGCTTTTGGAACCTTATTTGGATTATAGAGTGATGTTGAGGAAGTTGTTAGTGAATTGGAAACTAGAAGATTGTCATAGTCATTTAAACCATTCTCATGACCTTCTTTAACCTCTGTACTTGGTTTGATAACTCACTCTGCTCCCAATCTGCAAATCTAAGAGCTTTGGCTTGGTTTGCATGATTATTTATGCATGGTTTGGATTTTTTGAGATCAAAGTGACAAAGTAATAGATATTTTATTTGGACTTATTGGTTTTATGTTACAAAATTGGTCGTTTTGTTTGAGGCAAAGAAATTGGGTGCAAATTCACTTGCATCCAGCTTGGGAAAGATTATTGAATATTTTTATTTTGTGAAGGATCTTTGCATACTTTTAATTCCTCAAATTTGCTTGGATACTTTTCGAAATATCTTTTCCCTCCTTACTCAATTATTGAAGTATTTTTGCAATCATAGAACATTTTTTCATTCACTTGTCATTTTTATACTCATTCGAAGTAGAAAAGAAAACAAAAAAGATTTTTTTTTAGTTTTTTTTTTCGATAGATTCAGTAAGAAAGAGTATCTCATATTTTGATTTGGCATATAAAATTGAAAAGAAACAACAAGAAGTGAGTATTTTTCTTTTTCAAAAAGCTGCACCTTGTGTTTCTTTCGTTTGGGAACGAAAAACAACTCTCTCCCTTTTGTAGCTAGAAATTCATCGAAGGAAAAATATTTGCACAGATTCATCCATATTTGCATGCTTTGAGTCAATTCTCAACATCACCAAGTTGCACTTCTGCTACCTTTTGAGTAAAACAACAAGCCCTTAAAATTAAATCCCTAACTAAACAAATATTAACCTCACTTGAGGACAAAAAAGAATTGTGTAGTTAGGTAGGACATCAGGGATAGGAATCCAAATAATTCTCCCCTATCATTATACATTTGGGACATAGTTTTTTTCTCTTAGGGTGCTTGAATACTCTTGTATTTTTTGACATAGTTATACACCAATTTGTTGGGGGGCCTTTGATTCCAAGGGGGTAAGTAGCGAGGACTGGTTCCAGATGGACTTTGTGGAATACCGCACTCCACTTAGTGCTTAAGGACACCAATCCAGTGTCTTCCTTGTATTTACCAGCTTCCATACTGGTTGTACAAGGGCCACAAGTCATGAGCTCCAAGAAACTTTCCCAGATGTGTCATGAACGAGGTATCTTACTAAATTTCCTTCTAGGGCTCATTTACACACGATCCCTTTCAGTAGAGGGATATCCCATCATATTTATTGGTCTCTTACTTCATATTGTTCAACTTGGATTTCATCACCTTGCGGATGATATGATCTGTTGAGCTCTCTAGATATTAGATAGGAGGATTGCTTTCTCTTATACCTTGTAGAGGGTATTTTTCATTTTCGAGTGCTGCTTGTTGGATTTATAGCCTCTTTTTTATCACTTGCTTGCTATGACACTGGTCACGGTAAAGTTTTAGAGTTTGATTTTTTTCCTGTGTGCCTTCTTTTTTCTAGCTCCCTTTTTGCACACTCAGTTGCTTGAGGGTTTTTGAGTTTTTTTTTAGCGAGACTTCCCCCAGATCATTTAGTTCTATTCCATGGTGGACCTAAGGAAATCACGAAGACAACCAGAGATGAGCCCCGAACCATCTGGGCCTTGATCCAATCACCCACCACCTTCACGCATCCCCACCCCCCCACTATAAGATCAACTGGTCGTGGGACTGCCCCAGCATCCACTAGTACAACACCACCAATTTCTATGGTATCCCAAACTCCTACATTGCCAAAAATTAGTACAGTACAAGAAAGTAGTGCAGTACCTGAAACTATTGGTGTACTCAAAGTTAGTACGACATTGGAAACCACTGTAGCACCTGAGGTTAGTGTCCCATCACAAGCTAATGTTTTTTTAGAAGTTATTATCACTCTGAAAACTAGCATTGCTCTGGAGACTCCATCACAAAATGATCTCCTCAAAGGATATATTGATATTATTGAGGAATTAGATCCTTTCCCTTCGACGACAATCTAATTAGCTGCAAATGGTAACCCCACTTGTCATTCCTACTACCTTGGTTATGACTAGCTAAGAATTTGGATCTTCTAGTTATAGATCATTCGGTATGCCTTCTCCTGAACTTCCTACGAGCCATGAAATCATGGAATCCATACGAGCAGAACTAGTTAGTTTATCCCACGAACCCGCGGTGATGGACATATTTAGATGTGAAGGTGCAAAAATAATGGCTTCGAGCTCACAATTCCCACCAACATCCACATCTCAAGTGGTAAATCCTCGTTATTCCAGAGCCCTCCAATCCACCTCCTATGATACTACATATGGCACTTCATTCATAGGTTGATATGGACCCACATATTGGATATATTTCGAACCTTTACCCGATGATCTGGGGGTAGGAAACAATTTTGATCCATCTTCCTCATTATGGAACACGACTATGGGCCAAGCCCTCATTGATTTCCACACTTTTCCAGTACCTATGCAATTAACACTGGAAACACCCCTTCAACCTTCCCCTCATCTTCTACCAAATGAAATCCTTGGCTATTCTTCATGGGACACTTCTAGTCAGGGAACAAACTATACTTTCCCACAGTTACCCGTATCATCTAGAATTGGTGCACACACATCTTCACAAATCGGTAGTAATCATTCGGCCATCCAACCTACACAGTCAATCTCTTCCAATGTTTCCATTGGAAGGTCATCTATTCCTATTGTTAGAACACCCGTTTTGATTGGAAGTCAATATTCAGCCATAAACTACACTATCTCGGGAGGACAACCATTTATTGGTTCCCCCAGCCGAACCAGTAACCAACCTCCTCTGTTAGGACCATCTGCTATGTGGGTACCAAAAACCCCGTCTATTAGAGGACAACCTTTTTGTGGTGCCCCAAGTGGAACCAATAACCAACCTCACCCTTAAGGCCCACTTCCTTCACGGGGACTGCAAATCCCACCTACTGGGGGGAAACATACATTTGGTAACCAGAATCCTGTTGGGGGGCACATAAATCAACAACAAATTTTACCCCCTAACCATAATATGAATCCTGGGCTACCTTATCCTAGTGTCTCAAACAATCAATGTATCCCACCTCCCCAAACCCCACCTCTCAATCAAGGCGGAACGAAAATCCATGGGCTCCACCTTTTCAGACACCCCCCCTAGTCAAGGAGCATTTAATCCACCCAATCAAGGATTTGGGAACCATACATGGGTCCCACTGCCCCCTGTATCCACACCATTCAATCCCACCCAGCAACATTTTCAACAACTGGTCTACATTCCGATTCCGAATCAATTGGTTAATCCTATGATTCCTAACCAACAATCAGTTAACCCTATGGTCCCTAACTCGCATAAATTCCAACCGTACCCCGCGGGTAACACATACAGGTATAATATGCAACAATTTGTAGTGCAGGGCCCGACTAGCATTCCAACACCCCACCAATATTATTCATACCCATAACCTAATAGACAACTTCACTTCCTGGCACTAGTACAAAATGAGAAATTAGTGACTACGTGACTAAAAAATTTAGTCACCATAGTTTTTTCAAGTGATTTACTACCAAATTTGAGCAATTTTGAGTGACCCAACTATAAATGACTAACTTAAATGACTAATTTAGTCACAAGTTACAAAATATGACTAGATAATAAGTGAGACAATTAAAAATGACTAACATAAGTGCCTAATTTAGTCAATGAATACAAATATGACTAACTACAAGAATAAGAATTATTCGTTTATGTTAGTCATTTTCAATTTTTGTCACTCTAACAATGGAAAATTGCAATTTTGAAAATGAATTGTTACAATTAACTAAATTTTAACATTGTAGATGGATTTAGATACCCCCCTAGAAAGGGTCCCCTTTCTAGGGTGTCTCTAAATCCATCTACAGTGTTAAAATGTAGTAAATTGTAACATTGTAGATGGATTTAAAGACCCCCTATGTCACTCCGTATGCAATGTAACATAGGGGGGTCTCTAATTCCATCTATAACGTTACAATTAACTAAATTTTGACACTGCATATGGACCATCTACAGTGTCAAAATTTAGTAAATTGTAAAAATTCATTATTAAAATTGCAATTTTCCATTTCTCGAGTGACATTGCAGGGGTCTCTAAATCCATCTACACTATTACAATTTATTAAATTTTTACCTAGGGGGGCTTTGAATCCATTTGCAATGTCAAAATTTAGTAAATTGTAAAAATTCATTGCCAACATTGCAATTTTTCATCGCTGGATTCCATAAAATAACTTACCGGAAAGAGAATTAAGAATGGGGGTTATGGTTTGAATGGATTACTAATTAATTATGAAAGTTTAATACGTGGGATTACTAATTAATTATGTGCAATTACCATGAGTCATGCTCTGGAAATCATGTAATGTAGGATGTTCCTCTTCTAGGTTCTAATATTATTGTTTATCCTCTATTCATTTGGTTTTGTTCAACCTAGGAACAAGGCTCAAATGAGTGTCAAGTGTGCCCAAGAGGAACCTCGTGGTGAAATATGTCTCTATGAAAGTATCCATAAACCTCTCAATGGTCATCCACAACTTTTACCTTGTCTTGGATGAAAAGAAGTGCATAGGAAAGTTATAACATGGTGCATGGCCTTCCACTGAACTCTGAGGATTTGGTGTATCGGTGAGAGGAGAAAGAGCTATGAAAATGCAAAACAAACCATGAATTTTCAAGGGTTAACAAGAGCTAGCATATCCATTTAAGCTCCAATCTCTAAAGACTCTACATCTTTCCTTCAAATTATCAATTATAACTTCCATATGGGCCCACAAATAACCTCCATATAAGCAAGGTACAATATATTTTAAAATTGGGTTCATTAAGAGCTTCTTGAACAATATATTAGGTAACGTAGGTCTCATTTTTCATCATAATCACAAGACTTCTTTTCTAGAAAGTTTCCAAATTCTTCTCATTATAGAAATCCATCCTATACATAATAATAATAGTTATATAATTTTTATTACAATTTTTTTGGCATTGTTTCAAAACCATGATTTAATAATATATAATTATTAGATATAATATAAATAATTTGTAATATTATTATAATAAAATTATTATATATTATAATATAATATAGTATATTGTATTCTCATTTAATATATAGATCATACATTAATATATTATAATTAACACATTTAAAAATATATATAAACAACAAAAACAAAATATTTTAATGATTTACTAAATTTTTCGATGGTCATTCTCATAGGCACCTCCTCGAGACACAAAGATCGGAGAGAATATCATTCCATTGATCCTGTTGAGCATCGTTTCTAAAAAAAACAAGTTGGCATTCAATCCAATCAAGAATGGCAAGTGGGTTCTCAGTGCAAGACATGAGATCAAGTGGGTTTTCAACACAGGTAAATACGGTTTAATCCAGGCTTGAAAATCACCATCATTAATCTTAGAAACACAGGTTATATGCATGTTGAACCCCAAGGGGTCTCGTAGATCCTGATCTAGAATTCCAATCAACGCCTTGCGAAACCAATGCCGTGGACAATAGGAGGAGACAGGGCGATTAGAATATTAGGGAAGAAGCTAGGGTTTCGGGGAACAGTGCAAGCCAGGGTTTCTCTCGAAAATATGTACCATTTTGTCGAGGCTCCAAGATAGATGAAGAGAATTATCTTGACGAAGTTGTGTACAGGAGTAGATCCGAGGCCTTGTGGGATGTCCAACACCATATTGATGCTTTAAGAAGGTATGATGACAAACACTGGAAAAACCTCTTTGATTCTAGAGTAGGAAAGACCACCTAGCCTTATGGGACATGGGTTTGGAGTAAAAATGAATGGATTCTCCCTAAAATAGATAATGATCATATTGTTAGTGCCACGTTGTATCCAATTGCGTGCTTAAACCTCCAGAGACAGTACTTCACAAGTTTTCAACGAAGGATACCCTCAGATGGTAAACTTCCATTTAAAATTATCTCATCTTAGGTTTTTTATTTAAAATATTTTAAATTGATCTGATTTGAAATTTACCAAACTTGGTATAGATGATAGTGCAAAATCAACCCATTGTTTGCTCAATGCTTGTGTCTGCATGTTCCATTGCCACATTTTGGTTATTTTTGGCGAAGGATACCTTTATACAACAAAATCGGATGGTAAAATTCAATCTAATATTAACTCATTTTAGGTTTGTGATTTATAATATTTTGAATTTATTTGATTTGAACTTTGCCAAACTTGGAATAGATGATAGTGCAAAATCAAGCCACTATTTGCTCAATGTGTGTGTATGATCTAGGGAATCTTCTAATTTGTGGGGAGTATGTAGGGAACTGTAGTAAAGACTCAAAGCAGTGTTGGCAGTTTTAAAGAGCACGTATCATCCCCTACCCATTGATGCAATTGAAAATGATTGTAATCTATTTAGAAAATTATTTGAAAGGTATGAAAGCATGGAACATGAAAGTCGGTATGGCTATTTATGCTTACAATTCAGTCATTCTCTGGTGCTATTGGGTTTTTATTGACAGTATTTTGGGGCTTGATATTTTTATTAGGAATTATGTAGATTCTGTTGATACATCCATATATCAATTCCCCGAAGTTGAAGATGACGATCCTATAGATTGTATCCAAACCTGTTGGTAGGAAGTTTCCCAGAAAAAGCGGAATCATTTTTCAGCATATCAAGGTTAAAAAACATCATTCAAAATCAAGTAAGGATTGGCAAGCCTCTTCAAGGTCATATTCTTGTTAGTTATTTCAGTTAGGTTTGGTTTGGTGAGAAGAAAAATTACAACCTCGTATGACCTTCCATTTTAGTAGATATTGGATGCAGAATCTCTCTTATGAGTTTTTTTGCAAATAGTAATCTTTATTCTACTAAAAAGCTTGAAATTCCTGTGGAATGACATGGAAAACCCTATAGATCGAATAAATGTGAATAATAAGGTAGAATATGCTCATTGACTGGAGAACCATCACTATGAGTTAAGGTCCATTATCCACAGAAATGGGACAATTTCTCAATATCGGTTTCTAGTGTTAAATGTCTAGATTCTATAAGTTCCTAGGCATTCTTCAATCTAATACATACATGATAAAGTCCTTCAATCCGTCTGTCTATTACCATCTGCAACATTCATTCAGAGAGGGTTAATGAGATGCAATGTATAAAATAAAATTATATTTTGAAATAGAAAAAGTTAGATTTCTGAAATGTCATTTGTTGATATGGATGGCCTTTGGTTGTTAGTATACATTGGTTAGTTATATTTCATAATATTTTTTATGATTTTACACAGTTTTCCAATCACTACATTTAGGAGAATGCAAGGATCAATCTTTTTGAAGTTTTATTAAAAAAAAACTAATAATAAACCTCCTGTAAAAACTAAATCACTATCATTGTTTTGATTATTTATTTTAGTTTTATTATATGAGAGGCCCAATAGTGTTGTTAGGATATTCCTATTCTCCATCCTAGTCCTAGCAGCATTTCCATTGTTTGCATTTTCAGTCATGCATGCAAATATTAGGTTTTGCATGCATTCCAGTCGTTAGCACCAGCACCTAGCCTTCAGTCAGCTAGCCCCGAGAGCGTCTTTCCTTGTAGTTTCAGCCCTCCCAGTGACTAATGGACCCTCCTTTGCTCCACTGCATGACAAAGGTGCCTTCTTCACCTACCAGTCCAGTTATATTCAGTTATCTTTAGTTACTTCCTTGATTTAAGGATTAACTAACTCTTTATTGACCTTATCACTCTGATGAACCTCGAGTGAGACTAAACTACCTGTTCTGACTCTAGTAAGCTCCTACTACATCCTCCACTGAGCCTCCTTCATCTAGTTAGTGTCTCCATGTTCTAGTTACATTCAGTTACACCTACTACACTTAGTTAGACTCAGTTTGATTGACAGTTGACAGTTACTTGTGCATTGATGACTCCACTGATGATCATGAGGACACCTAGTTGTGCTCCGATGACACTCTAGTGATCCTTTGATCACTCCATGAAGGCTAATTCGAATTTCCACCTTAGGCATTTGAATCCTCATGCTTGTACTACTTATTTGTCCATATTGTGATTAATTAGTTAGTGTGTGTGAAGTATTATTGCTTCTATCGGAGTTCTACTGTACCATATTATTCTGTTGCTCATTATACTGTATTGTTCACTCTTCTTCTATTTTCCTACTTAATCATAATTACTCTTGTGAGGTATACATCATCTCTTAGATCTGCTGTGAGGATTTTCACATGGTATCAGAGCATATTGAGAGTATTGTTTATCTCCATTCTTGAGAGTTTTTTGCAGGTTATTACCAAGATTTTGAGTGGAGCAGCTGCAGCAGTTTCTGCATTTTTGCAGCAGTAGCAGTTGCAGTTATTCTATATTGTTTTTGCAGGTCTTCTACAACTTCAATGAATTTAGAAGAAATTACTCCTCTTTCTCCATTCAACTATGATGAATGGAAACCAAGAATGATAGCATATTTGAAGAGCCATGATCTCTTTGATTGCTATTTTGAAAGAGAGTTCGAATCCTCTGAAGAGAAGATTGACTAGTTGAATAAAGGTGACATGCACTTTGGAGCAATGATGCTTTCTTTGCCTGAATACCTGAGATTCTTTTTCCAATACCATAATGGTGTTGAAACTCCAAGAGAGTTATGGACTCCAAAAGAGTTATGGGATCACCTGGATGAAAAATTTGGCAAAAAGAATGAAGGGATTGGTCCAAATCCATTCGAAAGCAAGCAAAGTGATGCATTCGCTCCCCTTGATGGTCTCTCAAATCATGAACCAATATCATCTCATATTGAAGTTGTTGACAAAGAACTTGCAGATTCTCCACTCATGCTCAAAATTTCTTCTCTTTCTGTGCCAGCTCACACTCTAGATATTGCAGAAGGTCCTAAATCATATCTTGCACCAGAGTCTATTGGTTTGCATCATGATCACATGATTATTTCGGAGGTCAAAACAGCTCTTGAAGGTAATGCATTCACTCCTCTCCAGCTATCTCCTCTTTTATACTACTATATGATCATAATTCCATGCTTTCAGAAGGTCATTGAAGAATATGGCCATTGCCATTTGCTTGGGATAATTTCTCATGCATCTACTGGTTTTGATCTCACCTCTCATGGTTCAAAGGAGATCTCAAGAAACCATGATTCAAGTCTTGGATCTAATTTGGATTCTAAGCAATTACTGCTTGGGATAATTTCTCGTGCATATGATAGTTTTCATCTCACCCCTGCTAGTTCAAAGGAGATCTCAAGAAACTGTTTTTTAAGTCTTAAATCTGATTTTGATTTCAAGCAAACATGTAATAGTTATTTTTGGCATAATCTCACCCATGGTGGTTCGAAGGAGAAGACAAAAGACTATATGCACTTTCACAGATTTGATCCTACCTCAGCTTATTTGAATCACAGGTTCAAGGATCATTCTCATACTGTTGGATTTGTTCTCATCACATTCGATCTGAAGAAAAAGTACAAGCACATGTTTTTTGAGCATGATCCCCTTCTTCCCAAGAAGAAGATACCTCCAGACATATGACCAAGCATCACACCTGCTTGAGTTTGGAGCATTTATTTTTGTGTGTGCCTTACAGTCTGTTTTTTGAGGAGGGGGTATGTTTCCCATGAAATTTTCCCACTTCCTTGGTTTATTGACTGTTATTATTCATTGTATTGGGTGACCTTTGGTATTAGTTACTAGGGCCCATGATGGATTAAGGGGGGGTGTTAGGATATTCCTATACTCCATCCTAGTCCTAGCAACATTTCCATTGTTTGCATTTTCAGTCATGCATGCAAATATTAGGGTTTGCATGCATTTTGCATGCATTCTAGTCATCAGCACCAGCACCTAGCCCTCAGTGAGCTAGCCCCAAGAGCTTCTTTCCTTATAGTTTCAGCCCTCCCAGTGACTAATGCGCCCTCCTTTGCTCCACTGCATGACAAAGGTGCCTTCTTCACCTACCAGTCCAGTTATATTCAGTTATCTTCAGTTACTTCCTTGATTTAAGGATTAACTGACTCTTTACTGGCCTTATCACTCCGATGGACCTCCAGTGAGACTAAACTGCCTATTCTGACTCTAGAAAGCTCCTACTGCATCCTCCACTGAGCCTCCTTCATCAAGTTAGTGTCTCAATGTGCTAGTTACATTCAGTTAGACCTACTACACTCAGTTAGACTCAGTTTGACTGACAGTTGACCATTACTTGTGCATTGATGACTCCATTGATGATCATGATGTTGATGTATATGTAACTTCGGAATGTTTTTCATCTATGTATTTCATATATATTTATTGTACCCTTATTAGAGATGTGTTATTCCTCTATAAGGAAGTGTTGTCATGTGGATTGACAAGTGTCGCAAGTGTGTGTAGTTGCCGATGGGTTATCAGACCACCATGTGTGGGGTCGGCCCTGAAATATATATTATATTGTGGATGTACCTAGCTAGAAAAGTCATCCCCATAAGGTCACTGGGCAAACAGGTTAGTATAAATAGAGATCAGGAGATCTCTATTTAGATCATTCGAAAAGTCATCTCTCTCTCACTTAGAAAGTGGCGCACTAGTGAGGAGGAGGATCATCTGCTTCTAGGAGACTATCTCAAGTGTATTTTGGTTGTACTTTGGTTGAGCCATTGCTCTCTCTATCTCTGAGGAAGTTGTGGGGCTTTTCACCTTAGGGTTTTCCCCATGGAAACTTTGTGTCTCTTGTCTCTCATGCTTTTGATTCTTGTGATGCTTGTCATATTGTGATTGTTATGCATTGATATACTGTATATGTTATTCTCTCAGTGAAGATCCTAGAGTATTGTGAATTAATGCTCAAAATTTAACATGGTATCAAAGCTAACCCGAGAAGAAGACATTTTGTAGTGACGAAAACTTGAGTTTCTTGTTTATTGGGTTTCTCTCCACAGATTTTGGAAAAGCAGTATAGTAGATTGACTCTACTCATTAAGGAGAATCTATCTGTCCAATCAGAATTCAATTCTGAGCATTTTCATATTTGGCCCTAAAAATTAGGGTTTCCACAAAAATAGGCATTTATGAATTCTGAAGACATAGCTGGAAGCTCCTTGCAAAAATCGAAGTTAAGAGCTTTGGATCGAGATTTTTGGCTGGGTAGATCTCCGAGAAACTCAAACCCTAATTCAGGGCTCTCCCCAGTGAAACCGGGAGGACAAAAAGGCAAATCTGAAGGGTAAAGCTTTGTTGATCTCAAATTCTGAATACACCAGGCTGATTAGCTCATCAAGGCGCATCTTTATATCCTTTCAAAAAATTGAAATTCACATTTTTAATTTTTAGGGTTTTTTCGACAAACCCTAATCCAGGACCTGATCTAGTTTTCAACATTTCAAGTGGTAAGACCTAAATCTTTTCTATTTCCATTTGAAGTACTCTTTAATATGTCTCACCACACCAAGCTTGACGATAAGCTTGAAGGAGATGATAACTTCCGAGCTTGGAAGTAGAGGATTGGGTTAATCCTTGAAGAGAATGAGTTGGACTCATATGTAAAAGAAGACAGCCCTATCCCAGAGGATGAAGAGGCTAAGGTATTGCATAAGAAAAACTTGGTCAAGGCAAAGAGAATCCTTGTTGATTCTATCAAAGACCATCTGATACCCCATGTGTCTTCTCTAAATACACCCAAGGAGATGTTTGACTCTTTGACCAAGCTATTTGAAGGGAAGAACATAAATCGGAAGATGACCCTACAGAACAAATTGAAAGGAGTAAAGTTTCAGAATGGAGAAACCATTCAATCTTATTTTTCAAGGGTCTCCCAGATCAAGGAACAACTAGAAGCAGTGGATGAAATGGTGGAGAATGGTGAAGTGGTGATGACCACTCTAAATGGCCTACCTAGGTCATGGGATTCCTTTATTCAAGGAATCTGTGCAAGGAAGAAGTTGATCTCCTTCAATAGATTGGGGGAAGAATGCTCTCAAGAAGAATCTAGGCTTGTGGCCCGAGAAGAAAAGATGGGAAATGAAGATCAAGCTCTCACAACACATGCTAGGAAAGGAAAGTCCAAGAAGGAATCATCTCATAACAGAAGACTCTCACACCACCATTATCATAAAGATAAGAAAGATCTCAGATGCTTCAATTGCAATGAGAAGGGACACTTTGCTTCAGATTGTCCCAAGAAGAAGAAAGACAACAACAACAACTTCAACAAGAAGAAGAAGAATAACAAAAGAAGATATCATGATCATGTTGCCGAAGATGATGAACCCCCAAAGAAGAAGGCTAGGGAAGAAAGTGATAGTGATGATGACTCATCAAGTGAAGAAGAGTATGTTCTAATTTCTGCTCTCACAGGTACTATGTCCCATGGTTGTGATGATTGGTTGATTGACAGTGGGGCTTCCAAACACATGACTGGGTTTAAGGAATCTTTTGTGAATCTATCTAAACATGAATCACCCCATAAGGTGAAACTTGGGGATGATTATCAGTACCCAATCAAAGGAAGTGGTGAAGCCTCCTACAACCTAGATTCTGGAAAATCTTTGAAGATGAAAGAAGTCCTTTATGTACCTGGGCTCAAGAAGAACTTACTCTCCATATCTGCATTGGATGCAAAAGGTATGAGGGTTACTCTTGTGGATGGCCAAGTCCTACTATGGCCAAAGGGAAAGAACATAGATGATGCAGTAGTGATTGGAGAGCAAGAGGGAGGTTTGTATAAATTGAAGGGACAACCTGAACATGCCATGGTACATGAATCCATGGAGCCAAGTGAACTTTGGCATAGAAGACTTGCTCATATGCACTATAGGGCACTTCCAATTGCGAGCAAGGCTATAGAGGGTCTTCCTAAAATCAAGACCAAACATGAAGGTGTTTGCAAAGGATGTGCAAAAGGTAAGAACATTAAGAAGGCTTTCCCAAGCAGTGAAAGAAAGGAAAAAGACATCCTGGAAATCATCCACTCAGATGTATGTGGTCCTATGTCATCCAGTTCTCTGAGTGGGTATGTTTACTATGTCTCATTTATTGATGACTTCTCCAGGAATATTTGGGTATACTTCTTGAAGAGCAAAGATGAGGTGCTTAATAAATTCAAGGAATTCAAAACCTTGATGGAGAATCAAACTGACAAGAAGATCAAAACATTTAGATCTGACAATGGTGGAGAATTCACCTCAGGTGACTTCAAGAAGCTTTGTAGTGATTCAGGGATTAAGAGGGAGTTGACTGTTCCTTATAATCCTCAACAGAATGGAGTTGCAGAAAGGAAGAACAGAACAATCATGGAAGCAGCAAGGGCAATGCTGCATGACCAGGATCTACCTATGCATCTATGGGAAGAAGCAGCTAGAACAGCTGTATATGTGCAGAACAGAACACCCCACAAGATATTGGACAACAAGACACCAGAAGAGGTTTTTTTTGGTAAGAAACCTAAAGTCAGCCATCTTAGAATATTTGGTTGTCCAGTATACACTCATGTCCCAAAGGAAAAGAGGACCAAACTAGATCCTTCAGGAAAGAAGGGTATCTTTGTGGGTTACAGTGAAAGCTCGAAGGCTTACAGAATATACTTTCCAGGGTTCAAGAAGATTGATGTCAGCAAGGATGAATATAAGTTCAAGGACAGGCAATCCATGAAGCAAAGATCAAGAGGGAGCACACTCCCGCAGCGCCTGCAAAGATGCAGATTTTCAGAGGGAGTTGACCATCTTCCTACATTCCACAACAGAAAAATGTAGAAGAAGCTACTTCAGCAGCTCCTGCCAGGAAGCAAAGACTCAGAGGGAGTCCACCCAACGAACAAACAAAGATAAGTATTTCAATTATCATTTATTGCCTATTTTGTTTGTTTAAAATAATATTATGCTTATGTTCCTAGACTTAGGAGATGTATTGTGCATATTAGAATGATTGCATTAATGAACAATATACTACTAATATGCATGTGATGGGTAAGTGGCCTATGGCACTGTACAACATTCCAGTGCTACTTATGTAGAATGAAACCTCTTTGGTGACATGTTGGGAGTAGTGAAAACTCTTAACAATGTTCTGGTAGAGACTGGAAGGCATCTAGAAAGTTGTGGAACATGGATAAATGTTGTATTAAAGCATTGGCTAAGATAACTGCATGACTGCATGACATATTTCTTTATGTGTAAAGAATTTGTTCTGAAAATTATGAGATGTTTCTAATCATGCAATTTAACTTGTTTCGTAGGAAAGACCATATATATTCACCTTCAAAAAGGACTACAACATTTGTTCCAGCATCAAAGATATCTATTGAAGATATTGAAGATATTGAAGATATTGAAGTTCCCACGATCTAGGATGAAGAAATGGAATGCCATGATCCATCGATCATGAAGAAGATGTTTAGGATGCAGTCCCAAGACCTAACAGGGAGTCACATGTGTGCAGATTGAAGAAAGCCTTGTATGGCTTGTAGCAAGCTCCCAGAACCTGATTGCAGATACGAAGAGGAAGCTTGCTGCTGAGTTCGATATGAAAGATTTGGGAATGATGCATTATTTCCTAGGTATGGAGGTGTGGCAGAGTACAGGTGGGATCTTCCTTGGTCAAGGGAAATACATAGTAGATATCTTGAAGAGATTCGGGATGATGGATTGCAAGGCCATGGCCACACCTATGGCATCAAATCTAAAGCATCTATGTGATGCTTCATCTGAGCCAGTTGATGTCTCTATGTATCGTTAGATGATTGGGTCCTTGATGTACCTGACGAACACGAGACTAGATATTTTCTTTGCAGTGAACACATTGAGCCAGTTCCTGATGGATCCAAGGAGTGCTCATCTGGTTGCTGTAAAGCATGTTCTGAGGTACCTGAAGGGTACAGTGGATTATGGGCTCAAGTATGAGGCGAATCAAAAGTTTAACCTGTAGGGTTATGTTGATTCAGATTGGGCTGGCAGTGTTGCAGATAGGAAGAGCACATCTGGGTGTTGCTTCAATATGGGATCAGGTGTGTTCTCTTGGTTTAGCAGGAAGCAGTCCTATGTAGAACTGAGTACAGCTGAGGCAGAGTATGTTGCAACCTGTTTAGCTAGTTGTGAGGTAGTATGGCTACGGAAGCTACTGTCTGAATTATTTGATCTCCTATTGGATGCTACTGGTATCTTCTGTGATAACCAGAGTTGTGTGAAGCTGTCCGAGAACCCAGTGTTTCATGACAGGTCGAAACACATAGAGATAAAATATCACTATATCAGGGATATGGTGCAGAGAGGAGCTGTGAAGCTCCTGTATGTTGCGACGGACGAGCAGATTGCAGATGTGCTGACGAAGCCACTAGCCAGGGTGAAGTTCGAGTACTTCAGAGAGAGGCTTGGTGTTCTTCGGATTGATGACACTTCGAGGATGAAGTGATGGACACATTTGCTGAAGCCATTCCAAGCATGTTGGAAGGAGGATCCTTCACATGGCTGTGGATGTAAACGCTAGATGATGAGCATCAGGATGATGTTCTGGTTTCTGCTTTGTATGATCAGTTGGATAATTTTTATATGTATGTATGTATGCATCATGTTGGATGCTGGATATGATCAGCTGGATCATTTATATGTATATGTATGTACGCACCATGTTGGATGCTGGATATGATTAGTTGGATCATTTATCTACGCATCATGTTGGATGCTGGATATGATCGGTTGGATCATGTATTTTGTATATGCATCATGTTGGATGCTTGGACCATGTATCTGTATATGTATTAGGTGGATACATTGTATGATTAGGTAGATCATGTATGTTGATATGTATCATGTATTTGTATTTGTATCAGGTGGATA
Source organism: Larix kaempferi (assembly GCA_027924585.1). Taxonomy (NCBI): domain Eukaryota; kingdom Viridiplantae; phylum Streptophyta; class Pinopsida; order Pinales; family Pinaceae; genus Larix; species Larix kaempferi. Next base: position 23,477,156 of record BSBM01000502.1, on the reverse strand, counting down.
CACTATATGATCAGGTGGATCATGTATGATGATATGTATCAGGTAGATACTTGGTATGCATCAGGTAGATGCAGTGTATGATCAGGATGATCATGGATGATGAGCTTCAGGATGTTGCTCCAGATGACATGCAGCAGGATGTTGCAGTGATGATGATCAGGATGATCATGTGTATATCAGGATGATGTATGGTGAGTATCAGGTTGATACTCTGTGGCCGTGGAACAGGTTGTGCAGATAAGCATGTAATTTGTGCCCTGGGAGATTTGCAGATAGTCTTTCAAGGTTTTTCCTATGGCATGTAATTTGTACCCTGGGATATCTAGCAAATGCTCTTTCGAGGTTTTGCTTGGGAGGACATATAATTTGTGCCCTGGGAGATCTGTAGATAGTCTTTCGAGGTTTTTCCTATGGCATGTAATTTGTGCCCTGGGATATCTGGCAGATGCTCTTTCGAGGTTTTGTCCTATGGCATGTAATTTGTGCCCTGGGAGATCCGATAGGTTGAGCCGTGTGCTCGTAATCAGTCCTGGGATGCTCTTTTGAGGTTTTTCCATGACCACATGTAATTTGGGCCCTAGGAGATCCGATAGGTTGAGCCTTGTGCTCGTAATCAGTCCTGGGATGCTCTTTCGAGGTTTTGTGGTGACCACATGTAATTTGTGCCTTGGGAGATCCGATAGGTTGAGCCTTGTGCTTGTAATTAGTCCTAGGATTCTCTTTCGAGGTTTTGTGGTGGGGTCACATGTAATAAGTCCTGGAGATATGGACAGGATGAAAAAGGCCTTAGATGCTCTTTAGGGTTCTTGTTAGTGAAGAGACTCTTTTAAGGTTTTGTGACGCACGTAATAAGTCCTAAGATTTCCACAGTATGGCCAGTGATGATGAAGACCTGCAGGTGGTGGGCCTACATCCAATATGAAAAAGGACTAGGTCTGTAGAACTTCCTATGATGAGTAGAGTCAGAGATTGGTTGAGATAGCAGTAGCAGTGACGATGATGATGACGATGATCCCGAGAAGAAGACTTGTCTAGCAGATCTGTGTCGAGAAATACCTTCCTAGTTAAGAGAGAGTGTTGATGTATATGTAACTTCGGAATGTATTGCATCTATGTATTTCATATATATTTATTGTACCCTTATTAGAGATGTGTTATTCCTTTATAAGGAAGTGTCGTCATGTGGATTGACAAGTGTCGCAAGTGTGTGTACTTGCCGATGGGTTATTAGACCACCATGTGTGGGGTCGGCCCTGAAATATATATTATATTGTGGATGTACCTAGCTAGACAAGTCAGCCCCATAAGGTCACTGGGCAAACAGGTTAGTATAAATAGAGATCAGGAGATCTCTATTTAGATCATTTGGAAAGTCATCTTTCTCTCACTCAGAAAGTGGCACACTAGTGAGGAGGAGGATCATCTGCTTCTAGGAGACTATCTCAAGTGTATTTCGGTTGTACTTTGGTTGAGCCATTGCTCTCTCTATCTCTGAGGAAGTTGTGGGGTTTTTCACCTTAGGGTTTTTCCCACGGAAACTCTGTGTCTCTTGTCTCTCATGCTTTTGATTCTTGTGATGCTTGTCATATTGTGATTGTTATGCATTGATATATTGTATATGTTATTTTCTCAGTGAAGATCCTAGAGTATTGTGAATTAATGCTCAAAATTTAACACATGAGGACACCTAGTTGTGCTCCGATGACACTCCAGTGATCCTTTGATCACTCCATGAAGGCTAATTCGAATTGCCACCTTAGGCATTCGAATCCTCATGCTTGTACTATTTAGTTGTCCATATTGTGATTAATTAGTTAGTGTGTGTGAAGTATTATTGTTTCTATCGGAGTTCTACTGTACCATATTATTCTGTTGCTCATTATACTATATTGTTCACTCTTCTTCTATTTTCCTGCTTAATCATAATTACTCTTGTGAGGTATACATCATCTCTTAGATCTGCTGTGAGGATTTTCACAAGTGTAACTAAATCCATTCTCTAAAATTTAAAGAACTACCACTGTCCGAAAATCCTAAACTCAAGTTCAATTGAACTTTTCAGAGCTATAAAAATACTCTCCATCTAACCCTAAGCCTAAATTTAGTTTGAAATGAAATGAAGGTATGTTTCTCTAATAAAGAAATTTATTCCGATATGCAGCCTAGTATTTACCAGGATTTATAGAAGAATCAGATGGCACGGTGATTATAAAGTGGAAGCCTGAGTTCGAGGCCTTGATGCGTTCTACTTTAATGAATATCAAGGACCTACCCGCATTTGACAAATCTAATGAAATCTAGAATTGCACCAGGTTTTAAATTACCTGAATGCACGGGTATACTCTGTGGATGGATAAACTGAATCCCATTTATGTTGATGATATACACAAAATCACAGGCCTTTCAATGGAAGGACAAGATGTCACCACTAGTTTCCAGGGAACCCACAAGAGGGAAAATACTTTTCATAACCATAGAAATAACACACTTTTCTATAAAACGCTAGCTTTTATGCAAGCTCTTTGCTAATCAACATAGCAGGTGGAAAAGAAATTTCAATAAAACCTAGAAATATCTATCAATGCTCTCATACCTCAAGACCAATAGCGCGAAAGAAACTCCTCAAATCTATATTCTCCTATAAAGAACAACCCTAAGGCAATGTTCTTTCCAATCAACACATCAGGTAGAAATTCCAATATGTGATATGGATCTTTGCTATTGAATAACATACCCTTAATACTTTATATATTTATCCCTTCGTTATCATTTTTCTTTGAACATTGCAATACTATATGGAAACCAATCTATTAAGATGTATCTCTTTTGGTTTATCAGATATTTTTTAATTTCAATTTTTCTTTTATATCTCTAATCATCTATGATATATAAAGATGATGTGTTCCAATATAAAAATAAAAGTTTTTACAGTTAATCATATAGTGTTCAAGCTTCTGGAATTGATCTGGCATATAAATTAATTAAAAAACTTAAACACTAATAAGGATTATCTTCTAGTGGAAGATGTTGATATATGTAATGAACATCTCCCCACCCTAGTTAATTGTTAATAGTTACACGATTTCTAGTGGAAGATGTTGATATATGTAAAGAACATCTCCCCACCCTAGTTAATTGTTAATAGTTACAGGATTAATACAGAGAATTTGAATATTTCGGTAGATTTCTACTTTAATGTCAATTCTAATGTAAGTTATTACAAGATAAATGAATGCTAACAGTAATGAATATGAGACCTCTTTCTTGGAGCAAACATCTCGTATCATACACAAATCAAATCCCCCGAGAAACACAAGATTCATAATGGATAATGAGATTAATAATGTTGCTTTGTCAATATGTTATGGCACTGGTTTTGAATCCATAAAGTAAACATATATACTTAAATGTGCTGCTATGATATGGAACCTCAAAAATTATTTATGGTGCCCGAATCTCTTCAGTGATTTAAGTGTGCCTATGTTAATTTCACAGGTAGGCTTGGAGGATCCCGCAACGCCTTCACAATATCAATGTTGTCTCGGAGTGTTTTGAAATTCAGTGAACTCGTGAGCAGCTAGATAAAATTGACGGATGCTTAAAAATGGTAAATATAGTACATTTTGATTTCAACCTCTGCAAATCCTACCATAATACAGTATAGTTACATCCATTTTTTATTTAATATTCTACCTGTTATAGCTAAATTTTATTGTCTATGTGAAGATCTTCCCAATGAAAATAAATGCCAGACGACATGGACATTGTGAGGATTCTGCTTAAAATCAACAACCAACATATAGATTTGCAACATAGATCCTTTTATTCTAAACACCTCATTCATACCGCTCAGAGGGTGAATATTAAATTGTTTACCTTTATAAGTTTTAAATTCTTTGTATATTTTCTAATTGGTTTGACATACTTATGATTTTTTGCAGCAACTCACTGAAATATGGAGTTTGTTGATGATGTAGCTTATATTTCTTATAAGAGGTCAGTTTAATATACTTTAGTTTTAGTATTTAATAAACAATATGCAACTAAATGAACGGATTAGATCTAGCAATAGAACGTAACCTAGAATAATGTAATACATTTTATTATAGTCATAATTTGTTTATTTAATTTAAAGTTCATTCAATGTGCTTAATTAAAAATCAAATGCTTGAACATAAATGCTAAACACATGTTGAATAACAAGATCCAATATATCATCATTGTATTTGAATTGTTCCTTCTGATGAAACCCAAAATCTTTTATGTATGTCAACTAAGTTTATTCATTGCTCAGGTGCCAAGTCTTCACGGTTCCCAGCACTTAGATGAAAGATGATATGTTTCTTCTTGATACAAGGATTGCTTGATGAATTCACAGCAGAGCATGTATGCTCAGGAACAACGTGCACCTACTCACAAGTTGGTGATGCCTTCCTATGTGAAAAGACAAGAAGAGTGCATGGTATGACATCATATGGATTGTTGTTATGTCGAGGGGCTTGTGATGTTTCAATGGAGTATTTTTCATATCTTTACAAATAAAATAAACGAAGTGTTCTTGTTGATCAATCATCCGATTATACTGTTTTTATTGTGATTTCCTTTACTTGGAATTGATGATTGATGAGAAATCCACAAGTTCTACCTTATGAAATGAAGACATTTATATGGGTGCAGCACACGTGTAGCATGTGAAGATACACACGGAGAAATTGTTTTAGATAAATCTAGTGGACTTCTAGTGTGTATGGTCTCTGGGAGATGTATTGATAGATGGATCTCACCTTCAGAAGAGGAACAATATATGGTATTTAAGATTCTATTTCCTTTTGTTTTATGTAACAAGATGAGTTGAATTGGAATGATGTTGTTCATCTTCTAAATGACATCAATATAGGAATTTTTCTTTTAAGTTGTTGTGTAAATTCACACTGATAGTAGTGAATTCCCATCACTTTAGTGCATTTGGAAGCCTTCAAGGTTTTTGACCAGAGTAGTGTGCCACTGCTAGGTTCAATCCCTATTTTAGAGTGCTAGTGTAGGGTAAAAGAAATTTGTTTTTTTCATTGTATTAATTACAATGGAGTATTGATGCCATTATAGGGAAACCCATAAGGTGATGCCAACAATGCAGCAAATGAAGCCAAGCCATCCTTGGGGTCAGGTCACTTTGGTCAGATTTTGTCTTGTGATGAATAATTTGTTTATGTTTCCATTTAATGTTTTTGCATGATATTTTAATGTAATGTAATGTTGTATTGCTATTGAAGTAATTGTTCTGTTCAAAATGGTTCCATTTGGTGGTTGTTGATACTTTTATTTCAAATGGAATTATTCACAATCAATTGAGATAGTTCATGATTGAGTGATTACCACTTCAAAATACTTGCTTTTGGAAATGTATTTCTATAACATAATTACATTTTTTTTTCCATGAAAAAAGGTGTTATATGTGATTTTTCAAAGGTGAAATGAAAATATACATAGGCTAGCCATTATCACTAGAAAAGAAGAGACTGATTTTTTGTTGTACAGTCCTTTGAGTAATTAATAGAGTCATCCAAATATGAAAATCCTCTAGAATTTCATAACACCCATCTCATACAAAATAAAAACTTATCAGACTAAGACCATTAGAAAAAACTTGCTCCAGCTAGAACTGATAGAAAAATGCAAAAAGATCTAAACTAGGAATTAGAAGAGAGACTTCACAGTCTCTAAAATTCGAGCACTATCCCTGAACAGTTGCTCAAAAAGACTGCCTCTTGCAAATATGATGCATCCTTAGATACTTGATCTTCTTGAATGTTTACTTCTCTTAAAAAGTAGAATTGCATGCTTATGAATATTATTTTTTCCTATTTTTGCATTGTGAATTATTAAATGCATATCATGTGAAGATCCATGAATGTCTCCATATATCAAAAAAATAGCTCCTATTTCCATTACCTCTATTCATAACATACCTTGCTTGGCATATTTCTCCTATGGCAAAGGTTGTAGTAGTTATGATGGCCCAGTTTCTTTTTCCTTTACTTACCCACATCTCATCCCTAGAAAATGAGAATAGTAGAATCATTTGACTCAATGGTTGTGTTCTCCTCCCAAGAAAGTGATCTTACATAGTTTAGGTTGTTGTGGAATTGACCATCTCCCTTTGCCACACAAAAATGTAGAAAAAACATGATGTGGACAACTCCTAGCCACAACAATCAATCTCAACGATGAATAATTTCTCCTTGGCAACTCAATTTGTTGGATAGCAATGTATATCAGCTGATTTAGAAAGTGAATATGCCCAGCAGTATAGTGAGTTTCCCCTTTTGACCTCAGTTTCAAAGCTCTAACCAGCAGAAGTGAAGAAATGAGTCCCACGACCCTCTTGGGGTTGTATCCTCCACTAGAAATAATGTGCCCTCTCCCACTAATCAAAGTTGCAGCTATTATCGTGGTTCCCATGGTATCATTGTAAGTGCCTATTTTGCTTAAGTGGATGTTTACTTTGGTGCTACATTGGTAATTTTTCTATTCATGTCGATGAATTAACCCTTGGATTTACTAGTGGTAGCCTAGAGCTTGTTTAGTTGTGGGGATCTTATCAATGTGTTGTTGGTATCCTTGGTATACTCCATTATTTATTTAAATTTATGGTTTTATAATGATATTTTTCTTTTGTTGGCAAGTTGTTTATGATGTTACTGATCAGGAGAGTTTCAATAATGTGAAACAATGGTTGAATGAGATTGATCGCTATGCGAGTGAGAATGTCAACAAGTTGCTTATTGGAAACAAATGTGATTTGACTGCTAATAAAGCTTTTGATTATGATACAACCAAGGTAATGTTAAATGCTGAGTAGCTGTTGATTGTTGGTATCCTTAGTATACTCCATTATTTATTTAAATTTATGGTTTTATAATGACATTTTTCTTCCGTTGGCAGGTTGTTTATGATGTTATTGATTAGGAGAGTTTCAATAATGTGAAACAATGGTTGAATGAGATTGATCGCTATGTGGGTGAGAATGTCAACAAGTTGCTTGTTGGAAACAAATGTGATTTGACTGCTAATAAAGCTATTGATTATGATACGATCAAGGTAATGTTAAATGCTGAGTAACTGTTGATTGTTGGTATCCTTGGTATACTCCATTATTTATTTAAATTTATGGTTTTATAATGATATTTTTCTTCTGTTGGAAGCTTGTTTATGATGTTACTGATCATAAGAGTTTCAATAATGTGAAACAATGGTTGAATGAGATTGATCGCTATGCGAGTGAGAATGTCAACAAGTTGCTTGTTGGTAACAAATGTGACTAGACTGCTAATAAAGCTATTGATTATGATACGACCAAGTTAATGTTAAATGCTAAGTAGCTGTTGATTGTTGGTATCCTTGGTATACTCCATTATTTATTTAAATTTATGGTTTTATAATGACATTTTTCTTCTGTTGGTAGGTTGTTTATGATGTTACTGATCAGGAGAGTTTCAATAATGTGAAACAATGGTTGAATGAGATTGATTGCTATGCGAGTGAGAATGTCAACAAGTTGCTTGTTGGAAACAAATGTGATTTGACTGCTAATAAAGCTCTTGATTATGATACAGCTAAGGTAATGGGGCTGGTGCAAGCTAATGCTGGCCACTCATGATGTGCTAGTCACAATGGACTTCTGGAAAAATAGAAATCTGAACGTCAAAAAGCAATATTAGAGCTACATACACAACTTTTTGGAATATGGTGCAAGAAGATGAAACGTAGACAATCAGATTACCTTCCGGAATATATAAATATTATTTATGGAAATGAAGTATAACTCCCAAAAAATGGGGTTCTCCTAAGGTTGGTATGTTATTTTTTTAAGGAAACATAATGAATATATTTGTGTTAGCCCCCTGGTTCGGTGTTTAAATGGTGGATTTTTGTTAAAAAAACTATATACAGTCATAGATAATAGGCCATTCTAGTGCGGCGCTATTTTTCCATATTTATTTATGTTAATTTTATTTATTTTTTAATTAAGGAAGTCAACCCATCCCTAAAATGACTAGGCCAAGCGTTAGCCCCCGATATCATGGTCTTAACATAATCAATCAACATCATTTTTTTTTAGGATGTAGGTTTTTGTGTGTACTTGTGCGGGTTCTTTTCCATTTTCAAAATAGGTGAGGCAATAAAAAGTTATAGACCAAAGAAATAACCTACTTGTGTAAGATTGACGTTAGTGCAATTGAAATTAACTAAAAAATAGGAACAAATAATATATTTAATAAAAAATTACATATTCGGAAGCTGCACACATAGTTCTACAAGTGTGTGCAATTTCATTAGCAGTGGACAATTGTAGCATATGCATAATCATGCTCGTAACAGAAGAAGTTATAGAATAAGATGTATTTTGTTATAACATAGTCCAAGACGATTTGTTTGGCAACCCGAACCTAAAACCAAAGTGGCCAAGTCATCCACCACATTGGTGAGAAAGGAATTGTCCACCAAAATTTAGAAATTTAATTGGCGCGTACGCGTTGTTTTAAATACACGCACACGCACTAAAAGTGTGCACACACTAAAATCAACACTGACTGAAACAAACATGATTGAAACAACATCATCTATGAGACTAAAATATCAGGCTCCACAACCAACACTCTCCCTCTCACTCCTCCCATCTCTTCCTAAGCCCCCTCTTGCCCCTCCCCTCTCTCTCACTATCTCCTTAACCATGCTCCCCTCTCCCCCTAAACCTCATCCTCTCACTCTCTCTCTATAATCGTTATCTCTCTGTCTCTCTGTCTCTGTAACCCCCATCCGCTCTTCTCTCCCCTATGTCCCTCTCTCTCTCTCTCTTAATAATATCTCTCTCTCTCTCTCTCTCTCTCTCTCTCTCTCTCTCACTACAAGGGAAATTCCTTGTAGCATAGGTTTCCCACAAATTGGCCTTTTATACTACGCTAAAACCAATGCTCAAGGATTTACTGAGAAGTGTAGGGAGGTGGAGGTGTAGGGAAGAGAAAGAGAATGAGAGAGCCCGGGTTAGTAAGGGCTATGGAGAGGAGGGAGTTTAGGGATAGGGGGAGTAGTATAGAGATAGAAAGAATAGGATTGTTATGGATGGGGGAGAGGTTAGAGAGAGGGAGAGGGGGTTTAGAGAGAGAGAGAGAGAGGTGTATAAGCAGGGAATAAAGAGTGAGAGAGGTTGGGTTGGTTAGGGGTAAGGGGCTAGGATGGGGGTTATTGAGGGAGAGAGAGAGGGGGTTAGTAATGGTTAGGGGGAGGAGAGGAGAGAGAGAGAGAGAGAGAGAGAGAGAGAGAGAGAGAGAGAGAGAGAGGAGAGGGTGTTAGTTGTAGGGAGTGAGAAAGAGAGATGGGAGGTGTGGTTAGAGGTAGGGTGATGATGGTGACGATAATGATGATGATGATGATGAAGATGAAGACGATGACGACGACGACGACGATGATGATGATGATGATGATGATGATGAAGATGAGGACGATTATGATGATGAGGATGATGATGAGGAGGAGGATGATGATGATGATGATGATGATGATGAAGATGATGATCATGAGTATGATAATGATGATGATGATGATGATGATGATGAGGATGATGATGATGATCAATATGAGGATGATGATGATGATCA